>JAJJWW010014835.1:1200000-1800000 GCA_023531295.1 Papaver armeniacum | reverse complement strand
TTCGGTAAATTCAAGGATTTATTCAAATATACACTTCGCAGGTAAACGACAAGAGCAGATGATAAGGTTCTACAGGCAAACCTCCAAATTGTCGAGCAGGACTTAGCCCTAGATCGTTCAGTCAAGCAAAAAAGGTGATAAAATGGATTCATCGGATGATTACCAAAGCTAGTTACGTTACAGGAATCTCTTAACTGATTATAGCAGTTTGAAAAGACAAGCAAATAAGTGGATTCTGTTCTTCTCATTCTTCTGATTATAGCAGTTTGAAAAGACAACTCGTGAGTGCTCCACAGGCATTTGCAAACAAATAGCATCTCTCAACTTCTTCTCGTCCTGCACATCACACAACAATACTCTTTTATGCCCAGAAGAAAAAAGAGCATTCCCATTGTTGCAATTTACAAAAGTATAGACATAAAAAAATTCCCCTGCACCTCATGCTTCCCATTTCATGAATTATGAGAATTATAATATGCATGATTTGAAATTTCCTTTTTTCTACATTTCCCACCAGTTGATGTGTTCTGGTCTTTACCGTGACAGAGAAGGTCTAGATACTCCGTTGTGATTGTTGAAGTATGATAACTGGAAAGTGGCTTTTTCAGTGAATATAAAAGTACATTTTGAGTAAAATATAAATTCAACCATAGATGACATAGAAATGTCTGCAACAATGTACACTACATGACCTCACCAAATATTTTCACCCAAATTCATGTATCAAGGAGGAGGGATAGAGTACCTTGTAGAGATTTAGGTCAGCAGAAAAACTCTTCAACAGCCTACTCACAGTTAACTTTAACACCACCAACCTTGCCCTTAAATTCCTGTTGTTAATTAAACTCACACTTTCTTATCCATTTACCACATGATGAATTGAATACTAACCATCCTGTTGAAAACATCTAATTTATATGCTTACCTTGATATAATATCTACAGCCCTTCAGTTACCAGCAAAAGCTTAACATTAGGGCAAAATAGCTTCTTTAATCTGTAAGTAAAATGAAGACCACATTTGAAACAAGCACCACAGCACTATGGTAAAATAGCTGCTAAAATCTTGAGTGGTCATAATGGTACGAGTTTGACCAACTATACCTTAACGATACCTGCTTGGTCCCTAATGCTCATAATTTCTTTCTTAGCAGCCACAGTGCAAATCTCAAATTTGGATCGTAAGAGGGGATAGAACCAGCCTTCTTAGGTATCTTCATAGCAACGAGTTGTGTGGATCTGCATGGTTCCTCAATCAAACTCACAGAGCCATAGTGAAAGACAGAGGCCTGTATCAAGTTTTATGAAACAAAATAATGCTTAGCGGCAAAGAAAAAAACAAGCAAAATTGCAAAGAAGGTCTTTATTAATTTCTGAAACTATTTCAAGTACTCTATCCCTCCTTTATACATTCCTGGGCTTCATTATTATACCTTCCTCAGGAGGTCTTTATTAAGTTCTGATTCACGGAGAAGCATATCTGCACTTGGATTGCGGAAATACATAAACTCGCATTCACAATCAGCTCTCAGTGCCACAAATAATGCCAGTGCAGTAAATCCAGAATTATCCACATTGTTTCGCTTCAAGATGTCGGACAACATATATCTAAACTCATCATTCCCAACCTGAGATTAAACGTATGTATCAGTTTAAATGTTACTGAAAAGAGAATGACACAAAAAATAGCTTCAACTAACATAAGAGGGACCTTAAATGAACCAGCAAGCCTTTCTATTCCAACAGCAACATTAGCTGGAACTCCTCCTGGTGCTTCCTTAGATGCTGGTGCTTCTGCAACTGGAACTCCACCCACAGTGGGAACAAAATAAACCAATATCTCCCCAAAGCAAACCACAAGCGGATCTTTTTCATTACTTTTCGCATAACAGACGACTATCGAAGAACTTTTAGCTAGACAAATACATACAAAACACAATCATATCTTCAGTAGATGTCAAAAGCAACACTACTGAATGAAATTTTTATAATTTCTAAATTTCCATTGTTGCCTAACAATAATGACATTTACAGAAACCCAAAACTCATAATCGACACATAAACCCCTAAATTTATCATTTTCTTTACAGAAATTTCAAATTGTCATAAACATGAATAAACATCCAAAACCCCTAAAAGTGTCAATGTGATTAAGGCAATTGAAATGTTTACCCAAGACTATCTGATACTTAAAATTGGCGGGAATATCAAGAAATGATGAATCTGTAATGTAAAAGAAAGAGAAGAAGAAACTAACCAGAAGAGATTGAATCGAGAACGATCCTTTGAAGAGAAACCCTAATATTGTTTGAGAAATTATGCCTTCTTCCATCAGGAGAATGAGCGGAAACCGAAGTCTTGAAACAACCATTAAAATCAACCCCAATTTGTAACAATCCATCAGGATCTTGAAACCCCAATTTCGAATTGGAAAACCCACTAAAACCTAAATCAGCTCTGCAAATAAATTTACCATTAATTTCACCACTACTACTACCAAGAACACTGCAACGAACCCCTCTCTCAGCCATTTTGTACATAAAGAATTAACAAACGAGAATAAATAACAACAAGAACCCCCAAGATTGTAAGCAACAATCTGAGTTAGCGATTCTTCCAACACTCAACAATCTTGGAGAGTAGCAATCGAACAATGATGTAGGCCAAAATGATGTCACATTCAGGAAGAACGTAACCAATTTGAAGAGATGCGATTAAAATCAAGTATAAACACAGAATACTAACAGAATCGATTAACGTGATTGCGCAGGAATTTAGACGGAGGAATTGAGATAAAAGGGAAGACATTTTTTTCTTCTCTGAGAGTATTTCGATGAGGGTGTTTTTGTTTTAGCAGTAGCTTTTTCTTGTCCCCCTCTAATGTGGGGGCTGTAGTTTATATAGGACTTGCGCCTTTGCGTTACTAGGCACTGGAATTTTGCCTAGGCGGCGGGTTTGGTGAGGTAAAAATAAGGGATGGCCATTTGCCCCACCCAAATCCGCGTACCCGCCCCATTTGGGTAGTGTTTTACCCGCATAAATGGGGATGGGTCGGATATGGGTAATACCCGAAACATAAGTTACGGGGATGGGGTGGGGACGGGATTCAAGGTCCCCACCCCATACCCGCCATGTAGTTTTCATAATATAAGGGTTTAGACTTTTATGCAAGAATTTGTATTGAATTTTTATTTTACACCACTTGGTCGAGCTTTCTTTTATTTAAAGGTTCTTTTGTTCACTTTAAAATGAATTTCTGAATTTAAAATTTTAGAATGCATTATTCAAACGTTATTATTTTTGCTTGAATCATATTTAAGTTTTGATTATAATTTTTTTTATGTATTAATTCAGTGTTACGGGTAACCCATAGAAAACCCGCCCCATATGGGTTTTTCCCATACCAGCCCCGCCCCAATTCGTGTGGGTAACAGGGCAGGTATGAGTAATTTTTTTAACGAACAGGGCAGTGATTGGGATTGCCATACTCATCCCATGACCATCCCTAGTAAAAATACTATGTTAGCCTTTTCAATTCATAGTAGTACGTTTATGCCTCTCTCGATTCTAGCTAGTAAGTTCACAAATTATACGAATCCGCCTATATCAAAGTTTTTTTTTTTTTTGGTCCTCTGACTTTGGTCAAGGTTCTTTGTTCATCTTCTTAGATGAGTTTTTTCTCCCCTGTTTAGGGAGATCTTTATATCACCACCTAGTGATTTCCTTCTCCCCTCTGTAATTTGTTTCTCATCTCCTTCATCTTCTCTCATTTTCCTTTTTCTGTGTCCTCTTTGGTTTTCTCTCCCTTGTTTCTTATGGCTTCTACATCTGAAAACAAGGATGATTTTGAAGGTTTACTGAATAAACTGAAAGACAATATTGAAGAACCCCAAACGTATGAGTATGAAGACGATGATGACCCAATACAAGTTCCTAAAGCACAAAACAAGAGTCTAGTGTTTAAGATGATCTTAGGGAAAGAGTATAATGTCATTCTCACAGAGGTGGTAACAAAAGCTTGGAGACCATCTGGTGCTCTGAAACTTACAGATCTGGGTTGCGGTATATACAAAGTCCAGTTCGATCTTTTGTGTGACTTAGAGGCTGCTTTACAGGGTTCTCCATGGTCAGTTAGAGATGAGTTAATGATAATGGAACATTATCAGGAAAAGACCTACTTATTGAGGAATATGAGTTTAAATTCGTCTCATTCTGGATGCATATCTATGGATTATCGATTAGCATGATGAATGATCAAAAGGTTTTTAGCATGATGCAGAAGATTGGCTCTCCAGAACCTATTGATCCACATATGGCAGCGAAATGGGGGAAGTATGCTAGAGTCAGAGTTTTCTTAGACATTACAAGACCGATACCAAAAAACATGGTGATTACGCTAAAAAAGAAGAAGAAAATAACTATCACATTCAGGTATGAGAAACTTCCAAGATTATGTTTCTACTGTGGATTCTTTGGGCATGTGATGAAACAATGTCCGCATCTATCAAAAAAATTAGAGGAAGATCAATCATTATCCACAAAGGAGATTACCACTAAGATGCTTGATTAGTCTATGGCTAGATACACAGAAGAGATTCGAGCTTTTTACAAAGAAGATCTAGGGGATTTCAAACCTACTTCAAACAAAGCAACCTTGCGAAAAAAATCAGAGATATCTCAGCAGCTGTCGATTTGTGCTATAAGAATAAACGATCAGATGGAAGCCACGAGGCGGGTCCAGTTGAATTTGGATACTTTACAGGTTGGTGACTCAAGTGGCCAGAGTGGTACTAACAGCTTATCTCTACATTCCAACGGCTTGGAGGACACCAATACAGCTGACATAGTAAAAGGGAAAGGTAGTGCATCTGAGAAAACCACTTCACATAAAGTAGGAGGTGGTGAAAATGCTAGCACAAAAGTTTTAGATGGTATAGGGGGGATATAGCCAAAACAGGGGGTAGTAGTGCTATCATCACAACAACCTGCGTACACAACAAACTCGATGCTGCAAAGGTTGTTGGGGGACCAGATGTCAGAAAAGAGACGTTGGCGGATACAAGAAAGCCACATGTGAGAAAAGTTAAAGATCCAAACAATTCTTCTCTTCCAGCAACCAATATTACATCTGTTAGTAAGTTATCTTAACCCAACGTTTGTAACGTTAGGATGTCTTGTTTACCTTCGTTAACTTTAGAAAAAGAAGTTACATTAGTAAATTCGGGGCAGAGTAACCCAAATCCACCAGGTCTGAACCCTTTATCCATACCCGAAAATTTTTCAACCCTAAAAACTTCACCCCCCGATTCAAAATACCCAATTATTCAATCCACCCAATCTTAACCTAATCTCATAACTCCCATACTGAAGAGATTACATTATCTTCATCTACATCTCAATCAGAGCCTTACTAAAACAAGAAGAAGAATAAAGGGTGGAAACGATCATCTAGAGCTTTAACTGAGAAACGACAAAAGCGCTATGACGAAGGAAATTCTAGTGGATTAAAGAGAGCAGCTTGTCCGATGGACATTGATGTTCCTACAAAGAAGCTTATTCAATCAATGTCTCCACAAATGGGTGTGGTGGCTGCCAAAAATCAGCCACAAAATCGATGTTAATTCTCTCTTGGAACTGTCAAGGATTGAGAAACAACTTGACAGTCCGTAATCTGAAGGAGTTTCTCAGGGCGTGCAAACCTCAAATTGCATTTCTTACTGAAAATTTAATTGGTGAGTCAAATTCTCAGAAATTTTTTATTTCGTTAGTGTATGATAATTTCAACTATGTTCCTGCGATTGGTAGAAGTGGTGGTAACGTAATACTATGGAATAATGATGTGGATTTGAAGGTGATAAAGGCTGATAAGAATGTGGTGCATTGTAGAATTCACAGTATGCTTAGAGATAATTGGGATCTTTTATGTGTCTATGGACCCCCCTCAACACCATCTTAAAAACAAATTTTGGGCTAATCTCTCATCTTATGCAGCTCAAATCTCAAACCCATGGTGTATTTTGGGTGATCTTAATGCCATCAACAATATATCTGAGAAGCATGAAGGTAGTCAGAAGACGACTCCAGCAAACTCTGAGTTCAAGAATTATCCATAGTAGAGAGTTGATTGATATGGGTTTGATAGGTCTAGCTTTTACTTGGAATAATGGAGCTATTGTGGGGAACCTATTTTTGAAAGGCTAGATAGAGCTCTTTGTACTTCAGATTGGATGTTCATGTTTCAAAACAATGGTGTGTTACACCTTCCAAGGCTCAGCAGTGACCATGCTCCAATTTTGATAAATACTGATAGAACTAATAAAAGAAAGAGGAAACTCTCTAGCAAGTTTGAATATTTCTGGGTTGAACACCATGAACTTAATGAACTAGTTCATAATTCCTGTTATTCAAATTCCTTGAGTATTGTTGAGAAGCTAGATAATGTGGGAAGAGATTTGAATAAATGAAGTAAGAAAGAATTTAGGAATATCTTCAGAGCTACTGAAGAATCAAAGCAACAACTTCTTAGAGTGCAGATAGAATCTCATATTAGAGACACAAGACAGGAGGAGAAAGATTTATGTCAAAAAATTGATTACCTTAACCTTCTACATCAACGATACTTCGAGCAATGAAGCAAGGTGCACTGGATTCCTAACATAGATAAAAACACTCGTGCATTTTATCTATCTGTCATCCAAAGAAGGAGGAAAAATCAGATTGAAGTTGTTCAATATGCTGATGGTAGTTGGATCACTGATAACTCTGAGGTGATAAACTGCCTTGTGAGCCATTTTACCAACCTGTTCAAGAGAGATCCTGATGAAAATAATCACCCAATTCAGTTCCAAGTTGCTACAAAGATCGACATCTCTCAAAACAACAACATCTCAAGAGCACCTACTAATGAAGAAGTTTGGAACACCATCAAGAGGATGAAAAGGTTGAAATCCCCTGGACCTGATGGCTTCCCTACTCTCTTCTACAAAAGATGCTGGGAGTTTATCGGAGAGGATGTTATCCACACTGTCAAGAATTGCTTCAACAATGCCACCTTACCACTAGGTTTGAATCACTCCAACATACTCTTAATTCCTAAGATAAAAAACCCGATGGTTCCCTCAGAATATATGCCAATTGCTCTAACAAACATATTATATAAAGTTATCACTAAGATCATTGCCTAAAGGTTAATACCATATTTAGATGACTTAGTTGATAAAGCCCAGTCTGTATTCATCTTAGGGAGGCATAGTTGATAATATTGTAATTGCAAAGGAAATTCTCCATTCCATGGCTCACTCTAGATCAATTATTGGAGCTTTTGCTCTAAAATTAGATATCAGCAAGGCTTACGATAAGATAAGCTGGAGATCTCTCAGTCATTGTCTTAGGAGCTTCGGCATAGTTGGAAAAACTCATGAACTGATCATGAAATGCATATCTACTCCCTTTTCTCTATAGTAGTTAATGGCCAGGCGGAGGGCTTCTTTGTAAGCGAAAGAGGGTTGAGACAAGGGTGTCCTTTGCCCCCTACTTATATATTCTTTTCTC
Organism: Papaver armeniacum; assembly: GCA_023531295.1. Taxonomy (NCBI): domain Eukaryota; kingdom Viridiplantae; phylum Streptophyta; class Magnoliopsida; order Ranunculales; family Papaveraceae; genus Papaver; species Papaver armeniacum. Next base: position 1,792,450 of record JAJJWW010014835.1, on the reverse strand, counting down.
CCAGGGGATCTCCTGGTTGATGAGAACTATGGAATAAAACGCCCTGTACAACGGTTATAGAATTTGTAAAAATGTGCTTGCTATCTCTCACCTTATGTTCGCAGATGATCTTCTGTTGTTTGGAACTCTCGACAATAAAATAGTGCAAACTATAACGAATATTCTACATACCTATGCTGGATGGTATGGAAAAAAGGCAAATATGCAAAAATCTGCTGTTCTCTTTAGCAAAGGAGTCACTGAAGATAAAATAATTGAAGTGGCTAGTAATCTGGGAGTCAAGCAAATGGAGATCAGTGACAAATATCTTGTTCACCAACTCTTAAAACTGGGCCATCAATCTGCAACATATGAGTTCCTCAACGACAAGTTTGATGTTAAACTGGAAGGGTGGAAGGGAACTCACTTTACGCATGCAGGGAGGACACTCATGATCAAGCATGTGCTAGCACTAATCCCACCGTATTACATGGCTACCTCTCTTATTCCAAACAAGAATTTGGTATTGATGACGAGAAAGATGAGAAATGTTTTGTGGGGCCACTAGAGAGACACTAAGAAGATGCACTTCATCAACTGGGACCAGATGGAAATCTCAAAAGAACAGGGAGGGTTAGGTATCAGACCTCTACAGAATTTAAACAAGGAAATGTTTGCCAAACTGGTTTGGAAAGTTCTCGCAAAACCCGAGTGTCCATGGACCAAACTTATGCAAGCTAAATATATGAAGACGGTTACCTTTTGGGAAGCCAAAAAACCAGCTGTATGTTCCACTACATGAGTGCTATGTTGAAATGCAGAGATGAAATGCGAAATGAATGTTGCTGAAAGGTTGGTAGTGGAGCAAACATTTGGGCTGATCCTTGGGTTCCTAATCTTCCAATGAAAGCTCCTACTCGCAACAATAATGTCCCAACTGATATAAGTAAAGTAGAAGATATAATAATCTCAGATAAACACATATGGAATGAAGAAAAACTGCAGCAGCACTTCACCCGGTCTGAAGTCATGAAGATTATGGAGATTCATCTTTCATCAATGGAAACCAACTCAAGGAACAAACTGTTATGGACACCTCATCCCACAGGTGATTTTTAGGCCAAATACTATCTCTGAATGTTAGCTGACAGACAACCATGTACAGCTACTAGCTCTGATTTCCCATGGAAGAGGTTATGGAAGCTAAATAAAATTGCACCTAAAATCCAGATGTTCATTTGGAGAATTCTGAAGAATGGCTTAGTTGGATATAACATGCAGAAACACATCAATGGAATAAATAGTGAGTGCAGACTGTGTAACAACGAAATTGAAACAATCGATCATCTTTTCATTTACTGTCAGGCAACACTGGCGGCTCTACTTGCTTCCCCCATGAATCTAAGGACAGGGATGAAACCAACTGATATTGTTCAAGAATGCATTTCAAGCTGGCTTAAGGAAGGTGGTGATTACTCTAAAATGAGAATGAGAGCTTGTATGTTCTGGGCAATATAGAAAACTAGAAACAACATCATTTTCAATAGAGGTAAGTTTGATATACTTGCCATCATCAAAGAAGAAATGTACTGGTATAATCTGGAATTTAATTCGGTTGAGTCCAACTTTGTGCTCCCTGAAGCTGTGGTTTTAGAAACGCAAAAGAACGTGTGGGAACCTCCTAAAGCCAACACAATCAAGATCAATTTCGATGGAGCTGCTGGAATTAAAGGCTTTACGTGTGGTGATATTGTAAGAGATTACAAGGCAGGGTTCCAAGGATGTCAGAGTCGTGAGCTTATCTTCACTACTGCACTGGAGGCAGAGGCATATGGGGCTTTATTAGGTACAAAATTGGCAGTCAGACTGGGATGCATGGAGAGATGTTGTGATCGAAGGCGACGCGCTAAATATAATCAATACGTAAAAGTACCCACACCTCCCATACCCATGGCGCATCCAGTACACAATTAGCAGAATCATGGACTGCCTACACAGGTTTAACTCCTTCGAGTTTAGGTTCGTCAAAAATGAGGCCAACAATGTGGCTCACTCCTTAGCTGCTCACACAGTTTCAACCCACACCTCAGATGTATGGCTATTTCCCCTCCTTCTTGTATTGCTTCTCTCATTCAAGCTTCTCCTTATCTGTAGGTTTTTGGTATCTTTTTCCTTTTTTTTTTCTTTTTGTCAAAATAAATAAAAAAATCCGCCTTTATCATCCATAGTTTGGAATTTCGACTTGGTATTGCGAATTTCATCCTAAAACGAATTTTACATGTATATATAAATTACCAAACTATACGTTCCTTATAATATTTTGCCACGTTATCACCAAATTACCATTTTTTGTATTCGATTTTTTTTTTAAATGACTACAAGTTGAGTCTGTTAGATTTTGTATGTTCGAGAACCTCTCGATGAAATATATACAATGATTCTAATATTTTGCGAAGATTTAATTTGCACAATATCATTTCATTTTGAAAAATAAACAACATTAAGAGAGTTTGTTTTACATAATGATTTCAACTTTCTAAGTATTAGACTGACCTATTTCATTACGAGTTCATACTTCGAAATGAACTACCAATATGATTTCATTCAACAAAACAAATAACTAGAATGCGGTTGCGAGTTTATTTTACAAAACAAACTACTAGAATTTAGTTTGGTAAAAAAAAATTCTTTGGTCCTGTGATAAATATTATCCACGTGGATGCCGTCATTAATGTCATCATCAATTTTGAAATAGTGCCAGAAATATCATTTTATCTGTTCTTTTTTTCTATCTCTTCATACAAATAAATAAAAAGAAGCATGCATGGGAATGCTCAATGTTCAATATGTAAGCAAGTTGTTGATACAACAAGGCATATACTATGGGAATGCTCTTTTGCAAGAGCAATTTGGTTCACAACACCTGGTGCTAGGAGAAGTATGCCTGCTGCAGATACATCTGTTCAAGACTGGATAAAAAGCTGGTTTTCGAATGATTTCACAAAACTAATAGATTATTGGGTGGTAAGAATGGCTAACACATTGTAGGAAATCCAGAAATCCAGATGCAGGAGTGTGTTTGATAATATCAAACCAAATACGGTGGAAGTCATCAGAGGCATTCAGCTTCTAAATGAATCTACAGGAAAACAGATGTTACAGATACACAAAGACACTGCAGCTACTATGCAGAATATTCAATCTTATTGGATACCACCTAATAGGCCTTATCATTCATTTTGTTGTGATGCATCTTTTAAGATTGTGAACTCTATAAACTATGCAGGATGGGGACTAATACATCGTGATTTTGCAGGAAACTTCATTCATGCAAGGTCCGAGCATGCCAATGGTGTCTTAAGCGCTGAAGCAACAGAATGCGGGGGGATTAATGTATGCAATAATGATAGAATAAGAGTTGGATGTACAATTTGCCTGTTTCGAGATGGATGCACAACTAGTTATTAAAGCAGTCAATCAAGAAATTCAATCAGTTGCTTGGGAGAATCATTCTATCATCTTAGATATAAAACATATGCTGTCAAAACATCCAAATTAGATCCGCAAATGTATCAATAGGAAAGTGAATTCACCAGCTGATAAGTTGGCAAAACATGCTAGAGTCCATGAAGTTTCTCAAGTTTGGTCTGATTATCCTCCAAGTTTTATTACAGGCACAATATTGGAGGATATGAACAATGTATTTCCTTCAAATTTTAATTAATAACGATTCCCTATTTGCATAAAAAAAAAAAACTTAAAACTCAATTTTTTGTAGAACCGTAAATCAAAAACTAATAGATCTTATATACTCGGAAAGATCTCGACTGGACCTTTCCAACGAGTACCACTGTTGTTATATTCCAAAGTTTTTAATTTTTACGATATCCTTTAGCTAAAAAACAACTAGAAAATGAACCACCATACGAGTTTATTTTACAAAACAAACTACTCGAATTAACAACAATACTAGCTAGTCAAGAGTATAAAGCACAGTTTGGCTAACTTTGCCTATGCAAGTGGTGGTTCAGATTTGTCCTCACAAGAGATAAATCTAGGGATGTAATTGTTTGTCATAAGTGATGGTTGTGATTTGGATTAGAAATGCATCTAACAGACATAATTTTTCATGTCATTAAGGTTTCATAATTATTCATAATAAATACTCTATTAATTTTCTATGATAATGGTTTATTAAATGTCAATTTAAAAATGATAATATATAAATTATTCTACTTCATAATAAATACTTTATTAGTTTTCCATGATAATATTTTATTAAATGTCAAATTAAAAATGATAATATATAAATTATTCTACTAATGATGATAATAAATATATTTTTATTATCTAATACTTCGGATTAGTCTGGTATTGCTGCGAGCTTTATAAAACTACTTTTCCGAATGTACGTTACTATACCGAGCTATGGAAAAAAATAATTGAATGGTTGCCGATATACGTTATTGTGCCGAGTTCGGTAACAAAAAGCAATTGAATGGTTGCAAATTATAAGTTAAGGATAAAACTATTTTAAAAAGCGACCAAATTGTGTCTCTGCAAAATATCGTGTTCAAATTATAGTTAGTGAGAAAATGATAGAAACAGACATATATCTGAAAATTGTTTATTCTATTTTATTATATGCATAAAATAAGTAAATTTTCTACTGTTAGAGTACATATATGTAATATTTAATTTACTATTAGTATTATTACTAAAAAATATTATTTTTCATAACCACTTTTTAAAAATCAATAATTTTCTTAATATTTATTATTGATAAATAAAAGTATATTTCAGTGATACGGTATAACATAAAATGTTGTTTGAAAATAAAAAATAATTATCTTTAAAGAATAAAATATAACGAATAAAAATTGGTGTGATCATATATAGATTCAAGTATAATTTTTGCTAGTTATAAAAAAGATCGGATAGAATTGGAAAATAAAATCTGAAATTAGGGTGAAGTATAGTATTTGCTTTTGAAGCTTTTAAAAGCTCTTTCTCCCCCACTTTTAAAATTGATAGATTTTGGAACTGTTTTGCATAAAAAACACTTTATGAAATCTTTACCAAACACTAAGATGAAAAATATTACTATAAATATGTTTTCAAAATACTTTTTTTTTTTGAAAGAAAAAAAGCTAAACCAAACTTAGTTAGATTAGCTAGCAATATTAGTGGACCATAGTGACGGTGGCAAGTATTGGTGCTCACTGAGTAATTTCGCATCGTCATACGTATTTCTTGATCAATGGTTCAATACTATTTTTATTTAGTGATGATGGATAACAGAGATTATTGTTATTACGTTAAGTACTTAACGATTTGACTTACTAGCTAATCATGGTTTTATTATTTGTATGCAACGAATAACCTCACATTTCGAAGCGTAATGTCGTAGAATGTAATGGCCTGACCCTCTATCGATAATGTCCCCACTTAGCCTCTGCGATCATCTAACAGTATGGTGTTTTCAATGGTCACCACTGCGGTCATCCAACAACAGCTTCTCGGGAGGTCACCCATCCCGATTACTCAATACCGAGCATGCGTAACTATAGAGATTTTTCGCCAACTATGAAGCCAATTATGACGAAAAGGTCTCGGTGTTAGGAAAGGATAAACAATTACCTATATTCCATTTGACGAATTCTACCTACCGATTCGGAGTACTATAATACCAACAACTTAATTTGGAGTCGTCCTTGGCTCCGGAATATGTTCAATCCTAGACTCTGGCATTTTTTCTCACTCATGATACCCTTTCCCGACACAATCCGTCAAGCATACTCTTTCACCCTCAACAGGTTGGCATTTTTTTTTCACTCATGGGATTTCCTTAATGTTTTGGTTCCGCTTGGTTATTGGAGTATGTGGCGCGATAAACCACATATGTATAGATAGGGATAGTCCCTCATGAAATAAAGATGAATACATGTGGATCTTAAAAAGCTTGGGCATCTCCATACATATCACCGAGGAATTTTAGTTTAAAACACCAAACATCTTATCCCAAGGTGGTCAAGTGGGGTTCGGGGGTATGTGGTCGGGCCCTGAGTAGCGTATGATGGTCCGTGAAGATCCTAACAATTGGTATCAGAGCCCATGGTTGGGGCTACTATCCGAACATTAAAGTGGTTGTGGATGTCACCCGATTTAGCGTGCAAGTGGAATCAGACTCAAGGTGGAGCAGACAAGGTCCAAAGTTGAACTGGCGCTCAACGTGGAGTTAGTGTCTCACCCATTAACTCGGGTGGAGAAGGGTTCTAGATCGGCAAGGCAATGCTCAAGGTTGAACTGGTGCTCAAGGTGGAGTTAGTGTGTCACACATTAACTGTGGAGCAGGGTTCTAGGTGGGCAAGGAAATGCTTAAGGTGGAGTTAGTGCTTTCCTTCTCATTAACTCAAGGTGGAGTAGGAATCTAGGGCGCATAATGTTAATAATAATGATCGATGGGTAGCTTATACAGACGGTAATCATATGGTGGATTCTGATTGGACTGGTAAAGTGGTTTAATCTCGAAAAAGTGGAGGTTGTTGGAGTATGTAGCTGTTTATGGGTAAAAATCGTTTTCGCCGATTTTGGTAAATTCGGTAGGTGAGTAAGAAACTGGTTTAAACCCTAAACAAATGTGCTGCACGTGAGCACTTTATAGATTCGAGAGATCAATCTGTACAAGTTCGGCTTAAACCAAGAAATGGCCGTTCCAGACTTACTTCGGTCACAAAGTGGAGGAGAAGGGTTGATTTGGGGAGGGAAGCAAAGAAAGGTGTTGAGACCATAATAATTCTGGGAGAGTAGTGTCTCGACTTGTATCAGAAAGTGAAAGCTTAGGAAGCTTGCAAGAGATGAAAGCTTTTTGAAGAGCTTGCAAAGTTGCCTTTTCTGAGAGTGTTGTATTTTTCTCCTGAACGAGACCTGTTGTCTGGTGGAAATAGGTAAGACCTATTTATACAAGTCGAGATTGAAACGTACCTTGGCCTCATGAAGGAAGAGAGTAAAGGGTGAAATAATGGGAGGAGGTGGTAACCGCATGGTGTTAATGGGTGAAAATGTTTTCACCATTATTTCCTCATTTATTTGACCGCTTTATTCCTATTCACGCTTTCTTAATGTGAGCGTAGTGTACGCCGCAAGTCGTGACCGCCAAACCAAGACCCCGGAAAGCATCCCCCAGTTTGTGTTGATGTCTCGAGTGTTGGTTGCATCTTGAGTGCAAGTGGTGCTGCTAGGGCGCATGTGGCATGTGCGGAATGCCTTTGTTGCGAGTTGCACCTCGAGCGCAAGTGGCAATGCCGAGAGCTGCTAGTGGTGTGTGTCGCATGTGCCAATGGCATATGTGGAATGCCTTGGTGGTAGGTTGTACGTTGAGTGTAAGTGGCAAGGCATAGAGTTGCTAGTGGCGTGTGTGGCTTGTGCGGAATGCCTTGGCGGTAGATTGCACGGTTTGCAAGTTAGGCTACCAGCGTGGGTTTTGGCATGTGCCAATGGTGCGTACGGACAAGTTGGCCTAGGTTACACGGCTTGCAAGTTGGGCTACCAGCATGCGTGTTTTGCATGTGCCAATGGCATGCGTGGCCAAGTTGAATCATGGCCCGTGTTTAGAAAATCTACCAGCGAGCGTGTTGGCATGTGCCAATGGCATGCTCGGCCATTAGGGCCACGTCCTGGTAAGAAAAGCTACCAGCGATGCGTGTTGGCATGTGCCAATGGCATGCTCGGCCATTAGGGCCACGTCCTGGTAAGAAAAGCTACCAGCGATGCGTGTTGGCATGTGCCTGGCAGGCTGGGAAAAGTGTTTGCCTATAATGTATAACTGCAAGTGCACAGTGCCTATTAGAGGCAGGGAAAATACAGGTCGATCCACAGGGATTTGGGGTTGTGTAAAGTTGACTTCAAGGTTCCACTAAACTGATTTCTAACACGGGGTTGCCAAAAAGTGAGGTTTTGTGTCGATACGACAAGGTGTTTGGTAGTGAACAAGTAAATAAAGCAAATTGTAAAGAGATAGCTAGAAAAGTAAGAACAGGGTGTAAACAACTGATTTGGTGGCACTAGGGAGATTGAATTCACCACTTAATCCTATACTAAGGAAATCAAACTCTTATTATGCTCTTGTCCTTCCCTTGAAGGTTTATGGTGGAAGAATTGTTAACTGATTCACTACTTCTCCCCTAGTATTGGTTGTCTTCTTACAGTACAACTAATCACAAAATAATTTGAGCAATCAAGCTAACCCTGATTCCTATTTCACTTAAGCACAGCAAGAACATAAATTGAACTGAATTAACTCAACATAAGATTAAGGGTTTCCTCTACACCCTAGTAAGGTGAACTAGAACTTCATGCAATTACTAAAACAGAATTTAATTAACAGAAAAATAAAACCCTAAAATTGACTCCCTCTCTCACATGAAGAACAATTCAATTTATACCTCCCCATCTTCTCTAACACTCGAAACTTACAATAAATGCGAACCCAATCTTGTTCCCTCTTCAAATTCGGCTCTGGTAGCCACTAATGAGTTGTTGGAGAAACCCTAGCTCCAACTATCTCTCACCTAGCTTCTAGGGTTGGGAGAATCTATGTAAGAGGTAGCTTGAGCTAGAGTGGCGCAGAAGGTGGTGGTGGCGGCTGCTGTTGTTGTGGTTGTCGGGAGAAGGAGATGGTGATGGTGGTTCTGCAACTTTCGGGGGAAGAAGAAGAGGTATGGGGGTTTCTCTGGTTTTTTCGGGGGAAGGAAAATGGAAATGAAGATGGGGCGTGTTTGGTCGATGGGTGAAGGTGTAGGTGGCTTCGGTGTGAAGCGGGAGCAGCGAGAGTCGATGCGCGGGCCGATGCGAGCGTTGGATGCGGAAGGGTCAGATCTCACGGCTCAGATGCGATAGGCTTGGATCCGGGTTATGGGCCGGGTCTTGGATTGCTCAAGCCCATGTCTTGTAAATGGGTTGCTACTTGTTGGGTTGCAACTGATGCGCACGCGGGATGTGGCTTTCTGCTCCATAGACGCTCGTCTCCAATTTTCTACTCCTTTGGCACCTTAATTTCTCCGAGCTTTATTTACTACCTAAAAACACAAAATTAATTAGTACGAGTATTTATTCTTGAAAACAGAGAAAATACAGAATTTGGGATAATATCGATTTCGAGCACAAAAGATGAGTTAAATGCCAATAAAAAGATGTAGAAATATGCAATATTTGGCACTCATCAAATACCCCCAAACCTGAATTTTACTTTTCCTCAAGTGAAACAGAAATTTAGAAATCCTAACTATACCACTTTCGCTGGTCTCTCGAATGCATTTAGCGTATGCACTAAGCCTTTAAACCCCTAGGTGTCCCTAGTGGACGAGTTGTAGTCTCGTGAGGGTTTACCAGAGGTGTACCCACAAAACCTTCTCCAACTTCTGAGTGTAAAAGAGTCTCAAGCATCCAAGGAGCTATGAGGACATAGAATTTCTGCATGCTAGTAACACGAAGTTAGAACTACCAAAGAACGCATTCTCATCCTTAAGAGTTGAGCGAGAAGTAACCATACCATATGAAAGAATTCGGGTTCGAGAGTGATCACAAGTCTCGACTTCTGCCTCACCAATAGGGATTTATGATAATTGCACTCAAAAAGATCGCTTTTTTAGTCTCTCATGTGTGCAGGTAGGAATAAAGAGAGAAATCCTGCACATGTTGAAGGTGAGAAGGATAACCTTCCGAAATAATTTCTGGAGACTCCACAGAATTGTGGACAAAAAGAATCTTTTTCTGATGATCTCTAAGAAAGGAAATCAACCATGAGCAAGGATGGGAGTACTCACTTACCTTCTCACCCGATCGGCAATTAACATTACTCTCTCAGCATCCATAGAAACGTCTTCAATCTTCGGTCTTCGGTCTTCAACTGTTGCTGATGAACTTCTGAACTTCACAAAAACTTGACAAATATATATATATATATATATATATATATATATATATATATATATATATATATATATTTTTTGAACATGAGATGAAAATAACAATAAAACTCAATTTTCCACAACTTGTATTGTCTTGATTTCATAAACTTCACTAATTCTCATCTTATCTTCTTTTCTTTGAATTGTTGCATGTAAACCTTGGACTATTCAACTTTTCTTCAAATATTCGATGTTGCTCGCTTCGATGATGATGTGTTTCTATGGATCTGTTGATGTTGTTGAGAGAGAGAGAGTGATGCTAACTGCAAATCGAACTACAAGAAGGAGTTTTCATCTTTAAACGTCACCCTCATGATTGACAAAATTAGCACTTAAGAGATCAAAAATAGTGCTGAAAGTGGTGCGAAGTTGGGTAGCTCACCATTCCTACCCGGAATTGATGTACGGTAACACACACTCTAATAGATTTTTTAGAAAGTCATAAAAATTGAAGGTTGGTGCCTCGCTTGATGTAAAAATGGGTAGTCTCCACTATGGGTGATCACAATTCTACTACCGAATGTCTATACAAAGACACCTAATTCGCCCCCTAAGCATGGTCAAATCCAACTTTAACGCTCTAATCAACTAAGAAACCCGATTGTGTTCTCCAGTACTTCCAAGTTTAGTTATTTGGGTCAGACTCTCTATGTAAACATAGCTAGAAGCATGCTAGTGACTCTAGGATCTCTAAAAGTTGGAGGTTTTATGCAAGTATTTACAAAGAGTTTTGAATTTTTGAAATTTTTGATTATTATTTTTTTTTTGAAATAAAAGACTAAAAACTCTATATGCAAAACATACCCCCAAACCTAAATAAAACATTGTCGTCAATGTGTCAACAGATAATAAGAATTCATAAAGTCACATACCAAGAGAACTATGTTGAGTAGAGAAAAGGGAAGAGATTACCGGATGTACAAGGATGTTGCTAAACCAAAGGGGGATGAATGCTTTGAAAGCAAACAACCAGAGCGCAAGATAAAAAGTTTGGTTAGCACACATAAAAACTATGCAAAAAGGAAAAGAAAAGGGAAAGAGAATGGATTTCTAGTCCATATTTATGTACACAAGTGAACTAGTTTAGTCCACATAGATGGGGTCTTCCAAGTCGACGGTCTCAACATCCGGTGGAAGATGCTCCGAGAAATGGTTTCAATCTCTCGACCATTGACTTTGAAGATGTTCTTGGTTGCTTTGGGTTTTCGATTTCAACAGCTCCATGGGGGAAAACGGTACGTACCAAGAATGGTCCTGACCATCGAGAACGTAACTTTCCTGGAAACAAATGCAAACTAGTGTTGTACAATAAAACTTTTTGACCAGGTGTGAAGGACTTGCGTAGAATGCGCTTGTCGTGAAACACTTTCATTCTTTGCTTGTACAATTTGGCACTATCATATGCATCATTTCTCAATTCTTCTAACTCATTGAGTTGAAGTTTTCTTTGGGTACCATCTTTATGAAGATCAAAATTCAACTTCTTTACAGCCCAATATGCACGGTGTTCTAACTCTATGGGTAGATGACAAGCTTTACCGTACACAAGTCTGTAAGGTGACATCCCAATGGGAGTCTAGTATGCAGTTCTATAGGCCCACAAAGCATCATTTAAACGCAAAGACCAATCTTTCCTAGAAGGATTAACAGTCTTCTCAAGGATATGCTTAATTTCCCTATTAGAAACTTCTACTAGGCCACTGGTTTGAGGATGGTAAGGTGTTGCTACCTTATGAGTGATTCCATACTTGCGCACAAGTGATTCAAAGGGTCTATTGGAAAAATGACTACCTCCATCACTGATTATTGCTCTAGGTGTTCCAAAACGGGAGAAAATGTTTTCTTTAAGAAAAGAAAGAACAACTTTATGATCATTTGTTTTGGATGCAATGGCTTCTACCCACTTAGAGAAATAATCAACAGAAACAAGAATGTACAACTTACCTTCAGAGTTAGGAAATGGACCCATGAAATCAATACCCCACACATCAAACAACTCAACAATCAAAATGGGTTGTAAGGGCATCATGTTTCTCTTAGAGATACTTCCTAATTTCTGGCATCGGTCACAAGCAACACAAAAAGCATGGCTATCCTTAAACAGTGTTGGCCAATAAAAACCGCTCTGCAAGATCTTTGCAGCAGTTTTCTTGGCACTAAAGTGGCCTCCACATGCATGGTCATGACAGAAAGAGATGACGTCCCTTTGTTCAGAATTGGGGACACATCTCCTAATGATTTGGTCTTGGCAGTACTTAAACAGATATGGGTCATCCCAAAGGAAATGTTTAACTTCAGCCAAGAATTTAGAATGGTCTTGTTTAGACCAATGCAAAGGCATTCTACCTGTAGAAAGGTAGTTCACAATATCAGCAAACCACGACATTTCAGACACAAGCATCAATTGTTCATCAAGGAATGATTCTCTAATCAACACGGATTCATTAGCAGATTCAACATTCAACCTAGACAAGTGATCAACAACAACATTTTCTGACCCTTTCTTATCTCGAATTTCGAGGTTGAACTCTTGTAACAAGAGTATCCATCGAATTAGACGAGCCTTAGCATCTTTTTTAGACAAAAGATATTTCAATGCAAAGATGGTCGAATATATGATGACTTTAGACCCTATCAAATAAGATCTAAACTTATCCAATGCAAACACAACGACTAGCAACTCTTTCTCAGTGGTGGAATAATTCAGTTGAGCATCATTAAGTGTTTTACTAGCATAGTAGATCACATAATGGAGTTTGTCTACTCGCTGGCCTAAAACAGCTCCTACAGCATAGTCAGACGCATCACACATAATTTCGAATGGTAAGGTCCAATCAGGTGGTAACTATAGGGGCAGATGTAAGGAGAGCCTTCAGTTGCTCCCATGCTTCCTTACAAGCATCATCAAAGACAAATGCAACATCTTTTGCAAGAAGATTACACAAAGGTCTTGAAATTTTACTAAAGTCTTTGATGAATCGGCGGTAAAAACCCGCATGGCCTAAGAATGATCTTATGTCCCTCACAGAACGAGATTGAGGCAAGTGTTGAATGAGATCAACCTTGGCTTTGTCTACTTCTATGCCTTTTTCCAAGATGATATGCCCTAAAACAATTCCTGAGTTAACCATGAAATGACATTTTTCCCAATTCAAAACCAAATTCTTTTCCTTACACCTAATCAGCAAACGAGTAAGATGATGTAAACACTCATCAAAAGGAGACCCAAACACAGAAAAATCATCCATGAAAATTTCAAGAAACTTATCTACCATGTCAGAAAATATGCTCATCATGCAACGTTGAAAAGTAGCGGGTGCATTACACAACCCAAAAGGCATACGACGATAAGCAAATGTTCCATAAGGACATGTAAATGTGGTCTTTTGTTGGTCTTCGGGTGCTATGTGAATTTGGTTGTAGCCCGAATAGCCATCTAAGAAACAGTAATGACTATGTCGCGACAACCTTTTTAACATTTGGTCAATGAAGGGAAGGGGAAAATGGTCTTTCTTTGTTACTGTGTTCAATTTTCTATAATCAATACAAACTCGCCACCCAGTGGTCACACGGGTGGGGACAAGCTCATTCATCTCATTTTGAACTACAGTAATGCCAGACTTTTTGGGTACCACTTGAATGGGACTGACCCACTGGCTATCTGGAACCGGGTAAATGATACCCGAATCAAGCAATTTCAAAATCTCACCCTTGACAACATCTCTCATATTGGAGTTAAGTCTCCTTTGCATTTCCCTAGATGGTTTAGTGTTCTCTTCAAGGTTTATGTGGTGAATGCAAATTGTGGGACTTATACCTTTAAGATCTGAGATGGTCCAACCTAAGGCTCCTTTATGTTCTTTAAGCACTTCTAAAAGTTGACTTTCCTATTCTGTGTCTAAACATGATGCAATAATCACAGGTAAAGTATCGAAGGACCTAAGAAAGCATACTTCAAAGTATCGAGTAATGGTTTCAAATCAAGCTTAGGTGGTACATCAAGAGGTGGGGCAGATTTGGAATCGAGAGTGGAAGGGGTTCCACCGCATTCGCCATTTAGCAATATCCATGGGTGGAACAGATTCAAGCAAAGAGTGAATTTCCCCAATGTACTTAGACTCAAAGAGATCTAAGTCAAAGTTATCTAAACATGCTTGCAAAGGGTCCACCGACAAAATGTCGGAAATAAGTCTTGGATCAGACTCTCGATCATGTTAATCTCATGCAAATCAGTATCATCACAATCAATGGGTTGTTGACTAGTGTTAAAAACATTAAGCTCTACGGTCATGTTACCAAAAGACAATTTAAACACTCCATTACGACAATTGATGATGGCATTGGACGTCGCCAGGAAAGGACGTCCTAAAATCACAGGAATGTGATTACTTGGGTTTTGCACGGGTTGAGTATCTAAGACGATGAAATCCACAGAAAGAAAAATTTATCAATCTTGATTAACACATCTTCGACAATACCATGAGGGATTTTCACGGAACTGTCCGCTAATTGTAGCGTAACAGTTGGGCTTCATCTCCCCAAGGCCCAGTTGCACATACACATATGGCAATAGATTCACACTTGCTCCTAAGTCTAGCAATGCCTTTTCGACCACATGGTCACCTATGGTGCATGTAATTGTTGGGCTACCTGGGTCTCTAAACTTAGTTGGAATCTTGTTTTGGATTATTGAGCTCACTTGCTCAGTGATAAAGGCACGCTTATGCACGTGAAGCTTTCGCTTTTGTGTGCACAAGTCCTTCAAAACCTTAGCATAGGTGGGTATTTGCCTGATTGCTTCGAGAAATGGAATGTTCATGTTAACTCGTTTGAACATTTCCAAAATCTCGTTGTACTGGTTACCCCATTTCTGCTGCACTAACCTTTGTGGGAATGGAGCAACAGGTGCATGACTTGGAAAAGAAACATCTATATCAGTAGGACTCTTGGATTTATCAATATGCTCAGATTCTTTCTCTACAGTAGATGTTTTCTGCGGTGTTGTGTGTACTGGTGAGTCTGATTTAGACTCGCTTGACTGTGGTACACCTACATTGTTCTCAACAACTTTACCACTGCGAAGAGTGGTGACAAAGATTCACATGACTATGTGAAGTTTCATTGCGCTTTGAAGTACCTTCGCTTGAAACACATTCTTTGGATTTTGTTGGGGTTGACTAGGAAGTTTGCCTTTTTTATCTCATTCAATGCATCACGATTTGACCCATTTTAAGTTCTAGACTTGTGAAACGTTGGTCGGTGGTTTTCCGAAGTTGTGAAAGATTTTGGGTTAACATACCGACACGTCTTCAAAGCTAGGCTTTTTCTCTACAGTGGTGCGAGGTGTGGTTGTACTTGGGGGTTTCTAGGATATGAGTATCCTTGGTTGTTATTTGTTGTTGCCCCTTGTAAAGGCCCTTTAGACCATGAGAAGTTAGGGTGATTCCTCCACCCTGGGTTGTTGGTTTGAGAATACGGGTTGTTCTCTTGCCTATGGTACAATGCATTGGCTTGCTCGGTTTTAGACTCTTGAAATGCATGTAGGTCTGGACAGCTGTCCACTAGGTGGTCGGAACTATGGCATGCGGCACAAGTGGCCATCTCAATTTGGTCACGGAGAGTAGGGGCATTAGATTTTACATTCTTCTGCAACTCAAGCACTTCTATTCTCCGGGCCAAAGATGCCATTTTTGCATTTCCCTCAAAGTCAGACTCGATTCTATGAACATTATTTGCATGGGTAGTCCTTTTTGGTTCACGGATGGACTCCCACTGTCGAGTCTTTTCAGCGACTTCGATTAAGAAAGTCCAAGCCTCATCAGCACTTTTGTCAATAAATGCACCATTGCACATTGACTCAACTGTGGTTCGGGTCCTAACATCTAGACCCTCATACAAGATTTGCACGAGTCTCCATTTTTCAAAACCATGGTGGGGACATTGGAGCAATAATTCATTGAATCTCTCCAAGTATTTTGCTAGAGTTTCGTCTTCTAATTGCACAAAACCATTTAGACTTTGGCGAATTGTCACCGTCTTATGGTTGGGGAAAACTTTTGAAAAACTCTTTTGTGAGATCATCCCATGTTCTAATGGACTGTGGTTGTAGGGCATGAAGCCATGACTTGGCTTTCTCTTTCAAAGAGAAAGGGAATAATCTCAAACAGGGACTCTTCCGTCATTTGGGTAAAACGTAGAGTCCCACAGATATCTTCAAGATATCTCACATGGTGATAGGGGTTTCAAGCATCAACCCCTCTAAACACGGGCAACATGTGAATTGTGCTTGCTTTTAGTTCAAACCGACCGAAGATCAGTGGCGAAATGATGCAAGAGGGCTGACTTTCCCTAGTTGGGTACATGTAGTCCTTGAGACTACGGGTTGGTTTAGTTCATCACCCATGGTTTCTGATGGGTCTGGGCTTTCTGTTGAAGAACTGGGTATGTTGACAATATCGTCCGGGCGGATTCTAACTAGTCGATTTGTTTGGTCTCTAAAAGACACAATCATATCCTAGCTAGCACATCTAGCATGTTAACATATACACAGCCAATCAAGTTCAAAACATAGAAACACCAACTCACACAAATAAAACACCAGCCCGCCACACAGGATTAATGGTTGCTGCTGTTGAAGAGTGCACAACACTGATTATGCACAAGGAAAGACAGAGAGTCTGTAAGGTGCACATGGCAGGCTGGGTTATGCTCACTTAAGGTGAAGCACGTGCTAGGCTTGTGTGTGAAAGACAAATAGCTACTGCTCACACTAAATCAGTTACTCTTGGAGAGATTCAAGTACCAAAGGTTCACACACAATTTACAGATGCTGGTGCACAGATGCAACAGCAGCAGATGCACAATTTCAAGATATTTGCAGGGTATATCATTCATGGCATCAACAGGTTAACAGGTCAGCTCAATGTAGATATAAAACTTCACAGATGCAGCAGATGAACAACAAATGAACAATGCCAGCATTTTACAACATGCCACAGAGTGTCAACAAGGTCAGTTGACCTAGCACTCAACAAGTTAAAATGATAGCAAGTGAAGATGACTTAGCAACTGGAAGATTACAGCTCATACAAGGTCTGTCAACAGGTTTGGTTGACAGAGTAAAGCATGCATAAAGGTACAGGTCAATGGTGTCAACTCACTCAGTTGATGTCAACTTGGGCTAGCAGCAAACTTGGCTAACCAAGTTGCAGCTCAATCTCAACAAACTGAGGGGTGGAGCTAAGCCCAGCTTTGTTGAAGCCAAGGGGTTACAAAGAAAAGGTAAACTAATTCAGCCAATGTTTAATGCACGGATCACACAAAAGCATAGGCTTCAGATATTGAGCAATACTCAAAGCAAGGTAGCGAGTTTGTCGTGCAATCATGGCTCACGATGCACATACAAAGATGGCTTGTTCAGTCACGGTGAGGTTATAGCTCAATTTCCTCAGGATTATGTGTATGGGAATTCAAAAACTAGCAACAGAAATTGTGCACACAGATTCAGGGTGACATGCTAATTCACAAGGCAGGATTGCACAAATCAGTGAGGCAAGGCTCATGGAAGTGGCAACTGATTCACATATGCATACAAGTCAGCACAAAGATATAGAAAATTCGGCTAGTATGTATGAGTTGCGAGGTTTGCGAGGGACTGATAAGGGCTATGTGTAGCTCTTGTTTAGCATGCATACATGGAATGTCACACATACATTCATCAACACAGCAGGGTTAGACAACGATACCACCGATATAAATCGGGTTTAGGCACTTCCACAATTGTCCCCGCGCATTTTTCTTCTCCTCCTTGGGTTTGTTCAGCAGGGGTTTCAGGTACCTGCTATCTCAACAAAGCAATCTCAGTTCCCAAAATTGCACAGTTAAAGCAAGATAAGGAAATGTTCACAATTTCATCAAAACCAGCTTTGAGAACTCTACAAAGATAACGAGATATTGTGAATCGCTCTGTGAGTTGTTAACTGTGGGCAGATTGAGATTTACAGATGCACAACTACAATGGAGCAGGTCTAGGCTAACACAGAGTATGATTATGAACAAGAAATGCTAAAGTTCTTTTGCTAATATGTCACAGGGGAACGAAACAAATTTGCCAGGGATGAGTGCTGATGATGGCTGGCCGCAAGCTAAACAGAATATAATGCAAAGTAACAAATGCACATTCACGATTATCTCGAGAGGTTTGCGAGTGTTATGAAAATGGACAAACTACGGAGCTTACGATCTAAGCTACAGAATTATAGTAAACTATTAATCTACAGCATGCACAACCCAATGAACTGAGAAACAAACAACAAAAAACTTACACTAAAAAAATGAAATGAAATTAGCTACAGATGATGATAATGATGCAATGTATGCTAATTAGATGATTATTGAAAATACAAATAGCTAAATGCAGATTATTATGAGATGTAACCTAGTAAGAAGCACTAAGAGAATGCAGATATGCAACTGAAGAATGAATAACTGAACAGTAAAAATTATAACTAATGCTACTGGAGATTATGTAAACAGATGGCACGATTGATGGTAACAAAGATAGGCTAACTAAAATGCAATGAACAGAATGCAACAACAGATGCAGAAATATAAAAAGTTAAGCTAATTTACACTAGCAATGATTAAAAGCAGAAATTCAAAGCACATATGTAAAAGGGTGAACTGAAAATCGAAAAGAAAGCAATTAGTCAACACAACAACACTACCAAATCCCAAGACCGGCGCCAAAACTTGGTAGGTCAGGAAAAGTGTTTGCCTACAATGTATAACTGCAAGTGCACAAGTGCCTATTGGAGGCGTGGCAAATACGGATCGATCCACGGGGGATTTGGGGATGTATAAAGTTGACTTCAAGGTTCCACTAAACTGATTTCTAACACGGGGTTGCCAAAAAGTGAGGTTTTGTGTCGATACGACAAGGTGTTTGGTAGTGCACAAGTAAATAAAGCAAATTGTAAAGAGAAAAGTAAGAACAGGGTGTAAACAACTGATTTGGTGGCACTAGGGAGATTGAATTCAACACTTAATCCTATACTAAGGAAATCAAACTCTTATTATGCTCTTGTCCTTCCCTTGAAGGTTTCTGGTGGAAGAATTGTTAACTGATTCACTACTTCTCCCCTAGTATTGGTTGTCTTCTTACAGTACAACCAATCACAAGATAATTTGAGCAATCAAGCTAACCCTGATTCCTATTTCACTTAAGCACAGCAAGAACATAAATTGAACATGAATTAACTCAACATAAGATTAAGGGTTTCCTCTACACCCTAGTAAAGTGAATTAGAACATCATGCAATTATTAAAACAGAATTTAATTAACAGAAAAATAAAACCCTAAAATTGACTCCCTCTCTCACATGAAGAACAATTCAATTTATACCTCCCCATCTTCTCTAACACTCGAAACTTACAATAAATGCGAACCCAATCTTGTTCCCTCTTCAAATTCGGCTCTGGTAGCCACTAATGAGTTGTTGGAGAAACCCTAGCTCCAACTAACTCTCACCTAGCTTCTATGGTTGGGAGAAGCTATGTAAGAGGTAGCTTGAGCTAGAGTGGCGGAGAAGGTGGTCATGGCGGCCGTTGTTGTGGTTGTCGGGAGAAGGAGATGGTGATGGTGGTTCTGCGCAACCTGTCGGGGAAGAAGAAGAGGTATGGGGGTTTCTCTGGTTTTGTCGGGGAAGGAAAATGGAAATGAAGATGGGGCGTGTTTGGTCGATGGGTGAAGGTGTAGGTGGCTTCGGTGTGAAGCGGGAGCAGCGAGAGTCGATGCGCGGGCCGATGCGAGCATTGGATGCGGAAGGGTCAGATCTCACGGCTCAGATGCGATAGGCTTGGATCCGGGTTATGGGCCGGGTCTTGGATTGCTCAAGCCCATGTCTTGTAAATGGGTTGCTACTTGTTGGGTTGCAACTGATGCGCACGCGGGCTGTGTCTTTCTGCTCCATAGACGCCCGTCTCCAATTTTCTGCTCCTTTAGCTCCTTAATTTCTTTGATCTTTATTTACTACCTAAAAACACAAAATTAATTAGTACAAGTATTTATTCTTGAAAACAGAGAAAATACAGAATTTGGGATAATATCTGATTTCTGAGCGCAAAAGATGAGTTAAATGCCAATAAAAAGATGTAGAAATATGCAATATTTGGCACTCATCAGTGCCAATGGCATGCTCGGCCATTAGGGCCACGCCCTGGTGAGAAAAGCTACCAACGAGCGTGTTGGCATGTGCCAATGGCATGCGTGGCCAATTTGGGTCGCGCCTTGGTAGAAAAAGCTACCAGCGAGCGTGTTGGCATGTGCCAATGGCATGCGTGGCCAATTTAGGTCGCGCCTTGGTAGAAAAAGCTACCAGCGAGCGTGTTGGCATGTGCCAATAGCATGCGTGGCCAATTTGGGTCGCGCCTTGGTAGAAAAATCTACCAACGAGCGTGTTGGCATGTGCCAATGGCATGCGTGGCCAATTTGGGTCACGCCTTGGTAGAAAAAGCTACCAGCGAGCGTGTTGGCATGTGCCAATGGCATGAGTGGCCAATTTAGGTTGCGCCTTGGTAGAAAAAGCTACCAGCGAGCGTGTTGGCATGTGCCAATGGCATGCGTGGCCAATTTGGGTCGCGCCCTGGTAGCAAAAGCTACCAACGAGCGTGTTGGCATGTGCCAATGGCATGCGTGGCCAATTTGGGTCGCGCCTTGGTAGGAAAAGCTACCAGCGAGCGTGTTGGCATGTGCCAATGGAATGCGTGGCCAATTTGGGTCGCGCCCTGGTAGGAAAAGCTACCAGCGAGCGTGTTGGCATGTGCCAATGGCATGCGTGTCCAATTTGGCCTAGGTTGCATGATTTGCATGCCTAGGCGTGGGCGCCATTTTGGCATGGCATGGTTAGGGCCAAGGTAAGGGTGCTTGGCTTGGCGTGACGTGACTAGTGTAGCTAGGGCCAAGGCAGAGTGCGTTTGGCATGGCGCGGCGTGACTAGCGTAGCTAGGGCCAAGGCAGAGTGCGTTTGGCATGGCGCGGCTAGCTCGGGTTAAATGTGGCTGGCATGATTTGCCATTGGCACGGAGGTGCGGCTAGCATGGTTGGCATGCTTTGGCGCGTTTGGTGTGGCTGGCATGATTTTCCATTGGCACAGAGGTGCGGCTAGCTTGGGATAGGTGTGGCTGGCATGATTTGCCATTGGCACGGAGGTGCGGCTAACATGGTTGGCATGCTTTGGCGCGTTTTTTGTGTGGCTGGCATGATTTGCCATTGTCACAGAGGTGTGGATAGGGCCAAGGTAAGTGTGTTTGGCTTGGCGTGGTGTGATTAGTGTAGCTAGGGCCAAGGCAGAGTGCATTTGGCATGGCGCGGCTAGCTTGGGCTAGGTGTGGCTGGCATGATTTTCCATTGGCACAGAGGTGCGGCCAACATGGTTGGCATGCTTTGGTGCGTTTTGGTGTGGCTGGCATGATTTGCCATTGGCAAATAGGTGCGGCTAGCTTGGGCTTGGTGTGGCTGGCATGACTTGCCATTGACACGGAGGGGAATTATGGTTTTGTTCGTCGTAACCCTAATTTGAAAAAATACCCCCTATTAATTACTGATTACATGCATTAAATGTCCTAATAAATGTATCACTGGTGACATTAGCTTATTTGGGGTTTTACGATTTTACCCTTTGTTTAAAAACCACCATCAACATTAAGTCCTCTGCTTAGCTCGGAACAGGAGCTTTGTTGCGAGGTAAGCATAAGATGGTGACAAACTATCAACAGCAAACTGTAAAGAAAATTGAGGAGGCTCGTCTGACCTTTTTATAAATAGGATTTGGAATCCTTGCCTCTACGCGATTTTGTGCAAATCGGGAGGCCGGCACAATTGGGAAGTTAGTGTCGTGAGAGACAGGAAGCTGGGCGGCATTGAGAAGTTGTTGCGAGTTAGGAAACTGAGCGTGCTAGCTGGTGGGACCGGCACAAGGTGGGGAAGCTGTGCGTGCTTGCTGGCGTGGCTTGGGCGGTCATTGGGAAGATGGGCGCAATTGGTGTGGGACCGGTGCAACTTGGGCGTCGTTGGGAAGTCGGGCGCCCTTGTGGGCCCGTTCCTTACAAGCACGATTTTTGGTAAAGGGAAATCCTTCCCTATTTCAGAATCTTCACGCCCATATATATAAAATCCCTTTCTCTCATCTTGCACTTTTTTCTTTCATCTTTTCATACTAGCGGCAGAGTCGCAAAGAGAAACCGGATTCCAGGTATGTCTTCCAGTACTTTTCTTGTTTCCCTTTTCACGTAGGTGTAAACCCTAAGAGTAGGCGTTTTCATAATCCTTGCAATGATATTGCGCATAGGATTCTTGGCGTGCTTCTTGTAGAAAATATTGTCTATATACTGCATATATGATTCAAACCTGTAGAAAAAAAATGCTCCATATATAATTTTGAACCCGAAGAAGGATACCATAGACGCATTCGATCCCGTAGAAAATACTGCGTATATAGTTTTGAAGTCGAAGAACGATACTGCAGACTCACTTGAGCCCGTATAAAATACTGCGTATATAATTTTGAACCACAGAAGGAAATCTTTGCGTGTGTAGTTTTGAACCCGAGAGAATATTGTATATGAATCCCGAAGAAGAATACTGTTGTTTATGAATCCCGAAGAAGTATACTGTATATGTGCTTCATATGACTTCGAACCCATAGGAAATATTGCATATATGAATTTCGGACCTGAAGAAAATATTGCGCGTGCAGTTTTGAACCCGTAGAAAAATGCTCCATATATAATTTTGAACCCGAAGAATGATACTCGCAGACGCACTTGAGCCCGTATAAAATATTGCGTATATAATTTTGAACCCTGAAGAAAATACCGCGTGTGCATTTTTGAGCCAGTAAAGAATACGCCCTCTTTTTTTTTTTTTTTTTTTTTTTGTATTTCAGGTTTTCCTTTTGTTGGGCGCGGTTATGTGTCAGGGAGATAATTTTGTTTTTCTCCGTGTGCAGATATCTTGTTACTAAGTTGTGATGAAGAAATCCGACAAGATGTTACCTGAACAAAATTTCGCCTCATCGAAGGATGTCTATAGTTCCAAACCAAACACGGATGATGAATTCTTCGCCAAAAAACTTGCCTCTGCTCGGAAAAATCACCCAGGTTTCGTGCCAATTTTGTTAACCGGTGGTGAAGATGAAAAGAAGACACTTTCGGTTCGCCCAGAGAACACCATACGGTTCTGTCTTCATAAAGGGGTATATTCCTCTTCCAACATTGATTTCAGGATGTGTCAAAGCCCATTGCGTTCTTTTGATAGATGGGTTGGTTTCATGGTGAGTAAGGAGCACATAAATACCAACTTGACTCGAGCGCAGATTATTGATGCTGTCAGAGCTTCAGTAAATCTCCAGATTAGGAAGGATATCCCGGGCTTGGTTGCTTTCATCTCCAGATGGTGTTCGGACACCCATACGATCATATGTAGATGGAGTGAGATAAATTTCTCCCTGGATAGTGTGGCTCTCTTGCTGAATCTTCCGGTAACTGGGAATCATAACATCCAATTATCTGAAAGTGAGGGGAAGATGCGGGATGACCTTGCCGCTAAGTTGGGAGATTTCGCTCGGAAAGACTCCACTGCGAAGTCGAAGGATTCTGTCCGGAAAGAGGATGAAAGGTGCCTTTACAGCTGGTGGATATCTCAATGGTTTCCGGACGAGATGGAACCTAAACAGAAAAGCAGTGATCTTCACGTTGCAGCATTTTTGGCTCTATGGTTGTCTAGAGACATTTTTGACGACGGTTCTGGTAAGAAGGAGATAAGACCAAAGTTGCTAGTGATTGCTGCGAAGTTGGCAAAAGGCGAAGTTCTTCCCATTGGCAAGCTATTTCTTGGTTCCTTGTATGTGCATCTGGATCACCTAGTTGCGAACATGCGAGTTTCGAATGGTTTTATGAAAGTGGATTCATATGTGCACGTTGCTTTCCTGCAATCCTGGTTATGGGAAAACTTTGAGAAGTATGCCCCGAAACCGTTGTCATCGATTCCCGCGAGTTGGGGGGGTTCCCGAATTCTTCGATGGGTGAACAGGCGTCCAAGGGTTGGCATGAGCTTGGTTAGTCTTCTCGATAAGTCGTATGAAATCAGTTTTCGCCCATGGGAGCCGGTCCATAGGTCGGTGACTCAAATTGACACCTTTGCTTCTGCTCCGGTCATGTCTTTGTCTTCTGATGGCAATTTGAGCGTTGGTGAAAACTTGTTCATTCAAAGCTGTATGTCCGGTTATATGCCGTCTTTCTTCATGGGGTCTTTCCAGATAGCTTCTTACAATATTGACCGTGCGGCTCGTCACATGGGTTTCGATCAAGGGGTGCCTCTTGCTTACCAGCCGGTGATTCCCAAGGATTCATTGCGTGCCACCCTCAATGCCAGTGCCCTCGAGCCGAGTATCCGCCTTCCCTTCTTTCAAACGGGAAGAGTAACTTCGACGACCTTTGGCTATAATGAGTTCCGGTGCGATGAGTTTATTATGATCCAAGATTTTGTAAACAGTGTGGTGGAGAATGTTCGTTGTAAACCTTCCCCAGCAGTTTTGAAGAAGTATCCAATGTTGAGAGATCTCAAGCGAAAGTTTCCTAGCAACTCAGAAAGTCCCCAGGCCAAGGAACGGAGAACGAAGAATCGTCTTTGGCGGGTTCCGGCGATTTCAAAAGATCCTCCCGCAGCTCTCGTGTCTTTCAGTTCTTCCAATAACCAGGTATGTGTCGCCTCCTTGTTGGTTTGTCTCAAAACACGTGAATTTCTGCTGAAAACATGTGTCTTGTTTCTTCCAGGGCTTCGATAGTGTTAATGCTTTCGCCGCCCTTGCACTTTGCCAGGAGACGGCAATTTCTTCGAAGAATTCCGGCAGCACTGAGCCTTCTCATAGCGGTGATGAGTCAGAGAAAGAAGAAAGTTCGGCAAGTGAGAGTGATTCCTCTGGTAGCACTGGTTCTTTTTCGGTAAGTGTTTCGGTGAGTTTCGCGCTTCTTTTCTTTCTTCTTCTGTTTCTTCTTTTGAAAAATGTCTAACTCAAGTTCGCAGGAGGAATCCGGTTCGGAGGACGATTCTGGGGTGGAGCCACACGAAAACTTGTCTTTGGTGACCACTGCCGGTGACTCGGGGATGGGAGCTAGCCAATCGCTAGGAACAGATGTGGTTCAAACGGTGGATGATTCCCTGATGGTTGCTGTTGTAGACATAGAAAAAGACCCTTTGCGGGTCGTGAGGCCAGTTGCAGGCGCCATTTTTGATCCCCCGTACTTGGTTCCTTATCCAGGTCATGTGCTGGTTGGCGGTTTCAGCGTGCTGGCTAAGTATGAGGCATTGTACACCAGAATCTGGGATAAGCATGGACATATGGCCACAACCAAGAAGATCGCTAGTCGATTTGCGCTGGTTAAGCGTGTGGAAGAGGCTTTATCTTCCATTGAGGACATGCGTGAGGTGACTGGCCACACCGTTTCTGAAGACGTTATTGCCGACTGGGAGCACCATCGCGACGTGTGTGTATAAAAGGAGTTCAATGCTTCGTGGTTTGTCGAAGGCCTTGCTGAGATCCGTCGAAAGATGCAACGATCGAAAGACTTTCTGCAGAGGATATTGCACGACAGGAGGTAGAACTCGAAAAGATTTCCAAGATGCTGATTATGAAGAGAGCGGCTCTTGAAGATGCAAAGTTGACTTTCTCCAAGAAGAGCAGACCTCTGTTGGATGATTTTCCTTGAATGTTTCTCTGTTAAACTTTCATTTAGGTTCTTTTCTTTTTTTTTTTTTTTGAAAAACATATTGGATGTCTGGTTTAAAGTTCGACCGGTTTTGATAGACAGCTGGTAGCTTTTGAGGATATTGGATTATTTCTGGGATGAATGGTTTTGATAATATAACTCGATTATGTTTTGGGAAAGGAATATTGCTTTTTATGAAAGTGTGTGCTAGCAATGGGCACAAGACGCAGATAGTATGACGGTTTTATTAAGAACCTAAAAACAGATCGTATATCTTGCCCAATCTAAATTTACTCACTTCATAGGTTTTTGCAAACACGCCTCTCTCAAGTAAAATGCGGCTTTGATGGTAGCATCGCCAAAGAAGTCCCCAATCGTTGGTAGCATCTTCAACGAGTCCCCGGTTTTCTGGTGTAGTTTTAACAACTGGTAACCGGGTTGTCTGGCAGTTGAGTCGGATTGAGTCGCAAGTCCCCAATCGCTGGTAGCATCTTCAACGAGTCCCCAGTTTTTAGGTGTAGTTTTTACAACTAGTAACCGGGTTGTCTGGCAGTTGAGTCGGATTGAGTCGCCTTCCCCTACCATCTTGACATCTGCGTCGAAGAACGAGATCGACAGTCTGACGTTGTAGCCGATAGATCAATCCTCCCGCTGTGGTCGCCAATTGTTTATGGGTAAAAATCGTTTCCGCCGATTTTGGTAAATTCGGTAGGTGAGTGAGAAACTGGTTTAAACCCTAAACAAATATGCTGCGCGTGAGCACTTTATAGATTCGAGAGATTAATCTGTACAAGTCCGGCCTAAACCAAGAAATGGTCGTTCTAGACTTGCTTCGGTCACAAAGTGGAGGAGAAGGGTTGATTTGGGGAGGGAAGCAAAGAAAGGTGTTTAGACCAGAATAGTGCGGGAGAGTAGTGTCTCGACTTGTATCATAAAGTGAAAGCTTAGGAATCTTGCAAGAGATGAAAGCTTTTTGGAGAGCTTGCAAAGTTGCCTTTTCTGAGAGTGTTGTATTTTTCTCCTGACCGAGACCTGTTGTCTGGTGAAAATAGGTAAGACCTATTTATACAAGTCGATATTGAAACGTACCCTGGCCTCATGAAGGAAGAGAGTAAAGGGTGAAATAATGGGCGGAGGTGGTAACCGCATGGTGTTAATGGGTGAAAACGTTTTCACAATTATTTCCTCATTTATTTGACTGCTTTATTCATATTCACGCTTTCTTAATGTGAGCGTAGTGTACGCTGCAAGCTGTGACCGCCAAACCAAGACCCTGGAAAGCATCCCCCGGTTTGTGTTGATGTCTCGAGTGTTGGTTGCATCTTGAGTGCAAGTGGTGCTTTGCTAGGGGCGCATGTGGCATGTGCCAATGGCATGTGCGGAATGCCTTTGTTGCGAGTTGCACCTCGAGCGCAAGTGGCAATGCCAGAGCTTCTAGTGGCGTGTGTGGCGTGTGTGGAATGCCTTGGTGGTAGGTTGTACGTTGAGTGTAAGTGGCAAGGCATAGAGTTTCTAGTGGCGTGTGTGGCATGTGCCAATGGCATGTGCGGAATGCCTTGGCGGTAGGTTGCACGGTTTGCAAGTTAGGCTACCAGCGTGGGTTTTGGCATGTGCCAATGGCGCGTACGGCCAAGTTGGCCTAGGTTGCACGGCTTGCAAGTTGGGCTACCAGCATGCGTGTTTTGCATGTGCCAATGGCATGCGTGGCCAAGGTTTAATCATGGCCCGTGTTTAGAAAAGCTACCAGCGAGCGTGTTGGCATGTGCCAATGGCATGCTCGGACATTAGGGCCACGTCCTGGTAAGAAAAGCTACCAGCGATACGTGTTGGCATGTGCCAATGGCATGCTCGGCCACTAGGGCCACATACTGGTAGGAAAAGCTACCAGCGAGCGTGTTGGCATGTGCCAATGGCATGCGTGGCCAATTTGGGTCGCGCCTTGGTAGAAAAAGCTACCAGCGAGCGTGTTGGCATGTGCCAATGGCATGCGTGGCCAATTTGGGTCGCACCTTGGTAGAAAAAGCTACCGGCGAGCGTGTTGGCATGTGCCAATGGCATGCGTGGCCAATTTGGGTCGCGCCTTGGTAGAAAAAGCTACCAACGAGCGTGTTGGCATGTGCCAATGGCATGCGTGGCCAATTTGGGTCGCGCCTTGGTAGAAAAAGTTACCAATGAGCGTGTTGGCATGTGCCAATGGCATGCGTGGCCAATTTTGGTTGCGCCTTGGTAGAAAAAGCTACCAAATGAGCGTGTTGGCATGTGCCAATGGCATGCGTAGCCAATTTGGGTCGCGCCCAGTAGGAATATCTACCAAACGGCGTGTTGGCATGTGCCAATGGCATGCGTGGCCAATTTGGGTCGCGCCCGAGAGGAAAGGCTACCAATGAGCGTGTTGGCATGTGCCAATGGCATGCGTGGCCAATTTGGGTCGCGCCCTGGTTGGAAAAGCTACCAGCGAGCGTGTTGGCATGTGCCAATGGCATGCGTGGCCAATTTGTCCTAGGTTGCATGATTTGCAAGCCTAGGCGTGGGCTCCATTTTGGCATGGCATGGTTAGGGCCAAGGTAAGGGTGCTTGGCTTGGCGTGACGTGACTAGCGTAGCTAGGGCCAAGGCAGAGTGCGTTTGGCATGGCGCGGCGTGACTAGCGTAGCTAGGGCCAAGGCAGAGTGCGTTTGGCATGGCGCGGCTAGCTCGGGCTAAATGTGGCTGGCATGATTTGCCATTGGCATGGAGGTGCGGCTAGCATGGTTGGCATGCTTTGGCGCGTTTGGTGTGGCTGGCATGATTTGCCATTGGCACAGAGGTGCGGCTAGCTTGGGCTAGGTGTGGCTGGCATGATTTGCCATTGGCATGGAGGTGCGGCTAACATGGTTGGCATGCTTTGGCGCGTTTTTTGGTGTGGGCTGGCATGATTTGCCATTGGCACAGAGGTGTGGATAGGGCCAAGGTAAGTGTGTTTGGCTTGGCGTGGTGTGATTAGCGTAGCTAGGGCCAAGGCAGAGTGCATTTGGCATGGTGCGGCTAGCTTGGGCTAGGTGTGGCTGGCATGATTTGCCATTGGCACAGAGGTGCGGCTAGCATGGTTGGCATGCTTTGGCGCGTTTTGGTGTGGCTGGCATGATTTTCCATTGGCACAGAGGTGCGTCTAGCTTGGGCTAGGTGTGGCTGGCATGACTTGCCATTGACACGGAGGGGAATTAGGGTTTTGTTCGTCATAACCCTAATTTGAAAAAATACCCCCTATTAATTACTGATTACATGCATTAAATGTCCTAATAAATGTGTCACTGGTGACATTAGGTTATTTTGGGTTTTACGATTTTACCCTTTGTTTAAAAACCACCATCAACAGTAGCACGATAAACCACATAAGTATAGCTCGGGATAGTCTCACATATAAGAAAGAGGAGCATATGTGGAGCTTAATAAGCTTGGTCATCTCTTTACGTAACACTGAGGCCTTTTAGATTAAAACCGCACACCTCTTATCCAAAGGTGGTCAAGTAGGGACATCATCGGTGATATGTGGTTGGGCCCATAGTAGGTTACTTTGGTCCATGGATATCCTAACATCGTTCACTAAAAAAAATAATTTCGATATAATTTCATTGGTCGCTTGAGGATACAACTCGAAAAATGAGAGGCATAATATAAGAGGATGTCAAGGCGGAATTGCCAGAAAGGGTTTGTGAAGTAAAGAATAAAATATCTATAAGGTTTTCCTTTACTTTTGTAATGATAAAAAGGGTGAACTTGATATTAATACATATTATATTTAATATTCATATGTCGGAAAATACATAACTGAATAAAAATTACGCTTTTGTCGTTACTAAGACGGGTTAAGGCCTAGTTCATTCTATAAAGTGAACTAGTAGAATGAACTATCGTTACGAGTTCATTAAATCATATGAAATACATTAAAAGTTCATTATACAATATGAACACCTATCTCGAGATAATTCTATTCATTTTAAAATATGAACTATCATAATAAACACCTATTAAGAGTTTATTTTACAATATGAACTGCCATAATTAACAGGGGTAGTCAAATAAGATTTCAAATGACTTCCACAGAGTTTCCAAATCTACTGTTAGTCCATAGACATTTTTGGAGAGTCTCCTAATGTCTCTTGTATTGGTTAGAGACTATTTTTTAAGTCATTTAAATTCTCTGAAACTCCATGTTATTGGATTATGATTTTATAAGAATCTCTCCAACACCTCAGTTATTCGAAGGAGAATTGAAAGCCATTGATTTGTTATTTTCAGAGATTTGGGGAGACTTTTTAAGGAAAATAGGCATGGTAGAAATCTCCCCCAAGCGGTGATAGTTTGGGAGACTTCGAAATTTGAAGAATTTTTTTTTTGAAAGTAGGACATTTTTTTTTGTTTTTTTTGTTTGAGGTGATGACCAATTTGCTAATCTAGCCGAACTCATCTGAATTTTGGTATCTTCTCTCTCTCTTCTTCTTTTCCCTCGTGTATACTGATTGAGCATTTTCTTTTCCACTTCAAAGCACGATTGTTTTTCCCAACCTTGAGATGTTCAGTAAATCCTTTTCTTATAAAAAGAAACCCAACAACCTCCTGAACACGTATTTTACTAAGTATATGGTACTTTGTTAACATTATAACGTGCATGATAAAAAAATTGGTAGATGTTTTGAATTTTTAATTAGATAATATACAGTTTTTATCTCTATAAATCACAAAGACTCTTTACGATTCTCTTTTTTTTTCTCTACAAGTCACAAAGACTGTCTAAAATACTCTCAGAGAATCACTAGAAATCTCTAGATTTCAAAGAATCTCTGGGAGTCACCCAAATAAATTTTCTTCTTCTTCGTCATCATCGTCATCATCTTTCTCTTCTTCTTCATGTCTGCCACTATCATCTTTTTCATCATCGGGTATTGTAAATTCAAGATCAAAAAAAGGTCTATCGTCATCACCATAAATAATATATTCTTTCATTTCTTCGTCGAAGATTTAAAGGAACCATCTTGATTTTGGGCTTGTAGGATTTAATTCAGATATTATATTTTTTGTTTCGGGAGAATGTAAATTTCTTCTCCGCCGGGTTTTCTTTCCGGAAACCAACGTGTTACCATTTCAGCTTTTTCTTTGTGACGTATCAACTAACCACCCCAGCCCGCGAGTAAGTGGCGGAGAAGGAGCGATGCGCGCGACCGTTTGATCTACTATGATGTCCATGTTTATCTTATTAATTCCAAAGCTCTATTAGTCAACTTAGGTGTAAACCTGTCTCCACCCCTAGGTTTAGACCTCTCTCGATCCATAGGTAATTGGAGTCGAATAATATGTTGTGAATCTAAAGTTCGCCAAATTATATTTTGATCTATCATGAAATCATAGTTTTACCGGTGTTAATTATCCCTAGGATAATCCATTTGATTAATATAAAAAAAGAAATATTTTGGTTGGTCACAAAATGAAAAAATAATTTGGTGTGACCTTGAAATTACTAATATGACCTTCAATACCAACTACCACTATACATAAGTATTTAAGTGCCTAAGGGTCAATATTCAATGTAGATCAAAATATAATTTGGCGAACTTTAGATTCACAACATATTATCCGACTTCAATTACCTATACGAGGGCTGCTACATATACCGCAATTGCTCCCGAGCTAAATCCCGATAGGGGAATCCAAAGGCCTTTATTAAACGTTCTTAGCATTGGGATTATTAGAAGTTAAAACTGGGCCCAGCTCTCTCTCAGTTGGGTTTTTGCTCAGGACAAAGTGTGGTCAACATCGCATTTCCGACGAAGAAATGGGAAAATTTGATGGTAGGGTTCTTTGTCGGAAAAAAATTATCTTTTCCCGCAGGGCAAGTTGCGGTTAGTTAACTGTGGAAGTTCAAGAAGGAGCTAGGTAAGCATCAAACTTCACAGTGAATGCGTATTTATATTAAAAAAATTTGATCAAGAAGATCGTAGGCAAGTTCTTGATACTGGTTCATGTACATCTTCAACCATCTTCTTACTCTGAGACCTTGGTCACACTTTATTGAAAATTCAATTTCAGACGTCATGTTGGTTTTCATTTGGGTTATGATTTCTTGGGTTCCACTCCATATGTGGAATAGAGATGCATGGTCTAGGTTGGACATCTAGCTATCTAGGAAACCATGGTAG
Source organism: Papaver armeniacum (assembly GCA_023531295.1). Lineage (NCBI taxonomy): Eukaryota > Viridiplantae > Streptophyta > Magnoliopsida > Ranunculales > Papaveraceae > Papaver > Papaver armeniacum. Next base: position 1,760,566 of record JAJJWW010014835.1, on the reverse strand, counting down.
ATGATGACCGCTCCGTGAGGCAAACTAGGTTGATTTATGCTAGAATTTGCATAAAAAGTGACTTTGAATTCTCCTATCTTGCTGGCATACCCTTGTTAATTGACGACAATTTTTTTAATATGACCCTTTATTGAAATTGTCCCACTTAGTCACTGCGCTTATTCCATAATGTGCTGCTTTCCACAGACATTGCTGCGGTCATCCAGCACTCATCTCTGAATTAGTCCCAGCCGGAGCATGCTAAATATAAAATTGTCTTCAAACTTTAGAGCACACTTAACTGAGAAGTTTTTCTCACAACTCAGACGAATTTACTGTCTCTTTTCTTTGACTTGGTCCACAAGGTTGTTGACTCGCTTACTTGTGATAGTAAGGACCTACTTGACTCAGCGGGGCTTCGGTATTAGAAAAAGATAAACAATTACCTATATATTTCAACCGGAGAATCTATCTGCCGAACCGGGGTATTTGCAGTTTTCAATGGATTTTACCGTTGAATAGGAATGGAAGCCACCAAAATGTGAGGTGTGCAGGCTGCAGGGTATTAGGGAACACAACAAAGAACTGTCCAAGAACGAGAAGACTAGATGGACCCCGACCCTAAGAAGGTTAGAAGCACACAATTAGGGTCACTGGGAGGGGATTTGAATAAAGAGAATGAATGGATTGCGCAGGGGTCAGGTTTTGAAGCTATTATTTGGAGGTCTTTAAAGCACCTCAAATGATATGAATGAGGGGCTAGCTATGCGAACAAATGAGACAAATGATGAGGGTGGCGACATAAATACGGGATCAGGTATTGGGGCAGCGATCGATACAACCACTTCTGAACATATTACAGTAAGCAAGGGAAGAAAATCTGGTCTCACCTTTAACTGACGGAGTCTAACTTGGATACTTCTCAAGGAGAACGATAAGAAATTAAAGGTAAACATATACAAAAGATAAGAGAACCGAAACATGAAAAGAATGTCAATCGGACGCTCAGCTCACTGTAGGAGTTCCCAAGAAAATTAGCCTCCTAGCATCCGCCTTAGAGTGCGAAAAATAAAAACTACGAGAACAAACAAAACACAAAACAGTATGAAAACCCAGATTTCATCTTCTGGTCGATAATGAATTTCTCTAATTACTTGTGGTTTGACCTCCTTCCGCAGCTCATCTAATGTTCCCTTACCATCCCATTCTTGCACGGTGCAATTCTTCCCTTCAAGAGCTTTCAACGAAACCAAAGTATTTATGTGCCGAACTGCGTTAAAATACTTCAAACCAAGAGAAGCCTCATCCTTAATAATCACCTTTGAAGTCGAAGATTGCTCATCAAAACACACGAGATTTGACTTGTTGTGCCACAGTAGAACTTTATTCTTCTCAGTTATAAAAAATGGATCGAGGTCGTCCCCAACCTTCCTATTGCCTATACTGAATTCTCTTCTCCAACTCCCATTACAGTATTTATTCGATTCCAAATTCTTGTTGTGACCGTTGTCCTTCATAAAGAACCATATGTCAGTACGGTTACTTCCTTTGAACAAAATACGTTTACTTGCTGGCACGTAATGCACAACACATAAACACCCTCTCAATATTTTGAGCCTATAACATTGTTCGACTGAATGCAAGTTATTATTGGATGCACCCTTATGCAGACATAAACAAGGTGGTGAGGGAAGTAATGTGAACTTTTCATCTGCTAAACTGAAACCTACAATTTTCATTGCTTTGTAATCTATCCAGTAAAGAACTCCTTCGATGAGGACACCCGGTGATGGACATAACGAGTAGGTAATCTCTCCTTTATTTCTCCACCCGGTGCCACCACCAAGAGTGTAAATTTCCACATGTCCGACAGAGACATTTCGATCTGGATAGTAGATCCTGATAACTTTGTGTTCGCTAGTTGAATAAAATCCAAATCCACTCACTACTACGCTATTTGCATCGATTGATGTCAACCTAGGGAGCATAACAAATTCTCTTGTGAACGGGTTACAAAGGTAAACTGGATCATCTATAACACCGTTTGGAAGAGTGATGCAAACCAAACCGTTGCATGATCCAACAATGACGTCTTTGTATTCTTCTGACGGGTTCTTGTGATATCTATTTTTGATAGCAGGATGAGGCACCATCTTTACGACGTTATGGTATTTCTGTGCTTTCTTGATAACACTGTACACCTTCTCAATCACGTTATGTTTTGCATAGTAAAGTCTGAAATTTGGTTCTTCTTTTCGGTTTAACCCAATTGCGAAAATTATGCCCTCGTGCATGTGGCCGAATAAACTTTGCCAAGTCTTCGATACTTGTTTGCATTGTAAGGCAGATTCAGCTGGTAGGTGAGAAAGTATTTCCTGAGCTATCTCAGGTAAAAAATTATCCCAATCCAAGTGATTCTTCTCCATCTTCAGATGCAAGTTTGGTACTTGTTGTTGATCTTTATAGGTACATAAGACTCATGCCGTATCTAGAAAGCAGTGATCTTAAATCGACTATGATTAGGAAATATTAATATCAAATTCCAATGGGATTCTCAGATTGAAGTTTCCAAGTCCGGGTAAGCTTCAGGATTCTCGCTTCTCCGGGATCAAACCAAAGTAAAATGTCCAAACGAGGCTTCCAAGCTCTTGTGTTCGCGTTTTTGTGCGGAGTGTTGTCTGACAATGGAATTCCTCAAGATGTTCGCCGGGAATTTCCAACGGAAAAGCAAACTCTCAGGTTAACATAATAAAATACTTATTTTTTTCTGTGACGGAACATATAAATATACAAATTTAGTATGAGCTGCTGGACGGATGTTGTAAGATCAAACCTCACACTATTTGAGCATCCCACAATCATATGCCATATTTGGCAAATGGATGGCCAGTTGGTCTTGCTAAAACTTCAAAAAGTGCCAAATTTAATTGGGCGCATATTATAAGAAAACTTCGCCTGGGGTCAAGGACATGGTCTGAAACCCACAAATACATGACTGAAACACAACAGAAAATTTGTATCACTAGGGCACACCAAAACATAAAACCCATCATTTGATTTTTATTTTTGAGTTGCCTAGTGGTGTCACTCATTTTTAACCTAGAATTGTAATGAAATAATCTTTACATAAACATGAACACTTTACCTTACTTAACTAGTTCTTTGAGCTATTTTGAACTTTTATCTTGTTATGAACCAATTGTAAACTTTTCGCCATAATAATCCCAAAACATAGAAATTTACATCAAAATGAAAGTAGGTGCAATGGTGTTCGAAGTCAACTGAGACATTGGAGTAAACTAAAGGCATGCAATCGAGACATTTCAGTAATTTTGAGACGATGGAGAATTTGAGAACACCGTAGCCAATGGAGTTGCAATGAAATAGCCATGCATTTAAACCTCTACGTAAACATGAACATTACTTACTTAGTTTTTTTGTTTTAAACTTTTACCGTTACATCTCTTTGTCACATCAATTATAATCTTTTCGTCGTACTCTACGCAAAACATAGAAAATTACATTAAAATGGATATAAGTGCACCACGAAGTTAATTAAGACATTGGAGTAAGCTGAAGACATAACTTTTTTTTTTTTTTTTGGTAAACTAAAATATCATATTTATCTCAGTATGAGTCATCTTTTATTTTACAATTGTTTGATCTATCTTTATATTATCTCAGTTTTTACTTTTTATTTGATTTTTTCTCTAGATTAGTTTGTATTTTTGAAAGAATTTTGATCCAAGTAGATACTTTACCGTTTGATAATCTCAAATCTCTCAGTTAAGACTTTCTTGAAGATCACTTAAAATTTTTGATCCAAGTAACTCCTCATTATTTTTTTTACATCATTTTGGCATTTTTAATCATCTTTTACATTAAGAATTGCTTAGAGTCGTTCATTCTTTTTCATTAAGAATTGGCTTTTTTCTTTTAGATTTTTCCTCACCTTAATCTTAAGATTTTATTTAACCTCTCCTTCAAAAAAATAAAAATGAAAAAGAAATAAAAAAAAAATTAATTACTAATTTTTTGGATGTGAACCAAGTTCTAGGTTACATGGAAATATTGAGGTGCACACATATTTGGTTGCAGAGTACGGAAAAGCTTAGCAAGAAATTCGTACCAATCTAGTACTTTCTCTAACAAAAAGAACAAAAATTCTTACCAGACTAAGAAAAAAACCGAGTGAAAAAAATTCTTAAATGCCCTTATTATTTATATTTTTTTAATTATTTTTAAATTAAAATAAAAAAATATTTTCTTTAAAAAAAATAATTTTTTAATTTAATTTAATTTTTTTTTTAAGAAAAAAAATTGTTAAATTTTTTTATATTACGAATCTAAGTTCGGCGGACAAGTGATATGTCGAACATAAACATACGTAGATTCGGCTGATAATATGTCAGCCGAACTTGTGTTTTGTGAAAACATACCTAGGTTCGGCAGATTCGATAAAAAAATAGGACATCCGAATTTAATATTATTATTCACAAAGTGAAGTTCGGCTAACATCTTCGTGTTTAATTATCAGCCGAACTGTTCATCGACACCTTCAGGATGAAAAAAAAAAGGAAGTTCGGCTGATAATTTTGATTTTATTGTTAGCCGAACTTTGCTCTGTAATTGTCGTAAAAAAAAATTCCATGCAATAAGAAAAGAAAAAAAAATTAAAATTTTCAAAAACAAAAAAAAAGGTGTTGGTGCCCAGCTTGTCGCTAGGTTTCCAACCAAAAGTATGTAATTTTCTTTCTTTAACAAAACAAATTGTATATCATTTAGTTGTTATAGTTTATATTTTTCCATTTTTTTCCCTAAAAATAAAATAAAAAAAAAGTTATAAAAAAAATTTAAAAATTTAAAATTTAAAATTTAAAAAAAAATAAACTACAAAAGTTAATATTAAATAATAATTAATTAATCAAGGGTATTTAAGTAACTTAACCACTCATTGGACACCCCTTATCATCCCACACTAGTTAGGGTCATCCATATGTATGCCCCAAAATTTCTATGTATGCCCCAAATGAGCCTAGCATTTTTAGAGGCGACCTCAAAAGAATTAGGGGCGACACTAAAAGACAAAAAGGTCACCCAAACGTAAATCTAAGCTACCCCTTATCTTCGATTCCTACACCATAATCGGTAGGTTAAAGGTGAATCGGTAGGTTCAATTGAAACTATACCTACCGATTATTATGTAGATACTTCAGCTAATAATCCCTTTTATAATCGGTAGCTTATCCAACTTGTAAGACTACCGATTATAAGGAGCCCCATATTCAACCTTGGCCAAATTCCATAGGTTTTGAGGGGTGCAGAGCCAACCATAACCACTTGGCTTGAGCTGTGGATGTAGCCATAATCGGAAGCCTAATAGGTTACATACACAAGTTGCCCCAAAATGAGTTTTTCTAAAATCCTTCACGTAATGAATTTTGAAATCTACCATAATCGGTAGGGTATATAATTATATAACCCACCGAATATAACGAGCCCCAGATCCAACCTTTGCCATATTTCATAGGTTTTGAGTGTACACAACCAGCCATAACCACTTGGTTCGTGTTTTGGATGCAGCGTTAATCGGGAGTTAAATATATTACCAAACCATCTGATTATGGGTTGCCCCAAAATGAGTTTTTTCTAAAATCCTTCATGTAAGGGAACTTGAAATATACCACAATCGGTAGAGTTAACAACTTAACAACCTACCGATTATAAAGAGCCCCAGATCGAACCCTTGCCAAATTCCATAGGTTTTGAGTGTACAGAGCCAGGCATAACCATGTGGTTCGTGATTTGGTTGTAGCCATAATCGTAAGCCAAATAGGTTCCAAAAACTACCGATTACAGGTTGCCCCAAAATGAGTTTTTTCTAAAATCCTTCATGTGATGAATTTTGAAATCTACCATAATCAGTAGAGTTTATTACTTCTTACTGTCCGATTATACGAAGCCCCAAATCCAACCTGTGCCAAAATCCATAGGTTTAGAGGGTACAGAGCCAGGCATAACTACGTGGTTCATGATTTGGATGTAGCCATAATAAGAAGATTAATAGATTACTTAACCTTCCGATTATAGGTTGCCCCAAAATGAGTTTTTTCTATAATCCTTCGTTGTAGGAAATTTCAAATCTACCATAATCGGTAGAAATTGTTACTTTTACCATCTCGATTATGGGAAGCCCTAAATCGTTAGCTTAGACATTTTTTTATTCGTTCGATTATATAGGAGCCCCAAATTTCACCATTGCAAAATTCAAAAGATTTTTTATTATTTCTATACTTTAACAATCGGTAGTCTCGTGAGGTTCTTTTGCCTACCGATTATTATAGAAGCCAGATACGAGTTTGGCACAAAATCGATATTAATCGGTAGTATAATATCGTTACTAAGCTTCTGATTGCTTTATAATAATCGGGCACAAAATAGCTTCCGATTATTTAAGGGCATTAACGTATTCCCCGCTTTTTTAGGCATCCCTTAACGGTGTATATGGGTTGGGAATAAAAAAGTCGCCCCTAATTCTTTTGGGGTCGCCCATAAAAATGCCAGGCAAACGAGGGTTCTTAAATAAAATTATAATTGTAAGTTATTTGAAACTAATAATAACAAAGCCCAGCGAAAACGAGAGATAATACACTGATCGTGGGTTGAAATCCCGCAGTCCAACAGCCACAGTGGAGTGGCACCCCTAGTTAGTAATTCGGGATACGGATACTAGTTCGGAACGGCATACGTACGGGAATTATCCGGATTCGGGTGGATCGGATTCGGTCAAAAAATCGGTCAACGGTTCGGTGTTCGGGTAGTAGTTCGGAACGGATACGTACGGGTATTATTCGTTTCAAAAATGTAAGTTCGGTACGGAAAATTCGGCACACTTATAATAATAGATGTAATAATTTATAATCCCAAGATTACAAGAGTTCTTTTCTTTCACAAGAAAATAGAAAATTAAGATCTTACAGACTTGCACCATTTGGATTGTGCCTACTGCCTAGAAGCATTCATCTTGTTGTTGTTCAAAAGAGGAGATGAAGCTTATAATTACATAAGTTGTAACATACATACATATATCGGATGTATACAAAAAGAGTTAAGTTAATGGAGTAATATCTATAACTCCACAAACAGATCAAAAGAGTAATGTATATAACTCCACAAAAAGATCAAAACACAAGAACAAAAGATATGTAAGTTAGTTTGTTCTTGGTTTCAAATGTATACCTACTTGGTGTATTATTCACTCTTGAAGAAGATGCGCCAATGCCGCTACGTCTGTCCAGCCAAGATGTATTCGCATCACTTTGAACATTGACGACTTCTAAAAGACCTTCATCTAAAGCTTCGTCAAGGCGTTCATCAACAGACTTGATTCAATTCCAAGGTTTTCCAGATCGATTGGTTTTCTATCTTGTAACTCAAAGTTAACGAGAATTTTTAAGCATTAATGAGTTTACCCGTATATACACAAGGTCTTCCAACATTCCAGGTGTCAACCTATTTCTTTTTTTTGTTTGTGCGGCATCGAAAGCGCTCCAATTTCGTTCACATGGATATGCACTACATGGCTGACTCAACAAACGAACAGCAACCCTTTTTAGTAGAGGAACATAACTTCCATTTGCTTCCCACCACACCCCTGCAATGAGGCCATAGCATTCATGTTACAGAAAAATCTGTTTCATGTCCATAGTCCACAGATTTCGTCATAATATCTCAAGAATAATTGGATAAAAAAGAACTTTGGATGAACAACTTACTTGGATGAACGCTTCTCATTTGTGGTATGGAGAGAATTGTAAAAATCTTTGGATGATTTCCATCATAGATTAGAAGTTCATCCGCAAACTTGTTTATTTCGGTGATATCTACCAATTTTTCACCAACATACATCAAAGCTTTTTGCACATCCTCACAATCATACAAAATATCTCCATCAAACATGAAACAAGGTTTCATATACATGGCAATGACATGAAACTCATGAAGTAGGTTCGATTCTCGCTCTTCTTTCAAATAAGTCCCATATCGTGTAATACCTACGGGATCATCCATGCATCGTTTACAAAAAACTTCCTTGCTCTATCAACTGCTTCATAAATGTAGCTTGATGTTGACCCATCACCGTCGACCAATCGTAACACTTTACCAAAGGTTCCATGCCTAAAATTAGCTCCTTCCCTTCATCCCAAAATAATGTACCTTGTATAGTATCTTTGACTATTACAAAGATTAGCTCCTTTCTTTGTAATCCATGTTTCTCCATTCAAATTGACGCGACCAACAGTCTCAAACCATCTTCAACATCCAAAATAGATTGGAGCATTAGAAAATGAGAAGCAAACCTGGTTTTGGAATACTTTCTCAAGTCTTTTTGTGTATGCACTCTCATCAAGTCAAGAACAATGGTATGCCTGTATAGATAGTCATACATCTTTCTTGCTTTAAGAAATATATCCTTGAACCAATCAACAGTCTCACATATATCATCGAACAACAATTGAAACCCATGAGCAGCGCACTTTGTTTTGATTATATGAGGATACTCTTCCATAATCAAGTTATAAGCAAGTCCGTAGTTTGAAGCATTATCGGTGACAATTTGCACCACATTTTCAGGACCAATCTCCTCAATAACTGGCATAAGTATCTCCCTTATAAATAAACCCGTATTCTGCTCCCCAGAACTTTCAACTGATTTTAAGAATACTGCCCCTTTTGGTGAGTAAGCAACCACATTAATGAATGATCTCCTTTTCATATCTTTTCATATGTCCGACATTAGCGTGCATCCAGTTATACTCCAAGAATCTTTAACTATATTTACATACTGTTCAACTGATGCTCTAGTTTTCACCACCAACTTAGTTCGAAGAGTAGAATAACTTGGTAGCATATATCCAATACCATAGTCCGCAATTGCCTTAACCATCTCAATAAATCCTTGTGTTTGTATAACATTAAATGCAATGTTATTTTGAAAGAAACATAAATCCACTTTCATATCCACTGCATCTTTATCCTTTCTCGTCCATCATTCTAGGTATTGAAGTTTCTTTTGCAAGTTTGAATTTTCACGAACACTAGTTATTTCCCCTTCAAAGACAACGCTTCCAGTAGATGATTGAGTTCTCGGCTTTTTGTTTCTATTACCATCAGCACTAACCTTTGTATTCCCAATCACAAGAACAGCCGCAGCTTGTACTTCTTTGGGTACTGACAAACACCTAGCAATATCACGGCCTTTTATACCAGATAAATGTGATCTGACTCTTGCTGCTCCTCCTGGAAAATCCTTTTTGCAGAACTTACATTTGAAACGTTGTCCTACTTTCTCTGCATATTCCCAAAATTTGTCTAAGGTCTTCACCATCCTTAACTAAACTGAGAAACCCTCTGTTTATCAAAGCAGAAATTCAACATAAAACAGTGAGAAAAATCTCATTATTAGAAAATACCTTCAAAATCAACTGAACATAATTAAGAGTTATTCAAATAGAGAAAGTTCCTAAAAGGCATATCAGAGCTTCATATTAGTCACGTTAAGACCCTAACAAATAACATAATACAGGAGAAAAACAAAAACGAAATCAACCTGCATAAGTTAATGAAAAAATAGATAAACCCATATGAAAAGATAAAAAGTTTAAACCTTTATCTAAACTGCTCTGTAAGAGATAATTCCCCATGTTTAATTCCAATTTCTCATATCAAAATAAAAACCCTAGCTATAATTCTGAGAATTAAAAACAAACACCAAATGAGATAAAAAGCCCTAATTAATCTCAAACACACATGGAATGCTGATAATCTAACTCAACACATAACATTTATACATGTTACAAGAGATTTATTGAGGAAAAATTAAAAGAAAAAGGGGATTTGAAGCGAAGGAATTGAGAGATATGAACTTTACCTTTGCGATTATATTCTTATTTGTCGAAAGCGAGGCGGGGCTTACTATCGGAAGATGTTACGGTATTCAGACTTCAGGTTGACGATTTGGAATCGAGAAAATCACTCATCCTCCATTCCTCTGAGGCGTTTGAAGGCTGTGGCTGTGCTTTGAAGTAGAAGTGTTGAACTGATAAGATAAGATTGTGTTTATGGAAGATATTTCGTGATTTTTTTAATAAAAAATTGATCCCCAGATCGGCCGAACTGATACGGCGAATTTTGGTACGTTCCGAATAATTCGCGAAATATCCGGCATCTTCATATAATCCGCGTACTAGGGACGGGGTTTCAGTAATTCGGCCGAATGCATCGGATTCGGACGATTCGTACGGATTCACGAATTATTCGCGAATAATTCGCCGAATTACTAACTAGGGTGGCACCTCTCCAACCTGGTGCTTTAGCAGTGGGTGGGCTTAGGGTGGGGCCCACCTTATAGAGTCTGTCGGGATGAACCGCGGTCACTTGATCATTTCCCAGCGAAAACTATGGCAACTAGGTGAATCCGGGTTTCAGATCCTGCTGGATGATTTTATCTTACTTGTCGTTTGACCTCCTTCAGCAGTTCATCTAATGTTGCATTGCCAACAAAAGTTTGACCTCCTTCAAGAGATTCCAATGAAACAAAAGTTCTTTTTTTTTTTTTGGTTTTGACACAATGGGATGGGAATAAAACCAAAGTATTTATGTTCCAAATCGTGTTAAAATATTTCAGAAAAAATGGATCGAGGTCGTTCCCGATCTTTCCCGATTCCAATCACGCAACTTGTTCGATTCCATTTTCTTGTCGTGCCAGATCGTCATGTTTATGTGCCAAAATGGCCGAAGAATATGTGTATATTTTATTTATTTTCTTCATTTTATTTTCGCATAAAATATGTGAATTTTTTTTCCGTTTTATATATTAATTTAGAAAAAAGAGTCCTTATATAGTAGATATACGATTTCCAAATTGAATTTGGGCTTCCATAAAATTCCAAATACGGTAGGTTTGGTTTTCCTTTTGAGTTTGTAATTTTTAAACCAATCATACGTTGCCAAGTGTCCTCACAAATTCCAAATTGAATTTGGTTTCCTTTTTTTATTTTTTCCTATTCTTTTTAAACCAATCATACGTTGCCAAGTGTCCTCGCAAATTCCAAATTGAATTTGGTTTCCTTTTTTTTTTTTTATCTTTTCCTATTCTCTTTAAACCAATCATACGTTGTCAAGTGTCCTCACCAAAATGCTTGTTTCACAAAAGTAAAAAAAAATCCTATTTCGGCCAATAGAAAGCGAGGGTTTCCTCACCATTCAACGTGGGAACCTTATTTGTCTATGCCTTTAAGTCTTTAGATAGATTCAGCTGGATTGTGAGAAAGTATTTCCTCAGCTAGTTCACATATGATTGGGTACTATAATGAACATATTTTGGGCTTAAAACACTTAAAGCCCAAATATTCCCATCTAACGAATCACTGACACGGTGCCTAGACTCCTCCGCGACTCTTTCACCGATTAGACCGATCCTGATCGGAAACGGAGAAATCAAAAAACACGTGGCCTATGTTCAAACCATTTGACACCCCCTGCGATGGTCCATTTCCTTCAAACCTTACCCAGCATTTTTTAAGCTAACGACATTTCTTTTCACGTGTAAACCAACTATTTGACCCCTGAGAATCAAACTCTTACATGTACTTGTGGGAAAGCTAGACCAAACGAGAGAAGTGGAATTGATTGTGGTTTGTAAATGTGCTACTGACTTCTGCTTCTCGGGAAGTAGAAGATTGCTTTACAAAAAAATTAATTTTTCGACTTTTAGAAATTGTTTTGAAATTTGACTCCCAACAAATTTCCGAGTTTTTGACTTTTAGAAGTCGAAAAGTTATTTCTGATGTGCTATTCAAACAGTTACAAGTTATTAATGGGATATCGTTGAATTTAGGCTGATTTCTTTTAATAGAAGATTTGCTCTTAGCATGAGTCTGGAAGATATATGTGTCAAAAGTTGGAAGTGGATAGCGGGTTGAGGTTTCCAGCATTTCGGTCGTGGAAGGCGTCCTTGTGCAATAATACCATTTAAAGGTTTAGTGGTATTTATTAGTACCGTAGAGGCGTAAGACTTACTCTTTTCGCAGAACGCTGTTCCTCTCCTTAACAAGATTGCTCACTGAATTGATGGGGTAGTTGCTGATAACACTGAAATGAATTAATGGGTACTGGGGTTTTTGATTACTCCCTCCGTCTCTAAAAAAATAGGCAAGTTTCCTTATTTGGGTATGTCAAAAAAATAAGCTTGTTTCCATAGGATCCAACGGATGCACATGATATGTGTACGGTACAGCAGTGAACTTTGAACATTTTCTGACACATTGAAGTCCAGAGTTCTGTAACAAAAATTCCATTCAATAGAGCTCAACTTTGTGCAGGTTACACTAATTCACTATGTTCAATATACTGTACATTTGAACTTGAAAATATACAAGTGTTGTATTTCTGTCTTATATCTCATAGAGGCAGAGAGAGCGAGAGTTGAACACCATTTACAGATAAGGAACCAATCTATAACAGTAAGTTTGATAAGGACGACAATCTATAATAACAGTCTCTGCTTCACGTTAACATCCTCTGATGCCTTAGCCACTGACTCTGATTCACATTCACACAAGGTGTCCTCATCGGCTCATCTTACAAGCTTGTCGATTTATTCTCTGCGGCACATAATCCCCTGCATCAGCAGTACTAGTCACGGAATCCCCTGTATCAGCTTGGTCTTCTTCTGTATGGCACATTTTCTTAACACTACCAATTGGACAAGCCAAGGATTCCTCTTCTTCACTTACAAATGCATCACCAGCATCAGTGGTATAATATCTGTACCCCTCAGATCCCTTAGTTAGCAGCAAAAGCTTCTTTAAAACAACTGTATCTTCAGGCCCATCAGTCAAGAATGATATTTCTTCCTCACTAATCTGTAAGTAACAAAACAGGAAGTTCTTTTAAGACAAAATCACCATTTGGTACAAAAATTAAAACTACCAATATTCTGAGTGGTATTATCATTGTAAGAGTTGGACACCCTATACCTTAACTACATCTGCTTGGTCCCAAATGCTCATGATTTTTTTTTTAGCAGCCTGAGGTGATGGCAACAGCCCCAATCTCAAATTTGGATCGTAAGAGAGGATACAACCAGCCTTCTTAACTATCATCATAGCAGAGAGTTTTGTTGATCTACAAGGTTCTTCAAACAAGCTCACAGAGCCATAGCAAAAGACGGATGCCTGTACAAAAGTTTTTACGAAAAACAGAATGCTTAGTGGCGAAATAGTTGGACTTGCATCAAACAGAAACAGTCTCTGGTTATATGAAGCAGAAAACAGCCAAAATCTAGATAAGACAATTTCAAGTTCCATTACTGGGCTTAAAAATATGTACCTTCTTCAGAAGTTCTTCATTAAGTTCTGATTCACAGAGAAGCATATCTGCACTTGGATTGCAGGAAAACATAAATTCACATTTACCATCAGCGCTCAGTGTTACAAATGCCAGTGCATTTTTTGCTTTGGAGCCAAACCAAACTATAGAATTATCCACATTGTTTTGCTTCAAGATGTCGGACGACATATATCCAAATTCTTCATCCCCTGCCTGAGATTAAACATGCGAATCAGCTTAACAGTTAGTGAACAGAGAATGACACGAAAAGTAGCTTCAACCAATAATATAAGAGGGACCTCATAGGCACCTTTCCAACAAATGCTGCTGATCCAGCAGGCCTAGCTATTCCAACAGCAACATTAGCTGGAGCTCCACCTGGTGCTTTCTTAAATGCTGGTGCTTCTGCAAGTGAAACTCCAACCACAGCGGGAACAAAATCAATCAACATCTCGCCAAAGCAAACCGCACACGGATCTTTCTCTTTACTTTTCCCATAACGATCGACTATGGAACAACTTTTATCTACACAAACACGTACACCACCAAATCTTCAGAGACGGAACAAACTCCACCCACAGGTGGCAACAAAATCATTCAACATCAGAGTCCCCAAAAGTTTATTACAAACTAGAGTCAGACATTTAACCAATTAAAACCTAACAATTACCAAACTTGCCTAAATTTGAGGCCATTATGTTACCATAAACAAAAACAACATAGAAACTGTAGTTCAATTCATTTTAAAGCAAACCGCAAGCGGATCTTTATCTTTACTTATCCCATCACATTCTACTATCAAGGAGATTTTAGCTACACAAACACATAATTACACAATAAATTCTTCATAGGCACTTTGCCACATCATAAATAAACTGCAAAAAGTGATAGATCTTTTTTTACAAGACACACAGTGGGTCAATACCCACTTGTTCATTTCAAACTAGAATCAGAAATCCCTAAATTTCCAAACATGCTAAATATGGGAAAGTTGACAATTTTCAATTCAAAGAGAAATGGAATCTAATGTGCTAATTTCAGGGAATAAAACAACATTTACTAAATTGGGTGGGAGAAATCGCAGGTTAATTTCATTTCCATTAACTCCATTCAGTGGTTCCGGTACCCTAAATCAAGAAAATGATAAAACGTACTGTAAAACTGTAAAAGAAGATGATAAAATTTTTACCTTTGGACATGGTGATTCTTTCAGAGCAAGTGGAATGAGTATCCAAATAAGCAGAATTATGTCTTCTACAGTAAGAATCATCGTGAATAGAAACCCATATGTGGAATAAACCAAAATCTTGAACCCTAAAATCATTATGCGTAAAAAAGAACGAATCTTGAAAACCCCAAATCCTATCAGAAATCCCACTAGCTTCAAAATCATCTGTACCATGAAAACCAGCACTATTACCACCAAGAACTTTCCCCCTAGCATTATCAATACCTTCTTCTTCTAGTGAATCATATGATGCAATCCCTCTTCCCACCCAAATTACAATACCCTCCATAGATTTTTCTGAAAGAATTGAAAAACGAAAACGAAAGAGACAAAGATTTTAAGAAAAAATCTTGTTTACTATATGAGTTATCAGTACCCTAGCTAAGATGTAAGCAACAATGTAACGAAATTCTGGAACAGCAACACCCATCTCCAACGAAGCCAAGAAACTCCAATACAGACCATTCGCAGCGACTGAATCAAAAAAATGTGATCACAGTGGAGACGAGAGAACGAATATGTCTAAGAATTTGGGTTGGATTCATTGTTGTAAGGATTAATTTTTGTTTGTTTGAGTTTTTCTAGATGGTTGATTTTTCAAGGGAGGAATTTTTTAGAGTGATTTTTCTGAAGCAGGGAGTGTTTGTGGAGGCTCTTTCGCTTCTTTAATGGGGCGGCTTGTATAGTTTATATAGAATAGACTCGGCACGAACTAAACGGGCCTTTCCCTTCTTTTTTTTGGTACTGGTAGCGTCAAGCATGGCGTTAGGCAGCAAAGTAAGGTTTTACTGTTTTAGTAACTTAGTTTTTTTTAGACGGAAAAGGTAAATTCAATTAAAATGAAAGCTTTCATGAAAAGCTGAATGCCGTTAAATGTACTCTTTTTAATACGCTCACATCGATAACATCATTTCAGTTACAAATGATGGTACTCAAAAAAAACCATCAAAAATCTTTGTATGCATAAGCCAATTAAAAGAGTACATTTAACGGCATTCACCAATGGGTTCCAGTTTCTTTTCCTTGTACCATATAGGCGATTGTTTCATTCGTTCCAAATACTCCACCAAATAGTGAAATGACTTATACCCCAAAACTTTTTACTCATTTTGCTTCCCTTTTTGTTTGGCCATTCCCAAAGAGTTGCTTTTATTGAATATGCAAAGGCCAATCAACTCCAAAACTACCTATAAAGTAGTTCCATAGCTTATAGGTCTCCTTACAATGCAAGAAGAGTTGTTTCTTGTGCATCATTACAGAATAAGCAATATTATGATCGGACTTACTAATCCAAAGATGAGAGCACCATTGTAGCATAATGTCCACACCAAAAAAGAAACCTTTCGTGGAATTTTGGGATTCCACACTGCTTGTGAGGGAACATTATAAACCCATCGACATCTAAATAAGTGTAACAATTAGCAACAGAGAAATCATCCCCTGCAGCTATTCATTTTCTTTCATTATCTTCATTTGCATTTGTAATTGTAGAATCTGGATCTCCCAAAAGCTATAATAAGAGAATTCTTTCACCTAGCTCCTGAACATTCAAATTACTGGAGAAGTCCAAAGACCATGCAGACTCATTACAGATACATTCCCTACTAGTAGCGTTCTTCATTCTAGAAAGCTTATAGAGAGCATTATAAGAATTCTGCAATGAATTATCTCCAATCCATTTGTCTATCCAAAACAAGATTCTACCACCAATTTTAACAGTGAAATAACGATTTTGAGATATGTGGTCTTTGGATTTCAATATACCAGCCCATAAGTTGTGCTTTATAGGCTTGTTGAATTGTTTGGCAAGAAAGAATTTGGATTAACATCAAATTTCTGATGACAAATTTTCCTCCATAGTGCTCTAGTTTCTTTTTCATACCTCCAAATATATTTGCAATGAAGAGCCTTGTTGACCAGCTTGATCTTTTTAACTCCAATACCACCTTTGCTTTTAGAGAAGCAGGCTCTAGAACAAGAAATAACCCAATCTCTCTTTTTAGTAGTTGCAGATGAACCCCGAATGAAATCTCTCATTATCTTCTCAATCCCTTTCATGACAGAAACATGCATCTGGAACATAGAGAGATAGTAAACTGGCTAACTAGATAAAACACTGATCACCATTATCGGTCTCTGTCCTTTAGATAAATACCTACTCTTCCATGTAGCCAGTTTTTGATGAATCATTTGAATAATAATATCCCAAATAGCTTTACATTTACAATTGCTACCTAAGGGAATCCCCAGATAGTTCAAAGAAAATTTGGATAAGCCACACCCAAGTTCAAAAGAAAACAAAATATCCTTCAAATTAGTTTCCTGAGTAGCTGAATCATCGAAGAACACAATAATATCATTGAAAAACTGAAGGTGTTGAGTAACAGTGCCAGTAGGAGAAACTTTAAAACTAGAAATCAAACCAAGTTAAGCTTCTTTCTTCATCATTAATGAAAGAACTTCAACCAACATAATGAAAAGAAAAGGTGATATTAGATCACCCTGACTGATACTCTTTTGTGATCTTAACATAGTAGAAGCTTCACCATTAATAAGAACTAAAAATCTAGCATATGAAATACACCATTTGATCCATCTCCTCCAGATATGACTAAAACCAAATCTCTCCAAGACAATATCCACACAACCCTAGTTAATGTTGTCAAAAGCCTTCTCAAAGTCAACTTTGCACATAATACCGGGTTTATCTTCTCTTTTCCTTGAGTCAATCAGCTCTGTTGCTATCAACATCCCATCATTTATTTGTCTTTCATGAATAAAGGCACCTTGAAAATCGAAATTATGGAAAGCAACACATTTTTCAATCTCCCAAAGAAGAAACTTAGTGATAATCGTATAAATACCTCATATAAAACTAATTGGTCTAAAATTATGAAGAGACACAACACCACAACACTTAGGAATAAGCTTAATTAAGATTAATGCAATTAAATCTCCAGTCTAAATGATGAGAAAACTCAAATTATTTGATAACCTTCATTAATCACCTCCCAAGAACATTTGAAAAACTCCATAGTGAATCCACCTGGTCCTGGGGCTACATTATTACCAAAATTCCAAATAACTTTCTTAACTTCATCTTCAGAAAAAGGTCTCTCCAGGTGAATACTATCTTCTACAGAAATAGAAGGCATATGCAAGTCATCAAATCTTGGTCTTGTAGAAAACTGCTCAGAAAAAAGATCCTTGTAGAAATCAGTTGCCTTACTTGAAATTCTACTCTTGTCATAAGATAAATCAACATCTATTCTAAGGCATTGATACTACTCAAATTTGTACTTAAAAGAAGGAAGTTGACGAAGATACTTGGTATTCCTTTGAGCATCTTTAGGACATTTATCTTTAGCACTCCGACTCCATTTCCTAGCTAAATTTAATGAAACATATGCACGTTTAGATTTTGCAGTTTCTCTTTTTAAAACATCATTAGTTGTAAGAATTACAAATTCCTCCATACGGCAGGAGTAGAACCGACAACCAAATTATTATTTTTTTAATAGGAAAGAAAAAAATTTCATTGAAAACTTATGGAATGATTACATTCAGTTCATCTTTGACACGAGATTTCAGCCAGGGCGGTAAATATGCAAGCCAACATTCATCATTCCTAGTAATTCTTGCCCTTTTTGCTAGGATATTAGACACCTCATTGGATTCTCTATGCACAAATGTGCATTTCCAGTCTCTAAAATTGACTAAAAGATTTCTACAATCTTGAATAACATTATTGTTCGTCCATCGACACTTCCTAAACTGCCATTTATTGCATTAACTACGTTTAGGCTATACCCCTCCAAATGAATCTTGTCAATAGCTGAAGCTTTTGCCCATTTGATGGCTTAAAGTGCTGCTAGAGCTTCTGCTTGCTCCTCATCTTGAGCTAACCACGAGATTGATTTGCGCACCTCCACATTGCCCCGCATCGAGAACATTATTAGTCCTATACCCATATATTTATTATCTTTCAAAAAATGCAAAGCATAAAAATTTATTTTATGGAAACCATTAACGGCGATTGCCAAGGGGTCATGATTCTATTCTGTCTAAGATGTGAACTGTTGTTCCCACATTTCATGGAATTAACATTCCAATCATTTAACTCTTTATTCACTTGATCTACTAGTTTGGATGCATGTATTGTTGCATTATCAAACACAACTGTACACCTAAGCTTCCAGATATGCCATATAGCATAGCTGACAAACTTTATATAGTGTTCCTGTCCTTGTCCTGTTTCATTATTATTCTAAAACCAACTTTTAATCCACTCCTGCAGATTAAGATTTAAGATACTTCCTGCAATGTTAGCATCAATAGAAAACCACAACCTTTTAGTTACTTCACAATCAATCAACATGTGATTAATAGTTTCATCTTCTTGTTCACAAAATGGATAGACATTACTAATGGAGCTTACATGCCTTGCAAGTTTACTTCTCACAGGAAGACAATCATGCATACACTTCCAAAGAAAGTGTTTTATCTTCTGTGGAACATCTAATTCCACAGAGATTTCCAGGGAAAGTTACTAACTTCACCACCATAAAGTTCATTAACAATACACTTATATGCAGATTTAACAGTAAACCTACCATTGTAAGTTGGGGACCATCTTAGAATATCCTTACCAGAGTGAGGAATTCTAATATTACAAATTTCAGAAACAGTGCCTGTATCAAAAAGAGCATTTAAGGTTGGAACATTCCACTTACCAGAATCCTGCACAATCAATTGGTTAACGGTTTTCATATTAGTAGAGGCAAAAGAAGCATCAAGAAGGGAGTTCCTATTTGGTAACCATTTATCTTTCCAAATTCAATTGATTTTCCATCCCCTACTTCCCAACAACAATGTTTCCTAACAATTTCAAGTCCTCTACAAATGCCTTTCCAGATCCAAGACACAAACTCAGATACAATTACATGAAGAGGATTACAGTTTAAAAAATATTTATGCCTAAGAATTTTCACCCATAGAGCATCAGGCTCTTGCAACATCCTCCAAGCTAGTTTAGCCAAAAGGGCAGTATTGAGATGCTATGTTTTTCTTATGTTTAAACCACCTAATTATATAGGTTTAGACACTGTGTCCCAATTCTTAGGGTAGTAACCTCTAGCAGTACTTTTTTTCTTCCAGAAAAACTTCCTTTGAATAGTATCAAGTCTGTCTGTCATTTTTTTAGGCATAGGAAAAACAAATAGATGATGGGAAGCAAGTGTACCTAGAGTAGATTTGATTAAGACAGTTCTACTTGGCTGGTTATTGTATTTCCCCTGCCAAGTTTCTAATCTATTTTCACAATAATCCTCAAGGTGTTTAAAAGTTGCCATTTTATCTCTCTGCAATACAATGGCACACCTAAAACTTGTCGACTAATCCTAGGTTTTTTATTTTAAGAATAGCAAGGATCCGAGATTTTATTCTAGGTTCTTTTTAGGGTATGAAAGCAATTTCGACTTATCAAAATTTATAAATTGGCCAAAATACTTACTAAACCTTTCAAGCATCATCTCTAAACTCTTAACACCTTTGACATTAGCCCTGGTAAACATAAGACAATCATCAACAAAAAAATAAGTGGCCACAGAAGGGCTGGTAGTGGTTACCTTAATACCTTGGATAAGGTGTTTTTTTTCAGCATCAATGAACATTTTAGAGAGCACATCCATACAAATAATGAATAAATAAGGGGACAAGGGGTCCCCCTGTCTAAGACCCCTTGTAGGATAGTAAACATCTCCAGGTGCACCATTCAACAAAATGGAAGTGGACACAGTAGAAATACATTGCTCAATAAAATTACACCAATGATCATGAAAGCCAAGTTTTTTAAAAATATCAATTAAAAATTTCCATTCAATCCTATCAAAATCTTTGGACATATCAATTTTAATAGCCATTAAACCAGATTTAGTTCTCTTTTTCCTCATTGTATCTACCAACTCATGAGCAATAACTATATTGTCTGTTATTTGCATGGATGATAGGAAAGCACCTTGATAAGGACTAATGAACTTATCCATGACAATTTTGAGTCTACTAGCTAAGAGTTTAGAGATAATTTTGTAACTCACATTACTTAGACTAATAGGTCTAAAGTCAGCAGGGGTTTTAGGTGCATTATTTTTAGGAATTAGAGACACAAAATTGTGATTCATCAGTTTTAAGAGATGACCACTATGAAAGAAGCTTTTTACCATATGTATGGTATCAGCACCAACAAAATCCCAGATTTATTGGTAGAATCCAGGAGGATAGCCATCAGGCCCTGGACTTGTTCAAGGTTGCATTTGCCAGACAATGGCTTTAATTTCTTCATCAGTAGGAGGGTGAATTAGAAAATCATTTTCCTTAGAAGTAATACATGGCTCAATGACATCAAGTAAACCACTATCACCAAGGGGATTAGTAGTTCTACTCATCTTACTAAAATGATCTCTTAATTCACTAGCTGTCATGCTTTTATCAGTCAGCCAAAT
The DNA here is from genome assembly GCA_023531295.1 of Papaver armeniacum. Taxonomy (NCBI): domain Eukaryota; kingdom Viridiplantae; phylum Streptophyta; class Magnoliopsida; order Ranunculales; family Papaveraceae; genus Papaver; species Papaver armeniacum. The sequence continues at coordinate 1,739,467 of JAJJWW010014835.1, read as the reverse complement.
ACCAATGTTACTTTTCAAACAATCAATTTGGGTTATCTTTTTCCTAAATTTGACTTTGTCATGGAAATATTTGGTGTTTTTATCATCAAAAGTCAGCACATTTTCTTTGGCTCTTTGTATGTAGTAATCTTGTCTCACATTATACCGATTTTAAAGAATCCTCTAGACTAGCTTTTAAATCGAGACTAGAAGGGTCTAACATATTGCTAGAAATATCCTCTAATTGTTTCTGAATATCATTTATATGAGACTGAAAATTTCCAAAAGATTTCATGTTCCGTTGTCTAAGGGCCAACTTAACATTTTACAAACATCTAGTGTGTTTATAAGCTTTAGAGCCATTTTCACTAGTTCTCTAGTTTTGAGTTATAACATCTTTACATGTATTATTACTGAACCAACATCTATTAAATCTAAGGGGTCTTCTAGTACCATTATCTTCCTTAGAAGTAACAAGTAAGATGGGAGCATGATCACTAGCAACACAAACAAGATGATAAACAATGACATTAGGGAAAAAAATCAAACCAAAGAGCATTCACAAGGGCCCTATCAAGTCTTTCTATAATCAGAAAATCTCCACTTCTATGGTTACTCCAGGTAAAAGGATTACCTATGAAATTTAGATCAAAAACACCTAAATGCTCTAGATGACTTTTTCACTTCATCAAGTTGTCTTTGAGGAATTTGGTTGCCACCAACCTTTTCTTCCTGTCTGATTATAAAATTCACCAAGAATTATCCATGGGCAGATGTACCTAGCAGCTAAAGAATCAAGATAATTCCACTGCCTATCCCAATTTTGGTCATCAAGAGCACCATACATGCAGTTTAATAAAGTATGCCCACTTCTAGAATCCATATTCACTAAAACAGAGATGAAATTGAAATTCATGTCTACTAAGTCTATATGAATCCCATCCTTCCATAGCATAAATAGTCCACCAGAAGCCCCAATAGGATTAAAATACAAATAATTCATATAATTATATGAATGTGTCCATCTCTCCATTTTCATATTCATAGTTTTGGTCTCACACAGGAAAATGATATCTGGATCATTAGCTCTAATAAGTTCTCCTAAATGTTGCCTAGTATGCTTATTCCCTGAACATTCAAGGATAAGATCTTCATCTTATAGAAAACAAAATTGATACCCTTAATAGTATATCTAAAAAATAAAGTTGGGTTATTCTTGTTGTTTCCTAAATAGTTTTCAAAGCAATCAAATTTATCCCTAAAATAAGACCAAAAACTCCAAACAATTTGCAAGTAAAAGATAAATCATAAATATGGAAGAAGGTAATGATTAAAACCTGATTTGCAGTATTTCTTTGAATCTCAGCAGCAGGGAGACGCATATTTAGTTCAATTTGTTCCCATCCATCCATCTCAGAGTCCATCATCCTCATGTCTTGATCACCAGCAGTTGTGGATTGATTCTCCATAGGAACAACTATACCAATTTCTTGACCTAAAAATTCTTGGCTCTGGTTTTCTCGAAATAGGGGATTTGAGAATTGGGAATTTTGGTCGATGAGAATAATGTTATCTTCAACTCCATTATCTCTGGGCCTCTAATTTCTCTTTGGGTAAAGCCCATCATCTTCAGTAACTTCGGGCCCATCACCAGAATTTGCTCCAGCGGCAGATGCAAGCATTGCTTCAACTTTGTGTGCGTTAGCAGCACACAGATTTTGGAACTTTCCCTCCGGCATTCTAAATATCCACAGGTGGCAGGAAATCTCTTCACACTTATCATCATCATGATCTAGCAAAAACAATGGGGACAAATGTTCCTTGGATGTTTCTCAAAATGGTATTTGATCCACACCTTTTGTCCAGCAGCAGTTAATAGCCAGTTCCCTCTTTTCATTTGCTTTCTCAGATCGACCTCAATTTTGGCCTTCACCACTCTTCCCCTAACAGTAAAATTCTTATTGTCTTCATTTGGTGTAACTCTACCAATATCCGCACATAGTTTGTCAATGATTCCAACATCAATATGCTCCAACTTGAGACCTTTGAACAGCACATAAAAAGCTTGATGATTAAAATCATATTCATGCAGCTCAATCCTTGAGTCATAGTCACTTAAGACTACTAGTGCTTTATTCATAATCCATGGTTCTTTTTTTAGAACTTCATCATGATCTTCTTTGCTCTTAAACTGGAAAACAAATAGGTTTCTTCCCATTGTATGAACTCCCACTTTTCTATAACTTCTCCAGATAATATTCACCTCCCTTTGAACAGCTTCGTTGGATATAGTATCAGGATCAACGATTTTTCCAATCAGCGAGTTGCTCCATTTATCAACAAAGATTGCTGATTTCTTGAATAGAAACCAAACTTCCTCTGGAGCTTTCTCCCATTAATGATGTTTCTCTCATTCTTTTGGCCATAGCAACGAGTTGGATTTGGGTAAGTTCGGACATCTTTTTCTCAATGATAAAACTTTGCCTCGTTTAAGGTTGTAATTCGAACGGGTGGAAAGAAGTTAATATAGCATTAGGGTTTCCACGACAACCCAAATACTTGCCCAACATATCTTTTCTATTTTGTTGCTTTATTATAATAAAGACCCCAATATTTTTAGGATATTTGTACCAATGTAATTTAGGTAGGTAAATTTTCAAAATTTGAAAATCCTTAAAGTCCGCCTTCCAACTAAATAAAGTACCAAAGAATGCCCTTGCTATTTTTGTGACTGATATTGAACATCATGAATGGAGAAGGATGATTATGATGATTGATCTGGCTTTGATATTGATGGTTATTGAGATTATTGAAATGGGTATAATACACCGCTGTGTTTATAGCAAGATAGGAGATAATGGTAAAAAGCACCACTATTAGACACCTTCCGCAACTACCAGTGAAACTTTCCATGGAGCCTGATGATGGACTGCACACCACTGTTTGAGGCTAGGATATTAGATCAAGATTGCACTACTGCTCCCAACCACCAGTGGATCTCTACTGGTCATACAAAGAAATACCACAAATCAAACGATTAGTGCTTCATAATAAAACTATTTTTCAAAACGTAAAATATGAAAAAGAATAAACAAAACGTAAGAGATTAAAATGAAAGAAAAATCATCCAACAGTTTGTAAACAAAAGATCAAAGAAGAACAGATTATCAGTTTGAGATCATAAACTCGAAAAATTCTTCAAAAATCCCCTAATTTTTCGGTGTTTCTCTCTCCTGATTCTTCATGATTTTTCCCGCTATCTTCTTTTTTCGGGATTTATTTTGTTGGGCAACCAAATTAAGGATGAATTATTGTATCGTCATTTAATTTGAGATTGTCATTCCCCCATCCGGCCCATATCACGACTCAAAACCCGATTCACATTTTTGTTTCTAACTGTGACCCTAGGAATGGCAGTTTTACCACTCAGGGTGAGTTTGGTAATGCTTATTTTTTTTCAAAAGCACTTTTAAAACCTATATATGTCAATAAATTTTGAAGTTGGTGTTTGATAAAAAAAAAACTAAAGTGCTTTTTATCCAAAGCACTTCCCAAATTCCTCAATTTTTTAAAAGCTGGGGAGGAGGAGCTTTTAAAAGCTACAAAAACATAAGCTGTGGTCCCACATAAATTTAATGCTTACATTATCTTTTTTATCCCTACTTTATTTTATAAATGACAAAACTTACCCTTAAATTTATATACAATCAATTTTTTACTATTTCTTATATTGCATTCTTTAAATATTATTATTTTTTATTATTTCGAACTATTTTATATACCATTTATTTAATTTGTCAACGGTAGAAATAAAAACAAATATTAAATAATTACTTAATTTTAGTTTCATTTTTTGCTTGAATAATTACTTAATTTGTCAACAGTAAAAATAAAAACAAATATTAAATAATTATTTAATTGTTAAGTAAAATAATTTCTTAACAATCATAATGATAGTGGTAATTAGTATGAACATTAATATTATATAGTAAAAAAATTAATTATTTTTAAACCCAATAAAATTGAATAAAACTACCATGAGTGATATGTCTGTTTTTGTCATTTGTTACAACAATAATGGTTGAATCTGAAATTTTACCAAACACATTTTGATTGCTTTTTTAATCAGCTTCAACTTTAATTAATATTTTACCAAACGTCTAACTTGCTTTTTCTCACAAAGACAAAGACAACAACGCACGCACGAGAAAAGTGCTTTTATAAAAGCCGCATCAATACCAAACTAAGCCTCGATCCGAAGTCATTATCCTCATCATAAGTTGTCTTTGTGCATGGCTGGAGTACCCCTTAACTGGATTTTGGACACCCTCCGCCAAACCTTCTCTAGTTTATTCAGCGCCAAGATATTTGAATTCAAATTTGAATCAAGTTTAGAATATTTTGCATGCAATGGTTCTTTGAGACTAATTCGGATTAGCCTTATATTACGACAGGTCTAAAAGTAATGAGGATCTGGCAGAATGGGAAACTTCAAAGGAGGGGATATTAATGGAATCTCATCTTGCGCCATCACCACCATATATTCTATCATTGGAATGGCAGTGAAATCATTATCATCATGATCTTGAATCTATTCAAGACATAACCAGATACCTTGAAAGAAAGATACAACTGGAATCTTATTGAGATCAAATCAGAGACCTTAATTTAGCTTAGAGAAATTAACATACGAAGAGTGAATTCCCATTAACTTTTCCCAAAGATAAACAATTGATTTTAGATACTTATAAACAATACAATGGCAGCCCCCTAATTCCAATCCAATGACAATGATCCTTAGAAATAACTTTATTGATATGGGAATCCGATGGTTTCCATTGTCTTAAAACAATCTTTGACTTACCAATCTTAAAAACTTGTTCATCAGAAAACATGTCAAAAATGAGTTTAGTTTTAGCATTGAAAAAAACTAACTTCCCACTGATTCCTCTAAAACCCAAATTCCCAAACCAATGAAATTTCTTTGATAATCCAACAGCAATACGGTACCATCTTGAATAAGAGTTAAGGATTTCAACAGAAACACCATAAGAATAAAACTCCAAAGAATCATCCAATGAAATATCCACATAACCCGGAGGAGACAAAGAATTAATTATCCATAGAGACAGGAGGTAGCAAAGAAGGAAAATTGTTAGATATTTGGGTGAATTGATATGAAGATTAAGAAGGATTTTTGATCATGAAGGAGTGGGAAACTAATAATTTCTACTCACTCTATTTTCTTTGATTTATTTCTTCATTATTCTTTCTCTCCCTACACATGGACATATTATTAACTACTTCAACAACTCTTGATGAAAACTCATTTAAACATTCATTCTCATTCATTTTTAGATTTTCAAAATCTCTTCTAAATGAATGTAATTTCAATTCTCTTACCTTCTTATCACCTCCATACTCTTGTTGAAGAATATCCCGAGCTTCTTTAGCTATAGGAAAATGGATTACTCTTGGTAGAATAGTGTCTCCACTCACCTCCATGTACATTCAACAAGGATGCTTTTGCATTCTTCTTTCCACTCTCCTTAAGTAAATCATTTTGGGGTTGTTGTAGAGTTGATGTATCTTCAAATTCATCATACCCATTTTTTACAATCTCCCACACATCTTGTGATATGAACAAGGTCTTCATTTTGATGGCCCAAAAATCATAATTTTCTCCATGAAAGAGTGGTATTGAAGGTTGTTGAATGTATAAACTTGAGTTACTACTACTTGTCATTGATTTGGTTGATGATTGATTATAAAAATTGGGTTTTCTCTTTTCTAGATTTAGTTTTTGAGAACTTTGAATGTTGCTGATTTTTTTTTTTTGAGTTAATGGGTAGAAATTGATTTTTTTTCACTCTCCAAGATCAGATTCAAACGATTATGCTCTGATGCCAATTATTGGATTTTTGGGGGAATTGATATGAAGATTTTGAATTGATTTGATAATGGAGAAGTGGGAAACTAATAGTTTCTACTCACTCTCCAGGAAAGACTTCAAAATCCGAAGAAGGAGAAAAAAATGAAGACCATAAAAATCTCCAATCTAATTCTTCCACTCATGGATCTTTAGATAAGTCAAATCTGGACAGTTTCAGAAAAGATCCGAAAGAGTTTGAACACATCTCGATCAATAAGACCACTAGACCAAATCTCTGCGTCCATTTTTTCAGTTTACTTGATAAGAAAGAGATCGCTTCAATAAAAGTTTATATTATAAACCCATTCAACAACAGTTGATGAGATAAAAATCCAATTAGTATGTCCTTTAATCTCTCCAAAATCTTCAGTTTTTTGAATTTCCTTTTAGGACGCAAGAAAGATCAAAAGATTTCGAATATAAAACGATAGAAATCTCCATAATATGAAAAACAAAATGAATAACAAGAAAAGTGATAAAAGAGACTCCACTAACCAATGAATATCGACTCTATAGTTGCAGAATTTCCTACAACACACCCCTTATAATAATTTCTACATCTAAATCTATTTCATAATCAAAATAAAGATTAAAGTGCTAAAATTGTAAAGATGGACACAAGGATTTTTTTACATGGTTCGATCAATGTGATCTACATCCATGGTTCTTCACTATGATTGTTGAAATTACATAAGTATTACATTTAGAATCTCCATTAATGGATATTTTGTATAGCTATAGATCTAGTTTTTTGGGGAAGAAGATGATAAAGGAGAATAAATTTCTTTCTACAAATGTGTTTCGCTCTAAGAATCTCTCTCCCCTTTCAAAAATGTGTCTCCTCTTCTTTCTCTCTACTGCCTTCCTCTTTATATAGGTGTTTACATAGTGGATGACAGCTCACATATAGTGGAGTACAACTCATATTATCTCAGGCTCCCGCTACGTTCTCTCAGGCTCTGCTACCTTCTCGCAAGATCTGCTAATGAATGCATCTCGCACACTAACAAATGTGTTGTGCGATATTTTGATCCTACATTTTGCCTCTTTTTTCTTGAATATTGCTTGAAGAGCGATCTTTAAGAAAAAATCCGCCTTGTTGTTGTTGTTGGAGGAACGAGCGAAAGAATATTGGTCTTGAAAAGTACGTACTTGCCTCTATTCTTTTGTGAAGTTCCAGAGCTTTGCGAAGTAAGTAAGGAGTATCATCTCTTGAAGTATGCGAAGTATGTAGTATGAAGTATGAAGTATCCTTGAAGAAGTATAAGAAGTACTAATCCTCGAAATATAAGAAGTATCCATCCTTGAATGAGAGTAAGAAGTACTGCGAACTATTCATGCGAGATTATTACTCCATTGTTGGTGAAGATTCTTGTTATTCATTGGTGAACATCTTCTTTGGAAATGATTCTTGCAGAGAAGATGAAGAACATAAAATGTTTTCTTGGTAATCCATAGTTGCATATGTTCTTTATCTACGAGGGTAGAATCCTTGAGAAAGTGTTAAATGTGGTCTAATAGCTCTGCCTTTGCCCTTCGTGTTTTGCTCTGATGTGGTGAAATGATTTCTTCAAGTTGTCTATAATTGTGCGAAATAATTGAGGGAAATAATGACCTTCTGCGAAATAATGGATAATCCTGCGAAATTCTGAATAATCCTGCGAAATTCTTAATAATGCTGCGAAATTCTGAATAATCCTACAGACTCAAGGGGAAAGATCGAGACCGAAGATCAATGATTCGTCCTTGAACGGCGGAGAAGTTCGGTTAGAACATCACTACACCGATTTGATCGAAGATCAAAATGAGTAGGAGGCGGAGTTCCTTGGGAGAAAATCGCAAGAAAGAGAAGCTCCATGATTATCGGAGCAATGTTTTTTTTTTAGTAACTTTAGTTTATTTGTTCACTTGTTTTCTCTGTTTTCTTTCTTTGTTTTTGCAAAACTAGTCACAAAACACCAAGGTGACCAAACTTGTGGTACAAAAAATCCAGCCATATTATTTTTAATAAATAAAAACCATTTGATTAAAAAGTGGCACAAAAACCCCAAGTCAAATAATAATGAGTAAATTTAGTTTTTGTTACTTAAAAAAAACCCAAACATACCCTTTTTAGCTTTTCTTCTTCTTCTTCTTCTTTTCTCCATTTTTTCTTTCTTCTTTCTTCTTTCTTCCATCTCCATCTCCTTCTCCCCACCACCATCACCACCAACAGCAAAAATTTCACGAACAGCAGCAACAACAACTCCTCCGTCACCACCAAGTAGCAACACTTGCGTCTCCTCCACGAACAACTCGGTCTTCTCCACGAACACCTCCGTATCTTTTCTTCTATTTTTTGTTCAGATCTATCACCAACAGTAGCTCCGCCACCACCAAATCAGCCGCTATGTCCAGATCTGTCACCAACACCACCTCTATCTCATCCACGAACACCTCCTTCTCTTTTTCTTCTATTTTTTTGTTCATATTTATCACCCATAGTAGCGTCGCCACCACCAAACCAAATTGTTATTTCCCGGATCCGCCACCACCAACATCTTCGTCTCCTCCATTAACATCATCATCACTACTTCAGCCTCCTCCTTCTATCATCTAAAACCATTAATACCTTCAAATTCGCCACCAACAACACCTCTTCCTTCTCCTTTTATCCTCTTCAATCAACACAATACTTGCAGATCCACCCTCATTCAATCCTCTACAACCACCAACAACACCCCCTTCTGATGTATCATCAGCAGCAAATGATGATACATCTTCATCGTCGAAATCAATGTTGTGTTTGTTTTCATCATTTTTCTGTTTGGTTTCATCATTTTTCTGTTTGGTTTCATCATTTTTCTGTTTGGTTTCATCATTTTTTCTTTTTGGTTTCATCATTTTTCTGTTTGGTTTCATCATTTTTCTGTTTGGTTTCATCATTTTTTCTTTTTGGTTTCATCATTTTTCTATTTGGTTTCATCATTTTTTTCTGTTTGGTTTCATCATTTTTCTGTTTGGTTTCATCATTTTTCTGTTTGGTTTCATCATTTTTTTTTTCTGGTCGGTGGTGGTGGTCGGCGATAATGGTGTTGTTGCTGCTGGTGGTGGTTGGCGACAGTGGTGGTCTGTGGTGGTGGTCGGCGATGTCGCGGTGGTTTTTTTTCGGGGATGGTGGTGGTGGCGATGTATTGGTTGGCGGTGGTGGTGGTGGTGGCGAGGTGGTAGTGGTGGTTGGCAATGGCGGCGACGCGGTGGTAATTATCGGGGGTGGTGGCGCGGTGGTGGTTGGCGGCGACGGCGACGCCGTGGTAATTATCGGTGGTGGTGGCGCGGTGGTGGTTGGCGTTGGCGGTGGTCAGTGGTGGCGGCACAGTGGTGGTTCTGCTGCTGGTGTTATTTTGTGGTGGTGATAATATAATAGAAATTAATGGTAGGGTTGATTTTTATTTTTGTTGGGGTGATTTAAAATTAAAGGTGGGGTTGTTTTTGTTTTTATTGGGGTGATTTAAATTAGAAGGCTAATATAGACAGTTTATGTTAAATGGGGTTTTTGTGAACAATTTGTTTTGTTGGAGTTTTTGTACATGGATAGTGACACCCTTGGGGTTATAACTCGCGCGCCGTTGTTTTTGCCAATTTTTCCACCATACTGTTAACACTCCATCCATTCAAGAAAGTTCACTTTTTAATCTTAGCCATCTTTAGACAAAGTTGAAAAATAAAATAAAACGAAAATATCACTTTATCTGATTGATTTCTAACTTCAACGTATATCCTTCCTAATTCATGTCATTATATGAGTGATTTCTAAGTTAAAATGGAGCACCAGACTCGGCCATCACCCACCTAAACTTCCAAAGATATAAACAAAAAAAACAAACAAAACAATAAATAGTATGGGACCCCAGTATTCAGCTCCTGATCGTAAACAAATCTCTCTAATTACTTGTGGTTTGACCTCCTTCCGCAGCTCATCTAATGTTCCCTTACCATCCCATTCTTGCACGGTGCAATTCTTCCCTTCAAGAGCTTTCAACGAAACCGAAGTATTTATGTGCCGAACTGCGTTAAAATACTTCAAACCAAGAGAAGCCTCATCCTTAATAATCACCTTCGAAGTCGAAGATTTCTCATCAAAACACACGAGATTTGACTTGTTGTGCCATAGTAGAACTTTATTATTCTCAGTTATAAAAAATGGATCGAGGTCGTCCCCGACCTTCCTATTGCCTATACTGAATTCTCTTCTCCAACTCCCATTACAGTATTTATTCGATTCCAAATTCTTGTTGTGACCGTTGTCCTTCATAAAGAACCATATGTCAGTACGGTTACTTCCTTGGAACAAAATACGTTTACTTGCTGGCACGTAATGCACAACACATAAACACCCTCTCAATATTTTGAGCCTATAACATTGTTCGACTGAATGCAAGTTATTATTGGATGCACCCTTATGCAGACATAAACAAGGTGGTGAGGGAAGTAATGTGAACTTTTCATCTGCTAAACTGAAACCTACAATTTTCATCGCCTTATAGTCTATCCAGTAAAGAACTCCTTCGACGAGGACACCCGGTGATGGACATAACGAGTAGGTAATCTCTCCTTTATTTCTCCACCCGGTGCCACCACCAAGAGTGTAAATTTCCACATGTCCGACAGAGACATTTTGATCTGGATAGTAGATCCTGACAACTTTGTGTTCACTAGTTGAATAAAATCCAAATCCACTCACTACTACGCTATTTGCATCGATTGATGTCAACCTAGGGAGCATAACAAATTCTCTTGTGAACGGGTTACAAAGGTAAACTGGATCATCTATAACACCGTTTGGAAGAGTGATGCAAACCAAACCGTTGCATGATCCAACAATGACGTCTTTGTATTTTTCCGACGGGTTCTTGTGATATCTATTTTTGATAGCAGGATGAGGCACCATCTTTACGACGTTATGGTATTTCTGTGCTTTCTTGATAACACTGTACACCTTCTCAATCACGTTATGTTTTGCATAGTAAAGTCTGAAATTTGGTTCTTCTTTTCGGTTTAACCCAATTGCGAAAATTATGCCCTCGTGCATGTGGCCGAATAAACTTTGCCAAGTCTTTGATACTTGTTTGCATTGTAAGGCAGATTCAGCTGGGACGTGAGAAAGTATTTCCTGAGCTATTTCAGGAAGAAAATTATCCCAATCCAAGTGATTCTTCTCCATCTTCAGATGCAAGTTTGGTACTTGTTGTTGATCTTTAATTTGTCAGTGGTGTATTTATTGGTACATAATACTCATGCCGTAGCTAGAAAGCAGTGATCTTAAATCGACTATGATTAGGAAATATTAATATCAAATTCCAATGGGATTCTCAGATTGAAGTTTCCAAGTCCGGGTAAGCTTCAGGATTCTCACTTCTCCGGGATCAAACCAAAGTAAAATGTCCAAACGAGGCTTCCAAGCTCTTGTGTTCGCGTTTTTGTGCGGAGTGTTGTCTGACAATGGAATTCCTCAAGATGTTCGCCGGGAATTTCCAACGGAAAAGCAAACTCTCAGGTTAACATAATAAAAATACTTATTTTTTTCTGTGACGGAACATATAAATATACAAATTTAGTATGAGCTGCTGGACGGATGTTGTAAGATCAAACCTCACACTATTTGAGCATCCCACAATCATATGCCATATTTGGCAAATGGATGGCCAGTTGGTCTTACTAAAACTTCAAAAAGTGCCAAATTTAATTGGGCGCAGCATATTATAAGACTAGGGCACACCAAAACATAAAACCCATCATTTGATTTTTATTTTTCGGTTGCCTAGTGGTGTCACTCATTTTTAACCTATAATTGTAATGAAATAACCTTTACATAAACATGAACACTTTACCTTACTTAACTAGTTCTTTGAGCTATTTTGAACTTTTATCTTGTTATGAACCGATTGTAAAGTTTTCGCCATAATAATCCCAAAACATAGAAATTTACATCAAAATGAAAGTAGGGGCAATGGTGTTGGAAGTCAACTGAGACATTGGAGTAAACTAAAGGCATGCAATCGAGACATTTCAGTAATTTTGAGACGATGGAGAATTTGAGAACACCGTAGCCAGTGGAGTTGCAATGAAATAGCCATGCATTTAAACCTCTACGTAAACATGAACATTACTTATTTAGTTTTTTGGTTTTAAACTTTGACCGTTACATATCTTTGTCACATCAATTATAATCTTTTCGTCGTACTCTACGCAAAACATAGAAAATTACATTAAAATGGATATAAGTGCACCACGAAGTTAACTAAGACATTGGAGTAAGCTGAAGACATAATTTTTTTGGTAAACTAAAATATCATATTTATCTCAGTATGAGTCATCTTTTATTTTACAATTGTTTGATCTATCTTTATTATCTCAGTTTTTACTTTTTATTTGATTTTTTCTCTAGATTAGTTTGTATTTTAGAAAGAATTTTGATCCAAGTAGATACTTTACTTTTTGATAATCTCAAATCTCTCACTTAAGACTTTCTTGAAGATCACTTAAAATTTTTGATCCAAGTAACTCCTCAGTTAATTGTTTTTTTACATCATTTTGGCATTTTTGATCATCTTTTTCATTAAGAATTGCTTAGAGTCATTCATTCTTTTCCATTAAGAATTGGCTTTTTTCTTCAATTTTTACACGATTTTTTCTTTTATATTTTTCCTCAACTTAATCTTAAGATTTTCTTTAACCTCTCCTTCAAAAAAAATAAAAATTAAAAAAAAATTAAAAAAAAAAATTAATTGCTAATTTTTTGGATGTGAACCAAGTTCTAGGCTACATGGAAATATTGAGGTGCACACATATTTGGTTGCAGAGTACGGAAAAGCTTAGCAAGAAATTCGTACCAATCTAGTACTTTCTCTAACAAAAAGAACAAAAGTTCTTACCAGACTAAGAAAAAAACCGAGTGAAAAAACCGCCAGACACATAACCATACCCAAAACGGCCCCTGCTCTCCTCCCGTGGGGCCCACAGGGACCTATCACAAAATTGTGTCGGGCGGTTTCGCCATAGTCCACATTCTCGGTCTGTTAAGAATGATTACAAAAGGAAATCAAGGCTATTAGCAATCTTGAAAGAAATGCTCAATAATTATAAGGTTGAGGGTGAAGATGACCTTTTTTTTTTATAACCGTAAGTTTTGGGAACATCAAACCCTACATATAAAACAAGCGCGGTTGTCATGGAGATTGACAAAAAAAAAAAAAATTTGATCGGTAGAGAATCTGGCGCTAGTATCATTGCTCAATACTTTACAACTGTACTATAATGACACCTGCGAGTGCAAACTCTTTCTGTGGGAATTAAAAGAAGAAAGAGTAATCCGGTACAGGTGTCATTAAAACTGGAGGTGTTTCACTGACTATTATACCTATCCCCAAAATCTATGTTTATTTCTACAGTCGTTCTGCACGTACCGTGTAGATGAACGATTCAAAAACAGCCCCCTCACACGGGGCGGGTCCCACGTGGTAGGGAATTAGCAGGGGGTGGGGTCATTGGAAAGTCTGTGAGAAGCTCGGTTTTGGCTTAGTTTTGCTCGGAACGTTAGGAATTTTTGTTATTTCTATCAATCAGTAACATGACACCTATCAGGGAATGATGAGTCATTTACGGCCCATAGTCGGTCTCGGCAGAACAACCATAAAACAATAATTTTGCTATACATATTGGGGAAAGGAGTGTAAGAAGCCCGCATTAAAAAATAAAAGAATTTAACTATTCAATAAAAAAATAACAATAATTGTAGGTTATTTGAAACACAAAATTGGTCAAAAAGACCAAAATCAATAATTCCTGGGTGAAAAAGACACTTAGGTTTTGATCTTGTTTTTAAATAGCCAAAAATTAAAAAGATCTTGTTTAAATGGACAAAAATTTAAAAATAGGCGGGGATGTAACCGGTTTCATCCTCATCCCATTTTCAAATATTTTTTTCTTATTTTTATTTTACACAGATGCATCCAGGTTTCATCCTTGCTATTTTTTAAGTATAAGCCAGGATGAAACCAGTTTCATCCTTGCTATTTTTTTTTTGGCTATTTCACCCGTACTTTTTTTTACTCGTCCATTTGAACCGTGTTTAATTTTTTTTGGACAAATAACCCATTTTCTCTATTTGAAACTAATAATAACAAAGCCCAGCGAAAACGAGAGATAATACTGCAGTCCAACAGCCACAGTGGAGTGGCACCTCCCCAACCTGGTGATTTAGCAGTGGGTGGGCTTAGGGTGGGGCCCTCCGCGACTCTTTCACCGATTAGACCGATCCTGATCGGAAACGGAGAAATCAAAAAACACGTGGCCTATGTTCAAACCATTTGACACCCCCTGCAATGGTCCATTTCCTTCAAACCTTACCCAGCATTTTTTAAGCTAACGACATTTCTTTTCACGTGTAAACCAACTATTTGACCCCTGAGAATCAAACTATTATATGTACTTGTGGGAAAGCTAGACCAAACGAGAGAAGTAGAATTGATTGTGGTTTGTAAATGTGCTACTGACTTCTGCTTCTCGGGAAGTAGAAGATTGCTTCACAAAAAGTTAATTTTTTGACTTTTAGAAGTTGTTCTGAAATTTGACGTCCAATAAATTTCCGACTTCTTAACTTTTAGAAGTCGAAAAGCTATTTCCGACGTGCTATCCAAAGATTCCAAACAAGCTACAAGTTTTAATCGGATACGTTGAATTTGGGCTGATTTCTTTTAATAGAAGATTTGCTCTTAGCATGAGTTTGGAAGATCTGTGTGTCAAAAGTTGGAAGTGGATAGCGGGTTGAGGTTTCCAGCATTTTGGTCGTGGAAGTCCTCCTTGTGCAATAATACCCATATAAAGGTTTAGTGGTTTTTATTAGTACCGTAGAGACGTAAGACTTACTCTTTTCGCAGAACGCTGATCCTTGTTGGAAATTTTGGGCTAAAACAGAGGATGAAAAAAAAAAAAAAAAAAAAACTAAGAGAAATGTTGTACTTCCGGCTTCAAGGCTCGATTAAGATTCTTTTAGACAATTATTTCTACCCTCCCAATATCAATTGGCGATTACAACAGGTATGCGAAATATTGCCGTCAGGATACAATGAAGCCCTATAACAACGTAATTGGATTCAAGGTTTGTACCCCTTGACCCAACCAAGAACACACAAGAATAGAATTCTGATGATGCTTAGAAGAGAGAAAACAGAAAGTATTTGATATTTTTCATTGTATGAATGAAAACAAATCATCACTACTTATAGGGAACTCATGCCTATTGGAGATGCCTCTTCATTACCAAAAGACATCAATAGTGCCTTATGGGAATGGATGTGTTTTTTGTGAACCATCACACCCTTTGGAGATGCCTTTTCATCTCCAACAAAAATCCATTGCATCTATTCGGCACCGGACGCTCCCCGTGATAGTGGCAAACCAAAAACGAAAAACGTTTTGTTTTCTATATTATTGAAAATATCCAACAATCTCCCTCTATTTTCAAAAACCAAAATAGAAAATAAAGTAAAACTTACAAAAACCGGAGTGGCTGCATCACTCAAGTGACTGCCTACGTACCCGAGTAGGATCAAGCCAACGTAGTTCAAGCAAAGTTGGGAAATAAGCATCATCGTTGAAAACAATACATAAATGATAGGTATCTTTTGGATTTGAACCTTCACTTAGTGTAAAAATTCAAAGCCTTATCGAGGTTCGATGGTGAAACTAGTCTTGAACCAAGTACCGCATGTGATAAAACCGAAATTTCCACACATACTGATTTCAGAGATTGTGTGTTCTGTAGCTCAGCACGTTAATGGCCATGTGCTATATCCTGGATTCATGAGTCTGCTTTACAGAACAGTCTTCTTCTCTTAGGAAACGGCCTGATTTCCATACTCATATAGGTAAGTCTCTTAAGGTGTTTCTGCGATACACCTGTAGACAATAATAGACTTATTAAGGATTAATATCCATCCCTTTTTTCTTGCAGAATCCCTGCACTAAAACAGAAATGAGAAGTTTTTACTTAGTGCACCATAATCACATCCATAGCTTGTTGGTACCACATTGAACCTTGTTTATCCTTTTCAAAACATAGGTTGGGTTTCTGCTATGGGTGATCAACCTTCCTTCACAGACCTTAGTCCCATTTCTGTATACTTCATTGAAAAATATTTCCTTTGGGAGACTCTTCATGATAAGTCTGCCAAGTTTTTCTCCGTTTCAATGGTCAACTGCAATTACTCCTTTCTTGAGTAATTGACTTACCGTTCAACGTACAAGACTTGTATGTCTTGACTTTTCATTATAAGTCTTTTTAGAGACGTTATAGATCATAGCCTGAGTCCCAAATAATCAAGACAGCTTGAAATGACTTCTTCCAAAAATGGGATCTCTACAAGTTAGGTTCTAATTAAGCCATTCTTCCTCATTAATTGCATCCATTTATGTTGGAGAAAAATGAGTTTTTAATAAAAAATATTTTGGTCTTGGTGTGGTTTGATCTAGTGACCTAAGGGTCCAAGGATACTTGCTCATTTTATGAGTGAATGAATCTCTCTTTAGTCCCACATTGGGTATAATAGAGAAGGAGCTCCACTATATAGCCATATGCTTATGGATATGTTGTAAAACAACATTGTGGGTGGAGCGGGTGGGAAAAAATACAAATTTTGACCCATGCGATATGCGCGTATGCCATGCACCAAGTTCCTCTTCTACTCGGATTTATTTTTTGGGCGAGTTTTTTCTTTAGGAAATTAATTCCTAAAATATTTTTAGAGTTTTATTTATGGGTAAATTCCTTTTAGGTGTTTTACTAGTTTTTTAAAGAAAACCAAAACCTAACTTGGTTTGCAAGTATTTTCTCCTTTAAATACAACTCGAAATTCTCGTATTCTATACACCGAAAAATTCTTCTTTTATTCTAGGGTTTTCTCCGACGTTTTTACCTCCATCCCTGTTCTTTGAGTTCGAAGAGAGGGTAACTTGCGTTGTGCTAACTCAAGTTATATCGGGCAGTCTTATCCTGGACACATCTTCGCTGTGAGGGGTTTAGCATTACTCAACTCGAGTATACCCGCGAACTAATGTGTTAAGGACAACTTGTTGAACCTGTGATTATGCCCTCGTCAAGTTATTTCGGTAGAGTTGTTTCGCATTAGTTCTTTACATATTATTTTCGATACATCTAACGTGCTGTTCATTGTTGCAAGATCCCAACATTCTTAACACATTATTATTCCTTGTAACAATGGGAATCAACGATGTAGAAAGACCACAAAAGTTTAACGGAAAGGATTTCAAGAGATGGCAATCCAAGATGCTGTTTTATCTGAGCCATCATGAACTGGACTATGTACTGGTTCCAGGTGATGACTTGTACAATGCTGAAATTTTGTCTGAGGAGGAGGTCAATATGAACACGAGGTCTAATTTTCTGGCTAAAAATCATATCATGAACGGTTTGGAAGATGCGATGTATGATTTTTACAATGCTAAAGAGAACTTGACTGCGTATGAGTTGTGGACTGCGTTAGAAGCAAAGTACCAAGTCGTAGACTGAGGAAGCAAGAAATTTCTGGTGGCAAAGTTTATGGAGTTCAAGATGACGAATGATAAGTCTGTTGTTGATCAATTCCTCGAACTTCAACAAATTATTAACCAGATTCTTCTTTGAAGGTATGGTTGTTGATGAGACTTTTCAAGTGTCTGCGGTAATTGAGAAGTTACCATCTTCTTGGTCGAGTACAAGAAAAAGCTGAGGCATGAAATCAAGTAGATCAACATGGTTGAATTGGGAAAGAAGATTCAAGTGGAAGAGATGTTGTGCACCAAAGACAAGAACGTGTCATCTGCAAGGGACATGTCTAACAAAGCTCATATGTCGGAACATAAGCCATCCAAAGCTGGAAAAGGTGACAACAACAATCGCAACTCGAAGCATGGACCTAACAATAAAGGTACGTTTCGTAAACCAGAATCTAGCATTATTAAAATTAAGGGTCCTTGTTGGGTGTGTGGAAATACTGGTCATATGGCAGTTCACTGTAGACAACGTAAGGATAAGAAGAATAATGCTAACCTGGTTGAGAAAAGCAAAGAGGAGTTTTCTGCTGTGGTGTCTGAAGTTAATCTGGTGACCAATGTGATGGATTGGTGGGTAGACTCTGGAGCTACCAAGCATGTTTGTGGGAACAGAGACCTGTTCACCTCCTACCGAGGGTAGGGGAAGGCGAGAAACTCTATATGGGTAACTCATCCGCATCGAGGTTGCGGGGAAAAGGAAAGGTCGGTCTGAAGCTCACATCTGGAAAGACTCTCACATTGAATGAAGTTCTTCATGTTCCAGACATCTGCAAAAATCTTGTTTCTTGTTCTGTTTTAGATGATAAGGGTTTTAAAGTTACAATTGAGTCTGGAAAACTTATAGTAACTAAGGGCAATGATTATGTGGGTAAGGGTTATAAGACCTGGGGGTCTATATAAACTTAATGTAACTCTGTCTGAATTGAAATTGAATGATTCTTCTCCGCTTACATGTGTGTGTCATTGAACGTTTGGCATGGTAGACTTGGTCATGTAAACTATAAATCAATGCATAAATTGGCTAGCGTAGGCTGCATACCCAAATTCACTTTAGATAAATATCATAAGTGTGAGATTTGTGTAGAATCTAAGCATGCTAAGAAATCATTCAATAAGAATGTCCAGAGAAACTCTAAACCCTTAGATTTAATCCACTCGAGACCTAGTTGATATGAAGTCGGTTCAAACAAGAGGTGGTAAGAAATGGTTTATTACTTTTATAGATGATTGTACGAAATCTTTGCCATGTTTACTTACTTAGAGGCAAGGATGATGCCTTAGAAGCCTTTAAGATATATAAAAGTGAAGTCGAAAACCAATTGAATACTACCATTAAAACTATTAGGTCTGACCGTGGTGGTGAGTATGAAATTCCCGTAGGAGATTTCTGTGAAGAACATGGCATAATACATGAGACTACAGCCCCTTATTCACCTCGGTCAATGGTGTAGGCTGAACGTAAGAACCGTACCCTTAAGGATATGATGAATGCCATGTTGATTAGTTCAGGATTACCTTCGAATTTGTGGGGGAGGCTATCCTCTCCGCCAATTACATCTGAGCAGTACCCTTTAAAGGATCGGATAAAACTCCATATGAGTTATGGAAAGGTAGACAACCATCTTATGATTACTTCAAAGTGTGGGGGTGCTTGGCAAAGGTGGGCATCCCTCCTCCTAAGAAAAATAAGATAGGACCCAAAACCGTTGATTGTGTTTTTATAGGGTATCCCGAGCATTCTAGTGCTCATAGGTTTATGGTTGTGAGTTCTGAAATTTCGACATAGGGTTGAATACTATCATGGAGTCTAGGGATCTTGAGTTTTTTGAAACTGTTTTCCTTTGAAACGTGATTCTCGAAAGAGAGGTTTTGATGATCCCCTAGATGTTCCTTCAAGTAGTCAATTATTACCTTTAGAGGAAGATGAACCAGATGTGGAACCTAGAAGAGGTAAAAGGGTTAGAACTGAGAAAACCTATCCTGGTTGCATTACATACCAAGCCGAGTCCGATCCTCGGACTTATAGAGAAGCCATGACTTGTCCGAAGCTTCGTGGTGGAAAGAAGCTTCCATTAGTGAAATGGATTCCCTTCGAGAAAACGGTACTTTTGAACTTGTAGATTTACCTCCCGAGGTGTAAGGCCATAGGTTGTAAATGGATTTTCAAAAGAAAACGTAAGATAGATGGAACTATTGAAAAATACAAGTCTAGGCTGGTAGCTAAAGGCTACTGAACAAATAGAAGGTATAGATTTCTTTGACACCTATTCACCGGTGAGTAGAATTAGCTCCATTAGGATGTTAATTGCTATAGCTTCTGTCCATAATTTAGAGATACATCAAATGGATGTAAAGACAGCGTTTCTTAATGGTGAGTTAGATGAAGAAATTTATATGGAACAACCTGAGGGCTTTGTAGTTAAAGGTTGTGAAAAGAAAGTGTGTAAACTGGTTAAATCTTTATATGGATTGAAACAAGCACCTAAACAATGGCATGAAAAATTTGATCATGTGATGATTTCTAGTGGTTTTAGAATTAATGAATCTGATAAGTGTGTTTATACTAAACTTGTCAAGGATGCCTGTGTGATTGTATGCTTGTATGTTGATGATATGCTTATACTAGGTACAAACATGGATGTTATTAATTCCACTAAGAAACTATTGAATGAGAACTTTGACATGAAAGACTTAGGCCCGTGATGTCATATTATGGATGAAGATTAGAAAAACTTCTAATGGCTATAGTCCGAGTCGGTCTCATTATGTTGAATCCATACTTAAGAAATTTAATCGGTTTAATCAGTAACCTGTGTGTACTCCTTATAATTCTAATCACATCTCAAGAAGAATAAGGGTGTAGGAGTTAACCAACTTGAATACTCGAGAGTCATAGGAAGTCGATGTATTTGATGAATTGTACGAGACCGGACATTGCTTATGTCAGTAAGTAGGTTAGCGGTATACTTGTAATCCAGGGCGGATACATTGGGATGCACTTATTAGAGTGCTAAAGTACTTGAAGTACACAATGACCTTTAGTTTGAATTACAAAGGATATCCCAGTGTCCTTGAGGGATTTTGCAATGCAAACTGGATAACAGGATCAGAGGATTCTAAGTCTACGAGTGGATATGTATTCACTCTAGCAGTGCGTCTGTATCTTGGAAGAGTTCCAAACAGACATGTATAGCTCGTTCCACTATGGAATCGGAGTTTATTGCGTTAGATAAAGCAGGAGAGGAGGCTGAATGGCTAAGAAACTTTTTAGAAGATATTCCTCTCTGGCATAGGCCTATGCCAGCTATATCTATACACTGTGACATGACAAATCTGCGATAGGTAGAGCTAAGAGTTGCTTCTACAATGGAAAGTCTATACATATTCGTAGAAGACATGACACTTTGAAAACACTAATCTCAACAGGCGTTATTTCCATAGATTGGATGCAGTCCAAGGAGAATATCGCGGACCCTTTGACGAAAGGTTTGTCCAAGGAGATAGTTAGTAAAGCATCGAGGGGGATGGGGCTTAGGCTCAATAATTAAACTTGCCATGAAGGATACTCAACCTTGCTTGTGGAGAATCCAAGATCAAGGTTTCGAATGAGACAACTAATTCATGGTGGGTAAAGGTAAACACTATCGAGAGAATTTCATTCTCTGTCCCTTCCTATGGCGTTGATGTGATAGTGTGATTGCATGTGGAGGATGACTTTTAAATAAGTCTTAATGAGTTCCATAGTTTCAATTTAAGATTGAAGTGGGGTGTAGCAAGAACACTCTTGATGGAACTCACCTATCTCAATGTGGAAGTGGGGCCGCTTCCTATGAGAATTGAGCCAATTCTCTAGAGCATTTTGAGAAACGGGGATATGTCCGAGGGCCAAATTGGACAACACGGCACGAACTTAGCAACACCAGGAGAATATCATGTGTGGTTGTTGTCGCGAATTACACCAACGCTATCGATTCAAGACTAGGTTCACTTTGTTTAGCTAGTAGTTCCGGTAACTTCTCACTAAGTAAGGGTTCAAGACCTCATGGACACCTTTGCCTAAATGGTATTTTCCTTACTCTGATTTTTTCGTTTTTCCGAGATTTCATTCATGTGGGGGATTGTTGGAGAAAAATGAGTTTTTAATAAAAAATATTTTGGTCTTGGTGTGGTTTGATCTAGTGACCTAAGGGTCCAAGGATACTTGCTCATTTTATGAGTGAATGAATCTCTCTTTAGTCCCACATTGGGTATAATAGAGAAGGAGCTCCACTATATAGCCATATGCTTATGGATATGTTGTAAAACAACATTGTGGGTGGAGCGGGTGGGAAAAAAATACAAATTTTGACCCATGCGATATGCGCGTATGCCATGCACCAAGTTCCTCTTCTACTCGGATTTATTTTTTGGGCGAGTTTTTTCTTTAGGAAATTAATTCCTAAAATATTTTTAGAGTTTTATTTATGGGTAAATTCCTTTTAGGTGTTTTACTAGTTTTTTAAAGAAAACCAAAACCTAACTTGGTTTGCAAGTATTTTCTCCTTTAAATACAACTCGAAATTCTGTATTCTATACACCGAAAAATTCTTCTTTTATTCTAGGGTTTTCTCCAGACGTTTTTACCTCCATCCCTGTTGCTGAGTTCGGAGAGAGGGTAACTTGCGTTGTGCTAACTCAAGTTATATCGGGCAGTCTTATCCTGGACACATCTTCGCTGTGAGGGGTTTAGCATTACTCAACTCGAGTATACCCGCGAACTAATGTGTTAAGGACAACTTGTTGAACCTGTGATTCTGCCCTCGTCAAGTTATTTCGGTAGAGTTGTTTCGCATTAGTTCTTTACATATTATTTTCGATACATCTAACGTGCTGTTCATTGTTGCAAGATCCCAACAATTTATGCAATCAATTTTGACAACATTATTAATAATGTTCCTATTTAATTTTACAAAGTAATTGTAACTTCTCTAGGAATCATAATTAACATTCACAGTTAATTCACAATAAGTTATTCTAGACTTGCATTCACTAGAGGCATATGAAATTTGTAGGCAATTTACTTGATATTTCAACAAGCACATAATCAGGATGATTACCTCCTCTACTCATGTCCAATCTTCTACAAATTTATACCCAAAAACATAGACAATGTCTATTTAACATTTTACATTATGTAATGCAAATGTTCATTATTTATGCATCGGTAATATCGTAACACCTCATCGTTGGATATTTGGTCGCGCGCCCAATCTTCCAATACGTTACATATTCACCAGTATTCCATTTTCCTTTTCGATGTCATTTAAGACATGCCAATTTCCAAATTTTGGAACCATATAATTCTTAATGAAAGAATTATGATTTCAGACTTCTAAATTTATAATTCCTACCGCAAAAATTATACCCGTACCAAAAATTATAGTCTCAACAATCATTGGTGATCTCCATTTTGGTTCTCTAATCTTAGAGCATTCATGACAATACTTTTCTAATGTCACGCGACCAAAACTGTGTCATTGAACGACACTTCCTTTATTTGTATCAAGTACCGCATGTGTCAATTTCTGCCGAAACACGGCGCACACCATTTCTAAATAGAAATAAAAAACTTCAAATCCAACGCACTGGTATGGGTACCATCCTTTTGGATTTGGGTCACTTTGAGCACTATAATGATGGCTACAGAAGTTAGCCTTTCACTGCACTCAACAATTGTCTACGAACTAGGAAGATTTTTCATATAGATTCTCCCCCCTATTTCGTAACCTTAGCAACTGTCATTGGCCCAAGGAATACAACTGGTATCTACCGGAAGATTACTGCTACTTGCATTAATTCCTTAGAATTGGATACTAATGTCAGTTGCAGTTAAACAAGGAACTAGAGATGTCGCTCTTCCTTCTGTTGGTTCCATATACTACCATTACCAATTTGCAAAACCATTATGCATTACGTTGATAAGAATGCAGAATGGTACCAACTACCAGCAAATTGAGGTTAACCAGGCTATTGGCCTTTGAATGGAATCCCATTCTTACTTTTGATGCCACTCACCGTAGATAGGTGTTTTCAGATCCATTGATAGATCATTAACTAAAGCAGTTAATTGCTTGGATCCTATTAAACACACTCCATCATTGTACGGCCTCAATCACGGCCATCCATGGAACCTAATTCCAATCCCTTATCCCCACATTTCATGATCAGTGTAAAATGTCATGAGCCTACCAATTCTGTTAAAGATTGATCTATTCATTCTCCCATTGTCATCCAAATATTTAGAAAGATGCGTTGTTTCATTCTTTCTGACAAACGGATGCAACTGGGAAATTCCTATCAATCGATACGGAAGAGAAGTGTGTAGTGGAGAGAATATCAAATGCAGTTTGCATTTTCTTCGACTGCTTCTCGCGCATCTTCTCCAGTTAATAAAATAAAAAATAAAAGAAGAAAACGCATAGAGTACTTACATGTGGTTTCTTGAGTGATTATCAACACAGGATCTGTACACACAATGGCAACTGATGACGTTGCATCACAATTAATTTTTGAATCATCAAAATTATTGAATTATGCCTTCCCTAACTCCCTGTATAATCACTATAACGGACAAATTTCTTGAAGCCATAAATGTCCCCAATTTTAGAAGACATCCGAACAGAGGGATGTGTCTCTTGAAGAGACTTGTTCTGTCTCATCAGTACCTCTTTGTCCTTTCTCCCTTTCTTGTCCTTTCCAAACGTTAAGTCCTGCTGTGCACACGATGTTAAAACAGTGTGAACTTCTTTCAATCTTCCCTCATTTATATTCATTATTGAAACCCAACCTTGACTTAACAGAACCGCTCAAAGTTTCTCTTATTGTGGGATCAGTTCATCCTCCGTTGTCAGAAAAGTAATTGTCTAAAACTGTTGGAAATTTTGGGCTAAAACAGAGGATGAAAAAAAAAAAAAAACTAAGAGAAATGTTATACTTCTGGCTTCAAGGCTCGATTAAGATTCTTTTAGACAATTATTTCTACCCTCCCAATATCAATTGGCGATTACAACAGGTATGCGAAATATTGCCGTCAGGATACAATGAAGCCCTATAACAACGTAATTGGATTCAAGGTTTCACTAGTGGAAAATGGAAGTTAAACCACTGCCAGGAAAAGAAGTAATATCACTAAAAACGACTGTGTCCATCAGTTGGAATCTAGAAGTGGTTTTTCTCAAAACGACTGTTTCTGGCAAATGTTGAATTCTTTAAAAAAACCACTTTGTTCAACAGTATCGTGAAACATACTGATGGACACAATGGTTTTACTGGTGATATTTTATTTTAAAAAAATGATATTGATTCAGCTGAATCCAAAGCTGATTCAACTGAATTACTAAAAGATGAATAATGATTTCAAAACTGGATCTAACAAAATTAAATTGATAATGACTTTAGAACCCAATTTGTATTAAAAAGTATATTCAATTTACAATTTCAACTTTCGAATCTTGCAAGTTGCATGTCCGAGAAAAAGTTGGAGACTAAGTTGGAAAACCTTGACCAATATCCTATTACAAGCTTAACAAACCATAAAGTTTCACCATCCATGCCTTCATTTTCTGACAACCTAGCTCAAATCCGGTTCATTGCTCTAGCCCTAAGCTGTAAACAAAAACATACCAAGACTACATCAATTAACAGCAAAAAAGAGGAAATGAGAAAAGGAATCCGCTCGAAACAAGAACCACCTAAACACATACAAGTACCCACTCAAATTGAAATTTGAAGAAAACATATGATTGCAAGTAATTTTCATATGTAAAATATCCCGTCCAAATCTCATGTAGAATTGATATCATGAAATCATGATCAAAAGCATACACAGTAAATTCGTAGAAGTCTTAGGAGGAAATCCACAAACTTCACCAATTGAGATCCTTACCGAGCAGACTTGCCAGTTGACACTTGTAGGGAGGTCCATAGTTGCATACATTCCCATATATATGATCAAACGTTAATTCCACCTACTCCCCTCTGGAATTTCTACCACCTGAAATTATTAGGAAGGTTATCAGTACAACGACGATTATTACAAGAACCACAATTCAAAATCCGAAACCAAAATTATACTAGCAGTAGGTCGATCATCATTTTGTTTAGGACTGCAAGGCGTCTGTCAATATCTGTAATCCAACGAGCATTCAGTTGTAAGGCGGCTGTTAATTCAACACTATTTATGGATGAAAAGCCACAGACTTTCCAAGTCCAAATTCAAACACCCACATTACTACAGCCAACTACGATTGTTAATTTGATTCAAAGACGCGTTTATATAGTATCGAAAAAACGATATATAGTTCAATGACAATTCAAAATGCTAGCTACTAAGTACACTAAATCCATAGTTCACATTTATAGTTTTCATATCCGTTTAATTAGTAAGCAAACCAAATCCATATAACATAGTTTTATTTCCCAAAACAGAGATGGAGTACCACATAAACTAGTGTACTTACCACACAGTTCATGGCATCTTCTCTGGATGTATATATATTGAATGAGATCTCTTAAAATGTAGTTCCCAATATTAATACTACTAGGAAACAATAAGGAATTGAAAATCAATTCTACAAGTCTGCAAATTAAACATATTATATCATTTTGGAAAGAACAAACAACCCTCTACAAATTCTTAGAAGAAACTCATATCAAATTCGGAGTCTAAATGGCACAAAATCAGATGGAAAAATAGGCACAAGTGCTGAATTCAGAAAATTGACTTGACTGCCTGTACGTTCCAAGCTCTATCTTCGAAATTACAATTCCAAACAACATGCTATTTTAACAAGCCCTAAAGGACACTATAACAGACATTTATGGAGAAGAAACTATTAGCTAAAACCCCACCTATACGTGCCGAAACTAGCCTCCAAAAATACTGTCCGCGTAGTAATTATAAATGTTCGTTGACATTCTAACAAATATGCATTTCACAAATCCATAAATGTTATCGAAAATATTCCAAATTTAGCAATTAAAAGTCTTACACCTCAATCAAAATCTCAGCTCATATTGTAAAATCTAATACTACCTATACAAGTGTCATTGGCAAATGTTATTGCTTATAACCATGAGCAGTTCACAAGTTTTCGCAAGGCGTACCTTTAGATGGAAAATAAGTTAAGAAAATGAATAGCACCTATGAGCAGTAGCCACCTAAAATTAGCTTGGTACACATGACCACATTAATTCCAGGCAACTAAAACATTTCCGAACTAGTGGAAACGACAAAATGACAAACCGAACTAGTGAATAACAGGTCAAAACGACAAATTATTTGACCAAGCATGAGAAGAAAATTAAACACGTCAACCTTATAAATGCAACCATTCCAATATTCGTCCAGAATCATCATAAGAGCTGCACAAAAGGGGGCTGGGGGTGGGGTGAATTCTAGGGATCTCTTAGATTAACAACTATTAGTCGATGGCTTGGACCATATAACAGTCTTCTTATGTTTTGAATTATAAATCATGTTAGAACTTGTTTTAGAAATTTTGTCACAAACTTATCTTTTTAAAAGTCTTAACTTAATGAACCATATTCACTCACCTTAGTGAGTGTCCAAGCCATTGACTTCCCTTTGTTTCAGAGTCTTTGCTTTCAAATAACAAAGTGCAATCGGTAGCATTTGCTGTCAATCTGCAGAAGCAAAATAATTTTAATATTAACTGTATCCTATGACGCTACAACATGGCTAATGATAAATAATCACCCAGGGTGACATTTCCAATTAACCAAACTAAAGTAGATGTCTTTGTCGCTTTGAATCATATTACTACATCTCTTTACAGAGAATACTTTTTTCACAATCTAAAGGACTATTTGCGAACATTAGAAGCTTATTATAATCAGGTAGACTAACCTTTTAGGTAGTGCCATCAGTGAATTTGCATGCTGTCATGGACGTGAACCAAATTTAAGAAGAATCCTTATTATTAAACCTCCAAATCAAGCTAGGAAACTGAAATAGGATGGAAAAGGCTTTGCTTACCCATGGAATGACCAAAAGCATGAGCATTTCTCAAATCTATATGACCCATTAATTCCAATGCATCCTTTGCCAAATTGATGTCCTGTATCAACAATCCCATCACACAAATTTTCAAAACTGTATGAAAGAAATACATCAAAACCACATATTTGACTCGAGACTCACAGGGGCAGGGGCGGAACTACATCCAGGCTTTTCCTGGCTGAAGCCACCCCCAAAGAAGCCCAAGTTCATATTTCCTAAGCCTATTTTCTGTTGGGCGGTAGAGTGTGTGTACATTTTTGGCCTAAGCCAGGGTTAATAAAATGCTCAAGCCAGGGCTAGACTAAATGTCTAGTTCCGCCACTGCACAGGGGACATCCATCTTCATCATGATCCTTTGTTCTTCAACAAACTCCACTTCTACCAATCAGAAAACAAACCAAAAAATGGTGAATATGTCAGCCGCGAAACAATCGGAAAGCGACAAGCGGTGAATAAAGATTGCAATCATTCATGCAACACAAAAAGAAACCAACGCAACACAAAAAAAAAAAACTTTCAATCAAAGCGGTAAAAACACAAATTTCCAGCACCATAATCCTAATCTAGTGCCATAAGAAAACCCATATTTATCAAACAAGCTGAAGTAATGATCTTACAAAAGAAAATCACAGATTAATTCCTAGCTTTATCAAACATGAGCATGTTGTGAACCTTCTCCTTTTGCTTTCCTTTGTTCCACTTCTGTAGAAATCACAAAAAAAAATAACTCAATAAAAAATATAAAAACCTAAATTCAAGATAAAAGAAGAACCCAATATGGATTTAATCATGAATTGATCTTTATTTTTTGTTTACCACCATTAGATTTAGCTGGATTTGAAGATGGTGGTGGAGCTTTGAACTTCTTTCGTGCCTGAATAAAAAGAGAATATACACAATCAGTAAAACAAAACTAAGAAAACAAACAAATAACGTATCAACAAATGCACAAACTGATAACGAATCAGAAAAGAGAACTGAGATGAAATCCAAGCTTTTAGGTTTACTAACATCGATTTTTTTTTTCATATGAAATTTCAATTTGGTGATGAATAAGTTAATCGTTTGATATATAAAGATGATACTTACCTTTCGATTCATTTTTTGTAGATGAATCTTCCTTTTTAGTTGTTGTTGATGATCTTCATCACCTCTTTTTCATCGATTCAGAACAAATCATCAAGAGATGATGCTGTTATGATAGAGAAGAAGATGACGCAAAACCTAATACTAAATTTTTGATTCACAAGCAACAAATTGTGATGATGAAGAAAAAAAATTAAGCGAACCAGAGAACGAGTTAAGAGAGAGAAGTGCAAAACAGATAAAAAGATAAAGAGATAAGGTTTGGTTTGGTTTATTTTTGGGCTTTTTGATAAAGTACCCCTACTTTTCACATTACACTAAAAAATTGCCCCCGTTTTTTAGAAATTTGTTAAAGTACCCTTGTCTTGACCGTTTTATTCAAAAAACGGTTAACGGCAGTTAGCAGCTGTTAACGCTTAGGTGGCAACGTCAAAATGTCTAAAAGGCCCTTCCTACTGAGTTGAGCTGAATCTACTTGAATCGCCGATTCGAGTCGAGTCGAGTCGAGTCAGTACCTGCAACATTACTACCACTTCCATTATCTCTGTAACTTACAACACCACTACCACTAATTCAATATATTTCTTATTAGATTCAATCAAAACTGAACTACAGATATCAGTTCCACTCAAATCATACTTAGCCTTATAACTGAATCAAGACTAATGCTAAAACTTGCTTCTCTGCAACGCCATTCAACTCATACCCGCCACTGCCAAGAGCCCAAGATCCTGTCATAACATACATCTACTTGTAAATGACCAGCAGCTCAATCGCATGAGTTCATCAAACTACCACTATAAAGAGTGACAACCAAACCAAGTTTCAGACCATCAATACCATGTTCTTACTGTTTCTCATCCTCAAGGTATGTCCAACACCAACACTGACTCCCACAACAACATCCTTCTATCACTGCAATGAATTGCAGGTTCAATATCATCTCATCTCAACACCCACACAGATATGTGCTCATCTCCATACAATCACCTTCAGATTCCTAAAGCAGCAACCCACAACATCCACTACTTCAACTCCATCATTGCCTATTCTTTTGCAATTCAAGCACACAACCACTGGAGCCAAACCAATTCCTTCTTCTTTGAAATCCCATCTCAACTGTTGCTCTCGGATTCTTCTTTATTCAACGACAAACACTAAATTCATCTCTATTGCAGCTTCCGTTGTTTCAGGTCTAACAACTACCATCAACCCGAGTCTGCAATCTACACAGTTCATCATAACCATCTTGCACCACACAACCATCATCAACACTTCCCAGTTCAGCTCACAACCAACACAAATAAACAGCATCCAAAATCTCCTATTCCTTCTTAATCTTCAATTGCCTGCACCAATTACCATATCTCATAACCTATGCATATCTATTAGTTCCTTCAGTCGCAACAAAATCTGTAGATCCATGAATTTCAGCTCCACACAACCATTCACCAACACTTTCTCTGCTCTTGTACCTGCATCCATAACCATTGCAGATTACCACCAGATTTAAAATAGTGTTCGAACTTGTACAACACCACCACCTTCTCTGTAATCTTCATATGCATTACCATAGAATTCAAACAAAACCCATCAAGACCATCTTCAATTCCCAACTCAAAATCGAATCCAAGAGCAACCATTTTTGTGATTCTTCTCATCAACACTAACAATGTCATTCTTGTCTTGATTCAAGACTCGGCACTCCTGAAATCTCCTCATCAAACCCTAACTCTGAATTTATCCCTTTCTCTGAAACTTCCATTCAATCCACTTATTCTTCTTCTGTATTGCAGACCCCCAAAATGTCTCAAGAACCCTAATTTAGGGAAATCCTCAAATTGAATCATACAAACCGTAATTAAACAATTGATTCAACTCAGATTAAAAAAAAAAAACATTCACACGCAGATTAATACAAACCCATATTAAATTGATTCAATTTAATCAAATAAGAAAAGAAAAATCCCAAACTGAATCAATAGAAATCATCTATTCATATACAAATATAATTACCCATTTCATGATTTGGTATTCTTCTTCTTCCTGTTGTTATGGATGATAGCTTACAAACCTGTTGCATCGACAGTTTCAGAGAACCCAAATTCTTCATCTTCACCAAAAAACCCTAGAATCATAATACCCGTATCAGAACAGTACCACCAACAACAACACCTTGGTTCACTAATTTTATTCAATCGATTTCAATGCCGATTAAACCCTGGAATCAAATCCTAACATCAAGAACAACAGGAGGCGTCTTTTTTCTCACTGCTTCTAAAAGAAAGAGAACGAGAATGAAGGAATGAATAGCCTGTATTAGGGTAGTTAAATATGATAGGGTAGCGAGGTAATTTAACTTGTTTTTTTGACTTGGTAAACGACTATTGACTCAATTTGTGGGCCCAAGACGTGAAAGATAACTGTAAGGGCAGTTTAACAAGTTTTAAAAAACGGGGCATTAATTTTATGGGTATGAAAAAACGGGGGCACTTTATCAAAATTCCCTTTATTTTTCTCTTTCCATAGAAAACTCCGACTCTCACAGTAGTTCTTGAATCTCCGATTTTTTACAAAAATACCCCTCTATAAAACTACTGCGTTTGAAACAAGTTTATGTTTTGCGTTTTTTTTCCCAGTAAAACTACTGTGAGTCACGGCACTATACATAACTACAGCCCACCAACAGTAGTTTTTGTAAAGCCCAGGAAGTGGTTAAGAACCCATTTTCCACTAGTGTTTGTACTCCTTGACCCAACCAAAAACACACAAGAATAGAATTCTGATGATGCTTATAAGAGAGAAAACATAAAGTATTTGATATTTTTCATTGTATGAATGAAAACAAATCATCACTACTTATAGGGAACTCATGCCTATTGGAGATGCCTCTTCACTACCAAAAGACATCAATAGTGCCTTATGGGAATGGATGTGTTTTTTGTGAACCATCACACCCTTTGGAGATGCATTTTCATCTCCAACAAAAATCCATTGCATCTATTCGGCACCGGACTCTCCCCGTGATAGTGGCAAACCAAAAACGAAAAACATTTTGTTTTCTATATTATTGAAAATATCCAACATTCCTCTCCTTAAGAAGATTGCTCACTGAGTTGATGGGGTAGTTGCTGATAGCACTAAAATGAATTAATGGGTACTGGGGTTCTTGAATTAATGGGTACTGGGGTTCTTGATTACAAAGGAAAGAGACAGAAATCTCATTAAAATAACAGTAAAGACAGAGTGATATATATGACAGAAACCCTTATTGTAACAGTTTCTTATCCTGCACCGCACTATACACTTATCCTGCACCACTGCACAATACTTGTCCTCCATACAATACAAGTACTCAAACTGCATCAATAGTTGCGGATGCAGGGATCTACAGAACTACAGTTACCACAACTGAAATATAAACAGGGAGGCAATCAGAGAGGTGTCGAAGGGGGATCCAACGGATGCACATGATATGTGTACAGTACAGCAGTGAACTTTGAACATTTTCTGACACACATTGAAGTCCAGAGTTCTGTAACAAAAATTTCATTCAATAGAGCTCAACTTTGTGCAGGTTACACTATTTCATTATGTTCAATATACTGTACATTTGAACTTGAAAATATACAAGTGTTGTATTTCTGTCTTATATCCTAGAGGCAGAGAGAGCGAGAGTTGAACATAATGCGAACACCATTTACAGATAAGGAACCAATCTATAACAGTAAGTTTGATAAGGACGACAATCTATAATAACAGTCTCTGCTTCACGTTAACATCCTCTGATGCATTAGCCACTGACTCTGATTCACATTCACACAAGGTGTCCTCATCGGCTCATCTTACAAG
Organism: Papaver armeniacum; assembly: GCA_023531295.1. Taxonomy (NCBI): domain Eukaryota; kingdom Viridiplantae; phylum Streptophyta; class Magnoliopsida; order Ranunculales; family Papaveraceae; genus Papaver; species Papaver armeniacum. Next base: position 1,706,966 of record JAJJWW010014835.1, on the reverse strand, counting down.
CTTGTCGATTTATTCTCTGCGGCACATAATCCCCTGCATCAGCAGTACTAGTCACGGAATCCCCTGTATCAGCTTGGTCTTCTTCTGTATGGCACATTTTCTTAACACTACCAATTGGACAAGCCAAGGATTCCTCTTCTTCACTTACAAATGCATCACCAGCATCAGTGGTATAATATCTGTACCCCTCAGATCCCTTAGTTAGCAGCAAAAGCTTCTTTAAAACAACTGTATCTTCAGGCCCATCAGTCAAGAATGATATTTCTTCCTCACTAATCTGTAAGTAACAAAACAGGAAGTTCTTTTAAGACAAAATCACCATTTGACTATTTCTAAATTTGGTACAAAAATTAAAACTACCAATATTCTGAGTGGCATTATCATTGTAAGAGTTCGACAGCCTATACCTTAATTACATTTGCTTGGTCCCAAATGCTCATGATTTCTTTTTTAGCAGCCTGAGGTAATGGCAACAGCCCCAATCTCAAATTTGGATCGTAAGAGAGGATACAACCAGCCTTCTTAACTATCATCATAGCAGAGAGTTTTGTTGATCTACAAGGTTCTTCAAACAAGCTCACAGAGCCATAGCAAAAGACGGATGCCTGTACAAAAGTTTTACGAAAAACAGAATGCTTAGTGGCGAAATAGTTGGACTTGCATCAAACAGAAACAGTCTCTGGTTATATGAAGCAGAAAACAGCCAAAATCTAGATAAGACAATTTCAAGTTCCATTACTGGGCTTAAAAATATGTACCTTCTTCAGAAGTTCTTCATTAAGTTCTGATTCACAGAGAAGCATATCTGCACTTGGATTGCAGGAAAACATAAATTCACATTTACCATCAGCGCTCAGTGTTACAAATGCCAGTGCATTTTTTGCTTTGGAGCCAAACCAAACTATAGAATTATCCACATTTTTTTGCTTCAAGATGTCGGACGACATATATCCAAATTCTTCATCCCCTACCTGAGATTAAACATGCGAATCAGCTTAACAGTTAGTGAACAGAGAATGACACGAAAAGTAGCTTCAACCAATAATATAAGAGGGACCTCATAGGCACCTTTCCAACAAATACTGCTGATCCAGCAGGCCTAGCTATTCCAACAGCAACATTAGCTGGAGCTCCACCTGGTGCTTTCTTAAATGCTGGTGCTTCTGCAAGTGAAACTCCAGCCACAGCGGGAACAAAATCAATCAACATCTCGCCAAAGGAAACCGCACACGGATCTTTCTCTTTACTTTTCCCATAATCAATCCCCACTTGTTCATTTCAAACTAGAATCAGAAATCCCTAAATTTCCAAACATGCTAAATATGGGAAAGTTGACAATTTTCAATTCAAAGAGAAATGGAATCTAATGTGCTAATTTCAGGGCATACAACAACATTTACTAAATTGGGTGGGAGAAATCGCAGGTTAATTTCATTTCCATTAACTCCATTCAGTGGTTCCGGTACCCTAAATCAAGAAAATGATAAAACGTACTGTAAAACTGTAAAAGAAGATGATAAAATTTTTACCTTTGGACATGGTGATTCTTTCAGAGCAAGTGGAATGGGTTACCAAATAAGCAAAATTATGTCTTCTACAGTAAGAATCATCGTGAATAGAAACCCATATGTGGAATAAACCAAAATCTTGAACCCTAAAATCATTATGCGTAAAAAAGAACGAATCTTGAAAACCCCAAATCCTATCAGAAATCCCACTAGCTTCAAAATCATCTGTACCATGAAAACCAGCACTATTACCACCAAGAACTTTCCCCCTAGCATTATCAATACCTTCTTCTTCTAGTGAATCATATGATGCAATCCCTCTTCCCACCCAAATTACAATACCCTCCATAGATTTTTCTGAAAGAATTGAAAAACGAAAACGAAAGAGACAAAGATTTTAAGAAAAAATCTTGTTTACTATATGAGTTATCAGTACCCTAGCTAAGATGTAAGCAACAATGTAACGAAATTCTGGAACAGCAACACCCATCTCCAACGAAGCCAAGAAACTCCAATACAGACCATTCGCAGCGACTGAATCAAAAAATGTGATCACAGTGGAGACGAGAGAACGAATATGTCTAAGAATTTGGGTTGGATTCATTGTTGTAAGGATTAATTTTTGTTTGTTTGAGTTTTTCTAGATGGTTGATTTTTCAAGGGAGGAATTTTTAGAGTGATTTTTCTGAAGCAGGGAGTGTTTGTGGAGGCTCTTTCGCTTCTTTAATGGGGCGGCTTGTATAGTTTATATAGAATAGACTCGGCACGAACTAAACGGGCCTTTCCCTTCTTTTTTTTGGTACTGGTAGCGTCAAGCATGGCGTTAGGCAGCAAAGTAAGGTTTTACTGTTTTAGTAACTTAGTTTTTTTTAGACGGAAAAGGTAAATTCAATTAAAATGAAAGCTTTCATGAAAAGCTGAATGCCGTTAAATGTACTCTTTTTAATACGCTCACATCGATAACATCATTTCAGTTACAAATGATGGTACTCAGCGAAAAACCATCAAAAATCTTTGTATGCATAAGCCAATTAAAAAGAGTACATTTAACGGCATTCACCAATGGGTTCCAGTTTCTTTTCCTTGTACCATATAGGCGATTGTTTCATTCGTTCCAAATACTCCACCAAATAGTGAAATGACTTATACCCCAAAACTTTTTACTCATTTTGCTTCCCTTTTTGTTTGGCCATTCCCAAAGAGTTGCTTTTATTGAATATGCAAAGGCCAATCAACTCCAAAACTACCTATAAAGTAGTTCCATAGCTTATAGGTCTCCTTACAATGCAAGAAGAGTTGTTTCTTGTGCATCATTACAGAATAAGCAATATTATGATCAGACTTACTAATCCAGTATGAGAGCACCATTGTAGCATAATGTCCACACCAAAAAAGAAACCTTTCGTGGAATTTTGGGATTCCACACTGCTTGTGAGGGAACATTATAAACCCATCGACATCTAAAGAAGTGTAACAATTAGCAACAGAGAAATCATCCCCTGCAGCTATTCATTTTCTTTCATTATCTTCATTTGCATTTGTAATTGTAGAATCTGGATCTCCCAAAAGCTATAATAAGAGAATTGTTTCACCTAGCTCCTGAACATTCAAATTACTGGAGAAGTCCAAAGACCATGCAGACTCATTACAGATACATTCCCTACTAGTAGCGTTCTTCATTCTAGAAAGCTTATAGAGAGCATTATAAGAATTCTGCAATGAATTATCTCCAATCCATTTGTCTATCCAAAACAAGATTCTACCACCAATTTTAACAGTGAAATAACGATTTTGAGATATGTGGTCTTTGGATTTCAATATACCAGCCCATAAGTTGTGCTTTATAGGCTTGTTGAATTGTTTGGCAAGAAAGAATTTGGATTAACATCAAATTTCTGATGACAAATTTTCCTCCATAGTGCTCTAGTTTCTTTTTCATACCTCCAAATATATTTGCAATAAAGAGCCTTGTTGACCAGCTTGATCTTTTTAACTCCAATACCACCTTTGCTTTTAGAGAAGCAGGCTCTAGAACAAGAAATAACCCAATCTCTCTTTTTAGTAGTTGCAGATGAACCCCGAATGAAATCTCTCATTATCTTCTCAATCCCTTTCATGACAGAAACATGCATCTGGAACATAGAGAGATAGTAAACTGGCTAACTAGATAAAACACTGATCACCATTATCAGTCTCTGTCCTTTAGATAAATACCTACTCTTCCATGTAGCCAGTTTTTGATGAATCATTTGAATAATAATATCCCAAATAGCTTTACATTTACAATTGCTACCTAAGGGAATCCCCAGATAGTTCAAAGAAAATTTGGATAAGCCACACCCAAGTTCAAAAGAAAACAAAATATCCTTCAAATTAGTTTCCTGAGTAGCTGAATCATCGAAGAACACAATAATATCATTGAAAAACTGAAGGTGTTGAGTAACAGTGCCAGTAGGAGAAACTTTAAAACTAGAAATCAAACCAAGTTAAGCTTCTTTCTTCATCATTAATGAAAGAACTTCAACCAACATAATGAAAAGAAAAGGTGATATTAGATCACCCTGACTGATACTCTTTTGTGATCTGAACATAGTAGAAGCTTCACCATTAATAAGAACTAAAAATCTAGCATATGAAATACACCATTTGATCCATCTCCTCCAGATATGACTAAAACCAAATCTCTCCAAGACAATATCCACACAACCCTAGTTAATGTTGTCAAAAGCCTTCTCAAAGTCAACTTTGCACATAATACCGGGTTTATCTTCTCTTTTCCTTGAGTCAATCAGCTCTGTTGCTATCAACATCCCATCATTTATTTGTCTTTCATGAATAAAGGCACCTTGAAAATCAGAAATTATGGAAAGCAACACATTTTTCAATCTCCCAGCAAGAAACTTAGTGATAATCGTATAAATACCTCATATAAAACTAATTGGTCTAAAATTATGAAGAGACACAACACCACAACACTTAGGAATAAGCTTAATTAAGATTAATGCAATTAACTCTCCAGTCTAAATGATAAGAAAACTCAAATTATTTGATAACCTTCATTAATCACCTCCCAAGAACATTTGAAAAACTCCATAGTGAATCCACCTGGTCCTGGGGCTACATTATTACCAAAATTCCAAATAACTTTCTTAACTTCATCTTCAGAAAAAGGTCTCTCCAGGTGGATACTATCTTCTACAGAAATAGAAGGCATATGCAAGTCATCAAATCTTGGTCTTGTAGAAAACTGCTCAGAAAAAAGATCCTTGTAGAAATCAGTTGCCTTACTTGAAATTCTACTCTTGTCATAAGATAAATCAACATCTATTCTAAGGCAGTTGATACTACTCAGCTTGTACTTAAAAGAAGGAAGTTGACGAAGATACTTGTTATTCCTTTGAGCATCTTTAGGCCATTTATCTTTAGCACTCCGACTCCATTTCCTAGCTAAATTTAATGAAACATATGCACGTTTAGATTTTGCAGTTTCTCTTTTTAAAACATCATTAGTTGTAAGAATTACAAATTCCTCCATACGGCAGGAGTAGAACCGACAACCAAATTATTATTTTTTTAATAGGAAAGAAAAAAATTTCATTGAAAACTTATGGAATGATTACATTCAGTTCATCTTTGACACGAGATTTCAGCCAGGGCGGTAAATATGCAAGCCAACATTCATCATTCCTAGTAATTCTTGCCCTTTTTGCTAGGATATTAGACACCTCATTGGATTCTCTATGCACAAATGTGCATTTCCAGTCTCTAAAATTGACTAAAAGATTTCTACAATATTGAATAACATTATTGTTCGTCCATCGACACTTCCTAAACTGCCATTTATTGCATTAACTACGTTTAGGCTATACCCCTCCAAATGAATCTTGTCAATAGCTGAAGCTTTTGCCCATTTGATGGCTTAAAGTGCTGCTAGAGCTTCTGCTTGCTCCTCATCTTGAGCTAACCCTGAGATTGACTGCGCACCTCCACATTGCCCTGCATCAGAGAACATTATTAGTCCTATACCCATATATTTATTATCTTTCAAAAATGCAGCATAAAAATTTATTTTATGGAAACCATTAACTGGCAGTTGCCAAGGGGTCACAGTTCTATTCTGTCTAAGATGTGAACTGTTGTTCCCACATTTCATGAATTTAACATTCCAATCATTTAACTCTTTATTCACTTGATCTACTAGTTTGGATGCATGTATTGTTGCATTATCAAACACAACTGTACACCTAAGCTTCCAGATATGCCATATAGCATAGCTGACAAACTTTATATAGTGTTCCTGTCCTTGTCCTGTTTCATTATTATTCTAAAACCAACTTTTAATCCACTCCTGCAGATTAAGATTTAAGATACTTCCTGCAATGTTAGCATCAATAGAAAACCACAACCTTTTAGTTACTTCACAATCAATGAACATGTGATTAATAGTTTCAGCTTCTTGTTCACAAAATGGATAGACATTACTAATGGAGCTTACATGCCTTGCAAGTTTACTTCTCACAGGAAGACAATCATGCATACACTTCCAAAGAAAGTGTTTTATCTTCTGTGGAACATCTAATTCCACAGAGATTTCCAGGGAAAGTTACTAACTTCACCACCATAAAGTTCATTAACAATACACTTATATGCAGTTTAACAAGAACCTACCATTGTAAGTTGGGGACCATCTTAGAATATCCTTACCAGAGTGAGGAATTCTAATATTACAAATTTCAAAACAAAGTGCTCGTATCAAAAGAGCATTTAAGGTTGGAACATTCCACTTACCGAGAATCCCGCACAATCAATTGGTTAACGGTTTTCATATTAGTAGAGGCAAAAGAAGCATCAAGAAGGGAGTTCCTATTTGGTAACCATTTATCTTTCCAAATTCAATTGATTTTCCATCCCCTACTTCCCAACAACAATGTTTCCTAACAATTTCAAGTCCTCTACAAATGCCTTTCCAGATCCAAGACACAAACTCAGATACAATTACATGAAGAGGATTACAGTTTAAAAAATATTTATGCCTAAGAATTTTCACCCATAGAGCATCAGGCTCTTACAACATCCTCCAAGCTAGTTTAGCCAAAAGGGCAGTATTGAGATGCTATGTTTTTCTTATGTTTAAACCACCTAATTATATAGGTTTAGACACTGTGTCCCAATTCTTAGGGTAGTAACCTCTAGCAGTACTTTTTTTCTTCCAGAAAAACTTCCTTTGAATAGTATCAAGTCTGTCTGTCATTTTTTTAGGCATAGGAAAAACAAATAGATGATGGGAAGCAAGTGTACCTAGAGTAGATTTGATTAAGACAGTTCTACTTGGTCAAGTTATTGTATTTCCCCTGCCAAGTTTCTAATCTATTTTCACAATAATCCTCAAGGTGTTTAAAAGTTGCCATTTTATCTCTCTGCAATACAATGGCACACCTAAATACTTGTCAGCTAATCCTAGGTTTTTTATTTTAAGAATAGCAAGGATCTGAGATTTTATTCTAGGTTCTTTTTTAGGACTGAAAGCAATTTCTGACTTATCAAAATTTATAAATTGGCCAAAATACTTACTAAACCTTTCAAGCATAATCTCTAAACTCTTAACACCTTTGACATTAGCCCTGGTAAACATAAGACAATCATCAACAAAAAAATAAGTGGCCACAGAAGGGCTGGTAGTGGTTACCTTAATACCTTGGATAAGGTCTTTTTTTTCAGCATCAATGAACATTTTAGAGAGCACATCCATACAAATAATGAATAAATAAGGGGACAAGGGGTCCCCCTGTCTAAGACCCCTTGTGGGATAGTAAACATCTCCAGGTGCACCATTCAACAAAATGGAAGTGGACACAGTAGAAATACATTGCTCAATAAAATTACACCAATGATCATGAAAGCCAAGTTTTTTAAAAATATCAATTAAAAATTTCCATTCAATCATATCAAAATCTTTGGACATATCAATTTTAATAGCCATTAAACCAGATTTAGTTCTCTTTTTCCTCATTGTATCTACCAACTCATGAGCAATAACTATATTGTCTGTTATTTGCATGGATGATAGGAAAGCACCTTGATAAGGACTAATGAACTTATCCATGACAGTTTTGAGTCTACTAGCTAAGAGTTTAGAGATAATTTTGTAACTCACATTACTTAGACTAATAGGTCTAAAGTCAGCAGGGGTTTTAGGTGCATTATTTTTAGGAATTAGAGACACAAAATTGTGATTCATCAGTTTTAAGAGATGACCACTATGAAAGAAGCTTTTTACCATATGTATGGTATCAGCACCAACAAAATCCCACATTTATTGGTAGAATCCAGGAGGATAGCCATCAGGCCCTGGACTTGTTCAAGGTTGCATTTGCCAGACAATGGCTTTAATTTCTTCATCAGTAGGAGGGTGAATTAGAAAATCATTTTCCTTAGAAGTAATACATGGCTCAATGACATCAAGTAAACCACTATCACCAAGGGGATTAGTAGTTCTACTCATCTTACTAAAATGATCTCTTAATTCACTAGCTGTCATGCTTTTATCAGTCAGCCAAATACCAATGTTACTTTTCAAACAATCAATTTGGGTTATCTTTTTCCTAAATTTGACTTTGTCATGGAAATATTTGGTGTTTTTATCATCAAAAGTCAGCACATTTTCTTTGGCTCTTTGTATGTAGTAATCTTGTCTCACATTATACCAGATTTTAAAGAATCCTCTAGACTAGCTTTTAAATCAGTACTAGAAGGGTCTAACATATTGCTAGAAATATCCTCTAATTGTTTCTGAATATCATTTATATGAGACTGAAAATTTCCAAAAGATTTCATGTTCCGTTGTCTAAGGGCCAACTTAACATTTTACAAACATCTAGTGTGTTTATAAGCTTTAGAGCCATTTTCACTAGTTCTCTAGTTTTGAGTTATAACATCTTTACATGTATTATTACTGAACCAACATCTATTAAATCTAAGGGGTCTTCTAGTACCATTATCTTCCTTAGAAGTAACAAGTAAGATGGGAGCATGATCACTAGCAACACAAACAAGATGATAAACAATGACATTAGGGAAAAAATCAAACCAAAGAGCATTCACAAGGGCCCTATCAAGTCTTTCTATAATCGTAAAATCTCCACTTCTATGGTTACTCCGGTAAAAGGATTACCTATGAAATTTAGATCAAAAACACCTAAATGCTCTAGATGACTTTTTCACTTCATCAAGTTGTCTTTGAGGAATTTGGTTGCCACCAACCTTTTCTTCCTGTCTGATTATAAAATTCACCAAGAATTATCCATGGGCAGATGTACCTAGCAGCTAAAGAATCAATATAATTCCACTGCCTATCCCAATTTTGGTCATCAAGAGCACCATACATGCAGTTTAATAAAGTATGCCCACTTCTAGAATCCATATTCACTAAAACAGAGATGAAATTGAAATTCATGTCTACTAATTAGTCTATATGAATCCCATCCTTCCATAGCATAAATAGTCCACCAGAAGCCCCAATAGGATTAAAATACAAATAATTCATATAATTATATGAATGTGTCCATCTCTCCATTTTCATATTCATAGTTTTGGTCTCACACAGGAAAATGATATCCGGATCATTAGCTCTAATAAGTTCTCCTAAATGTTGCCTAGTATGCTTATTCCCCGAACATTCAAGGATAAGATCTTCATCTTATAGAAAACAAAATTGATACCCTTAATAGTATATCTAAAAAATAAAGTTGGGTTATTCTTGTTGTTTCCTAAATAGTTTTCAAAGCAATCAAATTTATCCCTAAAATGAGACCAAAAACTCCAAACAATTTGCAAGTAAAAGATAAATCATAAATATGGAAGAAGGTAATGATTAAAACCTGATTTGCAGTATTTCTTTGAATCTCAAAGAAGAGGAGACGCATATTTAGTTCAATTTGTTCCCATCCATCCATCTCAGAGTCTATCATCCTCATGTCTTGATCACCACATTGTGGATTGATTCTCCATAGGAACAACTATACCAATTTCTTGACCTAAAAATTCTTGGCTCTGGTTTTCTCGAAATAGGGGATTTGAGAATTGGGAATTTTGGTCGATGAGAATAATGTTATCTTCAACTCCATTATCTCTGGGCCTCTAATTTCTCTTTGGGTAAAGCCTATCATCTTCAGTAACTTCGGGCCCATCACCAAAATTTGCTCCAGCGGCAGATGCAAGCATTGCTTCAACTTTGTGTGCGTTAGCAGCACACAGATTTTGGAACTTTCCCTCCGGCATTCTAAATATCCACAGGTGGCAGGAAATCTCTTCACACTTATCATCATCATGATCTAGCAAAAACAATGGGGACAAATGTTCCTTGGATGTTTCTCAAAATGGTATTTGATCCACACCTTTTGTCCAGCAGCAGTTAATAGCCAGTTCCCTCTTTTCATTTGCTTTCTCAGATCGACCTCAATTTTGGCCTTCACCACTCTTCCCCTAACAGTAAAATTCTTATTGTCTTCATTTGGTGTAACTCTACCAATATCCGCACATAGTTTGTCAATGATTCCAACATCAATATGCTCCAACTTGAGACCTTTGAACAGCACATAAAAAGCTTGATGATTAAAATCATATTCATGCAGCTCAATCCTTGAGTCATAGTCACTTAAGACTACTAGTGCTTTATTCATAATCCATGGTTCTTTTTTTAGAACTTCATCATGATCTTCTTTGCTCTTAAACTGGAAAACAAATAGGTTTCTTCCCATTGTATGAACTCCCACTTTTCTATAACTTCTCCAGATAATATTCACCTCCCTTTGAACAGCTTCGTTGGATATAGTATCAGGATCAACGATTTTTCCAATCAGCGAGTTGCTCCATTTATCAACAGCATTGCTGATTTCTTGAATAGAAACCAAACTTCCTCTGGAGCTTTCTCCCATTAATGATGTTTCTCTCATTCTTTTGGCCATAGCAGCGAGTTGGATTTGGGTAAGTTCAGACATCTTTTTCTCAATGATAAAACTGTTGCACTGTTTAAGGTTGTAATTCCAGAACGGGTGGAAAGAAGTTAATATAGCATTAGGGTTTCCCTGACAACCCAAATACTTGCCCAACATACTGCTATTTTGTTGCTTTATTATAATAAAGACCCCAATATTTTTAGGATATTTGTACCAATGTAATTTAGGTAGGTAAATTTTCAAAATTTGAAAATCCTTAAAGTCCGCCTTCCAACTAAAGAAAGTACCAGTAATGCCCTTGCTATTTTTGTGACTGATATTGAACATCATGAATGGAGAAGGATGATTATGATGATTGATCTGGCTTTGATATTGATGGTTATTGAGATTATTGAAATGGGTATAATACACCGCTGTGTTTATAGCAAGATAGGAGATAATGGTAAAAAGCACCACTATTAGACACCTTCCGCAACTACCAGTGAAACTTTCCATGGAGCCTGATGATGGATTTGCACACCACCTGTTTGAGGCTAGGATATTAGATCAAGATTGCACTATCAAGCTCCCAACCACCAAAGTGGATCTCTACCGGTCATACAAAGAAATACCACAAATCAAACGATTAGTGCTTCATAATAAAACTATTTTTCAAAACGTAAAATATGAAAAAGAATAAACAAAACGTAAGAGATTAAAATGAAAGAAAAATCATCCAACAGTTTGTAAACAAAAGATCAAAGAAGAACAGATTATCAGTTTCAGATCATAAACTCGAAAAATTCTTCAAAAATCCCCTAATTTTTTCGGTGTTTCTCTCTCCCGATTCTTCATGATTTTTCCCGCTATCTTCTTTTTCGGGATTTATTTTGTTGGGCAACCAAATTAAGGATGAATTATTGTATCGTCATTTAATTTGAGATTGTCATTCCCCCATCCGGCCCATATCACGACTCAAAACCCGATTCACATTTTTGTTTCTAACTGTGACCCTAGGAATGGCGTTTACCACTCGGGGTGAGTTTGGTAATGCTTATTTTTTTTTCAAAAGCACTTTTAAAACCTATATATGTCAATAAATTTTGAAGTTGGTGTTTGATAAAAAAAAAAAACTAGTGCTTTTTATCCAAAGCACTTCCCAAATTCCTCAATTTTTTAAAAGCTGGGGAGGAGGAGCTTTTAAAAGCTACAAAAACATAAGCTGTGGTCCCACATAAATTTAATACTTACATTATCTTTTTTATCCCTACTTTATTTTATAAATGACAAAACTTACCCTTAAATTTATATACAATCAATTTTTTACTATTTCTTATATTGCATTCTTTAAATATTATTATTTTTTATTATTTCGAACTATTTTATATACCATTTATTTAATTTGTCAACAGTAGAAATAAAAACAAATATTAAATAATTACTTAATTTTAGTTTCATTTTTTGCTTGAATAATTACTTAATTTGTCAACAGTAAAAATAAAAACAAATATTAAATAATTATTTAATTGTTAAGTAAAATAATTTCTTAACAATCATAATGATAGTGGTAATTAGTATGAACATTAATATTATATAGTAAAAAAATTAATTATTTTTAAACCCAATAAAATTGAATAAAACTACCATGAGTGATATGTCTATTTTTGTCATTTGTTACAACAATAATGGTTGAATCTGAAATTTTACCAAACACATTTTGATTGCTTTTTTAATCAGCTTCAACTTTAATTAATATTTTACCAAACGTCTAACTGCTTTTTTCTCATAGCACAGCACAGCAACGCACAGCAGAAAAGTGCTTTTATAAAAGCTGCATCAATACCAAACTAAGCCTCAGTCCGAAGTCATTATCCTCATCAGTAAGTTGTCTGTGCATGGCTGGAGTACCCCTTAACTGGATTTTGGACACCCTCCGCCAAACCTTCTCTAGTTTATTCAGCGCCAAGATATTTGAATTCAAATTTGAATCAAGTTTAGAATATTTTGCATGCAATGGTTGCTGAGACTAATTCGGATTAGCCTTATATTACGACAGGTCTAAAAGTAATGAGGATCTGGCAGAATGGGAAACTTCAAAGGAGGGGATATTAATGGAATCTCATCTTGCGCCATCACCACCATATATTCTATCATTGGAATGGCAGTGAAATCATGATCATCATGATCTTGAATCTATTCAAGACATAACCAGATACCTTGAAAGAAAGATACAACTGGAATCTTATTGAGATCAGCAGAGACCTTAATTTAGCTTAGAGAAATTAACATACGGAGAGTGAATTCCCATTAACTTTTCCCAAAGATAAACAATTGATTTTAGATACTTATAAACAATACAATGGCAGCCCCCTAATTCCAATCCAATGACAATGATCCTTAGAAATAACTTTATTGATATGGGAATCCGATGGTTTCCATTGTCTTAAAACAATCTTTGACTTACCAATCTTAAAAACTTGTTCATCAGAAAACATGTCAAAAATGAGTTTAGTTTTAGCATTGAAAAAAACTAACTTCCCACTGATTCCTCTAAAACCCAAATTCCCAAACCAATGAAATTTCTTTGATAATCCAACAGCAATATGGTACCATCTTGAATAAGAGTTAAGGATTTCAACAGAAACACCATAAGAATAAAACTCCAAAGAATCATCCAATGAAATATCCACATAACCCGGAGGAGACAAAGAATTAATTATCCATAGAGACAGGAGGTAGCAAAGAAGGAAAATTGTTAGATATTTGGGTGAATTGATATGAAGATTAAGAAGGATTTTTGATCATGAAGGAGTGGGAAACTAATAGTTTCTACTCACTCTATTTTCTTTGATTTCTTTCTTCATTATTCTTTCTCTCCCTACACATGGACATATTATTAACTACTTCAACAACTCTTGATGAAAACTCATTTAAACATTCATTCTCATTCATTTTTAGATTTTCAAAATCTCTTCTAAATGAATGTAATTTCAATTCTCTTACCTTCTTATCACCTCCATACTCTTGTTGAAGAATATCCCGAGCTTCTTTAGCTATAGGAAAATGGATTACTCTTGGTAGAATAGTGTCTCCACTCACCTCCATGTACATTCAACAAGGATGCTTTTGCATTCTTCTTTCCACTCTCCTTAAGTAAATCATTTTGGGGTTGTTGTAGAGTTGATGTATCTTCAAATTCATCATACCCATTTTTTATAATCTCCCACACATCTTGTGACATGAACAAGGTCTTCATTTTGATGGCCCAAAAATCATAATTTTCTCCATGAAAGAGTGGTATTGAAGGTTGTTGAATGTATAAACTTGAGTTACTACTACTTGTCATTGATTTGGTTGATGATTGATTATAAAAATTGGGTTTTCTCTTTTATAGATTTAGTTTTTGAGAACTTTGAATGTTGCTGATTTTTTTTTTTTTGAGTTAATGGGTAGAAATTGATTTTTTTTCACTCTCCAAGATCAGATTCAAACGATTATGCTCTGATGCCAATTATTGGATTTTTGGGGGAATTGATATGAAGATTATGAATTGATTTGATAATGGAGAAGTGGGAAACTAATAGTTTCTACTCACTCTCCAGGAAAGACTTCAAAATCCGAAGAAGGAGAAAAAAATGAAGACCATAAAAATCTCCAATCTAATTCTTCCACTCATGGATCTTTAGATAAGTCAAATCTGACAGTTTGAAAAGATCCGAAAGAGTTTGAACACATCTCGATCAATAAGACCACTAGACCAAATCTCTGCGTCCATTTTTTCTGGTTTACTTGATAAGAAAGAGATCGCTTCAATAAAAGTTTATATTATAAACCCATTCAACAACAGTTGATGAGATAAAAATCCAATTAGTATGTCCTTTAATCTCTCCAAAATCTTCAGTTTTTTGAATTTCCTTTTAGGACGCAAGAAAGATCAAAAGATTTCGAATATAAAACGATAGAAATCTCCATAATATGAAAAACAAAATGAATAACAAGAAAAGTGATAAAAGAGACTCCACTAACCAATGAATATCGACTCTATAGTTGCAGAATTTCCTACAACACACCCCTTATAATAATTTCTACATCTAAATCTATTTCATAATCAAAATAAAGATTAAAGTGCTAAAATTGTAAAGATGGACACAAGGATTTTTTTACATGGTTCGATCAATGTGATCTACATCCATGGTTCTTCACTATGATTGTTGAAATTACATAAGTCTTACATTTAGAATCTCCATTAATGGATATTTTGTATAGCTATAGATCTAGTTTTTTGGGGAAGAAGATGATAAAGGAGAATAAATTTCTTTCTACAAATGTGTTTCGCTCTAAGAATCTCTCTCCCCTTTCAAAAATGTGTCTCCTCTTCTTTCTCTCTCCTGCCTTCCTCTTTATATAGGTGTTTACATAGTGGATGACAGCTCACATATAGTGGAGTACAACTCATATTATCTCAGGCTCCCGCTACGTTCTCTCAGGCTCTGCTACCTTCTCGCAAGATCTGCTAATGAATGCATCTCGCACACTAACAAATGTGTTGTGCGATATTTTGATCCTACATTTTACCTCTTTTTTCTTGAATATTGCTTGAAGAGCGATCTTTAAGAAAAAATCCGCCTTGTTGTTGTTGTTGGAGGAACGATCGAAAGAATATTGGTCTTGAAAAGTACGTACTTGCCTCTATTCTTTTGTGAAGTTCCAGAGCTTTGCGAAGTAAGTAAGGAGTATCATCTCTTGAAGTATGCGAAGTATGTAGTATGAAGTATGAAGTATCCTTGAAGAAGTATAAGAAGTACTAATCCTCGAAATATAAGAAGTATCCATCCTTGAATGAGAGTAAGAAGTACTGCGAACTATTCATGCGAGATTATTACTCCATTGTTGGTGAAGATTCTTGTTATTCATTGGTGAACATCTTCTTTGGAAATGATTCTTGCAGAGAAGATGAAGAACATAAAATGTTTTCTTGGTAATCCATAGTTGCATATGTTCTTTATCTACGAGGGTAGAATCCTTGAGAAAGTGTTAAATGTGGTCTAATAGCTCTGCCTTTGCCCTTCGTGTTTTGCTCTGATGTGGTGAAATGATTTCTTCAAGTTGTCTATAATTGTGCGAAATAATTGAGGGAAATAATGACCTTCTGCGAAATAATCACATTCTGCGAAATTCTGGATAATCCTGCGAAATTCTGAATAATCCTGCGAAATTCTTAATAATGCTGCGAAATTCTGAATAATCCTACAGACTCCAAGGGGAAAGATCAGAGACCGAAGATCAATGATCCGTCCTTGAACGGCGGAGAAGTTCAGTTAGAACACTGCTACACTGATTTGATCAGAAGATCAAAATGAGTAGGAGGCGGAGTTCCTTGGGAGAAAATTGCAAGAAAGAGAAGCTCCATGATTATCGGAGCAATGTTTTTTTTTTTAGTAACTTTAGTTTATTTGTTCACTTGTTTTCTCTGTTTTCTTTCTTTGTTTTTGCCAATTTTTCCACCATACTGTTAACACTCCATCCATTCAAGAAAGTTCACTTTTTAATCTTAGCCATCTTTAGACAAAGTTGAAAAATAAAATAAAACGAAAATATCACTTTATCTGATTGATTTCTAACTTCAACGTATATCCTTCCTAATTCATGTCATTATATGAGTGATTTCTAAGTTAAAATGGAGCACCAGACTCGGCCATCACCCACCTAAACTTCCAAAGATATAAACAAAAAAAACAAACAAAACAATAAATAGTATGGGACCCCAGTATTCAGCTCCTGATCGTAAACAAATCTCTCTAATTACTGGTTGTCTGACCTCCTTCCGCAGCTCATCTAATGTTCCCTTACCATCCCATTCTTGCACGGTGCAATTCTTCCCTTCAAGAGCTTTCAACGAAACCAAAGTATTTATGTGCCGAATTGCATTAAAATACTTCAAACCAAGAGAAGCCTCATCCTTAATAATCACCTTCGAAGTCGAAGATTGCTCATCAAAACACACGAGATTTGACTTGTTGTGCCATAGTAGAACTTTATTCTTCTCAGTTATAAAAAATGGATCAAGGTCGTCCCCGACCTTCCTATTGCCTATACTGAATTCTCTTCTCCAACTCCCATTACAGTATTTATTCGATTCCAAATTCTTGTTGTGACCGTTGTCATTCATAAAGAACCATATGTCAGTACGGTTACTTCCTTGGAACAAAATACGTTTACTTGCTGGCACGTAATGCACAACACATAAACACCCTCTCAATATTTTGAGCCTATAACATTGTTCGACTGAATGCAAGTTATTATTGGATGCACCCTTATGCAGACATAAACAAGGTGGTGAGGGAAGTAATGTGAACTTTTCATCTGCTAAACTGAAACCTACAATTTTCATCGCCTTGTAGTCTATCCAGTAAAGAACTCCTTCGATGAGGACACCCGGTGATGGACATAATGAGTAGGTAATCTCTCCTTTATTTCTCCACCCGGTGCCACCACCAAGAGTGTAAATTTCCACATGTCCGACAGAGACATTTCGATCTGGATAGTAGATCCTGATAACTTTGTGTTCGCTAGTTGAATAAAATCCAAATCCACTCACTACTACGCTATTTGCATCGATTGATGTCAACCTAGGGAGCATAACAAATTCTCTTGTGAACGGGTTACAAAGGTAAACTGGATCATCTATAACACCGTTTGGAAGAGTGATGCAAACCAAACCGTTGCATGATCCAACAATGACGTCTTTGTATTCTTCTGACGGGTTCTTGTGATATCTATTTTTGATAGCAGGATGAGGCACCATCTTTACGACGTTATGGTATTTCTGTGCTTTCTTGATAACACTGTACACCTTCTCAATCACGTTATGTTTTGCATAGTAAAGTCTGAAATTTGGTTCTTCTTTTCGGTTTAACCCAATTGCGAAAATTATGCCCTCGTGCATGTGGCCGAATAAACTTTGCCAAGTCTTCGATACTTGTTTGCATTGCAAGGCAGATTCAGCTGGTAGGTGAGAAAGTATTTCCTGAGCTATCTCAGGTAAAAAATTATCCCAATCCAAGTGATTCTTCTCCATCTTCAGATGCAAGTTTGGTACTTGTTGTTGATCTTTATAGGTACATAAGACTCATGCCGTATCTAGAAAGCAGTGATCTTAAATCGACTATGATTAGGAAATATTAATATCAAATTCCAATGGGATTCTCAGATTGAAGTTTCCAAGTCCGGGTAAGCTTCAGGATTCTCGCTTCTCCGGGATCAAACCAAAGTAAAATGTCCAAACGAGGCTTCCAAGCTCTTGTGTTCGCGTTTTTGTGCGGAGTGTTGTCTGACAATGGAATTCCTCAAGATGTTCGCCGGGAATTTCCAACGGAAAAGCAAACTCTCAGGTTAACATAATAAAATACTTATTTTTTTCTGTGACGGAACATATAAATATACAAATTTAGTATGAGCTGCTGGACGGATGTTGTAAGATCAAACCTCACACTATTTGAGCATCCCACAATCATATGCCATATTTGGCAAATGGATGGCAAGTTGGTCTTGCTATGTTAACTCAAGAGATGATACGTGTGTAAAATAACACACAGTATCGTGTTTCTCAAACTTATGTATTTTAGGAAGTTGATCTTAGTTAGGAAACATGCTTTCCTTGCTGTTCAAGGAAGTTTGTGTATATAAGTCTCTTGTATCTCGTTTGATTGAATGTGCGTAAATAAAAACCAATTCAGTTCTACTCTCTTCTCTTCTATAGTTAAGTTCATAGTTTTAACTTGGTATCATTAGGTTAGTCGATCCTATTCAGTCATGTCTACAGAATCCTCCACCATCTCCTCTACAATCTCTTCTAGTATCTCTTCTACCATGTCTTCAATGCAATCCTCTATGATGTCTTCCCTTCAACTTTCTCAACCACATCACATGATCACTGTGAAGTTAGATGATACGAATTACTTCTTATGGCGTGCTCAATTTCTTCCTTATCTTCAAGGCCATGACTTGGATGGTCATGTTACTGGTGAAACTCCATGCCCTACACCCACTCTTGCTGGTGATCTCCCAAACCCTGCCTGTCTTTCTTGGAGAAAACAGGATAAACTCTTAGTTAGCTGGCTATTCTCTTCGCTTACTCCAGCTGTTTTTCGTCATGTCCATCGATTGACAACTTCTAAAGACATCTGGTCATCTCTGGAATCTCTTTATGGTTCCAAGTCTGATGCTCAAGTTCATCACCTTCATTGTGAGCTACGAGCATTACGAAAAGGATCTCAAACTATGCGTCGAGACATAGATCGTGCTCGTGATCTCGTGGATAGTCTAGCAAAGAAAGAAATACTACCGTCACGAGACAAGGAGTTTCGCCACTGTCTCTTAGCTGGCTTGGACAAAGCACTTATGATGCCATTGTAACGTCCTTAACTACAACAATGAGCTCGCTGTCTCGTAGAGGATTTTCTCACCTTCCTCCCCGACGTTCGAATCGTATAGATCAACAAACAAAGTTGTCCAACTCTCAGCCGGTTGCTAATCTTGCTGCCCAGAATCGACAGTCCTCATCTCGTATTTCTTCACCAACTGGATTCTCTACAACGTCCAACTCTCAGTTTTCTTCCAATCGTTCTTCTGGTAATCAACGAAATCAGAATCAGCCTGTTCGGTTTAATAATCAACGTGGGCTTGACAATCAACGAGGGCTTGACAATCAACGTGGGCTTGACAATCAACGTGGGCCTACTAACCATGATTCTTCTTCTGTTCGTTCTCAACTTTGTGGGCGTCTAAATCATGAGGCCCAGGACTGCTGGAACCGTTATGACAAAACTTATCGACCACCCAGGCGTCAACCACCATCCACTGCACCTCGGGCCTATGCTGCTTATGGACCTGGTCTTCTACCTACACCTTCTTGGACACCTGACAGTGGTGCTACAGATCATATCACCAATGATTTTTCTCGTCTTCAATTTCCTACTGAGTATACTGGTCCTGATCAAATTCAGATGGGTAATGGTTCTTCTATACCTATTTCTAATGTTGGTGCCTCTATTTTAGGGACTCCCAACCGTGAGTTGCAGCTTCGTAATGTTCTCTTTGCACCCAAAATCTCTCATAATCTATTATCTATTTCTCGTTTCACTACTGATAACAATGTCTTATTTGAATTTCATCCAAATTTTTGTCTTGTGAAGGATCGATGTACCGGGAAGGTTCTTCTTCGCGGCATTAGGAAGGGTGGTCTCTATCAACTTGATGTTTCATCTCAAACTCCTAAGGCTTGCATAGGAGAACGTGCTAGTTTACAAGCCTGGCATGCTAGAATGGGTCATCCAATGATGCGCACAGTTCGCAAAGTTATTTCTCAGTTTTCTCTTCCAGTTTCAAACCAAACTATAAGTTTTTGTTCTTTTTGTAATGAGCATAGGAGTCATAAATTACCTTTTCAATCCAGTACAACAGTTTATTTGAATCCATTAGATTTAATTCTCTCCGATGTTTGGGGACCCTCTCATATTTTATCTAATGAAGGATATAAATATTATGTCATTTTCATTGATGCTTATAGTCGTTTTACTTGGATGTTTCCTATGTCTCAAAAGTCTGATGTTTTCTCTATATTCTTTTTGTTCCAAAAGCATGTGGAAAATCTTTTTAATAGAAAGATAAAAATATTTCAATCTGATAATGCTGCTGAGTATCGCAAACTCACTCCACACCTTCGGGAACTTGGAATTTTTCATCGTTTTTCATGTCCCCATACTTCGAACAAAATGGTTTGGTTGAACGTCGTCATCGTCATATTCGTGAAACTGGTCTTACTATTCTCAATATGGCCTCTCACCATCCTCATATTGGTATGATTCTTTTTTACACTTTGCTTGTTATTTGATGAATCGTGTTCCTTCGACTTCCGTTAATAATTCTTCTCCATATGAAGCTCTTTTTGGTGTTCCACCTGATTACACTTCTCTTCGTGTATTTGGTTGTCTATGCTATCCTTACTTACGTCCATATAGGTCTCATAAAATGGATGCTTTGTCTTCTCCTTGTGTTTTTATTGGATATAGTCCATCCCATAAGGGTTATAAGTGTCTTCATATTCCTACGGGTCGAATATACGTTAGTCGACATGTTGTTTTTGATGAGACTACCTTTCCCTTTGCATCCGCTTCAACACCTTTGCCGGCGTCGACTTCTTCACAGGTAACTCCTTCCTTGTCTGCTCTTCATACTCATGAGCTGCCGTCTGTCAATCATGAGTTGCTATCGCCTGCTTTCTCTCACTAGCCGATAGCACCTGTTACTACTCATCAGCCGACAGCACCTATTATCAATCATCACCAGCCGACTTCTTCACAGCCGACAATGCCTGTTGCCAATCATCACCAGCCGACGACTGCACATGCACACTTTGTTGCTCATAACCACCGACAACACCTATTGCTCATCACCAGTAGACAAGACATGTGCCTGTCCATCTTCCGCCACCAACAATCTCTCGATATTCCGCTTCTGACCGCTAATAGCACTTTTTGATGCTTTGCTAGTTCGACGTCTACTTCCACTAATGCGTCTATAGCTCCAACAGTTTCTTCTCCTATCACACATCCGATGATTACAAGGGCTAGAGATGGTATTTTTTAAACCAAATTCAAGATATGCTCTCATATGTGATTCAACTCTTGAACCTACTTGTATTTCTCAAGCTCATAAGGATCCACAATGGCGTACATCATCCGACGACGAGATCAATGCATTACTACGAAATGGGACTTGGTCATTAGTTCCATATCATCCTTCTATGAATGTTATTGGTTGTAAGTGGGTTTTTCGAATCAAGCGTAATCTGATGGTACAATTGCGGCGTCGTAAATCTCGTCTAGTTGCCAAAGGATATAATCAACAAGAGGGGATTGATTACTCCGAAACGTTTAGTCCGGTTGTCAAACCGTGTACTATACGCATTATTCTTACATTGGCTTTGTCTTCCAATTGGCCCATTCATCAACTTGATGTGCGTAATGCTTTCCTACATGGAGAACTTCAAGAAGAAGTATACATGAAACAACCTCCGTGTTATGTTGATTCTCGTTTTCCTACACATGTTTGCAAGTTACATCGTTCTCTTTATGGGCTTAAACAGGGCTCCTCGTGCACAGTACCACTTGAACTTAGCAATTTTTTGTTGCAAATTGGGTTTGTTACTTCCAAGTGTGATTCGTCCTTGTTTATTTATCATGGAACTCATGGTGTTATTTATTTGTTGGTCTATGTGGATGACATCATCG
This sequence comes from Papaver armeniacum, assembly GCA_023531295.1. Lineage (NCBI taxonomy): Eukaryota > Viridiplantae > Streptophyta > Magnoliopsida > Ranunculales > Papaveraceae > Papaver > Papaver armeniacum. The sequence continues at coordinate 1,685,234 of JAJJWW010014835.1, read as the reverse complement.
TTACCGGTTCTAGTACTGCAGGTATTCCTTCTATTCTCACTCGTTTACAACAAGAATTTACAATCAAAGATCTTGGTCAATTATCATTCTTTCTTGGAATTGAGGCAATTCGTACTTCTTCCGGGTTATTTCTCTCTCAGCAACGTTATGCTCATGATCTTCTTATTCGGGCCAAAATGGATGGAGTCAAACCAATTACTACTCCGCTGAGCACTTCTGGTGATATTTCTTATGATCGTAGTACTTTATTAACAGATGCTATTGAATATCGTAGTATTGTTGGAGCTTTGCAATATTTAACATTTACTCGTCCAGACCTTGCGTTTGCTGTCAATAAAGTTTGTCAATTTATGCATGCTCCTACAGAGTTTCACTGGGGATTAGTCAAGCGTATTCTTCATTATCTAAAGCATACGAGTACGTTTGGTATACTACTTAAGCCATCTCCTTCTTTACAACTATCTTTCAGTGCATACACTGATTCTGATTGGGCTGGTTCTCTTGATGATCGTCGGTCTACGAGTGGATATTGTGTCTATTTGGGTGGAAACATTATTTCTTGGAGTGCTCGAAAATAAAAAACAGTTTCTCGTTCAAAGATGCGGGGCGAGTATCGAGGACTTGCCATTGCTCTCGCTTGAAATTATGTGGATTCAGTCACTTATATCCGAGCTTCGTATATCTGCACGCTCTCCTCCAATATTATGGTGTGACAATCTTGGTGCAACCTATCTCACAGTTAATCCTATATTTCATGCTCGGACAAAACATATAGAAATTGATTATCACTTTGTTCGTGATCAAGTGGCTTCCAAGTTTCTTGATGTTCGTTTTATCTCCTCTAAAGATCAAATTGCGGATATTTTTACTAAACCACTCTCTCAAGATCGGTTTTCCCTTTTAAGGTTCAAGCTAACGGTTCAAAGAAAACCCGTTACGCTTGCGGGAGAGTGTTAACTCAAGAGATGATACGTGTGTAAAATAACACACAAAGTATCGTGTTTCTCAAACTTATGTATTTTAGGAAGTTGATCTTAGTTAGGAAACATGCTTTCCTTGGGTCTGCTCAAGGAAGTTTGTGTATATAAGTCTCTTGTATCTCGTTTGATTGAATGTGCGTAAATAAAAACCAATTCAGTTCTACTCTCTTCTCTTCTATAGTTAAGTTCATAGTTTTAACTTGCTAAAACTTCAAAAAGTGCCAAATTTAATTGGGCGCATATTATAAGAAAACTTCGCCTGGGGTCAAGGACATGGTCTGAAACCCACAAATACATGACTGAAACACAATAGAAAATTTGTATCACTAGGGCACACCAAAACATAAAACCCATCATTTGATTTTTATTTTTGGGTTGCCTAGTGGTGTCACTCATTTTTAACCTAGAATTGTAATGAAATAATCTTTACATAAACATGAACACTTTACCTTACTTAACTAGTTCTTTGAGCTATTTTGAACTTTTATCTTGTTATGAACCAATTGTAAACTTTTCGCCATAATAATCCCAAAACATAGAAATTTACATCAAAATGAAAGTAGGTGCAATGGTGTTCGAAGTCAACTGAGACATTGGAGTAAACTAAAGGCATGCAATCGAGACATTTCAAAATTTTGAGACGATGGAGAATTTGAGAACACCGTAGCCAATGGAGTTGCAATGAAATAGCCATGCATTTAAACCTCTACGTAAACATGAACATTACTTACTTAGTTTTTTGGTTTTAAACTTTTACCGTTACATCTCTTTGTCACATCAATTATAATCTTTTCGTCGTACTCTACGCAAAACATAGAAAATTACATTAAAATGGATATAAGTGCACCACGAAGTTAATTAAGACATTGGAGTAAGCTGAAGACATAACTTTTTTTTTTTTTTGGTAAACTAAAATATCATATTTATCTCAGTATGAGTCATCTTTTATTTTACAATTGTTTGATCTATCTTTATATTATCTCAGTTTTTACTTTTTATTTGATTTTTTCTCTAGATTAGTTTGTATTTTTGAAAGAATTTTGATCCAAGTAGATACTTTACCGTTTGATAATCTCAAATCTCTCACTTAAGACTTTCTTGAAGATCACTTAAATTTTTTGATCCAAGTAACTCCTCATTATTTTTTTTACATCATTTTGGCATTTTTAATCATCTTTTTCATTAAGAATTGCTTAGAGTCGTTCATTCTTTTTCATTAAGAATTGGCTTTTTTCTTTTAGATTTTTCCTCACCTTAATCTTAAGATTTTCTTTAACCTCTCCTTCAAAAAAATAAAAATGAAAAAGAAATAAAAAAAAAATTAATTACTAATTTTTTGGATGTGAACCAAGTTCTAGGTTACATGGAAATATTGAGGTGCACACATATTTGGTTGCAGAGTACGGAAAAGCTTAGCAAGAAATTCGTACCAATCTAGTCTTTCTCTAACAAAAAGAACAAAAATTCTTACCAGACTAAGAAAAAAACCGAGTGAAAAAAATTCTTAAATGCCCTTATTATTTATATTTTTTTAATTATTTTTAAATTAAAATAAAAAATATTTTCTTTAAAAAAAATAATTTTTTAATTTAATTTTAATTTTTTTAAGAAAAAAATTGTTAAATTTTTTTATATTACGAATCTAAGTTCTATGGACAAGTGATATGTCGAACATAAACATACGTAGATTCTACTGATAATATGTCGTCACCCGAACTTGTGTTTTGTGAAAACATACCTAGGTTCTATAGATTCGATAAAAAATAGGACATCCGAATTTAATATTATTCTTCACAAAGTGAAGTTCGGCTAACATCTTCGTGTTTAATTATCAGCGGAACTGTTCATCGACACCTTCAGGATGAAAAAAAAAGGAAGTTCGGCTGATAATTTTGATTTTATTGTTAGCCGAACTTTGCTCTGTAATTGTCGTAAAAAAAAAATCCATGCAATAAGAAAAGAAAAAAAAATTAAAATTTTCAAAAACAAAAAAAAAGGTGTTGGTGCCCAGCTTGTCGCTAGGTTTCCAACCAAAAGTATGTAATTTTCTTTCTTTAACAAAACAAATTGTATATCATTTAGTTGTTATAGTTTATATTTTTCCATTTTTTCCCCTAAAAAAAAAATCAAAAAAAAAAGTTATAAAAAAAATTTAAAAATTTAAAATTAAAAATTAAAAAAAAAATAAACTACAAAAGTTAATATTAAATAATAATTAATTAATCAAGGGTATTTAAGTAACTTAACCACTCATTGGACACCCCTTATCATCCCACACTAGTTAGGGTCATCCATATGTATGCCCCAAAATTTCTATGTATGCCCCAAATGAGCCTAGCATTTTTAGAGGCGACCTCAAATGAATTAGGGGCGACACTAAAAGACAAAAAGGTCACCCAAACGTAAATCTAAGCTACCCCTTATCTTCGATTCCTACACCATAATCGGTAGGTTAAAGGTGAATCGGTAGGTTCAATTGAAACTATACCTACCGATTATTATGTAGATACTTCATCTAATAATCCCTTTTATAATCGGTAGCTTATCCAACTTGTAAGACTACCGATTATAAGGAGCCCCATATTCAACCTTGGCCAAATTCCATAGGTTTTGAGGGGTGCAGAGCCAACCATAACCACTTGGCTTGAGCTGTGGATGTAGCCATAATCGGAAGCCTAATAGGTTACATACACAAGTTGCCCCAAAATGAGTTTTTCTAAAATCCTTCACGTAATGAATTTTGAAATCTACCATAATCGGTAGGGTATATAATTATATAACCCACCGAATATAACGAGCCCCAGATCCAACCTTTGCCATATTTCATAGGTTTTGAGTGTACACAGCCAGCCATAACCACTTGGTTCGTGTTTTTGATGCAGCGTTAATCGGGAGTTAAATATATTACCAAACCATCTGATTATGGGTTGCCCCAAAATGAGTTTTTTCTAAAATCCTTCATGTAAGGGAACTTGAAATATACCACAATCGGTAGAGTTAACAACTTAACAACCTACCGATTATAAAGAGCCCCAGATCGAACCCTTGCCAAATTCCATAGGTTTTGAGTGTACGAGAGCTGGGCATAACCATGTGGTTCGTGATTTGGTTGTAGCCATAATCGTAAGCCAAATAGGTTCCAAAAACTACCGATTACAGGTTGCCCCAAAATGAGTTTTTTCTAAAATCCTTCATGTGATGAATTTTGAAATCTACCATAATCAGTAGAGTTTATTACTTCTTACTGTCCGATTATACGAAGCCCCAAATCCAACCTGTGCCAAAATCCATAGGTTTAGAGGGTACAGAGCCAGGCATAACTACGTGGTTCATGATTTGGATGTAGCCATAATCAGAAGATTAATAGATTACTTAACCTTCCGATTATAGGTTGCCCCAAAATGAGTTTTTTCTATAATCCTTCGTTGTAGGAAATTTGAAATCTACCATAATCGGTAGAAATTGTTACTTTTACCATCCCGATTATCGGAAGCCCTAAATCGTTAGCTTAGACATTTTTTTATTCGTTCGATTATATAGGAGCCCCAAATTTCACCATTGCAAAATTCAAAAGATTTTTTATTATTTCTATACTTTAACAATCGGTAGTCTCGTGAGGTTCTTTTGCCTACCGATTATTATAGAAGCCAGATACGAGTTTGGCACAAAATCGATATTAATCGGTAGTATAATATCGTTACTAAGCTTCCGATTGCTTTATAATAATCGGGCACAAAATAGCTTCCGATTATTTAAGGGCATTAACGTATTCCCCGCTTTTTTGGGCATCCCTTAACGGTGTATATGGGTTGGGAATAAAAAAGTCGCCCCTAATTCTTTTGGGGTCGCCCATAAAAATGCCAGGCAAACGAGGGTTCTTAAATAAAATTATAATTGTAGGTTATTTGAAACTAATAATAACAAAGCCCAGTAAAACGAGAGATAATACACTCGATCGTGGGTTGAAATCCCGCGATCCAACAGCCACAGTGGAGTGGCACCCCTAGTTAGCAATTCGGGATACGGATACTAGTTCGGAACGGCATACGTACGGGAATTATCCGGATTCGGGTGGATCGGATTCGGTCAAAAAATCGGTCAACGGTTCGGTGTTCGGGTAGTAGTTCGGAACGGATACGTACGGGTATTATTCGTTTCAAAATGTAAGTTCGGCACGGAAAATTCGGCACACTTATAATAATAGATGTAATAATTTATAATCCCAAGATTACAAGAGTTCTTTTCTTTCACAAGAAAATAGAAAATTAAGATCTTCTGAGACTTGCACCATTTGGATTGTGCCTCTCGCCTAGAAGCATTCATCCTGTTGTTGTTCAAAAGACGAGATGAAGCTTATAATTACATAAGTTGTAACATACATACATATATCGGATGTATACAAAAAGAGTTAAGTTAATGGAGTAATGTCTATAACTCCACAAACAGATCAAAAGAGTAATGTATATAACTCCACAAAAAGATCAAAACACAAGAACAAAAAATATGTAAGTTAGTTTGTTCTTGGTTTCAAATGTATACCTACTGACGTGTATTATTCACTCTTGAAGAAGATGCGCCAATGCCGCTACGTCTGTCCAGCCAAGATGTATTCGCATCACTTTGAACATTGACGACTTCTAAAAGACCTTCATCTAAAGCTTCGTCAAGGCGTTCATCAACAGCTTCAGGATTCAATTCCGCAAGGTTTTCCAGACTGATTGGTTTTCTATCTTGTAACTTAAAGTTAACAGAATTTTTAAGCATTAATGAGTTTACCCGTATATACACAAGGTCTTCCAACATTCAGTGTCAACCTATTTCTTTTTTGTTTGTGCGGCATCGAAAGCGCTCCAATTTCGTTCACATGGATATGCACTACATGGCTGACTCAACAAACGAACAGCAACCCTTTTTAGTAGAGGAACATAACTTCCATTTGCTTCCCACCACACCCCTGCAATGAGGCCATAGCATTCATGTTACAGAAAAATCTGTTTCATGTCCATAGTCCACAGATTTCGTCATAATATCTCAAGAATAATTGGATAAAAAAGAACTTTGGATGAACAACTTACTTGGATGAACGCTTCTCATTTGTGGTATGGAGAGAATTGTAAAAATCTTTGGATGCTTTCCATCATAGATTAGAAGTTCATCCGCAAACTTGTTTATTTCGGTGATATCTACCAATTTTTCACCAACATACATCAAAGCTTTTTGCACATCCTCACAATCATACAAAATATCTCCATCAAACATGAAACAAGGTTTCATATACATGGCAGCAGCATGAAACTCATGAAGTAGGTTCGATTCTGCTCTTCTTTCAAATAATTCCCATATCGTGTAATACCTACCGGGATCATCCATGCATCGTTTCTGTAAAAACTTCCTTGCTCTATCAACTGCTTCATAAATGTAGCTTGATGTTGACCCATCACCGTCGACTAATCGTAACACTTTTACCAAAGGTTCCATGCCTAAAATTAGCTCCTTCCCTTCATCCCAAAATAATGTACCTTGTATAGTATCTTTGACTATTACAAAGATTAGCTCCTTTCTCAGTAATCCATGTTTCTCCATTCAGCTTGACGCGACCAATGATCTCAAACCATCTTCAACATCCAAAATAGATTGGAGCATTAGAAAATGAGAAGCAAACCTGGTTTTGGAATACTTTCTCAAGTCTTTTTGTGTATGCACTCTCATCAAGTCGAGAACAATGGTATGCCCGTATAGATAGTCATACATCTTTCTTGCTTTGAGAAATATATCCTTGACCCAATCAACGATCTCATATATATCATCGAACAACAATTGAAACCCATGAGCAGCGCACTTTGTTTTGATTATATGAGGATACTCTTCCATAATCAAGTTATAAGCAAGTCCGTAGTTTGAAGCATTATCGGTGACAATTTGCACCACATTTTCAGGACCAATCTCCTCAATAACTGGCATAAGTATCTCCCTTATAAATAAACCCGTATTCTGCTCCCCAGAACTTTCAACTGATTTTAAGAATACTGCCCCTTTTGGTGAGTAAGCAACCACATTAATGAATGATCTCATTTTCATATCTTTTCATATGTCCGACATTAGCGTGCATCCAGTTATACTCCAAGAATCTTTAACTATATTTACATACTGTTCAACTGATGCTCTAGTTTTCACCACCAACTTAGTTCGAAGAGTAGAATAACTTGGTAGCATATATCCAATACCATAGTCCGTAATTGCCTTAACCATCTCAATAAATCCTTGTGTTTGTATAACATTAAATGCAATGTTATTTTGAAAGAAACATAAATCCACTTTCATATCCACTGCATCTTTATCCTTTCTGTCCATCATTCTAGGTATTGAAGTTTGCTGCAAGTTTGAATTTTCATGAACACTAGTTATTTCCCCTTCAAAGACAACGCTTCCAGTAGATGATTGAGTTCTCGGCTTTTTGTTTCTATTACCATCAGCACTAACCTTTGTATTCCCAATCACAAGAACAGCCGCAGCTTGTACTTCTTTGGGTACTGACAAACAACTAGCAATATCACGGCCTTTTATACCAGATAAATGTGATCTGACTCTTGCTGCTCCTCCTGGAAAATCCTTTTTGCAGAACTTACATTTGAAACGTTGTCCTACTTTCTCTGCATATTCCCAAAATTTGTCTAACGTCTTCACCATCCTTAACTAAACTGAGAAACCCTCTGTTTATCAAAGCAGAAATTCAACATAAAACAGTGAGAAAAATCTCATTATTAGAAAATACCTTCAAAATCAACTGAACATAATTAAGAGTTATTCAAATAGAGAAAGTTCCTAAAAAGCATATCAGAGCTTCATATTAGTCACATTAAGACGCTAACAAATAACATAATACATGAGAAAAACAAAAACGAAATCAACCTGCATAAGTTAATGAAAAAATAGATAAACCCATATGAAAAGATAAAAAGTTTAAACCTTTATCTAAACTGCTCTGTAAGAGATAATTCCCCATGTTTAATTCCAATTTCTCATATCAAAATAAAAACCCTAGCTATAATTCTGAGAATTAAAAACAAACACCAAATGAGATAAAAAGCCCTAATTAATCTCAAACACACATGGAATGCTGATAATCTAACTCAACACATAACATTTATACATGTTACAGAGATTTATTGAGGAAAAATTAAAAGAAAAAGGGGGATTTGAAGCGAAGGAATTGAGAGATATGAACTTTACCTTTGCGATTATATTCTTATTTGTCGAGCAGGCAGGGGCTTACTATCGGAAGATGTTACAATATTCAGACTTCAGGTTCAAGATTTGGAATCGAGAAAATCACTCATCCTCCATTCCTATGAGGCGTTTGAAGGCTGTGGCTGTGCTTTGAAGTAGAAGTGTTGAACTGATAAGATAAGATTGTGTTTATGGAAGATATTTCGTGATTTTTTTTAATAAAAAATTGATCCCCAGATCGGCCGAACTGATACGGCGAATTTTGGTACGTTCCGAATAATTCGCGAAATATCCGGCATCTTCATATAATCCGCGTACTAGGGACGGGGTTTCAGTAATTCGGCCGAATGCATCGGATTCGGACGATTCGTACGGATTCGCGAATTATTCGCGAATAATTCGCCGAATTACTAACTAGGGTGGCACCTCCCCAACCTGGTGCTTTAGCAGTGGGTGGTCTTAGGGTGGGGCCCACCTTATAGAGTCTGTCGGGATGAACCGCGGTCACTTGATCATTTCCCAGCGAAAACTATGGCAACTAGGTGAATCCGGGTTTCAGATCCTGCTGGATGATTTTATCTTACTTGTCGTTTGACCTCCTTCAGCAGTTCATCTAATGTTGCATTGCCAACAAAAGTTTGACCTCCTTCAAGAGATTCCAATGAAACAAAAGTTCTTTTTTTTTTTTTGGTTTTGACACAATGGGATGGGAATGAAACAAAAGTATTTATGTTCCAAATCGTGTTAAAATATTTCAGAAAAAATGGATCGAGGTCGTTCCGATCTTTCCCGATTCCAATCACGCAACTTGTTCGATTCCATTTTCTTGTCGTGCCAGATCGTCATGTTTATGTGCCAAAATGGCCGAAGAAACTTTGTCAAGTCTTTGATACTTTGCTTTGTAAGGTAGACTAGACTTGTGCCCGTGCTACGCATCGGGAATTTTTTTCTTTTAATTTGGTGTGCGTGGGGTTTCGCTCTGGCCAGTCCCGTTTATTTGGTGTGAGCAAGGCTTCATCCCGTCCCGTGGAGATGTATTTTTGATTTGGTGTGCGCGGGGCTTCGCCCGCCCGCCCGGTGGAGATGCATTATTAATTTGGTGAGCGCGGGCTTCGCCCCTCCCCGTGGAGATGCATTTTTGATTTGGTGTGTGCGGGGCTTCGTCCCGCCCAGTACGGATGTATTTTTTATTTGGTGTGAGCAGGGCTTCATCCCGTCTTGTGGCGATGCATTTTTCGCCTCGCCCCGTGGCGATGTATTTTTGATTTGGTGTGGCGGGCAAACACATTAAACATGTGGAGAATATGTGTATATTTTATTTATTTTCGCATAAAATATGTGAATTTTTTTTCCGTTTTATATATTAATTTAGAAAAAAGAGTCCTTATATAGTAGATATACGATTTCCAAATTGAATTTGGGCTTCCATAAAATTCCAAATACGGTAGGTTTGGTTTTCCTTTTGAGTTTGTAATTTTTAAACCAATCATACGTTGCCAAGTGTCCTCACAAATTCCAAATTGAATTTGGTTTCCTTTTTTTATTTTTTCCTATTCTTTTTAAACCAATCATACGTTGCCAAGTGTCCTCGCAAATTCCAAATTGAATTTGGTTTCCTTTTTTTTTTTTTTTCTTTTCCTATTCTCTTTAAACCAATCATACGTTGTCAAGTGTCCTCACCAAAATGCTTGTTTCACAAAAGTCAAAAAAAACCCATTTCGGCCAATAGAAAGCGAGGGTTTCCTCGTCATTCAACGTGGGAACCTTATTTGTCTATGCCTTTAAGTCTTTAGATAGATTCAGCTGGATTGTGAGAAAGTATTTCCTCAGCTAGTTCACATATGATTGGGTACTATAATGAACATATTTTGGGCTTAAAACACTTAAAGCCCAAATATTCCCATCTAACGAATCACTGACACGGTGCCTAGACTCCTCCGCGACTCTTTCACCGATTAGACCGATCCAGATCGGAAACGGAGAAATCAAAAAACACGTGGCCTATGTTCAAACCATTTGACACCCCCTGCAATGGTCCATTTCCTTCAAACCTTACCCAGCATTTTTTAAGCTAACGACATTTCTTTTCACGTGTAAACCAACTAGTTGACCCCTGAGAATCAAACTATTATATGTACTTGTGGGAAAGCTAGACCAAACGAGAGAAGTGGAATTGATTGTGGTTTGTAAATGTGCTACTGACTTCTGCCTCTCGGGAAGTTGAAGATTGCTTCACAAAAAGTTAATTTTTTGACTTTTAGAAGTTGTTCTGAAATTTGACGTCCAATAAATTTCCGACTTCTTAACTTTTAGAAGTCGAAAAACTATTTCCGACGTGCTATCCAAAGATTCCAAACAAGCTACAAGTTTTAATCGGATACGTTGAATTTGGGCTGATTTCTTTTAATAGAAGATTTGCTCTTAGCATGAGTTTGGAAGATCTGTGTGTCAAAAGTTGGAAGTGGATAGCGGGTTGAGGTTTCCAGCATTTTGGTCGTGGAAGTCCTCCTTGTGCAATAATACCCATATAAAGGTTCGATTAAAAAAAAAAAAAAAAAAACTAAGAGAAATGTTGTATTTCCGGCTTCAAGGCTCGATTAAGATTCTTTTAGACAATTATTTCTACCTGATAGGTGTAGAATACACCGTATTTACTATATAGAGTTTATGCTTTCTTTGCTATTTTTCTTGTGAATTATGTACTTTACACGTACTTTTGAGTTTATAGGTGCAATGGAGTCTATGGGAGCAAAAGAAGGAGAAAACGTTTATTTGGAGCGAAAAACGGGCAAAGGGGCTATTTCACATGTGAGCTATATTTGGAGCAAGGCGCGCGCGCATGAAAGCGTGAGGATGATTGTCGGTTGTGCGAAACGACAGCCAAACAATACAAGGCAGCCTTTATCGAATTATGGGTGCGAAGCATGAATTTGTGTTATTACCGAGCTAAAAAGGCAAAGCACTATCTTTCTCATTTATTTGTGCATTACACCTGAAATCAAGAGTGTAGAAAGGAGAGGTTATGGCGGCTCCAGTGTTCACGGATCGAGAGAAGATTCGGTGAGTTAGGGAGATTGAATAAATCAAGGGCTTTTACTCGGTGAATGATGTATCGGTGACGACGGATCGAGGAGAAGAAGTTAAGTCCGTTGAAATTGATGAAGAAGTTGGTTAGATTCAAAGAAACAGATATTCAAAGGGATTAAAGTCAAGATGATGATTCTGTGACAAGAATGGACATGGGTTTTACTTTAAGTTTGGCTCTTTGAGTTGAGCTAATTGCAAGACCGATTTGAGTTAAATCAGAATTAGGGTTTGTTTTAGTGGAATCTGTTGATGCTTTTTGATGTGAATAGGAGGAATCAGAGATGAATGGAGAGATTGTCCTTTATTCTTTATTCTGATTGAGCTAGTAGAAGATGAGTCGGCGGCGTGGTCTTGTTTGTGATCGGCGATTCTGTTGCAAGTGAGCCAATTGACGATCTGAGTGCTTGAGAAGAGTTGAGAAGCTATGGAATGATGGCAGTGACAGGTTGAGCTTGAGGTAGTGGAGTGCTGTGACAGTGATTTATATTGCAGGTGGATTGAACTCGCAGGCGCGGCAGCTGAGAAGAAGGGTAAGCTGAAATATAACTGGAATTGCAGGCATTGAGTTGCAGCTGTGAGTGGAACTGGTTGTGCAGCTCAGTGAGTAAAGCTCAAATTGAGCTGTGCTGTTGTGATGGGTTGAATGAGTGATTGAAGGTGCTGGTGAGGTTGAGTGCAGGGAGGAATTGGTAGTGCAGGGTGTCACGTGGTCTTCTTTGGGATTGAAGCGAATGGCTCGGTGGACCAATTCGGGCGGAGAGCCGGTGGTTAACAGGGAGGTTTGCACTGTGGTGTTGAGCTCGGGGATTTGTGGAGGTGGTGTCTTGGTTCAATTGCAGTGTCTGTTTCACTAAAGGGGTTTGTGAAATCAATGTAGAAGATGCAGATTCTTTGGTTCTCGGGATTCTAGAGATGGAATGTAGCTGAGTGACACTTGATATGTTGTTCTGTGTGAACTAAGCTGGTTGCAGGTGCTTGCATTACAGGAATGGTAGCTATGCTGGAAGTGGGTAATGCAGGTGGTGGAATGTATGGCTTGGTTGAGATGAAGAAGAGGAAAGAATTAAAGTGGGAATCAATGAGTGATGCTGTGTTGCAGAATTGGATCAGGGAGGTGGCAGTAGCAATGTGGTGCTGATGGTTTGAATGAAGGGCTATATGAACTGAAGTTGAGATGCCAGTTAAAGAGGTTGCTGCTGTGGGTTGAGCCTCAGGGCTGTGATGGAGTTAGTATAGCTAAAGTTGCAGCTCTAGACTTTGCAGGCAATAAGCTTCAGATGGAGTTTTTATGGCAGGAGAAAATGGAGCTAAGTAAGCTGGTGAATTTGCAGGCATGACTTGCACTGATTTGTGGCATTGAAGCAATGCAAGGTTGCAGGAGAGAACTGTGGCCTGAGTGAGAAATTGAAACTACAGAGTGTTTGCAATTGAGGGCCAACATGGGTGCGGATGCTTGGCACAATGCAAGCTATGAAATGGCCTGGCCGAATTCGCCCGAGTCGAATCAGTGACTCGCTAGGATAACTCAGTGACTCAGACGACTAAGACCGAGTCAGACCAGCTGACTCATTGGCTGACTCTCTTCTACGTTGACCGCTGACTAACGTTGACTGACGGTTGACCCGTTTGACCGTTAGTCCTAACGGAGGACCGGACGGAATATTCCGTCGAATATTCTCTTGACGGAGAAATTTCCAGGTGGCCGTGGTGACGTTTTAGAGCCAAATTCGGCCACAATCCCGATTTTAAGCGAGCAAAAATTCGAATTTTTATGGACTTCTCTCATGGGTATGAAGACTTGGGCTAGGAATTGGATGGAGAATTGGATTCAAATTTGGAAAGAGAAGGTGGAAGAGTTGAGAAAAGCTTGGAATTGGAAATTGAATTGCAAAAGGAAAAGGATTCTAATCCTTAGAAGATTTGGAGAATTTTGAAGCCTATAAATAGAGAAGTTTTCTACAACTTCTAGACACCTCTCTACACACACATCACTTGTGTTTTTGCTTGCTTTTCTAAGATTTTTCTTTTTAATTACTTGTGTGAATTTGAAACTTCTTCTTTTAATTATTATTATTTGTGTGAATTTCAAAAACATGAGTAGCTAAATTTCTTTTTGATTGAGGATGAATTCCTAGTTCTTAACATGATTTGAGTTTTTGTTTTCAAATTCTATCTTGAAGTTTTTCACATAATTATCGCTTGTTTTTACTAATAGGAGTGATCTTAAAGACATTCATGATTGATTGATAGATTGTTTGGGTGGCCAACTAAATTGATTTGTTAATTCGATCTAAAGCTAGTGAAAGTTAGGGGATAAGTAATCGTTCTTTGACTCTTTACATAAGTAGCAAACACAAGACCTTGCGGAGGGATTCCGTGGAGCAATTGTGTGTAGAAACAACGTTAGCAAGTGGACCTTGAGCTAAGAGTCTAACTACTAATATCAACCTAAGAAATTCACAAAACCTAATGCATGAGCCAAGTTACATCTAGGTTGAGCTAATTCTAGGTGGCTTGGTGATTAGAATCCGGTAGTCGAGAACTTCCGTGTCCGGTGATACAAGGGATTTAGGGGTTTAGCACTGAGCTAGCTGCTTTACCTACGGTTGGTGATAATTTGTGACTAATAACAAGTAGAAAAGAACATAACTTGATTCATTGTTTCGTAACGAAGAAGGATTCCTTGATCTTCTCTCTCTTATTGTTTTCATCTTTTAACTTTCGATTTTAATTGCTTTGTTTATTTTTATTTTGCTTTTTACACCCCCCTTTCGTGACAACTTTTACAACTAAGATCTCTTGCTCCTCGTGGGAACGAACTTGACTTCCATTATATTATTTTTAATTGAGTGGAAATATTGAATTAATTTGATTGCACCTACCACACGCATCAAATTTTGGCGCCGCTGCCGGGGAGCAACGGGCGATTTTTAGTTGTTTTTTTTTTTTTTTTTTTGCTTTATTCTTGCTTTGTTAGATTCTTTACCGTATCTAACTTAGTTTGTGAGAATCTTGTTTCAGGTGTTATACCTTTGGTGAATGCTTAAAGGGGGTAGACCGAGTCAATACGTCTTCGATCCGGCACTCAACTAAAGGATTTCATTCGTGCGATTAACACTCCACTTTCTCCTTCTTCATCAAGTGATTCGGACAAAGAGGAAGACACAATGGCTGATCGTACACTAAAGGACCTAGCTTCTCACAAGCTTGATACACAACAATGGTGTATCCAAACTAACTCAACCTTCGAAATCAAGCCGGGGTTGATTAGAGAGTTACCAAAGTTCCATGGCATGGTGAATGAGGACCCAAATAAACATCTTATGGACTTCTATGCCATAGTTATGGCTATGCTTCCACCGGAGACTAATGCGGATGGAGCATTGTTGAAAGCTTTCCGTTTTCTTTGGCGGGCAATGCTAAGGAATGGTTATATTATTTGCCTTCCTAAGTATCACAACATGGAATGGGATGAAGAAACTTTTCCTCGAGAGATATTTTCCCGCATCTAAAGCTACTCAAATTCGCAAGGAGATTTGTGGATTGAAACAACAAGTGGGAGAATCATTGTATGAATGTTGGGAGCGATACAAGAGGTTGGTGGCAAGCTGTCCACACCATCAATTTAGTGACGTTATGATACTCCAATACTTCTATGAAGCTCTCCACTCAAGTGATAGGTCTCTTCTTGACGCCGCGGGTGGTGGTGCACTAATGAACAAGACTTTGACCGAAGCTAGAGAGTTGATTGAAAGTATGGCGGCAAACTCGCAACAATTCTACACAAGGGATGAACCAATGGTTAGGCGAGTGCATGAAGTTAGTGATTCTTCATCACATCTTGATCAAAGGATGAGTAACATGGAGACAATGATTCAAAGGATGGTCGCGGTAATTATTCCGGATGGTGAGACCGAACAAGTGAATGCTTTATATCCAAATCAAAGGCCAAGGTACGATCCATACTCCAATACCTATAATCCCGGGTGGAGGGATCATCCTAATTTTAGTTATGCAAACAAGCAAGCGGCGGTTTCTAATCCATATGAGCAACAAGGTGGTTTTCAACAATCACGTTTCCAACCTCAACAACAATTTCAACCACAACAAGTCAAGGAGCGTGATTCTTTGAATGATGACAAGCTCAATGCGTTAATGCAAGGTTTGCAAGGTCTTACTTCTATATTCCAACAAAGCCAACAAAGCCAACAAAAGACCGATTCGGCCATCAAGGACTTACAAACTCAAATGGGACAATTGGCGACCGATGTGAATTTATTGAAATCTCAAGCATTCACAAAACTTCCTTCACAACCGTTTGTGAATCCAAGAGAGAATGTTAATGCGGTTACTTTAAGAAGTGGAAGACAAGTGGAGGGACCAAGTCATCATGAGGAAGTTAGTGAAGAGGTAGTCAATGACAAGGAGGAAACCGCACCAAAGGAGAAGTCCACACCAAAAGACCAATCCAAGGAACCGGTTCCTACTTTCACTACTCCCCCTCCTTTTCCTAGTCGTTTTGCTAAATCAAAGAAAGAAGCTCAAGACAAGGCACTTATGGATATCTTCAAGAAGATTGAAATCAACATCCCATTCATTGAGGCCATTAAGACAATTCCAAGGTATGCCAAGTTCATGAAGGAATTATGCATCAAGAAGGATAGGTTGCTTGATAATGAAATTACTAAAGTTGGCGAGAGTGCGTCGGCTATGCTATTGAAGAAGATGCCTACAAAGTGCACGGATCCCGGTGGTTTCACGGTGCCAATTACTATTGGTAAGCAAAGGTTTGAACATGCTTTACTTGATTTGGGGGCTTCCATTAGTGTGATGTCGGCCGAAATATATGACTCCTTGAATCTTGGACCGTTGAAAGAGACGAGAGTTATTATCCAATTGGCAAACAAGTCGAACATATATCCAAAGGGACTTATAGAAGACGTGCTAGTGCAAGTAAATGAGCTTATTTTTCCGGTGGACTTCTTCGTGGTGGATATGGACAACAATGAGAACCGATCATCTACTTCTTTACTTCTTGGGAGGCCATTCATGAAGACCGCAAAGACGAAGATTGATGTTGATAAGGGTACACTCACTATGGAATTCGACAAGGAGATAATACACTTTAACATATTTGAAGCCATGCGCTACCCAAGTGATGTGCATTCCGTTTACTCCATTGATGTGGTTGATTCATTAGCACAACAAATGGTGGAATTGAACCAAGAGGATGAACTTGATGTGGTGTTGCAAAAGAGCATTGAATTGGACGTCCATGGCTTGTCTAACTTGGATGTTGAAATCTCCAAGGAATTGGTGGAGATATGTGGAGCTTTGGCGACATTGCAAGAAGCTAAAATGGGTGATGTTTCTTATATTTCTTTACCCGTGAATGATGAAATACTTGTACCATCTATTGTGAAGGCGCCCAAACTAGAATTGAAGCCGCTTCCGGATCATTTGAAGTATGCTTTATTGGGAGATGGAGATGAGCTTCCGGTGATTATTTCTAAGAACCTCACACCGGTACAAGAAGACCGTTTGCTTAGAGTCTTGAAAGAGCACAAAACGGCTATTGGGTGGACAATTGCGGACATAAAAGGTATTAGTCCATCCATGTGCATGCATAGGATTCTAATGGAAGAGAACGTGAAGCCGGTGCGTGATGCTCAACGTCGGCTTAATCCTCCCATGATGGAGGTTGTGAAAAAAGAGATACTCAAATTGCTAAGTGTGGGGGTAATCTACCCAATTTCCGATAGCAAGTGGGTAAGTCCGGTTCAAGTGGTACCAAAGAAATCCGGAGTCACGGTTGTTCGAAATCAAGACGATGAACTTGTTCCTACAAGAGTTCAAACCGGTTGGAGAGTGTGCATTGACTATAGAAAGCTTAATTCCGCAACCCGCAAGGATCACTTTCCTTTACCTTTCATTGATCAAATGTTGGAGCGGTTAGCGGGACATTCTTATTATTGCTTTTTGGATGGTTATTCGGGATACAATCAAATTGTTATTGCACCGGAGGACCAAGAGAAAACCACTTTCACTTGTCCGTTTGGAACATTTGCATATAGACGGATGCCGTTTGGCCTTTGCAATGCGCCTGGCTACTTTTCAAAGATGCATGGTGAGTATATTCTCGGATTATGTGGAGCGCATCATCGAGGTATTTATGGATGACTTTAGTGTTTATGGCAATTCTTTTGATGGTTGTTTAAATAACCTTGAACTAATTCTTAAACGATGCATAGACACAAACCTTGTCCTTAATTGGGAGAAATGTCACTTTATGGTAAACCACGGCATAGTACTTGGTCACATTGTGTCCTCTCGAGGGCTCGAAGTGGACAAGTCAAAGATAGATTTAATAAGGAACTTACAATATCCCACTTCGGTGAGGGAGATCCGTTCTTTTCTTGGTCATGCAGGTTTCTATAGGCGGTTTATCAAGGATTTCTCCAAAATCTCCATGCCGATGTGCAAGTTATTACAAAAGGAGGTACCTTTCGACTTCAACAAGGAATGCAAGGATGCTTTTGACAAATTAAAGGAGATGTTGACAAGTGCACCGATTATCAAATCACCGGATTGGAATCTTCCATTTGAATTAATGTGTGATGCTAGTGATTATGCGGTTGGAGCCGTTTTGGGTCAAAGGGTGGACAAGTTGTCCCATGTTATTTATTATGCATCTAGGACCCTTAATGATGCACAAATCAATTATTCTACCACGGAAAAGGAGTTATTGGCTATAGTTTTTGCTTTGGAAAAATTTCGATCATACTTGGTGGGTACAAAGGTTATTGTGTATTCCGATCATGCCGCACTAAGACACTTAATAAAGAAGAAAGAAGCTAAGCCAAGATTAATTCGGTGGATCCTATTGTTACAAGAATTCGACATAGAAATTCGTGATAAGAGGGGTGTGGAGAATACCGTTGCGGATCATCTTAGTAGACTTGTTATGTCTCAAGAAGAACTTCCATTACATGACCGCTTTCCGGACGAACAACTTTTCTCCATGGAAGAATCAACACCTTGGTATGCGGATATAGTGAATTACTTGGTGACAAGGAAAGTACCTAGTACAATGTCTAATTTCCAAAAGATGAAACTTAAGAAGGTAGCTAAGCAATATGTGTGGGATGAACCATACTTATGGAAATATGGCGTTGATCAAATAATGCGAAGGTGCGTGCCTAATTCCGAATTTCAATCCATTCTCTCCTTTTGCCACACTTTTGCATGTGGTGGCCACTTTGGTTCGAAACGCACCGCTCTCAAAGTTCTCGAGAGTGGATTTTATTGGCCCACCTTGTTTGAAGATTCATATGTTTTTTGTAAATCGTGTGATAGATGTCAACGAACGGGCAATCTAGGTGCTCGAAATCAAATGCCACTCACACCAATTCTCACCGTTGAGATTTTTGATGTGTTGGGTATTGATTTTATGGGCCCTTTTGTCAATTCGAATGGGAATTTTTATATACTTCTTGCCGTTGATTATGTTTCGAAATGGGTGGAAGCTAGAGCCACCAAGACTAATGACTCTCAAGTTGTTTGTGATTTTGTAAGGGAAAACATTTTCAATAGGCATGGTACACCAAGAGTGGTGATAAGCGATGGAGGCTCACATTTCAAGAAGGCTTTCCATGATCTCCTCAAGAAGTACAACATAACACACAAAATTGGTACGCCTTATCATCCAAAAACTAGTGGACAAGCAGAAATTTCAAATCGTGAGATCAAGTCCATTCTTGAGAAAACGGTGAATACCACAAGGAAAGATTGGAGCTTTAAGCTCAACGATGCACTTTGGGCGTATAGAACGGCGTATAAAACACCGATTGGTATGTCTCCATATAGGATGGTTTATGGCAAGGCTTGTCATCTTCCGGTTGAACTTGAACACAAGGCTTATTGGGCGATAAATAAATTCAACATGGAGTATGATGAAGCGGGGAAACAAAGGAAGTTACAATTACATGAGTTAGAGGAGATACGCAATGATGCTTACGAGAGTGCCCGGATTTACAAGGAAAAGACCAAGCTTTTTCATGACAAGATGATTTCTCGTAAAAGTTTCATCGTGGGACAAAAAGTCCTTTTATATCATTCTCGCCTTAAACTATTTCCTGGAAAGTTAAGGTCCCGTTGGATTGGACCATATGTTGTTACTAATGTTTTTCCTCATGGTGCAGTTGAAATTACTAGTCTTAGAGACAATTCGGTTTCCAAAGTCAACGGCCATAGGTTGAAGCCATACTATGAGAACATCGCTTATGTGAATTTGGATGAACTTTAATTTGGAGATGCACTCCCTCTGGAGGAGTAATGTGCCGCAAGAGCTAAGTCGGGCCGTCGACTTTAAAACAAGCGCTTAATGGGAGGCAACCCATCGGTTTTGTATTTCTTATCTTTTGCTTTTTGTTATTTCTTTTTCTTGTTTCTTATCATGTTAAAATTTCCCACCTTGACTTTACTAGGAGGATTCAATTACATTGAGGACAATGTAAGGTTTAAGTGTGGGGGGAGTGGTTAAGCATGTTTTTAAAACAAAAAATTAAAAAAAAATTAAAAAAAAAAAAAAAAAAAAAAGAGTTTTACTTAAAAATTCCAACTTTTAAAGATTTTAGAGTCACTAGCATACTTCTAGGTATGTTTACATAGAGATTTTGACCAACATAATTGAACTTGGAAGTGTTAGAGAACTACATTCGGATTTCTTGTTTGTTTGAGTGTTAAATAATGGATTTAATCATGCCGGTGATGCGAATTTGGTGCAGGGAGAAGTGCGTTATTAGAGTTGCTGATCAATCATTAGTGGAGACTACCCGTATTCATATCATGAGAGGCACCGACCAGAAATTTTCCATCTACTAAAGAGCTCTTTTGAGTGTGTGTCACCGTACGTTAATTCCGGGTAGAATGGTGAGCTACCCAACCTCCCACCAATAAAAGCACTACTCTTTGATCTCTTGAGTGCTAATTTTGTCAATCATGAGGGTGACGTCCATAGATGAAAGCCACCTTCTTGTAGTTCGATTTGCAGTTAGCACCATTCTCTCTCTCGACAACAACGGATCCATAGAAACACATTCATCATCAACAAGGAGCGACATCAAAATCTACAAGGAAAGTTGGAAAAGTTTAAGGTTTACAAGCAACGGAACGAGAAAAAGAGCAAATTTCAAACTCAAGTAAAGCAACATACAAAAGAGCGGATTTTACATATATGTTGAAGACTTACAATACAATGAGGTAATTTTATATTCAAGTATGAAGACTTATTCATGAAAGCGAAGAAAAGTAAAGGTGAAAATTTTTGAAGTTTATGATTTCAAGACGATACAAGTTGTGAAGAATCAAGCGGTAAAATACTTCTTCCACGGCCATGGTTTATTTTGTATTTAATTTCTCTTGTGATCAAAAAAAAAAAAAAAAAAAAAAAAAACAAGAGAAATATTTGTTTTGTTAATAAGCCGTGGGGAAGGAAAATCTATAAGAAAGTTTC
The DNA here is from genome assembly GCA_023531295.1 of Papaver armeniacum. NCBI lineage: Eukaryota > Viridiplantae > Streptophyta > Magnoliopsida > Ranunculales > Papaveraceae > Papaver > Papaver armeniacum. Next base: position 1,664,426 of record JAJJWW010014835.1, on the reverse strand, counting down.
AAGCGACAAGGATTTCAAGGTAAAAAGAGTTATAAATTGTTATGGATTTATGAAATTCAAGGGTTTATCATCAATAGTTGAAACCGAAGACTAAGAAGTTAAAGACGAGGAGCGGAAGACGTTTCTATTGGATGCCGTGAGAGTGGTGTTATCATAATTGGCGATCGGATGTGAAGGTGAGTAAGTAATCTCATCCTCGATAAAAATGGTTGATTTCCTTTCTTAGAGATCGTCAGAAAAATGGTTTTTCAAAATATTAAAAGATGTGGGTTTTTCAAAATTTCGGAAGTTATCCTTTCCACCATTCAACGTGTCGCAGGAATTCTCTCTTCATTCCTACCTGCACACATGTGAGAACCATAAAAAAGCTGTCTTTTTGAGTGCAATTATCATAAAACCCTTTTTGGTGAGGCAGAAGTCGAGGCGAAATGCTTATTGATCGTTTCTCAAACACGCATTCTCTCATTATGGTGTGGTTATTTCTCACTCAACACTTAAGAACGAGAATATGTTCTTTAGTATTTCTAACTTCTTATTACTAGCATGCAGAAACTCTATGTCCTCATAACTCTTTGGATGCTTGTGACGCTTGAACGCTTTGAAGTTGTGAGTTTTTAGTTTGATTTGCTCGAGGACTAGCAAAGTCTAAGTGTGGGGGAATTTGATAGGTGTAGAATACACCGTATTTACTATATAGAGTTTATGCTTTCTTTGCTATTTTTCTTGTGAATTATGTACTTTACACGTACTTTTGAGTTTATAGGTGCAATGGAGTCTATGGGAGCAAAAGAAGGAGAAAACGTTTATTTGGAGCGAAAAACGGGCAAAGGGGCTATTTCACATGTGAGCTATATTTGGAGCAAGCTGACGCGCGCATGAAAGCGTGAGGGATGATTGTCGGTTGTGCGAAACTGACAGGCCAAATAATACAAGGCAGCCTTTATCAGAATTATGGGTGCCGACATGAATTTGTGTTATTACCAGAGCTAAAAAGGCAAAGCACTATCTTTCTCATTTATTTGTGCATTACACCTGAAATCAAGAGTGTAGAAAGGAGAGGTTATGGCGGCTCCAGTGTTCAGCAGATCGAGAGAAGATTCAGTGAGTTAGGGAGATTGAATAAATCAAGGGCTTTTCTGGTGAATGATGTATCAGGTGACGGCGGATCGAGGAGAAGAAGTTAAGTCCGTTGAAATTGATGAAGAAGTTGGTTAGATTCAAAGAAACAGATATTCAGTGGGATTAAGCTGAAGATGATGATTCTCAGACAAGAATGGACATGGGTTTTACTTTAAGTTTGGCTCTGAGTTGAGCTAATTGCAAGACTGATTTGAGTTAAATCAGAATTAGGGTTTGTTTTAGTGGAATCTGTTGATGCTTTTTGATGTGAATAGGAGGAATCAGAGATGAATGGAGAGATTGTCATTATTCTTTATTCTGATTGAGCTAGTAGAAGATGAGTCGGCAGCGAGAGGTGGTCTTGTTTGTGATCGGTGATTCTGCATACCCAAGTGAGCCAGAATTGACAGATCTGGTGCTGAGAAGAGTTGAGAAGCTATGGAATGATGGCAGTGACAGGTTGAGCTTGAGGTAGTGGAGTGCTGTGACAGTGATTTATATTGCAGGTGGATTGAACTCGCAGGCGCGGCAGCTGAGAAGAAGGGTAAGCTGAAATATAACTGGAATTGCAGGCATTGAGTTGCAGCTGTGAGTGGAACTGGTTGTGCAGCTAAGTAAGTAAAGCTCAAATTGAGCTGTGCTGTTGTGATGGGTTGAATGAGTGATTGAAGGTGCTGGTGAGGTTGAGTGCAGGGAGGAATTGGTAGTGCAGGTGTCTGGTGCTGCTGGGATTGAAGCGGAATGGCTCGGTGGACCAATTCGGGCCGTAGCCGGTGGTTAACAGGAGGTTTGCCCGTGGTGTTGAGCTCGGGGATTTGTGGAGGTGGTGTCTTGGTTCAATTGCGGAGTGTCCTGTTCTCGCTAAAGGGGTTTGTGAAATCAAATGTAGAAGATGCGATTCTTGGTTCTCGGGGATTCTAGAGATGGAATGTAGCCGAGTGACACTTGATATGTTGTTCGTGAACTAAGTCAAGTTGCAGTGCTTGCATTACAGGAATGGTAGCTATCTTTGGAAGTGGGTAATGCAGGTGGTGGAATGTATGGCTTGGTTGAGATGAAGAAGAGGAAAGAATTAAAGTGGGAATCAATGAGTGATCTTGTGTTGCGGAATTGGATCGGGGAGGTGGCGTAGTAATGTGGTGGGCGATGGTTTGAATGAAGGGCTATATGAACCGGTTGAGATGCCGTTAAAGAGGTTGTCAGGGTTGAGCCTCGTGGTCATGTGATGGAGTTAGTATAGCTAAAGTTGCAGCTCTAGACTTTGCAGGCAATAAGCTTCAGATGGAGTTTTTATGGCAGGAGAAAATGGAGCTAAGTAAGCTGGTGAATTTGCAGGCATGACTTGCACTGATTTGTGGCATTGAAGCAATGCAAGGTTGCAGGAGAGATCATGGCTCGAGTGAGAAATTGAAACTACAGAGTGTTTGCAATTGAGGGCCAACATGGCTGGCAGATGCTTGGCCTGTGCAAGCTATGAAATGGCCTAGGCTGGAATTCAGTTCTGAGTCGAATCAGTGACTCGCTAGGATAACTCAGTGACTCAGCCGACTAAGACCGAGTCAGACCACCACTCATTGGTCGACTCTCTTCTACGTTGGACGTTGACTAATCGTTGATGACCAGTTGACCCGTTTGACCGTTAGTCCTAACGGAGGACCGGACGGAATATTCCGTCGAATATTCTCTTGACGGAGAAATTTCCAGGTGACCGGCGGTGACGTTTTCCGGCCAAATTCCGGCCACAATCCCAGTTTTCTGGCGAGCAAAAATTCCAGAATTTTTTATGGACTTCTCTCATGGGTATGAAGACTTGGGCTAGGAATTGGATGGAGAATTGGATTCAAATTTGGAAAGAGAAGGTGGAAGAGTTGAGAAAAGCTTGGAATTGGAAATTGAATTGCAAAAGGAAAAGGATTCTAATCCTTAGAAGATTTGGAGAATTTTGAAGCCTATAAATAGAGAAGTTTTCTACAACTTCTAGACACCTCTCTACACACACATCACTTGTGTTTTTGCTTGCTTTTCTAAGATTTTTCTTTTTAATTACTTGTGTGAATTTGAAACTTCTTCTTTTAATTATTATTATTTGTGTGAATTTCAAAACATGAGTAGCTAAATTTCTTTTTGATTGAGGATGAATTCCTAGTTCTTAACATGATTTGAGTTTTTGTTTTCAAATTCTATCTTGAAGTTTTTCACATAATTATCGCTTGTTTTTACTAATAGGAGTGATCTTAAAGACATTCATGATTGATTGATAGATTGTTTGGGTGGCCAACTAAATTGATTTGTTAATTCGATCTAAAGCTAGTGAAAGTTAGGGGATAAGTAATCGTTCTTTGACTCTTTACATAAGTAGCAAACACAAGACCTTGCGGAGGGATTCCGTGGAGCAATTGTGTGTAGAAACAACGTTAGCAAGTGGACCTTGAGCTAAGAGTCTAACTACTAATATCAACCTAAGAAATTCACAAAACCTAATGCATGAGCCAAGTTACATCTAGGTTGAGCTAATTCTAGGTGGCTTGGTGATTAGAATCCGGTAGTCGAGAACTTCCGTGTCCTAGGATGATACAAGGGATTTAGGGGTTTAGCACCGAGCTAGTCGCTTTACCTACGGTTGGTGATAATTTGTGACTAATAACAGGTAGAAAAGAACATAACTTGATTCATTGTTTCGTAACGAAGAAGGATTCCTTGATCTTCTCTCTCTTATTGTTTTCATCTTTTAACTTTCGATTTTAATTGCTTTGTTTATTTTTATTTTGCTTTTTACACCCCCCTTTCGTGACAACTTTTACAACTAAGATCTCTTGCTCCTCGTGGGAACGAACTTGACTTCCATTATATTATTTTTAATTGAGTGGAAATATTGAATTAATTTGATTGCACCTACGACACGCATCACTACCCTCCCAATATCAATTGGCGATTACAACAGGTATGCGAAATATTGCCGTCAGGATACAATGAAGCCCTATAACAACGTAATTGGATTCAAGGTTTGTACCCCTTGACCCCACCAAGAACACACAAGAATAGAATTCTGATGATGCTTAGAAGAGAGAAAACAGAAGTATTTGATATTTTTCATTGTATGAATGAAAACAAATCATCACTACTTATAGGGAACTCATGCCTATTGGAGATGCCTCTTCATTACCAAAAGACATCAATAGTGCCTTATGGGAATGGATGTGTTTTTTGTGAACCATCACACCCTTTGGAGATGCCTTTTCATCTCCAACAAAAATCCATTGCATCTATTCGGCACCGGACGCTCCCCGTGATAGTGGCAAACCAAAACACCAGTAAAGAGACTTGACACGAACATACCATCGAAGTCAAACCAGCGTCTTGTATCTGCCAAACCATCTAATTGAGGTGGGTTCGCTCCTATAAGGTGCAGCAGAGAGGCAAAGATGTTTGCTTCTATATCCGACAGTCTTCTTGTGAAATTAAACAACCAATTACCATCCCCAGAAATATGCTCAGCAAGAGAAGTTGATCTATCTCTATCCAGCTTATATATGACAGGGAAAGAGATATAGAGAGCTTCCGTGCCTATCCACTTATCATGCCAGAAAGAACTTAATGTGCCTGAATGAACTGAGATACTACAGTTTTTGTTGATGCTCTCTTTAAATTCTGCAATGGCTTTCCAACATGAAATACCAAAAGGACAAGTAACTTTACCCAGAGCGCTTAGAGTAGGAGCTTCCGTGTTTTTCCGAGATGATTTGAAACCGAGAGATGGGATTTTTCAAACCGTATCTCCAAAGACCACTTGGACAGAAGCGCTATATTCATTAGCCTGAGGTTTAACACACCTAAACCTCCTCTTTCTTTTGACGAGCAGACAAGAGTTGTGGGAAAGCTAGACCAAACGAGAGAAGTGGAATTGATTGTGGTTTGTAAATGTGCTACTGACTTCTGCTTCTCGGGAAGTAGAAGATTGCTTTACAAAAAATTAATTTTTCGACTTTTAGAAATTGTTTTGAAATTTGACTCCCAACAAATTTCCGAGTTTTTGACTTTTAGAAGTCGAAAAGTTATTTCTGATGTGCTATATAAGTTATTAATGGGATATCGTTGAATTTAGGCTGATTTCTTTTAATAGAAGATTTGCTCTTAGCATGAGTTTGGAAGATATATGTGTCAAAAGTTGGAAGTGGATAGCGGGTTGAGGTTTCCAGCATTTCGGTCGTGGAAGGCGTCCTTGTGCAATACCATTTAAAGGTTTAGTGGTATTTATTAGTACCGTAGAGACGTAAGACATACTCTTTTCGCAGAACGCTGTTCCTCTCCTTAACAAGATTGCTCACTGAATTGATGGGGTAGTTGCTGATAACACTGAAATGAATTAATGGGTACTGGGGTTTTTGATTACTCCCTCCGTCTCTAAAAAAATAGGCAAGTTTCCTTATTTGGGTATGTCAAAAAAAATAGGCTTGTTTCCATATGTGGAAAGTCAAATGTTATGATTTTACTAGTATACCCATAGAGGGACCACTTCTCTCTCTCCCTTTTCTCTCTTAATATTAAAGGAGACCACTTCTCTCTCCCATCTCTCTTATAACAAATGAGTAGGGACCAAGGATAGATTAGGAAAAAACATGAAAAAGTGGCTATAATAATTGGTTTTCTTAATTTTTGTGAAAACCAAACTTGCCTATCTTTTAGAGACGGATGGAGTACAAAGGAAAGAGACAGAAATCTCATTAAAATAGCAGTAAAGACAGAATGGTATTTATGACAGAAATCCTTATTGTAACAGTTTCTTATCCTGCACTGCACTATACACTTATCCTGCACCACTGCACAATACTTGTCCTCCATACAATACAAGTACTCAAACTGCATCAATAGTTGCGGATGCAGGGATCTACAGAACTACAGTTACCACAACTGAAATATAAACAGGGAGGCAATCAGAGAGGTGTCGAAGGGGGATCCAACGGATGCACATGATATGTGTACAGTACAGCAGTGAACTTTGAACATTTTCTGACACACATTGAAGTCCAGAGTTCTGTAACAAAAATTCCATTCAATAGAGCTCAACTTTGTGCAGGTTACACTAATTCACTATGTTCAATATACTGTACATTTGAACTTGAAAATATACAAGTGTTGTATTTCTGTCTTATATCTCATAGAGGCAGAGAGAGCGAGAGTTGAACACCATTTACAGATAAGGAACCAATCTATAACAGTAAGTTTGATAAGGACGACAATCTATAATAACAGTCTCTGCTTCACGTTAACATCCTCTGATGCATTAGCCACTGACTCTGATTCACATTCACACAAGGTGTCCTCATCGGCTCATCTTACAAGCTTGTCGATTTATTCTCTGCGGCACATAATCATCAGTACTAGTCACGGAATCCCCTGTATCAGCTTGGTCTTCTTCTGTATGGCACATTTTCTTAACACTACCAATTGGACAAGCCAAGGATTCCTCTTCTTCACTTACAAATGCATCACCAGCATCAGTGGTATAATATCTGTACCCCTCAGATCCCTTAGTTAGCAGCAAAAGCTTCTTTAAAACAACTGTATCTTCAGGCCCATCAGTCAAGAATGATATTTCTTCCTCACTAATCTGTAAGTAACAAAACAGGAAGTTCTTTTAAGACAAATTCACCATTTGACTATTTCTAAATTTGGTACAAAAATTAAAACTACCAATATTATGAGTGGTATTATCATTGTAAGAGTTCGACAGCCTATACCTTAATTACATTTGCTTGGTCCCAAATGCTCATGATTTCTTTTTAGCAGCCTGAGGTAATGGCAACAGCCCCAATCTCAAATTTGGATCGTAAGAGAGATACAACCAGCCTTCTTAACTATCATCATAGCAGAGAGTTTTGTTGATCTACAAGGTTCTTCAAACAAGCTCACAGAGCCATAGCAAAAGACGGATGCCTGTACAAAGTTTTACGAAAAAACAGAATGCTTAGTGGCGAAATAGTTGGACTTGCATCAAACAGAAACAGTCTCTGGTTATATGAAGCAGAAAACAGCCAAAATCTAGATAAGACAATTTCAAGTTCCATTACTGGGCTTAAAAATATGTACCTTCTTCAGAAGTTCTTCATTAAGTTCTGATTCACAGAGAAGCATATCTGCACTTGGATTGCAGGAAAACATAAATTCACATTTACCATCAGCGCTCAGTGTTACAAATGCCAGTGCATTTTTTGCTTTGGAGCCAAACCAAACTATAGAATTATCCACATTTTTTTGCTTCAAGATGTCGGACGACATATATCCAAATTCTTCATCCCCTACCTGAGATTAAACATGCGAATCAGCTTAACAGTTAGTGAACAGAGAATGACACGAAAAGTAGCTTCAACCAATAATATAAGAGGGACCTCATAGGCACCTTTCCAACAAATGCTGCTGATCCAGCAGGCCTAGCTATTCCAACAGCAACATTAGCTGGAGCTCCACCTGGTGCTTTCTTAAATGCTGGTGCTTCTGCAAGTGAAACTCCAACCACAGCGGGAACAAAATCAATCAACATCTCGCCAAAGCAAACCGTAAGCGGATCATTTTCCTTACTTTTACCATCACAGTCGACTATCAAAGGACTTTTAGCTACACAAACACATACAAAAAAGATCTTCAGAGACAGAACAAACTCCCCCCATAGGTGGGAATAAAATCATTCAACATCTCAGCCATAGAAAACCACAAGAGGATCTTTCATTGCAGCTACATAAACGCATAATAGTGAAAAAATCATCAAATTGATAAATTCAAAGTCTCCCAAAAGTTTATTACAAATTAGAATCAGACATTTAACGAATTAAAACCTAACGATTACCAAACTTGCCTAAATTTCAGGTACGAGAAACAACAACAACATAGAAACGGAAGTTCAATTCATTTTTTTTGTCAATTGGGAATTCAAGAAAGTTACCTCTAAAAAGAAGAGGGGAGAAATTTTTACCTGAAAATCCACTACAGATTCCAATACCACCAAGAACTCCTCCTCTAGCATTAGTAACACCGTCTTCACATACTAATTCTGACCAAAACCATTCTAGGTTTAGGTCTTCACTCCATTTACTACTCGATTCCTCCATTACCACTGAATTTTTACTAGAAAGTACTCAAAAACTTTTGGGATTGAATGAAAACGAAAGAAAAATTAAACAAGAATCTTAATTTTTGGGATCTGATGAAAGCGAAAACAAATAGAAATGGAAATTGAACTAAGACTCTAAGAAAGAATCCTAGTTTTAAGCAAGAAATTTAATTTTTTGGACAAAATGTGATCATCAACCAGCGGAAGATGATGTAAAGAATAACCCAGAATTGAAGAGTAGCATCGGCAAAAACCAAAATTCCAAGAAATTGAACAACTAAGAAATCTAAAAAACCAAAAAATCCATCAACAACAATGAATAATCGAGAAAAAAATGACCTTACAGCTTCCGGATTCGACAAAACCACTAGCGTAAGAATTGAAAGATATAAAACTGACCTAACAAAGATGTAAAGGGAAATGTGGTTCATCTTGGCAAGAACCCTAGAAATGTCGATTTGATTTTGTTATCTGGTTTTGTTGGTTTGGGGTTTTGGTGGCAGAAGAGAAGAAAGAGGGAGGAGGACAAACACATGACTCTCGGAGGACTTTTATTTGTAAAGAAGAGCGGGATTTAACAAGGGGTTCTAGTTCTTTTCTTTTGTTTTTTGTCATGCGGGCCCAGGCCTCAATGTGATCTCCTGGAACGATTTGTCTCTAGTGCTCCGGTTCCTTTGCCTAATTGCCTTAATTGGCTTGAGTTGTTAGTTTTAGTCGAGACGGTTGTTGCCTGCTTTAATTGGCTTGAGTTGCTAGTTTCACGACATATATGTTTTCTTGGGAAAACTGAAACCCCGAATGCAGCGGTACATAGGATTACAAAGGGTAATTGGTGATTTGAATCAAACATGGAGAAATAAAAAGACAAATACGAAAGATAAACAAACACACAACCACAACACAAGATATACGTGGTTCACCTTTACAGGCTACGTACATCCACGGCCAACACCACTAGAAAAACTTCCATTATAATCAAAGACCGTTACATACTCTTTCCGCAACCCAAGACAAGAAGAGTTAACAAGACATACCCATGTAAACCATTGAAGAGACCATAGAAACCAATTCTCTAACCATTCTTCAAACCAGCCTCATGTCTTCACTTTTACACTTTCTTCATGGGTGCTAGTAACATAGGAGAAACATGGAAACACTAGAAACATGGTCTACAAGTTTTTCTCTCATACTGATATTGACCTTCATGGTAGCACTCGATCATTCCAACAAAGAGATGAAGATCCTAAGCACAAGGATTTACCACTTTTTTAGGTTGGACGTCTACAAACGTACAACTCCTGATATATAGTGAACACAAACTTGGCCCCCAGGTATTAGTCTCATATTAGGAAACTAAATTGTTTTCTGAATTCTATCAAACCTAAATTAGGAAATCCAACCTAATGTGGAAAAAGCCCAAAACAGGAAACCTAAGGTTTTCCTAACAATCCCTATCTCGAGTAATACTTTCAAGCATGAGAAGTATTATTCTCTTATTAGGAAACTAATCTCTTTTCTAAATTCTATCAAACCTAGATTAAGAAATCAACCTTAATGTGGTAATGTTAAACACATCTCAATGTGGAAAAGGCCCAAAACAGGAAACCTAAGGTTTTCCCAACATGGTTAAGCAGGGCCTAAGTTATTATACCTTTCTTCGGAAGGTCTTTATTTTCTTTGTTTTTTTTTGATATGTTTATTAAGCTCTGATTCACGGAGAAGTAATTCTGCACTTACTGGATTTTGGTTAAGGCTGTCTTAGGGGAAGAAAGAAAATTACTATTTCACCCTTAGCATTTATATTATGTTTATACCCTTTACTATTGAAACGATACTATCACTTTTTATTTGTTATTGATCGGTAAATTAAGAAAGGATTGTATCGATAAAAAAAAATGAGGGTATAAAAGATTTATACCACCCGAGAGAAGAACAAAGAACTGAAAAGAAAGAAAAGTGGGCAAGTAACAATCTACTACCCAGCAACCAGAAAACAAAAGCAAAACACAAAACTCCCTAAAAATTACATAAAATTAAGGAGGATTGAAGTATGCTCTTGGCCAGTTCTCCAATACATCTCTAAAAGAAGCATCACGAAATTCCTAGAATCCGAGACACCAAGTAAACATATCATATTGGGCTTTTAGAATGACTGCGACTTTATTGCTATGCTTACCGGTGAACACCCTAGAATTTCTTTCCCTCCATAAACTCCATAAGATCACTGCAGGGATGATGCACCAAATCTTGGAATGAATCTTTGTATCCAGAGGAGAAGACCAAGCCAATAGTAACGAAACCACATCCGACGACATGGTGAAAAACCACTTTAACTTCTCGATGAAATGCTTCCAGATTTTTTTTGCAAATTCACAATGGATAAAAAGATGGTCCGCAGTTTCATGTTCACTACAAAACAAAAAATATTGCGGAACCTCTACGCCTCTTCTTCTGAGCATATCTCTATTAGGCAGACTAGAGTGAGCCAAAATCCTAAGAAAAATCCAATTTTATGTGGTATCCTTAGCTGCCATATTGACTGGAAAACATATGGAACATGAACATCAAAACCTTAATTAGCTAGTTGGTCATAAGTTGAATCTACCGTGAATATTTTCTTATTAGATAGCGACCACTCCATGATACCTGCTTCACTCAAATTGAGCTGCACATGGTTCAAATAAGCCTGCAACCAAGCCATTTCAGTTCTGACATTGGAGTTTAGTCTCCTTGGAAAACCCAAATCCCAGTTGTAGCACCTGCAACTTGAGTAAAACAATCAGAGATAAAACGAGCCGATATCATGGTGTAAGAGCCACTTTTAAGGCTTAACAGCCGCTTTTTAGAGATGAAGGGTTTCTACCCTCAAAGGCTTAGGAGCCGCTTTATTTTTCTTTATTTATTTTTATCAAAGGCTTGAGAGCCGCTTTGGAGACGAAGGGTTTCTACCCTCTCTCTTTCTTTATTTGTCTTTTTTTTTATCGAAGGCTTGAGAGCCGCTTTTAAGGGCCTAAGAGCCGCTTCTTCTCTTGGAGTTGGAGGGATTCTACCCTTTGTCTATGTTTTTCGTCAAAGGCTTAAGAGCCGATATCTTGGCGTAAGACCCGCTTCTTAGATAGAGTTTTCTCCCTCTCATCAAAGGTGGGAGGATTTAGACACTCAAGTCTCAACGAGTGAACACAAGAGTATTTAGACACTCGAGTCTCAAAGAGTGAGCACAAGAGGATTTAGACACTCCCCCTCTTATCGAGGATGGGAGGATTTAGACACTCAAGTCTCAAAGAGTGAGAACAAGATGATTTAGACACCGCAGTCTCAAAGAGGGAGCACAAGAGGATTTAGACACTCCCCTTCCTATCGAGGGTGGGAGGATTTAGACACTCAAGTCTCAAAGAGTGAGCACAAGAGGATTTAGACACTCGAGTCTCAAAGAATGAGCACAAGAGGATTGAGACACTCCCATTCTTATCGAGAGTGGGAGGATTTAGACACTCGAGCCTCTCGGTTGTCGATGGCAAGAGGATTTATTCTTAAATTGCTCGCACCTCTTGTCGAGGGAGACTTTTTCACATACATATTTGTCATAAGCGTCTGGATTTCTTTTATATCCTTAGCTTCGGACAGTAATCTATAAAACAATATTGATAGTAATATTTTGAGCTTTCAAAAATGTATACTAACATTCCTATTAATGTGGCAGGGCATTCATAAAAAGTAACATTCATAAAAAGTAACATATATTTTTTTAATATTGTGAAGACATTCTGCCGTGTAATAATTAATTCAAATGGGTTCTAAACTATTGGCCCGGCGGCCATGTTATCTATGAGTTGTGACATAATGATGTGCCAAATTAAAGGCATGCTTGATCAGACTGCAGAGATTCCATATTTAATTCACATGGATATGTGCTACACTGTTTTATGTTTTCAAATCGTTAATCCTTAAGAGCGAGCAAATCTTTAATCGTTAATATTGAAATAGCTATGGTATGATATTTACTAAGTTAAATACTCTACAAGAAACATGTGTACATGCTGTAAAAGCAATACATCAGCGTATATAAACTAACAGGCGGCATGCATATTTCTTAGTGCATAGTGGATGACTCATATACTAATTCATTGTATGGGTGCATCGGATCAGCAGCATTTGATTTTTTACGAAGTCAAATACTTTAAGAGAAATGGATGGATATGCTTAAAAAGAATAAGATCAAGAGATGAAAACCAAAGGGATAAATAAATGGTTACCGCCATGGTGTTTCGGGTTTAGAGCGTATATCCATTTCCCCATCAGTGGCTGCAGACATTGTTTTATGCCATGTGGTATGTCTTGTTCACGCAACGCTTTCATTCGACAATGCTTTATAGAGGAAACATCGTGCTATGAAGTGGGTCTTGTTGGTGCTGACTTTCTTCTTAATATCGAGTCGCTAGTCTCATGGAGGTCAGGTGGGGAACATTAATGGTTGGACTGGTACCGGACGGAACTGCTGAACTGGTGCCAACTTCCCCATTTCTTTTCCAACTGTTCATATAACTTTGACCCTCCAGAGAAGTCCTCATATACATATACTACCATAATGGGTCTCTACCGCTCATATATGGAGGTTCATGGTAAAGAAAAATGAATGACGCCGCTTCTTGTTGTTGAAGGCTCGGCGTTGCAGATGGGTCAGCATAGAGAGTTTTCAACGGATGATGGCGATGAGCGTTTGATGATAATATTTTAGCCGCTTATATGGGAATGCTGATATTGAACGACCAAGATTGACTCATCAAATATTACAATCAGAAGCTGAAGAGAGAGTTGCTGCTTGCTCTTGAGAACTCGTTGTTAACTACTGAGTCGTAGAAAATGGCAATGCTGGTGGCATGAGGAGATAGCTTCTGGATGTAAGTGGTGGTTGCAGGCGCGAGATGAAGAGAAGTGAAAATAGAGCCGCTGCTTGTTGTTGAGAAACGAAGGTGCTGAAAAGGAGGGAAAGAAAAGCGGCGCTGATGGCATGAAGCGATAGCCGCCGAATATAGGTGATAGCCGCGGGATATGGGTGGTGGTTGATACCGTTTCTTAGAGCTGGTGGTGCTTGTTGATAGACGCATTTAATGTGTCTATTTTGATCTCAATTATGTGTATTGTTAGTGCTCAATTTTATATTTATTTGATTATTTTATCTTTTTGTAGGTGTTTTTGGAGAAATAAGCTTTTGCGGGAAAAGTGACTCGAAAAGTGGTATTTGCGCACGCGGCAGAAAATTACTATTCGGACTCTCTGTTTGGATAAGGGGCACTTCAATTACTAAGGGTCACCTCACTGCTATATGCACCCACTAGTTGGTTGCACCCCATGGCAACTACTATCCACACCCCCATCTCTGTTATGGGGAGTACCATCTTATTCGTTTGAAATACAAAAATGGCGGGAAAACTATTATCAACAGCGAACTCCCGTGACTTGGATTTGGACGTGATTTTCTCGTGGATTTTCATCGGACCAAGTTGGTTTGGGCTTGGTGTGATCATACAGGAAAGGTACATGGATTACAATCGAAAATAAAGGGAGAGATGGAAAGATTTCCCGAAACAGGGGTTGTGAGATATATTGGGACTGTATTGCTTTATTTGGTAATTACAGTGGTGAAAGAAGAAAGATAGCTTCTCTGTCAGATTTTTATCTACCTATTAAGAGAGTTTAGGAAGTTTACAAACATCCCAGAGACACGTAGGAGCTGAAAGAAGTAAGGAAATATTCCCAAGACTTCCGGTGAAAGAAAGGGAAGATTATTTCGAGAATTAGAGGCGTTGTTTGCTATATAGGGGGTGTATTCGAGTCCCATGAAGGCAATCGGTACTTTGGGGTAGTTGCAGAGAGTGGCAGACGTTTCCATTAAAGCTGCAGAAAAAACACAGTCGAGAGGAAGAACAAGGCCAGAAAAACCGTCACCTTTGCCTTTGAATGTGTAACAGTTTACCAGAAAATATCTCTGTTAGGTTTTCTTTGTAACAAGATGCGCTCATGTGATGAGTTTTGTAACAATTATATCTGTTACAAACTCGCTGCTTTGTTAGTTTTCTCTTATTTTTCACCCTTTTGAGCTATGAACACCTATTTTGAGCACGTGAATAACATGAGGAGCAAAACCCCATTGCTGAGGCGACGGAGAAAGCCGTTTTCCAATTTTTATGTGGTAATTTCTGTTTAATTTATTTTTGCAATCTCTTTTATGATTATTTGCCTTGATTGAGAATTGATTGAATGATTTTTCCTAAGCAATTGTGATTTCTCTTGATAGATTATGCTTAGACCTAGGTTTTTGATATTCTATGTTTTCGAAATACACTTGTTATTCTAAAAATCTACCTTTGCAAAATATTAGAATCACTTTAAACGTAAAGAGTTGCATGAATATTGATTAGATAAAATCACATAAAAATTGGAGATTGGTGGAATCCTGAGTCTCAATGCTTTTTAAAATCTTGATACAACCTTCTTTGAGTTTTCCAGTTTAATTCGAATCTAAAAATCATCCTTTACAAGTCTGAGTGAACGACATCTTTCTTACCACTTTACAAACAACACAAAAAATACGATCAATTTTTTGGCGCCGCCGACGCGGACTTGTATTTAGGTTTAGGTTTTAGGTTTATTGTATTTTCAGGTTTTGTATTTTTATATTTTTTTTAGATTTTTTGTTCTATTTTATGTCTTTGGTATTTTTGTTTTTGTTGTGCAGGATTGACTCGAAGCTAAAGTGGAAAGTTGAACTTGCCAAAAAAAAGGAGAAACCGAAGATATTATTTTTGGACTTTTATTTATTAGTTTCTTTATTTTCTTTTTGGACTTGTAATTTTCTTTTATTTGGTTGCTTATTTATTTTTATTTATTATAAAAAAAAAACACAGTTGCACGCACCAATTGCATCCCTCGTCAGATCACCGAGTTTAGGAAAACTCGTGGATTAGTAAGATGAACCCGTGCCTTGGGCCTTTTGGGAGTTACCAGCTGAAAGTCCACAAACCTCAGCCTCATACCTTTGGGTATATTTTGCTGTGGTAACCCAAGCTTACCTAAATTAGTGAGCCCAGAATTTGCATGTGCACAAATTTTTGTTGAATTCTTGTGTATGCATGAACGAAAAAGAGACGCTCTAGGACGGTTTATGCATGAAAAACCTAGAAGTGATATTTTAGGAAATAAGAATCTTGATTACCTTAATCTAGAGACCCCTGATTTTGGAAAGTATAGTTTTGAACATCCATCTTTTACTGAGGAGAGAATCCCTATAACTCAGGTAGAGCCAGAAATGGCAACTCTGAAAGCTTTGTTGAATCCTACTAGGACTACTTCGTCCCTCGTGTATCAAAGTTAGCTGAAACTAAGCAAATTATGAATCGAAACCCGGGACCTTACGTATGCTCCCAATCTTTTTAGGGAAATAAAATGAAAACCCCTATTTCCATCTTAGGGATTTTGAAGAAATTTGTAGTACCCTAAAAATTAGAAATCTTGATGATGATGCTCTAAAACTTAGGTTATTCCCCTTTTTCCCTGAAAGATAAAGCCAAATCGTGGCTATATAGTTTGGCTTCCAGGTCAATCGAAACATATGAACAACTTACATCTGCCATTTTGAACAAGTTTTTCCCTAGGCACAAAACATCGTATATTAGGACGCAAATCTGCACGTTTTCTCAACAGGAGGAAGAATCTTTGTATAGGTATTTGGAAAGGTTCAATGATCTATTAGCCCAATATCCTCATCATGGTTTAGAATAGGTTAGGTTAGTTCAGATCCTTTATGAGGGTTTAGATTATTCCACTACAACCATAGTAGAATCTATGTGTACAGGTGGGTTTGAAAACCAAACAGTTGATGCGGCGATGACATTTGTGAATGAAATCGCCGAAAATACCGAACAATGGGAAAATAGTAGGGTACCCAAGAAAATAATTCTTCTAGGCAGAGGAAACGTTAATAGGGTAGAAGGAGGTTATGAATCAGATGCCCAAAATTGCAGCAATAGCTAAAACATTACCCATAAAAGCCTCTAATTTGGTCTAATTGGTAATGCACTCCTTCATTTGAAAGAGTGACACTACCCATAGGATTTTCTCTTATATACTCGGGAGCTGCTCTGTGGGTAGTACTGTTAACCGTCACTAATGTGTGGTAATAGAAAACCACTCCTAAAGTTTTAGGAACGAAATGTGTTTCAAACTGTGACACATAAAAACCTGCCCTTCATTTCCACGTTTGGGTGGATTTATTACCGAGTGCAAAGCACGTGCACCTTAGAGCAACTGCAGTGGTGCGACCATAACTAAAGAGCAAAGAGCAAAAAAAAAACCAAAATTTGGGTTTAGTCCGTGTTACAACGCAGTGGAGGGAGACTAAAATTTGGTCAGGCGAAACTTCGAATTACGCCCCAATCAGGCGCAATTCCAAATCTCGTCCCATTTTTTTTTTTTTTTTTTTATTGTTGGGGCGTAACTTTGAGTTACGCCCCAATCAGGCGCAATTCTAAATTGCGTCCCTTTTTTTTTTTTTTTTTTTTTTTAATTCGTGCGTAACTTTAAGTTACGCCCCATCAGGCGCAACTTTAATTTACGCCCGACTAAAGACCAGACTAAAGACTAAATATGGTCTGGGTTTTGGTTATAGTCCGGTCTTTGGTCTTTAGTCCGTCTCCACTGCGTCTGCTTTTTACCAAAAAATTTGGTTATACTCTGCGACTGTGGATGCTCTTACTGTCTACTTGTAGATTTAGAAAGAATTGAACCTTACGTTAATGGGATAGATTAATATCCTAATTTAAATGATTTGGATGGGAAGCTTTGGTGGTGAAAATGATTCAGGTATTATCATATCAAGACCGAAACCTATATAGGATAAACCGGAAAATGTTTTGTACGGATTTTGTTACATTCCAGGTAAACTGGCACCTTTATTAGTAACATTCCATTATATTCATTGATTTTAGAAGCACTTCTACTTCTTGTATTAAAAAAAACTATTAAATTTTAAATATGCTCGGAATAATTAAGATTCATATCTTATACTCACCGATTTAGCAAAATCCATGATATATACAAAGAGATTAAAAAAAAAAAAATCTCCAATAGCAAAGAAGCACCACTATACCGATGTAAGATCAAAAACATCTCAAATAGTTTACGGATTGTGTTTCGAGTTGAAGTTAAAATGAAACATCCAAATTCCAATTATCATACTATTTTGACAAAAACCTCTGTTAGCTTAGCTCTAGTGTGTGCGCATAGGTTCGACATCCATAGCCAGCAAAATGATTAGATTTTGTTTCTTTTTCTCGGTGGAGACTTTTTCAGTGGCGTTGAGTATCTAAATTCTGTTGTGTGCCTTTTCAGGTCTTCTTGGCCAATCCGACCGACTAGGTTATCTTATACCTCAGTGGGGAATTGGAGACATCAGAAGCCAGGAAAGACATCAGAAGCCAGGAAAAATAGAAATGAAAATTGGACTATTTTAGTTGAATGCCCATCTAATTCGATGTTTGCCTGTTGCAATTTGATGGCAGCTTAGAACTTTGATGTTGGCCTGTTGCAATTTGGTAAACGACCAGGTATACGGTGCTGGTGGTGGTGGTCCTTGACGAAAATCAGACCAGTCTAAATTCATATCAAAAGCATGTACAGACAATAAAATGAAACTGGTAAATTTGAGGATTTATTTATACTTCGCAGGTAAACAAAAAGAGCAGATGATAAGTTTCTACAGGCAAAACTGTGAATTCTCGAGCAGGGCTTAGCGGCCCCAGATCGTTCAACCAAGCAAAATGAGTGACAGGAAAAGAAGTGACAAAATTGAATGCTAGTTACATTCCAGGAATCCCTTAACTGATTATAGCAGTTCGTAAAGACGAGCAAATAAAAATAACTCAGCGTGGACTGTCTTTCTCATGCACCTCAACTTTTGGTAAGACCTGAATTATGGCTTCCTTTGTACCATTGCACCTCTTTCTGTGACCCTGAGTGCTCCACAGTCCTTTGCAAGAAAAATAGCTTCTCTCAACTTCTTCTCGTCCTGCACATAACAAAACAAACTCTTTTATGTACAGAAGAAAAAAGAGTGTTTCCATTGTTACAACTTATTACAAGAATATAAAACATATTCCCCTGCACCTAATGCTTCCCATATCATGAATTACGAGATTTATAACATACAAGAGTTGTAATTTCCATTTTCCACCAGTTGGTGTGTTCTGGTCTTTACCCTGACAGAAAAGGTCTAGATGCTCTGTTGTGATTGACTGATTGTTAAAGTATGATAATTGGAAAGTGGCTTTTTCAGTGGATATAAATGTACATTTTGAGCAAAAAATAACAGGATCAAATATTACACAATGGAACGGCAATGGCATCACGGTGAAATATTTTGAGATAAGACCAGAAATACTAGTTTGTGACTAGAAACTTTAAAAAGGGAAAAATGCATAAGAGTTCCAAGGACAAGCATCTTAATAAAAGACGTATAGAATACCTTGTAGAGATTTAGGTCAGCAGAAATACCATTCAACAGCCCGCTCACAAATGCATCACCAGCACCAGTTGTATACAGTTTACTTTAACACAGCCAATCTTGCCCTTCAATTACTTTACAAGAAAACTCACACTTTATTATCCATTTACCACATCATAACAACTTAATCATCCAATTCATATGCTTACCTTGGTATAATATCTGCAGACCTCGGATCCTTCATTTACCAGCAAAAGCATAACATTAGGGTAAAATAGCTTCTTTAAAACAACATTATCATCATAAGGATCGGCCCATCAGTCAAGAATGAAATTTCTTCCTCACTAATCTGTAAGTAAAACGAAGACCACATTTGAGATTTCTTCATTACCAGTAAAAGCACCATTGCACTATTTTAAATTTGCTGAAATCATGAGTGGTCATAATAGTACGAGTTTGACCGACTATACCTTAATGATAGCTGCTTGGTCCCAAATGCTCATGATTTCTTTCTTAGCAACCTCAGCTGATGGCCAAGGTTCTTCAATCAAACATTTCTTAAAATTGTTATGAAAGACGGACACCTGTACAAACAGAATGCTTAGTGGAAAAATTGTTGGAGTTGCATCAAACAGAAACAGTTTTGAGTATTGTGAAGCTATGTTGTAAAAGGCGAGCGCCTTTGGCGCTTGAGCGCCAAAGGCGCACTAAGCGTAGGGCTGGCGCCTGGGAAAAAAAGGCGCCCAGGCGCCAAATTATAACTAAATCTCGTTTTTTCTAATAAAAAGGCGCTCGCCTAGGGCGCCTTAGGCGCCAAAGGCGCTAGGCGCTGGGCTTGGCGCCTCCCCTTGCCTAGCGCCTTTTACAACATAGTTGTGAAGCAGAAAATTACTGAGCTTAAGTATTTTACCTTCTTCAGAAAGTATTTATTAAGTTCTGATTCACGGAGAAGCATATCTGAACTAGGAATGGGGAAAAAGATAAATTCGCGTTCACCATCAGCTCTCAGTGTCACAAATGCCAGTGCAGTTCTTGCTTTGGAGTCAAAACCAACTCCAGAATTATCCACAATGTTTTGCTTCAAGATGTCGGACAACATATGTCCAAACTCATCATCCCCAACCTGAGATTAAACGTATGAATCAGTTTAAGAGTTGGTATACGCAGAATGACATAGGACAAAGCTACTGAACAATATAAAACTATATTATAAGCACCTTTCCAACAGCAACATTAGCAGGAGCTCCACCTAATCGTTTCTTAAACGCCGGTGCTTCCGCAAGTGAAACTCCACCCACAGTATGAACAAAATCAATCAACATCTTGCCAAACCAAACCACATGCACATCATTTGCTTTACTTTTCACATAACAATCGACCATCGAAGAACTTTTAGCTACACAAACACAAACAAAATCAAAAGTAAATACGATTTTTTTAACTCTAAAATTCAATAGCTATAAATTGAAATCAATAATCTCCGAATTTCCGAACTTGGCTAAATAAGGGAATGTGGTTCGAGACAAATATACCCAACATCAAATTAATGTGAACACAGATGCAGTACAGAAACCCAAACTTCTAAATCCATACAGCAATCACTTTCTTTACAGAAACTCCAATTAAACAAAACCCCTAGATTTCCAATTTTGCCTAAATATGAGATTGCAGTTGAATTGACTACAAAATTGCCTAAAAGTCAAGAAATATAATTAAACAGAACTTACCAAAGTAGGTGAATCCCAGACTGAAAAACCTTCAAGAAAGTAATCTTTTTTGATGAATGATAACGAAAATACAAGAAAAGTAGCGGAAAGGGGATTCTAAGCAAGAATCCCTAAATATTCCTCAAAATCTTGATAATCAAAATTCTAATCATGATATAAATTATGATGATGAAAACGGCTGTTGAAAGATATCCCTCAAATAATCTTAGGAAGAAGAAGAAATTGAAGGAGTTAATGATGAAACAATCGATAAATTGAAAAATTCCTTCAATAACCGTGAGAAATGAGCGTAAATTGGCAGGATGTGAAAGAAAGATAATCGTAAAACATGAAAAGAGAAAGATGGTTCGGACGAAAACGAAGAACACGACGTGATTCATATTGAAATGGATCTGTTATTGTGGTTTTTCGAGGGTTTGATTTCGTAAAAACAAAATAAAAAAATTATAGCTTTGCTATGAGTAGGGGTGGCAGAAGGGGGGAAAAAGGGAGGAGGAGGAGGAGGAGGAGAAATAAGCCGCAAGGGTTTTAAATTATGTAGTGACAAAGGCAAAGGCGGGCGGGGTTTTACTTATTTATGGATTGGGCTTGTATGACTTGGATTTGGGCTAACACTGTAAGGGCCACTGACTCGCCGTCTTGATATGACTGGGTCTTTGACTTGGCATGAGTTTGAGGTTAGACGGTTTTTAAGCCACTAACAATTGAGCCAGATTCTAATGAGTCACTCTGGGTGAGCATTTGGCCCGTAATCCGTGGATTTAACCAGGACCAACCGTTCCTTTGTGTATGGATGCCCGGACCGTTCGTTAATGGGTTGGATGCGGATGGAATTTTTGAAATCCAGCGGACAATGGATCGGGCCCGGATGCAACCTTGAAAATCTGTTGGACATATCCGTTAAATTAAGGGAATTTATATAGTTCTAGAAAATACTATGGATCATTTAGGAATTTTTAAGATGTTTGCTTGGGGTGTTGTACATGGCATATTTATATTTGTATACATATACTAGGTATCACCCCGGCCTACGGCCGGGGCTCAACCTTTTAGAGTTTTGTTTATTTTTTGGTCGATCGGTAAGTATCTTCCCATATTTTATTCCGTCTATCTTCCCATATAATTTTAGTCCGTATATAGTAGTTGGGAGCATATTTAGTTAGTCCGGTCATACCAGAACGATCCCGATATTTAGTTGGTCGTATCATATTATAACGTGTTAGTTGGGACACAGTAGCTTGTTTAATTAGTCAGGTCATAATAACCGGATGGGGCCGGGGCCGTATTTAAAGGCAAATATAATATCCGCATTAAAATTAGCCATGATTAAGTAAAATCTATAGGGTCTTTAGATTAATATTTGTCTTTTTTTTGCGGCAATATTTGGTATTAAGGTAACCCTTTGTAAAATCAATACACCTGTATTTTTTTAATTTTGCAAGTATTCATGTCAGGATTACAGATGGTCACATTAAGGATAGCCCATTCTCCTGATTTTATAGCTTTTGTTGTGGTCTCCCTCTTGCCACTCTTTGGAAATGAGTGGGTGGACGCTACAGTCCATGGAAGTCTCCAGTTATTAAAGCTACAGTCCATGAAACGAACTTATATAAAGAATCCATACATAAATAATGTCGCCATTAGGAAACCACGTTATTAAAGGTATCGTAACAATATCGGGAAACTAAGGGATCCGACGCACGAAAATATCCCTCGCTCAACTCAGGATCCCCGTCGCCGGATGACAAAATCGATGGTCGGATATATCCGAATAGACAAACACCACTTCTTTTTATAATATAGATAGGATATGTAGGTTTTAAGGAGTCATTTGTGTCAGCTTATTTTCTTGTGGGAATGTTATATATACCCTCCATATGAGTGGGCCTTCAATAATACCCTTATCACCTTAACAAATACCCCCAAAGAATCAAAAAGGAATCTATTTTGTCAATAATCCCCCAAATACCCTCCTACGTTATTTTTCCATTTCATTTTAGATTTGAGGACGAATTCTCTGTCTTCTCTTTCATTCTCTTTCTACACCACCACCACCGCGGCCTCTGCCATCAGCACTACCCCCTCCGCCTCCGTTGCATGTTCGATTTCAACTGGCTATTAATTGTTCTTCATCTTAATAGGTGAAATATTGATTTCACAGATTCAGAGATCGATAGATCTGATTTTTTAGTTTCCGATTTTATAATTTCAGAGAAATTTTAGAGAGATATTTGCATGTTCGATTCGCTGAAGCCAAATAATTCAGTGTGTATATGACTTTGAATCTGTTTTCAAAGATTTTGGAAGATTAGTTTGTGTTGATTCACAACGACTTAATCAATTTATACCCATTATCACCACCAACAGCAGCACGGTTTCATCGGCAAAACTAAGAAAGAAGAAATTTTCGTCGGAAAAATCAGTTGAAGATTCAACTGAAATCGAGAGAAAATCAACATCTTCTTCTTCTTATTATTCTTTTCTGTTTCAAGAGGGATTTCCCAGTTCAAGTTGAAGATTTGTGGAGACCGAGAGATTTCATTTTGAGTTTCGATTTTTGGGAATATGTCTATAAGAAACTTTGAAATCTTTGAATAATTGAACCTTAAAAGCTAATTTATTCATTTAATTTTTGTTTTTATGTTTTTCAGTTTGTGATTTGGTTCAGCTTGAATTATGTGTTTAGCTCGATTTGATTCATCTCGATATTATTGATTAGCACATGAAAAAAAAGAATTTAATTTAACATTTTTCTTTTAGATTTGATCTACAACTTTACGTTTAAATTTATAAAATCAATCTTAAATTTCAAATTATATAGATTTTTGAGCTTTGATTTCCATTGTTCTTGTTAATTGCAGGTGTTAGAGGTAGTAATATTGTTGATTGGTGAATATTGCAGCATGGTTTGAAGTTTGGGAGTGGCAGAAGAACCTGAAAAGTACCAATTAATGTATAATGAAAACCCAGATTGGCGGTGCTATTGCCATTGGTGATGACAGAGGAGTTAGAGGTGATGCTGGTGGAAGTGGAGGATTTAGGTGTGGAGCATGAGATGCATTTGTGCTGGTTGTGGAAGACATATTAGATGAACTTGCAATGCTCCATCAATACTCAGTGCACATTTTAGTGCTTGTGCTTGTGGAAAATGGAGTCAGTGCATCTGCCAAAAGGTAACTCTTTGAATGTCTCCCATGTGAAAGCTTATTTGGGAACACTGGAAAATAGTGAACATATAGATGATCATTATGAATGTTTTTAAACCAAGATTTTGGATGGCTTTGGGTGTATGTCTACTGACAGCGGTAATACTATAAATGTGGACTAGATAAATACGTGTATTGTGTGTGCAGGTTGGCTTGTTATCTTGTTACTTTTTTTACACATTCTTCTTGTAAGAATATTCATAATTTTGGTGCTTATACTTAGTTTTCTCATAGTAATTAATTGCAAAAACACTAATTATGCATAGCCATTTGTTGCTACTCTATAATCTCTATTGTATTTTAACACTTTTTAGACATACAAAAAAGTATCCATGTGTATATTCACACTTGTACATCCATGCCCCCTCAGATTCGTATTGGTTTTCGGTTTTATTTTTTATTTGTTTGAGTATGTTTTTGTCATGTAAAAATGGTTCTTGTACAGATTATCTTTTGCATTTTAAGGATCTCAAATGTCATTTGTGATCTGATAAGGATAGCTAACCAGTTTATATTTGGATTCTCTTCTATATTTTTTCAGGTATACTCTTTCTTGATACATTAGTTTACACTACACCAAAACATCTGATTTGGGACGGATATACGCGTTGCAAACAAATTTCACCAACGCGTATATCTGTTGGAAATATGGCGTAGCAAATTTGTGTGCAACGCGAAAATCCGTTGGGAAAATTAATTTTTCCAACGCATACAAACGTTGGTCAGCCAGTTTACCAACGTTTGTTTACCAACGGATTCTTTAATTTGTGTAACACTTACAATAATTTAGGCAACGTATTAAACTAATTTGAGCAACATCTATATACGTTGCAAACCCATTTACAGGTGAAAAAAAAAATAATCCGACATTAAAACCAGTAAAAGAAAATAAATTCCGACGATAATTCCGGCAGATTTCTGCACTTTCATATACCATTGTAGATCAACTAAAAGACCCAATTTTTCATATCAACATATGGTTGGTCATCGTAATCCATCAAGATATATATTCATATATATCATCTTGTTAAAAATATATAAATCATACAACAATTTGGTTGATTCAAAGATAAATTCTCACTTTGGTTAAGAATCTAAGTTTCTGAATTTGAAAATACGAAAGTTATTTCGTAAGAATACCTTCAGTTGTTTACATATTTTCTGGTATAATGAGAAGTACAATGGTTCAAGAGCATTAAAATCAATCCTGCAGAGTAAAAGACAAAATTATAATCCAACCAAAGTTGATACATAAGCTTCATAGTTTATTGATGAAACCAAAATGTTGACACTTCAATTCAATTTATGGTTCAGAACATATGAAATCAAAACAAATATAAACAGAAAACTTACTTCGTAAAAAACGTTAATCTAAAATTTAAGCTGAAGCCTGAAATGAGGTAGAAGTTGAAGTTAATGGTAAAATGCAATGTGTGACAGATTATCCAGAATGGTGAGGGTACTATTGGCACCTTATATGGAAACATAATGGTTGGGCATCTCCATCATCGCCTGCGTACATCTGTACAAGAATAAAAGAGAAACAAGCTTTGTTAATTACGACGACAAATATGTTCATATTTCTAGAGTAATGAAGTAGTGGTGGTCATCTACATAGTTAACAAGAAGAAAATCATAAAGATTAGTAATTAGCAGAGACCAAGATCAATACCATATTAAAAAGAGAGAGAGGCGGATCCTACTTTACATATAGTTTTTAAGAAAGTTTTAAAGAAGAAGTTTCTTCACCTGAGTAGACTTTTAAGCCAACAATGTACTCTCAGCAGCTTTTTTCCTTTCACTGCCAGATTTCAGCTCAGCCAAATACCTACGATAACCAATAATAGCCAATTAGGTGTCCGTGATGCGAACTCAGTAACTGAAATCTTAAGAACAAAACAATGAAATATGTTATGCTGCAAATGGATAGAAAAATATAAAGACTAAGTACAGACACAACAAACAAAATCAAAACCAAGGAAAGATATAAACCCTTGTCATTGTATGACCAAGCAGAAATTCTATTATGATTTTCTGGAATGTACTTTTTGTGAAATTGGAACGACAAAACCCTAGTGTCCTCTTGGAAATTGAATGGCCAGGAAATTGTGACCTACCTACAAGTTTAGAACAAGTTGAAGAATTTGCATGTTCGTACGTACTCCAGAAGCA
This sequence comes from Papaver armeniacum, assembly GCA_023531295.1. Taxonomy (NCBI): domain Eukaryota; kingdom Viridiplantae; phylum Streptophyta; class Magnoliopsida; order Ranunculales; family Papaveraceae; genus Papaver; species Papaver armeniacum. The sequence goes on along the minus strand of JAJJWW010014835.1, from coordinate 1,638,599 downwards.
TTTCCAGCTAGTTTCATCAATGTTTTCTAAGATGAATGGATTGACAATGTTCACATTTTGCAGGATTCCACACAACGTAGATGTCAGGAATCAACAAGGGAAATTTAAATAGACCAATAAAGCACCGATTTCACCACATACATCAACAACGTATTCGTCACTTTTGTTGCTACTGGCTCGGGGTTACCTTTCCTGACAGCTGACTACAAGTGCTTGATATCAACCTGACTTTTCATTAGAGAACTTAGAAAAAGTTTTTTCTCATCTTGAGCAACCTGTACACCTTTTTCAAAGCCTCTATACTAGAAATTTGTCGCGCACTAAAAGAGACCTCGTCAGTATGCATCAAAATGTTCACCTGCGCCAGAAGCAATAAACACAAATCACCAAAATTCTTCCCAATGTGTGGACTGGGATACACTGATAAAGGACAAATAATGAATATAAGCGCCAAAACTAGCAAACTGATAAAAATAAGCATACCGCATCTGATACATCACAGTGAAGTTTCATTACAGAATCACCACGGCTAAAATAGTTTCATTGTACAGGGTAAAATGCTCTTTATTTTACTTTCTAAAAATCCATTTATATGTCAGTCTCAATATAGTTACAGAGTGGGAAGAAGTCCGGTAAAACTACACTTTTGTAGAGTTGCCGACTGGGAGTATGTAACGGTACATCGACTATATCACAAAATTTTATGGAACTAAGCTATCTCAGCCTGCGTGTATCGAAATGTATTCTCAAAATTACAAGCCAAAATAGGCCCTGAGACTAGTTACAGTCCTAACAGTAGACTAACACAAAAAGGGACATATTTTCCGTTAGCCTATGAAGCACAAATTTCATAACAAAAACTTTATTGTCGCATCGTTACGGTACGTGTGGCTAATGATGCAAGAGTATGACCTGAATGTTCAAGTACGTAAGGTAGTTGAATGCTAACACATAAAGAAATTAGCACATTACTACCATGGTATCTTAACCCTAGAATTTGGCAATATTGATGGAATAGCCCTATGGGGTCAAGTCTAAATGAAAAGAAACTATTTTAGTTCCACAAACATTATGTGACACCCATATCCAATACTTCCATTTGAATTTAAAGACAGTACTCATCTGTCCGTTTTCAGTCACCAAACGATATATCAAAATAGCATTACATCCCATTTTCGTTATTCTTCTCAAAAGAAATGCATGTGGGACTTAACAAGCTTTTTGTACTAGTCCGTTAAACAATATCTAAATCCTTTGACATACAATCATAAAGAAAACGGAGCCAGGTATCAACGGACATCCAAAAACATAGAGATACTAGTTACATCCTAAAAATGGAAGCAATGGTATGACAATATTAATAAGCAAGAGATAAAAATATAGAGTGAGACTATAATATACTATACCAAATTTATAAAGTATTCAAGTTCAGTGAATGTACCAATTTGATGGCATGGGTCCAAATACATACACCACTCGTGCAAACAGATGGTGGTCAGAGTAATCAAATCAATACCTTTCTGTCCGGATTTCTCACATACTCTAATGTGCAGTTATGTTGGTGCTGAGAGGTGTGATTTTACTTGTTGTAATAAGCACTCCTTAGAGATTCTACACCTGTGATATCACTTTCTAAAAAGACTCAAGTTCCCGTATCATTTCAGGATGCTAAAACAATCAAAGTTCGAGACATGCATACCTAAAACCAACAGTAAAACTGTAAAACCACACTAAAACTCTGTTCAAAACCTGGCTTATCGGCACTCGAAATCACCAGCAAAATCAAGATGACATCCAACTCCTTATTGACTTTGAAATCGTCTCCTTGAACTCCAAAAGAAAACAACCACAATCCATGGATGCATCAGGTTCTTCAACTGGTAATCACAACCAAAATTTCTAGCCATCACTCGAACTCAAAATCACTAGTCATAAGTGGACTGAAATACATACCTTAAAAATATATCCATATCAAGCAACTCCTTGGCAGACAATGATAACTGCAATTCAAGTTTGTACGAAATTACGATGTTGTTAGTTGAAAAATGACAAAACTGAGCCTTTAAACCCGATGCATCAGTTAACCAACTATCCCAACAATGACATCATATGCAATTCATATAAACTAACACATACATCCCCACCTCATCATGAGTACCCACCCCTTACAAGTCTCCACTGCTACCTTCACTATCACCTCCTCCACCACACCAAGAGACTGATTTCCTAAAACCCATCACTTTTAAACCTAAAATAACAACAGGAGAACAAATCCAAAGCAACGCACTTTAGAACCAATAATGTTAAGAATCATATCACCTTTATACAGACATAAAAGTTAAATAACTGCACCACTAACAACAATAATAAGCAAAAATCATCAACCATTGATTTCAGTCATCTCCACCAGCTTCTACCTGCATCACCACCCAGGTTTCATCACAAACAATACACCACCATCAACTAAATCTTAAAATATGTTGCACAAACCACACCACCAACACCTGCTACCACCAACAAACAGTTAAAACACCAAAAAACTGAAATCAAAAGAAGCAATGCTTTAAAACTACATCAAATAGTAAACGGAAAGAAAAATTGCAAAATCTTTACCTAATACTACCTAAGAAAGACTACTTTACAAAATCAAGCAATGATAACAAAAATAGGTAAAAGATTAGGTAGGATTTGCTTTGAATTCAGGAGAAAAATTAACTAAATCTAGGGTTACAAAATTAGGGGATATAAAATTCGAATTCTGAGATGGGTTTTGATTCAAAGATGCGGTTAGACTAGGTTTTGAAATCAAGCTTGATTCGGTGATGAGAGTTGTATGGACATGAAGGATATCAATCTCCCTCTCATACAGAAAATGAGTGAGCTGAAATCAGATAAAGGTTTGTTTTTGGTTAAATCCAGGGTTATAAAAGAGGGGTTTTCTTTTAGATCCGATACATGGTTTTGATTTTGAGATACGGTTAGGATTAGTTTTTGATTTGTGAGAGTTGGGTCGCTAAGATTTTCAGAATGGAGTTGAGGAAGATAAGAAACCGAGGAGATTTTATTCTCTCCTCAAATGTAAAATGTTTTTTTTTTTTTAAAGCATGACTAAAATGTTTTTAAGTTAAAACAAAAATAGATAAAAAAAATAAAAACGCTTGAAAATAACCCAATTTATAATAACCCTTGGATCGCAACCTATATCAACGGTGCATAAATTATTCTAGGTTATTATGAATTAATTTATAAATGGTGCAACAGATATTTTATTGTGCAACGTATATTACTGTTGCTCGGTCTTCAACGTTTATATCCGTTGCACATCGAAAAATTCAGGTGTTGCAAAAACCAAGATTTGGTGTAGTGTTAACTGTAACTAGTTTTCTCAATTTCACTCTTAGACTCTAGATTCTGGGGACAACTTCAGAAAGTTGCTTTCATTTTTGGAGGAAACTTGAGCTAGTTGGTTCCAGATTCGGAAGCAACTTGAGCTAGTTGATTCCAGATTAGGAGGAACCTTGAGATAGTTGGCTTCATTTTTTTTGAGAAATTTGTTCCTGTATTCCACTTGGAATCCTCATGCAATTGTTTCATTTTAATCGCTTTTACCGGATACAAAATATAGTTGGCTGATTTGTTCGTTTTTCTCCTACGGTATCAACTTTGCCTCATTTTATCAAATTAAATATGAACTTTGTTTTCTTACAGTATTTCTAGAGCTCTGTACTGTCTACAGTTCTAACAAACTCTTATGCACTGATTTTGTGAAATTATTGTAAAATGTGCAGGCTCCTAGCCAAGCTTTGACAAATAAGATCGCTGAACACCTACTTCTGCTGGAACTAAATAAGTCGCATTTCAGTGGGTGTCGAGGTATGTATGAGACTATTTAATATGATTGTTGGTTACAACTGGATGGTGTTCTTAAGTCTTGCATCACCTGATCTAACAGAGATTTCCCCTTGTGTACTCTTAGTTGTTATTGTATGATAATCAGGTTGTGCAAGATGGGTATGAGTTCTGTACAAAACAACAATTGGTGAACTAGTTGCTTCCATCTTTGGAAATAACTTCCCATACGTTCTTTTTAATATGGGTTTAAGAACCACTACTATGTTAACTAGCTAGGACAGAAATGATTCCATCTTGAACTATCTTCTATGCTTGTGTGTTGTTGCTGCTTGTGTATCCAGTCATTGAAGAGCAGAACAACGAGGATGTGATACTGTCTGGTGGTGGTTCGAATTGTTGGTTGTGCACTGAAAAGAGATATGAAGTGGCAGGTGCTGGTATGTGATTTTGATATGTTACTTTGTATTTACGAATCTCTGGTGCAATGGTAGCACAACTAACTATATGTCAGAATATGTGTGTTCGACTCACACTAGGTTCACTTTTTTGTGTACAATTTTTATTTTTTGGAGACAACTTGGGATAGTTGGCTCCATATATGAAGACAACTTGCGCTAGTTGCTTTCACTTTTGAAGACAACTTTGTGCTAGTTTCCTTCACTTTTGAAGACAACTTGAGTTAGTTGCCTCAGATTCGGAGACAACTTGAGCTAGTTGGCTCCATTTTGTTTTGAAACTTGTTCTTGTACACTATTTATTGGAAACAACTTGATCTAGTTGCCTCCGGTATGGACACTATTTATTGGAGACAACTTGAGTTAGTTTCCTCCGATATGGACACAACTTCTGCTAGTTGACTCCACATGGTAGTGGTGGTCGTCGGCGGCGGTGGTGGTTGGCGGAGGTGGTGGTTAGCGGCGACGGTGGGTGGCGGTGGTGGTGGACATTGGTGGTGTTGGTTAGCGGCGGCGGTGGTGGACAGTTGTGGTGGTTGGCGGTGGTGCAGGTGGTTGGTTGTTAGCGGTGGTGGACAGTGGTGGTGGTCGGCGGCGGTGGTGGTGGTCGTCATTGGTGGTTGGTGGGCGGCGGTGGACAGTGGTGGCGGGTAGTAGAGGTTTTTTTTTTTTTTTTTTTTTTTTTTATTAATGGTTAGCCTTTTTGTAAATATACTATATAAAAGAGGGTATTTTAGTAATGTATTAAGTTTAGGGGTATTTGTAAAGTTCAAAAGGGTATATTTGCATGGGGCCTCATAGTAGGGGTATATAGATAATGTTCCCTTTTCTTGTCCTTCCACCCGTGCATCCATTGGATACAAATTCGTTGGATATGGATTGGATGCGGATGCCAAATTTGAAATCCGTAGTGCAATGGATTGGATGCGGATGAGGCGAAAACCGGTCCATACCGGCCCATGCTCACCCCTATGAGTCAGATTAAAAAAAATATACGATGTGAGTTAGCAAAAGTAATTAGTCGTCATTGTCTCATGTGTGTGGTGCGATTCCAACTGCCGATTTCGAGTAATAAAAATATCGTAAATGCTAAAAAAAAAAGAGAGGGTGAAATCCCGATTTCTCTTCAGCGTGTGGGACCCTCTACACAAAACGTGCCCCCTATTAATTCCAGTAGGTGGCGTGTCCCATATTCTATGAGACATGGGAGAGAAATCGGGATTTCACCCTCTCTTTTTTCGGAAAAGAGGCTAGCCTCGGTACATATAATGAGAAAGTCGATTTAGGAAATCAGATACCTTATAAAGATTTTTCCATATCATAAAACAGTCACACAAATTGTAGTATCTCCACCAATTCTTGCATATCAATTATATCCTTCATATCTAAAACAATTTCAGAAAACTTTCTCTCTTGCAAAGTAGAGGTCCAAACATCTAGGGACCAATTGATTTTGAAAAAAAAAATGAGTTTATGTCAAAGCACACGACATTAACCGGATAAAATCCAACCCAATGTTCATCAGAACATGTATACTACATGAACTGTAGTTTTTCAATTTTAGATTGCCTGATGCAATCAAGGTGGCAGCGATCTAGTAACATGAGCCAAAAAGTAACCATAGTGTTGTAACCATAGTGTCTCAAGTAACAATAGTAATCTGAATCGATCTTTAAGTGTCTGTAATGGAACAAATCGGTCGGCTGACTCGGCGCTGAAAATGTGGTAACAGTTGTTGTAATAAGTGAACTTATAGATGATCTTGAACAAGCGGATGATATCCTTGTTTTCATTCCTAAACCTAAAACAAGTAAATCTAAGACTAAAGCTAGATAAAAACTTAAACTTACGTTAAAACAAACACGAATAAAAGTTACATTAAATGAAAAATATAACGCTGAATCGATCGACAACCCTAGAACATGTTTTCAATTTTTTCTGAAGACCACTAAGATCTTTGCAAGTAAGTTGATGTTCTGTTATAATCTTCGCCTGAAAGCAGTGAGCTCGTCGGAAAAATCCTCAGCAATTGAAAGGTATCCCTCAACTAAGCTTATGAAGAAGATGAAGTTGAAGGATTTAACGATGAATGAATCGAGAAATTGAAAAAATCCTTCAATACAATTGATAAAAAGCGTGAGAAATGAGCGTAAATTACTAGGATGTGAAAGAAACATGAAAAGAGAAAGATGGTTCAGACGAAAACGAAGAACACAACGTGATTCATGTTGAAATGAATCTGGTTTTTCGAGGGTTTGATTTCGTAGAAACAAATTAAAAAAGTTATAACTTTGCTATGAGGAGGGGTGGCAGAAGGGGGAAAAAAGGAGGAGGAGGAGAAATAAGCTAGAAGGGTTTCAATATGTAGTAGTGACAAAGGCAAAGGGTTTACTTATCTATGGGCCTTGTATGCCTCGAATTTGGGCCTTGCAGCATGTTGCTTGTTTTTTTTCTGACTCAACTTCTGATCATGTCTTTGACTTGCATGAGTTTGAGGTTAGACCTTTCTTTCTTTCTTTTTTTTTTTTTTTTTTTCCTGACTCAGACATGGTTCTTGATTCAGACCCATTTAAGTCAGGAGATAATAATCTCGACCCATGGGACCAAACCACTAACTTCCAAATATTGAGGTGCACACTTGTTTGGTTGTAGAGTATGGAAAAGCTTAGCAAGAAATTCATTACCAATCTAGTAACCTCTTACGAAAGAAGATGCTCAGCAATTATGTGGTTAGGGGGTGGAGATGACCTTTTTTGTAACCGTAATTTTTAGGAACATCAAACTGGAGGTGCCTCATACAAAACAACCACGTTTGTCTGTTGCAACACCAAACCGACTTCCTTATTACTTAGCTTATTTAGTTTACATAGTTTCCTAGTTTACGTAAGACTTCCATTCATTATCTTTTACTTGCTTACCAAGTAATTCAGTTTGCTTTAAATACTCGCCTGAGAATTGTATCGAACTACAACTTCAATTAATACAACTCAATATTTTATCTTCTTCCCTTAAAACTCTTAAGCAGAGGTGGTTAACCCCCAACCCAAAGGGTTTTATCTAGGGTTCTTGCAATCCTATTTGTGTTCTAGTTCTTTTATTTGTGCTCTAGTTGTTGTTTGGTCTAGAACCCTAACATTGTCATGGAGATGCTAGCTCTTCCTATTGGGATAGTAGATATCTGCAAGGTTCTTATTAAAACTGGAGGTGTTTCACGGACAAGTCTACATATCCCTAAAACCTTTCCTTTTTTCTTTTCCTCAATACTGATACCCATTTAAACCCTCCATACGGGAATGATGAGCCCTTTGCGGTCTGTAACGGCTCACGGCTGAACAACCATGCTACAATATTTTTGGGACACATATTGAGGAAAGGGGGTTGGGGATGGAGCATTAGAAAATAAAAATAAAAATAAAAATAAAAATTGACCATTCAATGAAAACAAATTAAATAAAAATATACTTGAAAATTATTCGAAATAAATAATAGCAAAGCCCTGCCGCAACTAAGGGTACTAAGCCAAGCCGGATTCCATCTCCTTGTCGATAGTGATATACTATAGTTACTTGTTGTCTGACCTCTTTCCGCAGCTCATCTAATGTTCCATTACCGTCCCATTCCTGCACGACGCAATTTTTTCCTTCAAGCGCTTTCAATGAAACAAAGGTATTTATGTGCCGGACTGCGTTAAAATACTTCAAACCAAGAGAAGCTTCATCCTTAATAATCACCTTTGAAGTCGAAGATTTCTCATCAAAACACACGAGATTTGACTTGTTGTGCCACATCAGAACTTTATTCTTCTCAGTTATAAGAAATGGAACGAGGTCGTCCTCGATCTTCCTATTGCGTATACTAAATTCTCTTCTCCAACTCCCATAAGTACAGTTCTTATTCTTATCATGACCTTCATCCTTCGTAAAGAACCATATGTCAATGCGTTCACTGGCCTTATTCAAGAACAGAAAACGTCTACCTTCTTGAACGTGATGCACGAGACATAAACACCCTCTCAATATTTTGAGCCTATAACTTTGTTCAACTGAATTCAAGTTATTATCGGATGTTCCCTTATCCGGATATAAACAAGGTGGTGATGGAAGTAATCCCAACTTTTCATCTGCCAAACCAAAACCTACGATTTTCATTGTCTTGTAGTCTATCCAATAAAGAACTCCATCGGCAAGGACACCTGGTGATGGACATAGCGAGTAGGCAATCTCTCCTTTATATCTCCACCCGGTGCCACCACCAAGAGTGTAAACTTCCACATGTCCAATAGAGACACTTCGATCAGGGTAATAGATTCTAACGACCTTGTATTTGCTAGTTGAATAAAACCCAAATCCACTCACTACTACGCCATTTGAACCGATTGATGTTAACTTGGGTAGGTTTACAGATTCTCTGGTAAACGGGTTACAAATGTAAACAGGATCATCTATAACACCGGTAGGAAGAGTAATGCAAACCAAACCGTTGCATGAGCCAACAATGACGTCTTTGTACTTTTCAGACGGGCTCTTGTGATATCTGTTTCCGATGGGAGGATGATGAACCATCTTTACAACGTTATGGTGTTTCGGTTCTTTTTTGATACGACTGTACATCTCCATCACGCCAACAGTTGCATAGTAAAGTTTGAAATCTGTTTTATTTTTGCGGTTTAACCCAATTGCGAAAATTATGCCCTCTTGCATATAGCCAAAGAAAGTTTGCCAAGTCTTTGATACCTGTTTGCATTGTAAGGCAGATTCAGCTGGTACATGAGAAAGTATTTCCTCAGCTATTTCAGGAAGAAAATTATCCCAATCCAAGTGATTCTGCTTCTCCATCTTCGAACTTGCGGAAAAAAACCAAACAATACCAAGTCTTGATATTTGTCAATGGTATATTTATATTTATACGTGTACAAGAAGCAGTGATCTTAAATTGTCTATGTTTAGGAATTTTGAATGTGTTTCTACAAGGATTCTCAAAGCTTATATAATTCCTTCCAATTCAGGATTCCAAGTGCTGGTAGTTTTAGGATTCTCCCTTCAGTTCTCGATCATTTGGGATATGTTTAGGAATTTGTCATTACATATTACTAAACCACACTCCAATTTTACGAAAACACCCTCAAATAAATAAATTTACCGTGCCCTGCTAAATCATGGGATCCGTCAGATGTGACGTCAGCAAATGGTCCAAATCCTTAAATATTCGACATGTATTCTACCTATTCTTTTGGAGCCAAAAATTCAAAGCAGTATGACCGCGTAGGGGTGCCAACGTGTCCTGGTCCGGGTAGTGTACTATCCTGATCCGAAACCGGACCAGGTTATTTGGATTGGTTCCGGCTTTTAATGGTTCCGGGTACGGTTTCCAAATATATAAACCCGGAACCGAACCCTATAAAAACGCGGAGTAATTATCAGTTATTTTCTCTAGTGTTTTATACTGTAATTCCAAATCAAACTGTAATTCCAAATCAATTTGGATATGGTAGATGTCGAAATAAATACCCCACAAGGATAATATTATCCATCGTATTCACCAAAATAAAATCAAGATAAGAGAAAGTTCAAAGTTCAGGCAATAATCAACGAATTAATGGAGTATTAATCAACGAATTAATGGAGTATTTCCATCACATCAGGCACGGAGCTGTTAAGGGTCTAGTGGGGACAGTAGTCCCCACTAAATGTTGTGATTTTAACTCTATAGGATTGGTAATTAGATAATTCTACCACACATAGGAATTAATTTATGGGGGAATGACGGAAAATAGGTTAAAGAATGTGATCTCGTATTTTTCCCTTAATTGCCGGTAGCTTTTCTCCGTAAAGAAAGAAGAAGATTAACTGGATAATTCATAATTGATGAAGCTCCAATGTATTCACTAGCAAATTCAAGCATCAGATAGGCAACTATGCTGATATGAAAATAATAACCTAATTCAAAAACAAAACAAAAAAAGGAAAATCATTCGATAGCATGTTTGTTATATTATCTGGTCATGGAATTCTGCAAATTCACATATTTAGTGTTATATACGCAAAACATGTTAGAATTTAACAAGTATTTCAACGTTTTCACAATCCAAGATGTAGTTAAAGGTGGAAAAAAAATTGCGACCTTCGGCCGCCTATTCGGATTTAGATCATACTGTTAGTATATAAATTTGTCCCCCCTAACCAAAATTTCTAACTCCGTCCATGCATCACATTGACAAGAGAAGACAAATAAAAAAAGATTCAAGTATAAGTATGAGTCAAGCATTAACAACAAATGGAGCTCTTAGTTTTCAAGTTTCTGATGAAGCCAGATATGTCAAAGATTCAAGCAATGAGTTAAGTGTTAGAAATCTATGTTAGTATTCCTCTTACAGTACATGTTTGTATACTCTTAGAACTAACTTTCCAAGATTTATATGAACACACAAGCACCATTATTGAACAAGAAGATTATAGAAATCAATAATGTCTACAAGCAATGTAAGAAACTATCTTAATACAATTTGTATTAACCTGGGTACCATATGAAATCATATATGCCAAATTTAGGATCCGGAACAGTGCATTCTAAGAACCCAGAGTCTCAATATGTACAATCCTAGATATACTTCATATATGTGCATATGTATGTACAGATTTTTGAGACGTTTTCTCAAATACTCTGTGTGCACAGAATTGTAAACTCTGTTGAGTCAATTCTTCCTTTGTGATTAACACTCCAAAGTATTATCACAAACAATTACAAACCCATTGTAATTCAATCAACAAATCAGCATTATATGAAACAAGTAATAAAACAAAATAAAACAAGTAAAGTAAAAGCAGATTGAGGCTAGAGAAGAACTCTATTATTTCCTTAAGACAATTAACACCCACATTGATGTCGTATGGGTGAATGGTGTTTGTCTCCCAGGACTTCAACAATCTTACCTTCTTGATTGATGCAGCACTCAAACAACGCAAGAAGCTTCAAACTAAGAAACATTATGGTAAAACATGAAAAGAAAAAGATGGTTCGGACGAAAACGAAGAACACAACGTGATTCATGTTGAAATGAATCTGGTTTTTCAAGGGTTTGATTTCGTAGAAACAAATTAAAAAAGTTATAACTTTGCTATGAGGAGGGGTGGCAGAAGGGGGAAAAAAAGGAGGAGTATGAGAAATAAGCTAGAAGGGTTTTAATATGTAGTAGTGACAAAGGCAAAGGGTTTACTTATCTATGGGCCTTGTATGCCTCGGATTTGGGCCTTGCAGCATGTTGCTTGTTTTTTTTTCTGACTCAACTTCTGATCAGGTCTTTGACTTGCATGAGTTTGAGGTTAGACCTTTTTTTTTTTTTTTTTTTTTTTTTTTTTTCTACCTGACTCAGACATGGTTCCTGATTCAGACCCATTTAAGTCAGGAGATAATAATCTCGACCCATGGGACCAAACCACTAACTTCCATATTTTAAGCGAGTCAGATCCGACTTAAAAAATAAATACAATTGAGTCAGATCAAGAAAAGAAAATGATGTAAGTTAATCGTCTTAAAATGCTACGTGAACAATCGTATAAAAGCTGATCCCACGTGAAAACTAACATGGAGGATAGAGAAAAGTTTTTGTTGCAGATAGGTGGTGGTTTTGTATTACGGATCCTTCCAAATTCATCAAAACTAGTTGATTCAAGTATCAATTTCCGAAGAAAACCACAATTATTAATAAGATCTCTAACTGGCGTAACGATTTTTTTTTGTTTTTGCTTGATTGTCGATATTCTACTCTTTAAAATTTTCCTCTCATCGGTCTATGATTGTTTGTAGGTTTTATAATCCTCAAATTTTCCATGTTAGTTTCGGTTCTGATTACACTTGAAGCTAGGGTAATTTTTAGTTTTTATATGATTTCTGGTTTGGGATTTGTAATTGTTTATCTATGCTTATATTCAATAATCACCCAAGTAGCTCTCCCAAAAAAACATTCAAAGCAAAATCAAATATTTTTCAATACCAGTAATAAAATCCAGATTCAAGATAGCACGTTTATGGTTCACAATGCTAAGACCAAGAGATGTTATGGTTTCTCTTTAAGTCAAGACGGAATTTTGAATTCCATGATACCACTGGATTATATACCTGTATGCTTGTTTTCTGTTACCCATATAAATGGTGATAGAAATGGTTGATGATGAAGAATCAATAAGCGAGAAGAAGATGAGGTAGTGTAGAAGAAGAAGTTCTACTTCTAATTCGTGCATTTTTTTCGATAACTCTGTTATATTCTTTAATGACGTGGATAAAATGAGGAATGAGTCTCTCCACATCGGTTTCCAAGTCAAATCAGTTGTCACTCAGCTGTTATTGCGTTGTATATATAGCAAGATCGGATTACCAGAATTTTTTCGGGGTCACGATTTTTCCCTCGTCCGAAAGCTACACCCAATAGGATGGAACAAGCTAAACAAGCCAATAAGCGGAGGGGGTGGGCTAGGTATCAAGAAGACTAGTCATCACAACGAAGCACTTTTCATGCACTAGTCCAGAAGGGGCTATAAATGACGAATGAAATCTGTTATAACACATGATTTATCACGATTTTCATCTGTCATTCGAACCGTTATTTATTTGGCGTGACTTTTTATAAATGACAAATAAAAATCATTATATAAAATCACGGATATAGTTTGTCATTAAGAATGACAAATAAAGTTTGTAATTAAGAATAACAAAAATAGTTTGTTATTTAGAGTAACAGTGTCTTCTTGTCGTTTAATATCAATATAAATAAATTACAATTAATGAATATTCATGATTATTATTTGTATTTATTTTTTATTTTTGTTGTATTTTAAAGTGAATCACATAAAGCTAAATTTGGAATTGAATCAGCTGAACCGGAAATAGAATTTGAGATCGATATACATTGCATTTAAAAGATGAATTCAATTTTACATTACAACCAAAAAAGGATAAATTCATCCTGCATTTCCAACTAAAATCACACTGAAAAATATGAACCAAAACATCGAATCTACTAAAACTGCCACTTAATCTGCATTTTATTTAGTCTCTCATATAGGATTACAGAGATTTTATGCATCCTAATCATATAACCTGGTGACTCATCTCCAAAGAATTGCATATACATCGTATGACATCCACTTGGATCCATTATAGCATTAATGAGTCGGTTATATTCGGCATTGTTGGATGGCATAGTAAAATCAACAAAAGCACTTGCAACAGCTCCCTTTAGTTCCTCAAAAATCAATACGTTAAGGGAAGGTCGAATAATCCATGTATCATGTTTAAGAAGATGCGAGTTAGTTTAAAAAAACTTTGAACACTTTCAACAAACATCAAAGCTATTAAATGTTACAGCAGCAAGCAACGACATATAACCAAAACATGATGAAACATTATTTAAGAGAGACAACAAAGAAGTGGAAACAATCCAGCTACGAGCTAGAAAGGGAGACAAACTTATACTCTTCCTCGATGGGTCATAGACTCGTAATAGAATTCAGTTATCCCAACAAGAAAAATATTTACAACTTTTGTGTAGATTGCCTAGTAGAATTATAACTAGAGCCTCTACTTTACATAACCACTATCTAATTAATATAATGATTCACAGTTTCAAGCCAACTATAATCAGAACTAAATCGAGGCAAGCATAGTCAATTGCAATGCCTTTGCTGAAAAGTCAAACCTCCGAATAATACCAAAGAAGAAAAAAATAAAATCATTTTCCATCTTGAATTGCGCTTTCAAATTCAAAGGGAATGACTAAGCCAACTGAAGACAATAACTAATTTATGTATGTAAACCAGGAGAAGGAAAAAAGTAACCAATATATATATTCCAAAAGAAGCAGAACAAAGCAACATATAAGTCATACCATACCTTGGAATTTCCAGTAGGTGCGTTGGTAGCTGACGGACTATATTTACATGAAACAAGTTCTCCTCCAGAACCAAAGGACACCGCCACTGGCCTTTCCAAGTACCCCAATCACATTCTTTACAAAAACATCATCGATTCCTGCTCAAGCATAAAGCATAGACACGGTCAACAACTTAATAAAATTTATCTTACACAACAGGAAGCAGTTTATATTCAAACAAATTAAATTGAGGATATGTTCTCGTAAGACAACTCACATTTCCTTCGCCTAGTACACATCCAAGAACAAGAGGATGTGAGGGGCATATGGCAGCAAAATACGGGTCTCTGAAGAACTCTTAAAGCCTTTTAAGATTCCTGGAAATGCCTCCAAGATCCAATTGTTCGGAAGCAAACATCTTCTGTGGGTCATTTATAAATTAGTTTCCATCAATGCACAGGCAAGTGTTTAACAAACTTAACCTCCATTTAACCCCCATTACCATCACATCACCTACAATTAAACATGTGAACAAAATTTAAAATTTTGCACAACTTAAATTGCTTTACCGCGGAATTTAAAATTGAAACTAGAATTAATACCATCCTGAAATTAGTCGCCACATAGAAACCAATAGACATGGTCCAAACCATTACCAATAGATTTGGAAAGTGAGATGGAAGAAAACAAAGAATGTCTCAAAGTCCAGCTCAAGCATGAGGTTCTTATTGGTCCTGTAACGGATCATCACAATTTTATAAGAAAAACTCAGAGAATACAAACATCTAGCAGAACTAGTAGTGGTGAATATGTTAGCATTCCTCTTAATCTTCCTAAATTGCAATTACTCATAAGCAGTCAGCTCTACTACAGCCAATGTACCCACATTGTTATATAAAATAGAATTTATCGGCAATTACCTTGCTAGAAAAGCTCACAATTCGTTACTGTGACACAATTGATTCTCATCGAATGCAAAACAGGTTACAGATTATCAAATAAATTATTAGCAAATTGTCACCATAACTTCTGTACACATATATAACAAACAAACCCAATACCTTTAATTTTGTTGAAATTAAATTGACCCAGATAGTCAAAATTAAATACAATTGAGATAACAAGTCTAGAACCTTAAAATCAAAATTCAATGTTCAGAGTTCAAACCTAAATAGAGAACTAATAGTTGTTATTACCATCTCATTAGTTCACAAGATCTCCATCTCCATCTCCATACTTGTAGTCATCATCGTTTCTTGCTGAAAACCCTAAGAAACGAAGGAAAAAAGAGATGCTTCAGAACTCTTCAAGGATTGTAAGAAAATTTGAAAGAAGAAAGTAACCCTAAGCAGAAGAATGAAAAACGAGGCCTTCACCATTTCCCCGTCTTCATCAACATAACCTACTTCTTCTTTCTTCTTCTACTTCTTCAGCGTTGTTTTTGTTGTTTGAGCAGAGATTGGGAGAGATGCGGGGATGAACCGTTATCGATTTGGTTTACGGGGATTTAGTAGATGATTAGGGTTTTTCTATGCTCTTCTAAAATCGAATGATGTCAAGAAATTTCTTGTGAAGAGAAATATAAAAAGATAAAGTAGTTCTGAAATTGGGAAAATTTAGGTTTTTCTGAACGTAGTAAGCACCTGATGAGGATAAGAAGAATACCTGATTCTGCATTCCAATTCAAGATTTCTACGAAGCTTTGGTCAGATCGTGGTTGGTGGAAGGATTTTTATGCAGTTAGTAGCTTGGTTCCCTGAGAGAAACGTCTAGGGTTTTCAATTTTTCTGATAAAAGAACTTAGAAAAGGGAAAGCCAAATGGAAGAGATTATCGGATTGGGTGATAAGGACGAGGTGGGATGGGATTCATCTCCATCCGAGCAGGAAGAAAAAGATTGTGAGAATAGGACCATTGTAGTACTGCCACAAGTTAGCCGGTGGCTAACCATTTTCAGACTGATATAAAAGTGGTTAGCCACTACTGGGAGCCCAATAGAAAACTAATGGTGGGCTTATAAAAGCCTGATATATGTGTCAGATTTATTCCGTCGTTTAATAGTTTCTCGTTAAATCACAAACCTAGTAAATTATGCCGTATAAGAATAACAGTTTTTTGACGTTAAATGGTGGGCCCAACTATTTTCATGTTATATGACGGAAATTATTTGTGATATCGCAATAACACAACTAACGTGTCATTTAAAAACGTGATTAATGACCCTTTTTGGACTAGTGATGAAAAAAAATTGGAATATTCAAGACCAACCACATTCCATTTTTTGAAGCCTCTTCAACGAGAAATACCTACACCATCAACTGATATTGCAAGGTACGATATTGTTAGTTAATGTCATGTGCAGTTTATATTCTTCACATGAACTAGTATGTTAGTTCATGTGATGTTTCCTTTCTTCACATGAACTAGAATGACAGTTCATGTGATGTTTCTGTTTTGCACCAAAAGTTGTGTAACCTATCTCTAATATTAGGTCACATGTGGACTTAGTATAAAAAGAAAAAGATAAGGAAAGAGAAAGTAAGAAGAAGATATTGTCTTCAAGTGAATGAAAGAGAGAGTGAGAAGAACTAATATAGTTCCCACTTCTCCATTATCAAATTATCTTAAACCTTTGTTTTAATCACCCTAACCTTTCCAACAGTTGGTATCAGAGCCAATATCAATCGAATCTGATCTTGGTAGTAGGAATCAATCAAACCCAATCAATCAAAAAAATCAGCAAAAATAAATTTCTTAAAATCTAGATCTAGAAAGAAAAAAAACCAATTTTTCAATCAAACTTAAATCAAATCAATGGGAAGTACAAGAAACTCAAAGCTCAACATTCAACAACCATCAATCCCATTTTTTCATGGAGAAAATTATGATTTTTGGTCCATCAAGATAAAGATTTTATTTATGTCTCAAGATGTATGGGAAATTGTTCAAAATGGGTATGATGAAATTGAAGATACATCAACTTTAAAACAAGACCAAAAGGATACACTCAAGGAGAGTAGGAAGAAGAATGCTAAAGCACCCATGTACATTCAATAAGGAGTTGGAGACACTATTCTACCAAGAGTAATTCATTTTCCTAAAGCTAAAGAAGCTTGGGATATTCTTCAAAAAGAGTATGGTGGAAACAAGAAGGTGAGAGAGTTGAAACTTCAATCATATAGAAGAGATTTTGAAAATCTACATATGAAAGATAATGAAAAATTAAATGAGTTATCTTCTAGAGTTATTGAAATTGTTAATCAAATATTGATGTGTGGTGAAAAGCTAGAAGAAAAAACAATTTGTGAGAAGATTTTAAATTGCTTACCGGAAAAATTTGAACCCATTTTGGTGGTTTTGGAAGCAACAAAAGATATGTCTACATTGGAGTCACAAGTGTTATGGGCTCAATTGAAAGTCTATGAAGAAAGGGTGTCACCACACGCCGAGAAGTCGATTGAGAGTGCTTTTCAATCGAAAATGAATTTGGACACAAAAAAATCAGCAATGAAGAAAAATGTGTACAAGGGTGGTTCTTTATCTAATTTCAAAGGAAAGGGAAATTGGAACAAAGGAGGAGCAAGTTCTAACAACTACCAAAAGGGTGATTCTCAACAATTACCAAAATGCAATATTTGCAAGAAGAATGGTCATTTGGAGAAGAATTATTGGAACAAAGGAAAACCCCAATGTGGGAATTGCAAAAAGTATGGACATTTGGAGGAGGATTGTAGATACAAAAGAGATGAACATGCCGGTAGAGCGGAAGAAAAAGAAGAAAAACGAAACTTTTTTACGCTTGTCAAAGTGCCGTAGAAACTTCTAAAAGTGAAGTGTGGTTTATAGATAGTGGTTGTACAACTCATATGTCCGTGTGAAGAGCTTGTTTGTTGACATGGATACATCCGTAAACTCTCTAGTGAAGATGGGGATGGAAACATAGTTCAAGCTAACGAAAGAGGCAAAATTTGTGCAATGGGGCAAAATACATTGGAGATGTGTTATATATTCCGGATTTTGCACAAAATTTTCTTAGTGTTGGGAAACTTGTGGAGCTTGGGTATGCGGTTCATTTTGAAGATGGATATTGCACCATTTATGACAAGAAACACAAGAGCAAGAGACAAGTAATGAAGAGTATCAAGATGGAGAAGAATAGAAGCTTCCCAATTGTATTTGAAAAGGAGAAGAATGTTGCAATGAGGATGGAAACCATGGATGAAACATGGTTGTGGCACAAAAAACTTGGGCACTTGAACTTCAATAGTCTCAAGGTGCTTTGCAACAAGAACATGGTGCAAGGACTTCCACATCACATCAACCACAAAGAAGGAGTATGTGAGGGTTGCGCACTTGGAAAACAACATCGCCAATCATTTCCAAAAGGTGTAGCATGGCTTGCAAAAGAAATGCTTAGCTTGGTATATACCGATGTGTGTGGACTAATGAAGACACCAACTCATGGAGGTAATAGATACTTCATTTTATTCATTGATGACTTTACTCGAATGACTTGGGTGTACTTCATGAGGGAAAAATCTGATGTGTTTGGTATTTTTAAGAAGTTTAAATGTCTTGTTGAAAAACAAAGTGGCCATTACATCAAGGTTTTGCGAGGTGATAGAGGCAAAGAATACAACAACAAAAACTTTGATAAGTTTTGTGAAGATGAAGGCCTGGAAAGACAATTAACCGTTGGCTACACTCCTCAACAAAATGGTGTTTCGGAGAGGAAGAATCAAACCGTAATGGAAATGGCGAAGTCCATGCTTCATTAGAAGGGTATGCCAAAAGTGTTTTGGGCCGAAGCCGTCAACACCGCCGTCTACTTGATGAATAGGTGTCCAACAAAATCCGTATGGGACAAGACTCCGTTTGAAGCATGGAGTGGAAGAAAACCATCGGTAAGGAATCTCAAAGTATTTGGTAGTGTGTGCTATTCTCAAATTCAAAGGTGAAGAGAACAAAGCTTGATGAATCAAGTGAGAAATGTGTATTTCTTGGCTATAGCCTCCAATCAAAAGGCTATAGGTTGTATAGCTTGAAGAACAACACAATGATCACAAGCCGTGATGTCTTATTTGATGAAGGAACTTCATGGAATTGGGAAGAAGGTAAAATTGAGAAGAGAACCATATTTGTTGATGAAGAAGAAGAAAATTCAACAACAAAAGATGAAGAAGGTGAAGAAAATGAGGAAGAACTACCTCAAACACCTCCAAATATAAGGCAAGGAGCATCACCAAGTATGTCTCCAAGTACTAGTGCATCAACATCACCACCGTCGGCACCAAAGAAGATGCAAAGGTTGAGCCGGAGAGTTTTGAAGAAGCATCAAAAGAGCCGGTTTGGATAAAAGCTATGTAAGAAGAAGTTTATGTCATTGATGTGAATGACACATGGGAGAAGGTAGCAAGGCCAAGTGACAAAGAAGTTATTGGTGTGAAGTGGATCTACAAGGAGAAGTACAACGCGGATGGAACGGTTCAAAGATACAAAGCAAGGTTGGTGGCAAAGGGCTACTCACAACAACCCGGTATCGACTACAATGAAACGTTTGCACAGGTAGCTCGTCTTCACACCATTAGAGCTGTGATTGCTATGGCTTCCAAAAAAGGTTGGTTACTTCATCAACTTGATGTGAAATCAGCGTTTTTAAATGGAGAACTCGAATAAGAGGTCTATGTAGAACAACCACAAGGTTTTGTGGTGGAAGGATAAGAAGACAAGGTGTACAAGTTGAATAAAGATTTGTATGGCCTAAAGCAAGCACCAAGAGCTTGGTATAGTGAGATAGATGGGTACTTTAAAATGCAAAATTTCAGCAAAAGCAAGAGTGAACCTACACTATATGTGAAGACTCAGGGTACGTCTATTCTCATTGTTGCATTGTATGTTGATGACCTAATCTTTAAGGGTAATGATGCTCATATGATTAAGCAATTTAAAAGAGAAATGATGATGAAATATGAGATGACTGAAATGGGTCTACTCAAGTACTTCCTTGGTATAGAAGTTCATCAAAGTGAAAATGGAGTGTTCATTTCTCAAAGAAAGTATGCCGAAAAGGTGTTGAAGAAATTTGGTATGCTTGGTTGTAACCCCACATCTACACCACTTGTAGTGAATGAGAAACTCAAGAAAGATGATGGAGGAAGAAAAGTTGATGAGACTTACTATAGAGGTCTTATTGGAAACTTGTTGTATCTTACACATACAAGACATGATATTATGTTTGCTTCAAGTATGGTTTCTAGGTTCATGAGTTCACCTAGTCATCTACATCTTGACGCGTCAAAGAGGTTATTAAGGTACATACAAAGAACCATGAATTTTGGAATCATGTATTCTAGAAATTCAAATGTCAAACTAGTTGGCTATTGTGATAGCGACTTGGGAGGATGTATTGATGACATGATGAATACTTCGGGGTATGCTTTTTATCTTGGTTCGGGTATATTTTCTTGGGCATCGAAGAAACAAGCAACGGTAGCTCTATCCATGGCGGAAGCAGAGTACATTTCGGCATCAATAGATACATATTATGTGACATGGCTAAGAAGAATCTTGGAAGACATCCAAGAGAAACAAGAAGGGAGCACCGTAATTTTTGTGACAACAAATCAACAATTGTTATGTCCAAAAATACGGTTCAAAGATTGTAAAGCAAGGCACATAAATCTCAAGTATCACTTCATTCGAGAAGCGGTTGAAGATGGTGAGATAGAACTCAAGTATTGCAAGACGGAAGACCAATTGGCGGACATATTCACCAAGGCACTTCCCAAAGGCAAGTTTCAAAATTTTATAGAATTATTAGGAGTTGTAGAACATCACATTAAGGATGAGATTGTTAGTTAATGTGATGTGCAGTTTATATTCTTCACATGAACTAGTATGTTAGTTCATGTGATGTTTCCTTTCTTCAAATGAACTAGAATGATAGTTCATGTGATGGTTCTGTTTTGCACCAAAAGTTGTGTAACCTATCTCTAATATTAGGTCACATGTGGACTTAGTATAAAAAGAAAAAGATAAGGAAAGAGAAAGTAAGAAAAGATATTATCTTCAAGTGAATGAAAGAGAAAGTGAAAAGAACTAATATAGTTCCCACTTCTCCATTATCAAAATTATCTTAGACCTTTGTTTTAATCACCCTAACCTTTCCAACAGATATCAATACCCACTACTTCCATCCCATAATGGAAACAAATGGCATCTCTCATACTAACTGTCAAAAATCATATATTTCACCAAGTAGGAAATGGTTTGGATACCCCTATCCAAGCAAATTGGATGCCCCACTTTCAAAACCTTGATCCAAACCAATGCGACCCTATCCAATATGTCGCAGACTTAATTGACCCCATCTCCCATAACTAGAATCACGATGAACTGAGCAACCTCCCCAACAATGTAACCCATCATATTATAAACATCCATCTCCCCCTCAACAACACCTCAGACAAAATTATTTGGCCTCACTCTAAATCAGGTCAATATACCACAGCATCCGGGTACAGCTGTCTAATCCAACAGGAAAACAACTCTCTCCCACGACCTCACACTCAACCCCTCCCAAACACAAAATTCTTATGGACCTTACCGTTTCTTCCAAAAATTCAGCTTTTTTGTGGAAAGCTATAAATGAAGGTTTACCAACCTTCTCTCTGCTCCATCACATCAATCTCTCCACCTCCAACATATGCCCCAGATGCAATTCTGAGCCTGAAACAGCCAATCACATGTTGATTCATTGTCCAATGATTCTGTCCACTTGGAACACCCTTTCTAACCGCATATCAGCAAGCCATCCCTAAGGTAACCACCAACCAATTATCATAAACCACCAAACTACAATTTCGTACGTAATTACTGCAAACTCGAGGTAATACCTCTTCTATCACATACTGTTGTTTCCTCTTTTGGTCTATATGGACTACCCGAAATGAGCTCGTATTCAATCAGAGGAAGTCCAACCATGACAACATCCTGGCAAGATCATTCGCACACCAACATGAATTTGAATGGGCAAAAACGACCTCCCCTCCAGTTCTCCCCTGGGAGAGTCCTTACAGATTGACAACAAACATAACAAAATCCTCTATAACCATTCAAGTGGGTTGGAGTATCCCAACACTAGACTGGTACAAAATAAATATTGTTGGTGCGGCTAGAGGCAACCCGGGAACGTGGCATGTGTGAGATGCGATCCCAACTACCGATTTTGAGTAATAAACATAAAATTTTCGGAAAAAAGAAAAAGAGTTGCACGCTATAATGTTTTAGATTTAAAAAAATTTGAATGAGCCAAGAGAAAAACAATGAAAAAAAAGCCGCTACTCACAGTACATAGGCCCAGCTAAACTCCAGAAGGGTGGGGCCGCTAGGGACCGCAAAATTCAAAAGAAATGTGAGGGGATTTTTTTTTCTTTGGAGGTTTTTCTCGCTGTTGGTTTAGAATGACTCTTTAAATTTTTGGCGCCAAAAGACTACATGTCGAATATTTAAGGGTTTGTCATTTGGTGACATCGCATTTGATGGATCCCACGATTTAGCAGGGCTCGGTAAATTTATTGATCTTTATGTAAGGGTGTTTTCGTAAAATTTGAGTGTGGTTGAGTAATCCAGAGGTCGCAGGTTCAATACCCCATTCGCCATACCTTCACACCACAAACTGATTGACAACTGAAGGGAAAATCCTAGAAGTACCAGCACTTGGAATCCTGAATTGGAATGAATTACAAGCTTTGAGAATCCTCGTAGAAAACCATTTAAAATTCCTAAACATAGACAATTTAAGATTACTGCTTCCAATATACGTCATGAGTCTGATCCACCTATAAATACACCATTGTCAAATACTCCCTCCGTCCCTAATTAGATGAGCTACTTGTAGTTTGCACAAATTTTAAGGCAAGTAGGAAAGTGGAGTATATTTAAGTATTTTTTACAATTATACCCTTATGGACAATAATTAGTAAAATTTAGAAACCATTTATCTCATAAACTATACCACGGTTTTTTATAAACTTTATACCGTTGAAAAGCATTTTAAAACACCTACGCAACGAATATAAACATGACTATCAAATTATATATATTTCTTATAGAAAAAATAATTAATTAAAAGGGTAGTTTTAGAAATATTACCTTAGTTAGTGAAATAGCTCATCTATTTGTGGACAAAACTAAAAACCAAATATCTCATCTAATTAGGGACGGAGGGAGTATATATCAAGCAGAAGTACTAGACTTGGTACTCTTGTTTTGTTTTTCGCAAGTTTGAAGATGGAGAAGCAGAATCACTTGGATTGGGATAATTTTCTTCCTGAAATAGCTGAGGAAATACTTTCTCATGTACCAGCTGAATCTGCCTTACAATGCAAACAGGTATCAAAGACATGGCAAACTTTCTTCGGCCATATGCAAGAGGGTATAATTTTCGCAATCGGGTTAAACAACAAAAAAGAACCAAATTTCAGACTTTACTATGCAACTGCTGACGTGATGGAGATGTACAGTCGTATCAAAAAAGAACCGAAACACCATAACGTTGTAAAGATGGTTCATCATCCTCCCATCGGAAACAGATATCACAAGAGCCCGTCTGAGCGATACAAAGACGTCATTGTTGGCTCATGCAACGGTTTGGTTTGCATCACTCTTCCTAATGGTGTTATAGATGATCCTGTTTACATTTGTAACCCGTTTACAAGAGAATCCATTAACCTCCCCAAGTTAACATCAATCAAGTTGACATCAATCAGTTCAAAGGGCGTAGTAGTAAGTGGATTTGGATTTTATTCAACTAGCAAGCACAAGGTCGTTAGAATCTACTACCCAGATTGGAATGTCTCTATCGGACATGTGGAAGTTTACACTCTTGGTGGTGGCACCGGGTGGAGAAATAAAGGAGAGATTAACTACTCATTATGCCCATCACCTGGTGCCCTTGTCGACGGAATTCTTTATTGGATAGATTACAAAGCAATGAAAATTGTAGGTTTCAATTTGTCGGAGGAAAAGTTTGAATTACTTCCATCGCCACCATGTTTATTTCCTGATAAGCGTGCATCCAAAAATAACTTGCATTCAGTAGAAAAAAGTCATAAGCTCAAAATATTGAGAGGATGTTTATGTGTTGTACATCACGTTCAAGAAGGTAGACGTATTTTGCTCTTGAATAAGGCCAGTGAACGTATTGACATATGGTTCTTTACGAAGGGCGACGGCCATGATAAGAATTTTGAATCGAATAAGAACTGTACTTATGGGAGTTGGAGAAGAGAATTTAGTATACGCAATAGGAAGATCGAGGACGACCTCGATCCATTTTTTATAACTGAGAAGAATAAAGTTCTACTATGGCACAACAAGTCAAATCTCGTGTGTTTTGATCAAAAATCTTCGACTTCAAAGGTGATTATCAGGGATGAGGCTTCTCTGGGTTTGAAGTATTTCAACGCAGTTCGGCACATAAATACTTTGGTTTCATTGAAAGCTCTTGAAGGAAAAAATTGCTCCGTGCAGGAATGGGATGGTAATGGAACATTAGATGAGCTACGGAAGGAGGTCAGACAAGTAACTAGACTAGTATATCACTATCGACAAGGAGATAGAATCTTGATTAGCGTAGTACCCTTAGTTGGGGCTTGGCTTTGTTATTATTTACTTCGAATAATTTGGAAGTATATTTTTATTTAATTTGTTTTTATTGAATGATTAATTTTCAAGGTTTTGGGTAGAGGTGTAAATTGGGCTGTGCCCGACGAAGAGCCGCGACCAAAGACAAAGACGTTAAAATGTGAGCACGTAGCCAGCCCAAGACGTGACTTAGCCAAAGACGCACGGCACAAAGACGTTTGTTAAATGGGACGTCGTCTGGGTTTGACTAATTGGCACAGTAGCACAGCACAGCACGCGGCACGGATAAGCACGTGGCCCAGCCCAGCACAGCACGTTAAGAGAGCACGTCATAACATGTACAAATACACCATATAACAAGGCATAATACATCACATCTTTTGTATATTTCACAAAAGAGTCAATATTCTAGCTAGTTTTTAACATTTTATGTTGGGTTATTTATAACAACACATATAATACCTTAATATTTAGAAAATATATTTCAATATCATTGTTATAATGTCAGTCACCTATATTTAACTAGAACATTAATTTGCATGACAATAATCCAATTTTATATTTGATGGGTTATTTCTTTTTATTGAATAAACTTGTTAATTTTACTTGAAATAATTTCAAATGATATGTTGTATAATTAAATTCTTGTGATAATGTCCGACTTAATATATACATTAAGTGATTTCAAATTATTTATAACACGTGTGCCAAAGACGGCACAAAGACGGCACGTTTATTCGTGTCTTGTGTGCCCGTGGGCTGTCTTGTGCCTAGCTTTTGACTAGTAAAGCACAAAGACGGCACAGACGTTTAAATCGTTGGCACAAGACAAAGACGCACATGGCACGTGAAGCACGCGACTTAGTGTCGGGTCTTGTGAAGGCCGCACGTTTTACACCTCTAGTTTTGGGGATATGTAGACCTGTCCTAAACACCTCCAGTATTAATGAGAACCTTGTAGCAATTTACTATCCCAATAGGAAGAGCTAGCATCTCCATGACAAACGTGGTTGTTTTGTACGAGGCAGCTCCAGTTTGATGTTCCTAAAAATTAGAGGTGTAAATCGTGCCGGCCCGGTACAGCCCAGCACACGAAGTCGCGTGCTTCATGTGCCATGTGCCGTGTTGTGCTGTGCTTTACTAGTCAAAAGCTAAGCACAACACAGCCCACGGGCACAGCACACGAATAAACGTGTCGTGCTGTGCCGTGCCGTGCTGGCACACGTGCTATAAACAATTTGAAATCACTTAATGTATACATTAAGTCGGACATTATCACAAGAATTTAATTAGACAACATATTATTTGAAATTATTTCAAGTAAAATTAACAAGTTTATTCAATAAAAAGAAATAGCCCATCAAATATAAAATTAGATTATTGTCATGTAAATTAATGTTCTAGTTAAATATAGGTGACGACATTATAACAACGATATGAAATATATTTTCCAAATATTAAGGTATTATATGTGTTGTTATAAATAAGCCAACATAAAATGTTAAAAACTAGCCTGAATAGTGACTCTTTTGTGAAATATACAAAAATGGGATGTATTATGCCTTGTTATATGGTGTATTTGTACATGTTATGACGTGCTCTCTTAATGTGTTGTGCTAGGCTGGGCCACGTGCTTATCCGTGCCGCGGGCTGTGTTGTGCTATTGTGCTAATTAGTCAAACCCAGCACGTCTCATTTAACTAACGTGTTGTGCCGTGCTGGGCTAAGTCACATGCTGGGCTGGACTGTGCTCAAATTTTAGCGTGCTGTATTGGGCTGTGCTCTTGCTGGCACAACCCAATTTACACCTCACTAAAAATTACGGTTACAAAAAAGGTCATCTCCAGTCTCCACCCCCAACCTCATAATTGCTGAGCATCTTCTTTCGTCAGAGGAATTACTAGATTGGTAACGAAGTTCTTGCTAAGCTTTTCCGTACTCTACAACCACACATGTGTGCACCTCAATATTTGCATGTAGCCTAAAACTTGGTTCGTAGCGCACCGTGAAGTTTCTGTTAATTTTTTTTTCTCTTTTTTTTTTTTTTTTTCTTTTTGTGGAGAAAGGTTAAAACAAAAAAATCTTCTAAAAAGACTAAGGTGAGAAAAAAAAAACCAAAAGAACTTGTAAGAATTGAAGAACAAACCAAAAAAAAAAAAACTAAATAACACTACACCAAATTCAGGGAATAGCAACCTAGATTAGCAACAGCTCTATCACAGTTGCGAATTCGCAACACAAGAAAACAGTTGCCAAAGTTTAGCAACAGCTTAGTTCTGTTTCAAATTAGCAACAGCTTAGTTCTGTTTCGAAATTAGCAACTACTTGGAGTGTAGGCATGCGAGTCACATGCTTAGCAGGGAACACTTTTAACCCATTGACTAGTTGACTTCTTGACTGCAGAAGGTCGCGATTTATCTCTCCAAAAATCGGGTACAGGATAGCTGCTTTCTTTCTATCCACATATTTTTCTTTACTCTCTCCTTTATCTTCTCTTTTTCACTGTCTATCTCCATCATCTTCTTCTGGATCTGAAGAAAAATGTGCTTCCATTAATCTTTTATGTTGTTAAACTCGACCAAGTATAGCTGCAAGTTAGGTAATTTAATTACTGCAGGGTTTCAATAGTTAGGGTTTATCTTTCAATAGTTAGGGTTTATTATGTTAGATCGACAGTTAGGTTTGGTTTTTTTTTTTTAATGACTTTCAGCTCAATTTGTCATAGGAGGAAGCACAGTTGTGAAGGAACTTGCTAAGCATAATTAACCTAGGTATGGTTTCTCTTTCTATTATAGTTTTATGTTTTGAGTTTAATTTTAGGTCAATAGCTTGTATCTGAGATTTGGTTGTTAATTTGTTTTGATTTTTTATGAGTTGGGTGTTTCTTATTTTTGATTTTGAATGGTATTTGGGTCAGATTTGATTTTGATTTGGGTGTAACCTAGAATTTAAACCTAAAAACTCAGATTCGCTGCATAAAGTTTGATTTGCTTGGTTAGTTCTGTCAAAATTAAAAATTGTTAGAACTTTAATATGAGTTTTAGTTTTGTGAAAACTTATTAAGTTATAACTTAACTAAAAATCAGATTAAACTGCAGATTTAGTTTGTAACTTGACAAAATGTTTTTATGGGTAGACTTGAAGTAGATTCATTAATTTTTCATTTGATGTGATCTAGATGTACTGATAGATATGATTGCTGAGTTTTATAAAGATGTTGGATATAGATATTGTCTAAATTTTAACATAAATGTTGTCTTTAGGAATCACAAAATGTCGTTGATACCTGATAAGAAGTGGATGAAATGTGACAATAAATCAGAGTAGTACATAGAAGGTGTTAGGTTGTTCATACATTTTGCTAAGGAAAAAGGTGGTGCAAATGCGTTGTTCTCATGCCCTTGTGGTCGTTGTAAGAACAATAAAGGATTGGTGACGCTTACTGAGACTTCAATTTATTTGCTGAAGTATGGTATTTATCAGTCGTATACAACATGCGCTTTCATGGGGAAACCTCAGAAGTAGAAACACATGCACATAGGGATAACTCTACTGAGGAAAATATAGGTGACAATGTAGCTGAGAATGGATCAAACGTAGGGGATAATGTAGGAGTTGTTGCTGAGGATGTTGATCCTGTTGTAGGTGTAGATAAGAATATTGGGCTAGATAGTATGTCTCATGTTGATGCTGGAACCAGCAGAAGCAAGAAAAAGAAACTTTTATATGAGCGTGCTAGAGCACCATTATACCCTTCATGTCCTAAAGGTAAGAAAGCATTGTATGCTTCCGTAAAACTGAATAACATTAAGACTCAGTATAGGTTTTCAGACAATGGTTGCACTGCGCTCTTAGAATTGATTAAGGAGTTGCTTCCTGAAGAAAACACACTGCCTTCTAAGTATGCAGATGTAAAAAACCTGATCCAAGAGCTAGGAATGGACTATGTTACTTATGATGCATGCGTAAATGATTGTATATTATATTGGAAGGATCATGCATTATTAGTGAAGTGTCATGTTTGTCAAGAACCTAGGTATAAGAAGGTCTTTAATGATGAGAGGAAACTGACCACGGTCAATCAGAAGACGTTAAGGCATTTTTCTGTGATTAAAAGGCTGCAAAGGTTTTATAGCGAACCATGGATAGCAGAGGCAATGACTTGGCATTCTATAGCCAAGTCAAATATAAACATTATACGTCATCATGTCGATTCTTCAGCCTAGCGATGTGCAGATAGCTTCTCTTATGAGTTTGCTAATGAACCGATGAATGTTACACTTGCCATATCAACCGACGGGTTCAATCCAAATGGATGTTTCGGTGCCGCTCGGAGTTGTTGGCCGGTGATTATGAAAACTTTAAATTTTGCTCCTTTCTTGTGTATGAAGCGTGAATTTTCATTGCTGGTGTTGTTGATATCAGGACCTAGAGCACCTGGTAAGGACATAGATGTTTATTTACAACCTCTTATAGATGAGTTGAAGAAGTTATGGAATGAAGGTGTATTAACATATGACTCTGTTGATGGTGGTTTTTTAAACAAAGGGTAAAATCGTAAAACCCCAAATAACCTAATGTCACCGGTGACACATTTATTAGAACATTTAATACATGTAGTCAGTAATTAATAGGGGGTATTTTTTAAAATTAGGGTTACAACGAACAAAACCCTAATTCCCCTCCGTGCCAATGGAAAATCATGCCAGCCACACCTAGCCCAAGCTAGCCGCACCACTGTGCCAATGGCAAATCATGCCAGCCACACCAAACGCGCCAAAGCATGCCAACCATGCTAGCTGCACCTCCGTGCCAATGGAAAATCATGTCAGCCACACCTAGCCCAAGCTAGCCGCGCCATGCCAAACACACTCGCCTTGGACCTAGCTATGCTAGTCACACCAAACGCGCCAAAGCATGCCAACCATGCTAGCCGCACCTCCGTGCCAATGGCAAATCATGCCAGCCACACCTAGCCCAAGCTATCCGTACCTCTGTGCCAATGGCAAATCATGCCAGCCACACCAAACGTGCCAAAGCATGCCAACCATGCTAGCCGCACCTCCGTGCCAATGGAAAATCATGCCAGCCACACCTAGCCCAAGCTAGCCGCACTTTTGTGCCAATGGCAAATCATGCCAGCCACACCAAACGCGCCAAAGCATGCCAACCATGCTAGCCGCACCTCCGTGCCAATGGAAAATCATGCTAGCCGCACCTAGCCCAAGCTAGCCGCGCCATGCCAAACACACTCTGCCTTGGCCCTAGATACGATGGTCACGCCACGCCAAGCCAAACACCCTTACCTTGGCCCTAGCCGCGCCATGCCAAAGTAGCGCCCGCACCTAGGCTTGCAAACCGTACAACCTAGGCCCTAATGGCCGATCATACCATTGGCACATGCCAACACGCATCGCTGGTAGATTTTCTCACCAGGGCGTGGCCCTAATGGCCGAGCATGCCATTGGCACATGCCAACACGCATCGCTGGTAGCTTTTCTCACCAGGGCGTGGCCCTAATTGCTGAGCATGCCATTGGCACATGCCAACACGCTCGCTGGTAGCTTTTCTTACCAAACCATGCCCTTAATGGCCGAGTATGCCGTTGGCACATGCCAACACGCATCACTGGTAGCTTTTCTTACCAAGCCGTGGCCCTAATGGCCAAGCATGCCATTGGCACATGCCAACACGCATCGCTGGTAGCTTTTCTTACCAGGTCGTGGCCCTAATGTCCGAGCATGCCATTGGCACATGCCAACACGCATCGCTGGTAGCTTTTCTTACCAGGCCGTGGCCCTAATGGCCGAGCATGCCATTGGCACATGCCAACACGCTGGGTAGCTTTTCTTACCAAGCCGTGGTCCTAATGGCTAGGCATGCCATTGGCACATGCCAACACGCAGCGCTGGTAGCTTTTCTTACGAGGCCATGATCTAACTTGGCCGTACGCGCCATTGGCACATGCCAAAACCCACGCTGGTAGCCTAAATTGCAAACCGTGCAACCTACCGCCAAGGCATTCCGCACATGCCACACACGCCACTAGCAGCTCTATGCATTACCACTTACACTCAACGTGCAACCTACCACCAAGGCATTCCACACATGCCACACACGCCACTAGCAGATCTGTCATTGCCACTTGCGCTCGAGGTGCAACCCGCAACAAAGGCATTCTGCACATGCCATTGGCACATGCCACACGCGCCCCTAGCAGCGCCACTTGCACTCAAGGTGCAACCAATACTCGAGACATCAACACAAACAGGGGGATGCTTTCCAGGGTCTTGGTTTGGCGGTCACAGCTTGCAGCTTACACTACGATCACATTAAGAAAGCGTGAATAGGAATAAAGCGGTCAAATAAATGAGGAAATAATGGTGAAAACGTTTTCACCCATAAACACCTTGCGGTTACCACCTCCTCCCATTATTTCACCCTTTACTCTCTTCCTTCATAAGGCCAGGGTACGTTTCAATCTCGACTTGTATAAATAGGTCTTACCTATTTCCACCAGACAACAAGTCTCGGTCAGGAGAAAAATACAACACTCTCAGAAAAGGCAACTTTGCAAGCTCTCCAAAAAGCTTTCATCTCTTGCAAGCTTCATAAGCTTTCACTTTCTGGATACAAGTCGAGACACTACTCTCCTGCACTATTCTGGTCTCAACACCTTTCTTTGCTTCCCTCCCCAAATCAACCCTTCTCCTCCACTTTGTGACCGAAGCAAGTCTGGAACGGCCATTTCTTGGTTTAGGCCGGACTTATACAGATTGATCTCTCGAATATATAAAGTTCTCATGTGCAGCACATTTGTTTAGGGTTTAAACCAGTTTCTCACTCACCTACCGAATTTACCAAAATCGGCGGAAACGATTTTTACCCATAAACAAACTCATTCACTATAATTGAGTTTGTAATGAAAGCAAGATTACTATGGGCTATACATGATTTT
This sequence comes from Papaver armeniacum, assembly GCA_023531295.1. Classification (NCBI taxonomy): domain Eukaryota; kingdom Viridiplantae; phylum Streptophyta; class Magnoliopsida; order Ranunculales; family Papaveraceae; genus Papaver; species Papaver armeniacum. The sequence goes on along the minus strand of JAJJWW010014835.1, from coordinate 1,606,823 downwards.
CCTGCGTTTGTGACTTTGTCTGGATGTGTAACCCATGGCTACTATGCATGTCCTACTTGTGGAGAAGAAACAGATGTCGATTATTTTCCATTCAGTAAGAAATTTTTTTATATGAGACACCGTAGATGGCTGCCGTCAAAGAATAAGTATCGAGATGATAAAAAGAATTTTAATGGAGTGGTAGATCATCGTCCAACACTCTGGCCACTAACAGGTCTGCAAATATAAGATATTGTTCGTAATATCAGTTGTAAGAAGGGTAAGGGGAAAAAACCATTCGCAGCAAGTCTGAAGCGTAAAAGGAAAGCTGAAGTGGAAAATGAAGATGCTGCTAATGTAGAAGATGAGGTCAGTGACCACTCATTGTTTTCACGGAGGTCTATTCTTCATGATTTTCCGAATTGGGTTTCAAATGCGATCCGACATATTACTGATGTTATGCATACGGATAAGAACATCACAGAGTATATACTTAATTCTTTGATGGAAAATAGCAAGTCTAAAGATGGTCCTGCTGCGCGTAAAGATATGGAAGCAATGGGGGTTAAAAAGAAGTTGTGGCTGAAAAAGGATGATGTTACTGGTAAAACTTCTATGGATAATGGTACTTTTGCCCAGACTAAGAAGGAGAAAGTTTATTTCTGTACTATTTTGAAGAACTTAAGGGTTCCCTCCAGATTGTCTTCCAATCTTCGCAACTGTGTCAACGTGAATCCGCCCGAGTTAAAGAACTTTAAGTCTCATGATTACCATGCTGTATGCAACATCTGTTACCATTGATGATTCATACTGCAACTTCACTACCTAAGGAGCTGCGAGTTTCTCTTCTCCGAATCAGTATCTTCTTCAATGTTCTGTGTGCGAAGGTTATCAACCGATAACATCTGTTGAGAGCTAAAGCTAGTATGATTGAATCAATGTGTGTGTTTGAATGAGTTGGTGGTGTTTTATGTGAAGATGAATGTTGGAGTTATTGAATTTACAGAACTGAAGAAGTTGAATGAGATGTTGTGTGACTAAGTTATAGGAATGAAGGTTGGATGAATGTGTTGAGTTGAATCTCTCTAGTGAAAGCTCAAAGCTGCAATTGCAGGTAAACTTAGTTGTAATTGTAAGTGAGTTATGAAGTTTACTTTAAATGAATGTATATAGAATTGAAATGTTAAAGGAGAAGAATTAGAAATGAAGTTATGGCAGGGAGGAATGTTGCTCAGTTTGAGCTTAATTTAGTGTGTTGAGTCTGGTGATGCACCATTATGGTGCAGTTCAGTTTTTGGCCTTTGCAAAGGCTTTGACCTTGAGTTAGTTTAGCTGAATCGGTTTTGTGACTGAGTTGAATCAGTTTAACTCAGTTGACACGACTTGACTCTGTGGATGTCGAGTCTAGTGGACTTGGGCTCAGTGTCATGTATTCTTAATTTGATGTTTTGGACTCTTATGGTCTAAATTAGCTTTTGGTTTCTTCTATAAGGTTGTAGATATTCATAAGACTTAGCTATAGACTATAAAACCAATCTAATTGAATTAGTAAACCTTAGCTATGCTAAAGATAGATAAATAAAAGATGTAGAACCTTAAATGGGCCTAGAATTATTAGAAAGACTTGTATGATTCTTGTGTGAGCCTTTAGGCTAGACTCTTAGACTTCTTATGTGATTAACAGTATATTAACAACGATCGATTCAAAGGATGAACCGGTGGATCGTGGATCTCGAGGTAGGTGAGGCTTGTCATCAAAAGAGGTGGGAATCGATAACGAACTTTCTTGTATTCATTATTGTTTTACAAATCAATCTTGGTGTTGTGAAATTCATGCATATCTTTGTGTGCTTTGTGTGGTATTAGATGTGTGCCGACACAATATCAATATTCTATGGCTAGGGCGATACACCGCAATATTACATGGCTATGGCGATACACCGCAATATTATTCTTCCTTTATATATATATCAGTATTCTATGTCTAGGGCGATACACCGCATTATTACCTATTCGGTGTAGAATTGGCATCAATATTATTTTTCTCTTATGTGCGGCAACACACATCTCATACATGGATGTTTACTGTTATTTATGGATGTCTGTGAAGAAGTTTTTACTTTGTGTTTTACTGTCTTTCCGTGTATTAACGACTGTTGATAAAACATGCATTGTCTTCGAATCATTAGTAATGTTTACTTGAAAGCTAGTTGTTATTCCTACGGGGCACCCCTTCTAGGGATGATGTGCTCACCCATTCCCACTTTCAGTTTCAGAGACAGATCAGAGTTGCGTAGCGAAAGCTTCGATGGTTGATTTCGTTAGTTGGTTAACTTCTTCTATGTTTATTATGTTGTATATTATAATTGTAAACCAAATGACTATTGTATAAGTATCATTTGATAGGAGTTCTTGTATATATATTTCTGAGCGGGGCTTGTTTTGGGTTAAGTTTTTGTAGCAAATTTCTAAATTGAATGTTTAAGTAAATGATTTAGATTCTAAGTGCCTCTTTATTTAGTTAATCTCTTGGATTAGTCAGCTGCTAGCTTAGGGGGCGCTACAATTTCCAATGGGTTTCTGATGCAATCTTTATGGGAAAACAGAAGCAATTTGATAATTATGAAGATCAAATTTGTGCACAGTTTAAAGATAAAGTGAAAGTCAAGTGCAGAATTAGAACATAATGTCATAATGTTAGTTAGTCTGCAGTTATGAGCATGTCAACAAAGTTAATGTAACAGATTTCAACAAAGTTAATGTAACAGATTGGAAGTATTTTAAATAAAATGATCATATTGTCAACACACTGTCTCCATACTACAATAGATTGCAAGATTCATAAATAAAAGAGCATATTGTCAACACTTAAAATAGAAAGTAAAATCATCTAATAACAAACTTCATAAGTCTATAAATGCCAAAAGAAATTAGGGAAAACAGGAACCCAACATTTCTGATATTATAGATATTTAGAGTTAGGCTTTCTAACCCTTTTTGATGGTGGTTCAGAAATATTGATTGTTTGCCTAGAGATATTAACAATACCATGATAAGTTTGGTTAAAATAGGCAGATGAAGGTGTAGTATAAGTAGATTGATGTGGTACCTTACTTTTGGGTGCAGTGGAGGAGGATGGTGCAATAGCAGCTGCTTTGCCCTTTTTCTGGGAACCAGCTGAAGAAGTTGATGGTGTAGTAGCAGCTACTTTGCCCTTTGACAATGGTGGTACATCAACTGATTTCTTTGATGCAGATGTTGTTGCTTTCTTTGATGCAGATGTTAATGCATATGTTGGTGCAGACAAGGACTTCCTCATCTTCTTTGTTGGTGCAGCAGTAATGCAAAACTCATCCCCATTAACAGAACACTCCGTTCTAACTCCTTTCTTCTTGGGGTTAGACCCAACTGGAGGACCTTGACAGGTAAGGATGTTATGATCAAGACCTTTACATACACTGCACTTTGTTACTCTTTTGCGCGGCTTGTTCTTCTCATACCAAGACTTCTTTCTTTTGACACAAGGTCTTCCCTTATCTCTCAATCTGTGTGGATGTATAATGTTGATACCAGTCTGCAAACAAAACAAAGTTAGGGTTAGTATACTTTAAATGCACAGATCTAGAGAATAATGAAAAAAATAGTGATACAATAAAGTAAAAGTACAAAAGTACATAATATAATTCCCCTATTCAATAAAAATATTCTCCAAACAAAAATAATTGAAACCAGACAATGGAAAAGGTTCAAGCATTGGAGATCCTGACAAACCTTATTTTCATACTCATCAATGTCTCCCAATGGGGTTATTGACCATGAGTAGGAGGTCCTATAGTAGTCCACAGTGTAGTATTTACTGCAGTACCTGCACAACCATATTTAGGTGTAATTAGTATATTAATTTATACATTCCAACCACCATATTGATAGACATTTACTTACTGGTCCCAATCAGGATTCAATTCAAACAAGGAAACCACAGCATGTATGCAAGGGAACTGCCTCAACTGCCACTGTCTACATGTACAAGTTTGTTGTTCTAATTTTACCACAAAAACTTTGCCACTAGCTTTGTTGGTCACTTCATACACTTTCAGCTCTGCAGATGGATCAGACTTATAGTTATCTCTAAGATTGGACATAACCTCAATGAGATCTTTTCTAGCAGGAACAAGATCACCCAACTTCCAAGTTGAATAAAGATTTATTCTATTTGAAAACAACACCATCACCAAGTGTGTGTACATATCCACCAACTGAGTAAGAGGCTTGTCTCTCATTTTAAGGGCCATGTTATTAAAACTTTCACAAAAGTTGGAGTAGATGTGCTCACAAGCAACATCATGAGGAAACCATGAACTTGCCCAAGACTTTGGCTCTGCATCAATCAGGTACTGGTATGCCTTGGGATCTATCCCTGCCATTTCTTGCATGGCCTCCTACAAAATATGTTGGTTATCTAAGTTAAATCATCTAAAAACAAACATGAAAATTCATTCAATATCATGAAACATCATACAAACATTACCTCCAAGAGTTTAAACTTGTATGCTTTTGTAGCCTGCCAAAGAAGGAATGTTAGTCTTGGATTCCTGAATCCATTGGTCATGAAATTCAAGTATAGATGCCTGAAAAAAAAACAAGCCAAACATTAACAGAGAGATAAAATTACAAATGTGTGAATAAGGAGAGAAAAATTCAAAATCAAATTTACATTAGGCAATATCTATGATTGGCCAAAGGAAATAACCTTTTAACTGATTCAAGTATGCCCTTCATTCTGTCAGAAATAAAAGTAAGTCCATCCATATCTGGAATCCTTTTCCTCAATTCTTTTAGTACCATGAACCAGTTTTCTTCAGTTTCACTTGTGGTAAACACAAATTGGAAATACCCCATTCTGACCATCCATACCAGTTGCACAGAGCATTAAACCTTTTAACTTACCATTTAGATGAGCTCCATCTAATCCAATTACCATTCAGAAAACCCTTTATCTGTGCATCATAGGCTAAAATGACAGACTTAAATCTATTATGTTCACCATCTTTGGTCCAACTGAAATGACCAATGATGTTTGGGTTAAATGAAGTAGCAGTGTGTAACCTGTTGTGGTGCTTTTGTATAAGAGCTCTCAAAAGTTCCCTTCAACACTGCTAAAACCAATTTTTGTGTACACACACAAACCAAATATTAGCATTTTACACATACAACAAGTTAGACAAAAAAAAAAAAAAAAAAAAAAAAAAAAAAAAAAAGACAAGAATTAAAACATATTGTTGAATCATTGGCAACCCAATAAGCTATGTCAGTATTCAACTTGGGACTAATGATCTTATTGGCTATATGATTTTCCTTGTCCACTGATGATCCAGCATCCATAGTCTTCAACAGATACTTAGCTACAAATTTTGCATTGCATTTTCTGCCGTGGTTTGCATTGAGATTTTTACAAGTATGTTTCATGTTACACTCTCTTACTGTGATTGTTCCTTGCTTTGGACACAGTCTTGCATTCACTTTCCATTCACATACTTTGGAAACTTTGTTCACACAATATGCATAATGTCTATATCTATCTCCCTTCTTCACTTTAAAATCCCTATGTTTCAACACCGAATATTCCCTTAAATGATCTTTATAAGCTTCTATGGATCCAAAAGCCATACCAGAACTTATTTCCCCAGGTACAATTTTAGGAATGTTTTCATTTATCATTTCAAGTCTTTCTTGTTCCTTTAAATTTTGTCCAAAGTCTTGTTGCCACTTAGTTGCATCCTCTTGGGTGACATCATATATGGGAAACAAATCTTGTGAAGTTTCATTAACTAGTGGATTTTATTGTTCATAATAACCACCTAAATTGAAATCTTCATTACAATCATCAAGCTCATTACCAACATCTATACCTCTAGCACACATTGAAACCCAATCTTCATAATTGAACCTTTCTTGTGTTTCTTCATCTTCACTTTCATCTTCATTTCATCTTCACTTTCACTTTCATCTTCACTTTCATCTTCCTTAAACAGAACCTCAGGCCTATCATCAGGGTGACACTCATCAGAATGCACATTAGGTAAATTCATTTCGTCATCATACCCCTGTTCTTGGTTATCTGCAACAAAGGCTTGTATTGGAATATCTTCATACCCTGTTCTTGGTTGTCTGCAACAGATGCTTGTGTTGGAATATGTTGTTGGGCCATATCTGGCTCTTCATTCACAAAATCAATTCTTGTTGGTCTCATATCAGACTTCTTAACATTGTTGTTATCCTGTTTATTCAGTCTTGGACTCCTCCTAACCTCAACCCTTTTACTCACTAATTTCTTCTTCACTGAAGTTATCACCTCAGTCATACAACTAACACTACCAACACTAGCAGTATCACAACCAAAACCCCAAAGCTCTATTGTAGGAATAATATGAGTAATCCACAGTCTTATTTTTTTTTTTTTTCCTGAATCACATACTTTTATTAAAAAAGGCCAAATTACAACCCAATTACAACATTAAAAAAGAAAAATAAGAACAAAGCAACAAGCCCTAATACAAGAAGTTAAAATTTTAAGCAAAAAGAAAACAGCCCAAATAACTGGCCCAAAACTTAAGTTGAACCTCCCTTATCAACTAAATCTGTAGTATTCAACATTTGGCATTTCCACTCTTGGCAGACATTGAGGTCTACCAATGTAAATATGTCTAATTCCAGCAGCTAAAGAAGCTCCCTTCTTTGCCATATTGTCAGCTGAAAAGTTGACCTCTCTGTAACAATGTTGATATCTAATTGAATTGAGCTTCCTTGTAACAATACTCCATCTTCCTTTAAGAAACCATGGAACCTTTCCCTGAGCAAATTCTGCCAGAACAGTTTGAGAGTCTGAAACAATAATTATCTTCAACTTATTCCATTGCACAGCTAATTCCAAAGCACACATAATCCCATAAGATTCTGCAAGATAGTTAGAAGCCACTCCAATGCCACCAAAGGAGAGCACCTAAAACCTGACAATTTGAATCTCTAACCACAACACCAAATCCTGCAGAACCAGGATTACCAAATGATGAGCCATCACAACAAAACATCACACTATCTTGTTCAGGAGGATACCAATAGCATGTCTTAATGAATTGAAATTTGGATAGTCTTTTCCCTAAATGAAATTTGTCAATGATTTCTTGATCATAATTTTGATTCCATTTGGTGCCTGTAATTCTCAATCCACTCTCATTTACTAATTTCATGATTCTGCTCTTGAATCTCTCGCATATTTGGATTAATCTCTTCAAAGAATTTGTTATTCTTCCGGAACCACAGCCTTTAGAATACTGCATGATGCATTTATCCAGATTTGTTTGACCAGAGGACTGCAGTTAGAAGCTTTTTTCCATACATCTTCAAAAGAAGTAGGCACTGTGAACTTAAATACTGCACAGATCCATTTCCAAATTTCAGAGCTAAAGCTACAATCCCATAGCAAGTGATTCATGCTTTTCTTCGTAGCTTCACAAATGCAAAGATCTTGAAACTATTTCATATCCATTCTTAATCATGCATTGATCATCCACATAAATACCTTGAATAAGCTTCCAAACATTACTAGCAATTGAAGGATGGAGAAAATGAGACCATATTTTCTTTGACCAAATGACTGGCTGTTCTTTATGTCTCATTTTATCAACTGCCACTGATGTCACAAAATCTCCTTTTAATGTTCTTGTCCATATCATAGTATCCTCTCCCCCAATCACTTCAGGCAGTTGAAGATTATTAAAGATCTGATGAAGTTCACTATTTAAAGACCATTCTCCATTTAATAAAATATCAGAAACTTTCAAGCTTTTATTCTCAATAACATAGCTGTGATGTGCAAATCTATCATACAAGGCACCATCTTCTATCCAATTATCAAACCAGACTGATATATTTTCACCATCCCCTATAATCCATCTTGTGTCTTCTTTCCTCATTTGCCATGCCCATTTCAAACCAGGCCAAACTGAAGATTTCTGCCACTCAGTTTTCCATCTCCCATTCTTATCTTTATATTTAGCATGAAAGAACAAAGCCCAGTCTTCTTTAGAAGTATTAATTTTCCACATCATTTTCATAAGAAGGGCCCTATTGAGATCACCAAGCCTTCTAATCCCTAAACCTCCTTCACTAAAGGGAGTACAAACTCTTTTCCAAGAAAATTTATTATATTTCCTTGTATCCCCATCTCCAGACCACAGAAAGTTTCTCATGATTCTTTCACAGATTTTAATTACTGAAGCAGGCCATTTATACACTGCCATATTATAAACTGGAATACTACTTAGCACAGACTTTATCAAAACTAGTCTTTCTTGAAAAGATAGTAATTTACCTTTCCAAATGGCTAGCTTCCTTTGCATCATCTCAACCATTGGCCATACAGTTGACACTTTCACCCTTCCTGTTGTAAGAATGACTCCAAGATATTTGTCAGGGAAGGAACTTATTTCCATTTGAATTATCTCCTTAAGCTGCTTTTTCCTTAGTTCAGAAGTTCCATCAATAAACATTTTGCTTTTACTTTTGTTGATGACTTGACCTGAACTTTTTTGGTATTGCTCAAGAAGATTCATAAGGTTTAATACACTCTTTTTAGCACCATTTATGAAAATAAACACATCATCTGCAAAGAATAAATGGGTAGGATGAATACCTTTTCTTTCCACCATGGGACTAATTAAACCTTCTTCGACCATTTGAGATAACTTTCTGCTCAAAGCTTCCTCCATTAACACAAATAAGATGGGAGACAAAGGATCTCCCTGTCTTAACCCTCTACTCACAGAGAAGAAACCACAAGGTCCACCATTCACCATCACTGAGATTTTAGCTGATTGAAAGAGAATAAGAAGCCAATCACACCAACTTTTAGAGAAACCAAATTTTTGCAAAACCTGAAACAAGAATTCCCAGCTGACTGAATCATAAGCTTGGGAAATATCCAATTTGAGGGCTACATTACCACACCTTCTCTTTTTGGGCATTTCATTAACCAATTCTGAAGCTAATAAGATTTGATCTTGAATACATCTTCCCTTGACATAAGCTGCTTGTTGAGGAGATACCAACTTATATATTCATCAAAGTACTTAGTCTAGTAGCTAGAATTTTGGTAAAAATTTTAAAACTCACATTGCTTAGACCAATTGGTCTAAACTGCTGTGGATTTCTTGCTCCTTCAGATTTAGGAATAAGTACCAAAAAATTTGAATTTAACCCTTTTGGTATAAATTTTCTCCTCCAGCAAAACTGAATAGCACTCACTACATCTTGATGAATAACATTCCAGCAAGCTTTGTAAAAACTCCCCCAAAAGCCATCTCGACCAGAGCACTATCTTCATCCATTGCAAATAGAGTTTGTTTAATCTCCTCTGCACTAGGAATTGCATCTAACATGTTTTGATCTTCATTAGTTATCACTTCAGGAATACCACTAAGCATAAGGTCACCATTTTCCACCTCTTTATGCTTAAATTTTTCTTCAAAAAATTTTACCAAAACATCTTGTATTTGTTTCTGATCATCAATAATATTTCCATTACCATCCTCCAACTCAGAAATCAAGTTTCTTGCATGTCTGATTTTAAGTTGAGCATGTAAGAATCCTGTATTAGCTGCACCTTTTTGAATCCATTTTTTTCTGGATTTTTGCTTAAGAAAAGTATTCAACTGAACTTCTTTAGAGTTAAATAAATTTTGAGCTTCAACCAAAGAATTAAGAGCTGATTCATCAAAAGGGTTATTATCTGAGTTGACCATTGCATCTTGAACCTTAGCTTCAGCTTCCTTGATTTGAACATTTATGTTACCAAAAACCTTCCAATTCCATTCAATAAGAATCTTTTTTAGTTTCTTTAATTTCTGTTGAAATACAAAAGCTGGATCACCCACTATGTGCTCTGACCAACATTTTTCAACTACTTCCATGAAGCTTGGATGTGAGATCCACATTTTTTGAAACCTCATAGGAGTATTATGTGGCTTTGGTATATGAGCTTCACCACCCAACAAAGGAGAATGATCAGAAGCTACTCTTAATCCAACTTTATAACTCCAACTTCCAAATTTTTGTAACCATAAATTATTGAATATAGCTCTGTCCAATTTGCACAAAATCCTTTTATTTCCATGTTGGCAATTAGACCAAGAATGATGAAGACCAGTACTAGGAGCTTGTATTAATCCACAAGTATCCAAACAATTATTAAATTCAAGCATTGACCTTCTATTTGGACTTTTTCCACCAACTTTCTCATCAGCTGAAATAATTGCATTATAGTCACCAATAGCTAACCAAGGTTTATTTAAGCCACTTATAACTTCCATTTCAGACCATAAATATCTTCTTTGAACAAGATTTACATGAGCATGAATTCCAGAAATAAGAACATCACCAAATTCCACTGTTATCATCTGACTTGACATAGACACCACTGTAGGAGTAGGCAAATTTCTATTCCAAAAGAGCCAAATATTACCTTTCTGATTTGAGACTGAATTATGAATCACCATCCTATGCATACCAGGCAGATTCAATTTATTGCAAAAAGAAGAAGAACAAAAAACTTTTGGTTCTGCTACCCAAACTACTGAAGGATTAAACTGATTTATTAGAGCCCTTAATTTATTTTGAGACCTGGCTCTTCTAAGGCCTCTTAAATTCCAATATAAGACTTTCATGGTTTGGATTGGAGGCCTTTTGTGCCTCCTTTTCCTTGGTTTTTTCTCAAATTGTACTTACTAGATAATTGAGTACTAGAAGAAGCTTGAGTATTGGATACCTGACCACTTGTAATCTCTTTGTCTACTGAATTATTAACTGCAGATGGAGGTTTTTGAACCACTCTTGACCAGGAAGTTACAGGTATCCTCTCAGAAGACACTGTACCATTCTTACCATTAATAAACTTGATTTCACTATTTTCCAAAGAATTATCCTCTACCACCTTAAGAATTTTTGTTGGAGTTATAACATCTTGTTCTTTACTTGAGCTGCTATTATCTTCTGTCAAAATTACCTCAGTATCTTGTAAAGAGCCAAATCTTCCACTAGTGATATGAATCTCATTATTTACTGGAGGAACAACATTAGTAGATATTACTGGCTCAGCAATATTAATAGGATCTTCTGGAGGTGGACAAATATCAAAAGGCTTTTGTATATTAGGTACCTCAACTTGTTCCTTCACACCCTTAGTAGTGGAGTGCTCATTTGAAGAGCCTTTCTGAAGTCTACATTCTGATAAGCAATGACCAACAATTTTACATTTAGAACAGAATTTTGGAAGATTATGAAGAACAACATCCTGAGAGAAACTTCCATATTTAGTAATAATCCATAACTTGTTAGGAATCGGGTTTGCAAGATTGATTTCAACCAAAACCCTTGCAAAAAACCACTTTGGAGAATTTAAGAGTAGCATCATCCACTTTCACAGGAGTACCAATTGCATCACAAATAGTAAATAGAGTCTTTTCATCCCAATATTCTAAGCTCAAACCTGGAAGAGAAACCCAAATCAATGCATGGGATGTTCTTTGATTTGCTGGTCTAAAATTTGGAATCCAATTCCGAGTTCTCAAAACCTGATCCTGAACATCCCAGCTATAATTTCGTATATAATTCTGATCTACTTCATTAGATAATTTGATAGTGAAAAAACCTTTACCCAAAGGAATCAATTGACATTCACCTGTTAACTTCCATTGATTTCTTAAAATCACCATTGCGTCACCAAATTTAATTCTAAGAAAATCCAATCTACCAATCAAAGAGTATTTCCAAACATCATACCTGTTATTATTGTTATCCTCGATCAAAGTAATCGAAGGACATTTTTCAGATGATTCTGAAAGATTGACAACCCTAGAACCATTTCCTGAAGCTCCTTTATTCATTTCGCTTTCCATTATGTCTATTGAATATTCATTATTACCAACACAATTGAAAGACAAGATTATTAATCACCTCTAATCCACAGTCTTACAAAATTGCTTTTATTTAATTTTCCATTATTCCAGAATGATTGAAACATTCTTTCTTATTCACACTTATCATATGCATCCCTATTATTATCATCAAATAAAAACAATTCGGGTGATGGATCCATACCCTGTTCATCTACCAATCTTTTCTTCATCATAGCCATGAACTTGTCACCATTTGTACCAGCTTTACAATCATAACAATAGAAGTGCTTATATGAATTACCTATATCAGTTATCCAGAAATCCCTATCTTGACTACCCATTCTGAAACAATGAAAAAAGAAAAAACAGATCAATAATCATGATCAAACTACTAAACTACAAATACAAAAATAAACAAAATAGCAGCAACTTCAAATAATCATGATTAAAAGAGATACACAACACCATTATTAAACCCTAATTGTGAATTTTGGTATACCAAGCCCTAATATCAGAAAATGAAATTCCCCCAATTTTGGTATAAACCCTAAACTCAGAATATTACATTCCCAATCATATAAACCCTATTTTTATAAACATAGATTCAGAACGATTGAAAAAAAAAAAAACCTAATTTCAGAAAATGAAATTCCCCTTTTTGTGAACCCTAATTTTACATAGATTCAGAACAACGAATATTGGAGAAACTATATACTGAGTCTAAATAACGATCAAAATAAGCCAAATAACCAGAAAGAATTTAGATGATTTACCTTTTTCAGTAATATTCTATGTCCAGTTCTTCACACCATTAAAACTCAGCAAAGTATCTCGATCTGTCTCTCTCGAGATCTATTTCTCTCAATCTGTCTTTATCTTGACCTACCTCTCTCGATCTGTATGTTTAGGGTTTAGTTCAGTCTTCTCCCTCCATCTCTCAATCCGTCTCTCTCTGGAAAAATTCTCTTTCGGGTTTTCTATGGATGAAACTCGATGAAGAGAAGATAAGATGGTAAGTACACACGTATGGGTTCACACGTGCACTAATATGACACATGTCTTGTGATGACACGTGTACGTGATTTATTGGGACACGTGGTGGCAAATGCCCCGTCATCAAGGATGTATGATAGCCCCTCATCTGTCACTGTTAATTTTCTTCGTGATCTGAATATCAAAGTATACGAACACGTGCCCAAAATATGATCTCTGATCATTCATTATACCAAGGGCAAAATCGGAAGTCAACTAGTTGTTGACTAGTCAAAATGCCCCGATTTGACTAAGAATCTCTCTTCTAGTAGTAATATAACGGATTGAGGCATTTTGACTTTTTTTTAACGTCCGGGGCATTTTAACAAGTTGACCATCGAAATTGGGGCATTTTGCCTCTTAACCCTTGTTTTATTTGTCTTCTCTTGTCAATGTGATGGAAATACTCCATTAATTCGTTGATTAATACTCCATTAATTCATTGATTATTGCCTGTACTTTGAAATTTCTCTTATCTTGATTTTATTTTGGTGAATACGATGGATAATATATTATCCTTGTGGGGTATTTATTTTCGACATCTACCATATCCAAATTGATTTGGAATCACAGTATATAAAACACTAGAGAAAATAACCGATAATTAGTCCGCATTTTTATAGGGTTCGGTTCCGTGTTTATATATTTGGAAACCGTACCCGGAACTATTAAGACCCGGAACCAATCCAAATAACCTGGTCCGGTTTCGGATCCGGATAGTACACTACCCGGACCAGGACACGTTGGCACCCCTACGCGGTTATACTGCTTTGAATTTTTGGCGCCAAAAGAATAGGTAAATTTATTTATTTGAGGGTGTTTTCGTAAAATTGGAGTGTGGTTTAGTAATATGTAATGACAAATTCCTACACATATCCCAAATGATCGAGAACTGAAGGGAGAATCCTAAAAGTACCAGCACTTGGAATCCTGAATTGGAAGGAATTATATAAGCTTTGAGAATCCTTGTAGAAAAACATTCAAAATTCCTAAACATAGACAATTTAAGATCACTGCTTCCTGTACATGTATAAATATAAATATACCATTGACAAATATCAAGCAAGAAGTACTAGACTTGGTACTCTTGTTTGGTTTTTTTCCGCAAGTTCGAAGATGGAGAAGCAGAATCACTTGGATTGGGATAATTTTCTTCCTGAAATAGCTGAGGAAATACTTTCTCATGTACCAGCTGAATCTGCCTTACAATGCAAACAGGTATCAAAGACTTGGCAAACCTTCTTTGGCTATATGCAAGAGGGCATAATTTTCGCAATTGGGTTAAACCGCAAAAATAAAACAGAATTCAAACTTTACTATGCAACTGTTGGCGTGATGGAGATGTACAGTCGTATCAAAAAAGAACCGAAACACCATAACGTTGTAAAGATGGTTCATCATCCTCCCATCGGAAACAGATATCACAAGAGCCCGTCTGAAAAGTACAAAGACGTCATTGTTGGCTCATGCAACGGTTTGGTTTGCATTACTCTTCCTACCGGTGTTATAGATGATCCTGTTTACATTTGTAACCCGTTTACCAGAGAATCTGTAAACCTACCCAAGTTAACATCAATCGGTTCAAATGGCGTAGTAGTGAGTGGATTTGGGTTTTATTCCACTAGCAAATACAAGGTCGTTAGAATCTATTACCCTGATCGAAGTGTCTCTATTGGACATGTGGAAGTTTACACTCTTGGTGGTGGCACCGGGTGGAGATATAAAGGAGAGATTGCCTACTCGCTATGTCCATCACCAGGTGTCCTTGCCGATGAAGTTCTTTATTGGATAGACTACAAGACAATGAAAATCGTAGGTTTCGGTTTGGCAGATGAAAAGTTCGGATTACTTCCATCACCACCTTGTTTAAATCCGGATAAGGGAACATCCGATAATAACTTGAATTCAATTGAACAAAGTTATAGGCTCAAAATATTGAGAGGGTGTTTATGTCTCGTGCATCACGTTCAAGAAGGTAGACGTTTTCTGTTCTTGAATAAGGCCAGTGAACGCATGGACATATGGTTCTTTACGAAGGATGAAGGTCATGATAAGAATAAGAACTGTACTTGTGGGAGTTGGAGAAGAGAATTTAGTATACGCAATAGAAAGATCGAGGACGACCTCGTTCCATTTTTTATAACTGAGAAGAATAAAGTTCTGATGTGGCACAACAAGTCAAATCTCGTGTGTTTTGATGAGAAATCTTCGACTTCAAAGGTCATTATTAAGGATGAAGCTTCTCTTGGTTTGAAGTATTTTAACGCAGTCCGGCACATAAATACCTTTGTTTCATTGAAAGCGCTTGAAGGAAAAAATTGTGTCGTGCAGGAATGGGACGGTAATGGAACATTAGATGAGCTGCGGAAAGAGGTAAGACAACAAGTAACTATAGTATATCACTATCGACAAGGAGATGGAATCCGGCTAGGCTTAGTACCCTTAGTTGCGGCAGGGCTTTGCTATTATTTATTTCGAATAATTTTCAAGTATATTTTTATTTAATTTGTTTTCATTGAATGGTCAATTTTTATTTTTATTTTCTAATGCTCCATCCCCAACCCCCTTTCCTCAATATGTGTCCCAAAAATATTGTAGCATGGTTGTTCAGCCGTTACAGACCGCAAAGGGCTCATCATTCCCGTATGGAGGGTTTAAATAGGTATCATTGTATTGAGGAAAAGAAAAAAGGAAAGGTTTTGGGGATATGTAGACTTGTCCGTCAAACACCTCCAGTTTTAATAAGAACCTTGTAGCAATCTACTATCCGGATAGGAAGAGCTAGCATCTCCATGACAAACATGGTTGTTTTGTATGAGGCACCTCCGGTTTGATGTTCCTAAAAATTACGGTTACAAAAAAGGTCATCTCCACCCCCAACCTCATAATTGCTGATCATCTTCTTTCGTCAGAGGAATTACTAGATTGGTAACGAAGTTCTTGCTAAGCTTTTCCGTACCCTACAACCAAACATGAGTCCAACTTTGTGCACCCCTCTAACGAAGTTCTTGGTAACGAAGTTCTTTCTCATCGATCAAAAGAACCCCAAAACAATTTAGGGATTATAAGTCAGTAGAATCGGGTCCATGAAATCTTGAAATTCAGCATTATCATGATGACGATGGAGGAAAAAAAGAAGAGAGTATATTTTTATTATCACGCGGAAAGTTGGAAAATTTATTGCAAAACCAAATATCAGAACTGGTTTTGTGACGAAAAATCCTCCGATGAATAGAGCCGGAACGTCAATAACTTCGTTCTCGATCACCCGTTGTTTTTCCTTTCTCCGATTCAGATCTGGAGCTTTGTCACGAAAATGATCTCGATCTCGTCCATGATCCAGTGATCTGTTATGAGTATGATCCTGACCCTGTCTGTTTCCAGTGGGTATAGCAGGTGCAGATTGAACCTCAATTTCGTTCCTCTCAATTTCGCGTCTCCTGCGCGGTTGGGAATTGCTGTTAGAATCAGACCTTCGTGCAGTCTGTCTAACTATTGCCATAACTCGATTTGGTAACACACGATAATCTTTTCTCGAAACCCTTAGTCGGCGCCACTGTTTGTAAGGTAAAATTCCTCCTACCCCAAACTCAGAATTTTGTATGATGATTTTGCTGATAATTGATTCGTGGACTGGATCTTCAATTGAATTATGGAGAAAAAGGGGGGGTACCTACAAAAAACCCTCCAATGCTAAAGTCAGTAATGGATTTTTCACAGGAGATTTTGGTATGGAAGATTGCTTACCTTTTTGGGTTTATCAACCCTTTATTTATATGAGCGAATTTCAGTTTATTTTCTTTGATTTTATGGCAGATATTGATTGCCATAACTGGCCCCTGCATGCCTCCCAGCAATAACTGGCATTGACTGATCCTGCATGCCGCATGTGATAACTGGCCAGCTTTGATGGCTTCATGGCTCTAGTGTAACTGACCCTTGCATGGTTGCTGGAATGTTGTAGAAGCAATGTTTACAGTGGGGCGCAGGAATCCGTTAGGCAAGCAGAATGGGCGGAATCATCCGGGGGCTACGGAATTATGCTGCAACGTGATTCACTGACACATAAAACAAAACATAAATGGCGATTAATAGTCGATTTATTGCCGATTAATCGCCGATTAATCTGCGATTAAACTCCCCGATTGCCGCTCGTTGTTGGGCCGCCGGCGGATGTTGGTGACGTGGCACACAGTGCTGACGTGGTACCTACCACGTCACCTCGCCTGCTGACGTGGCACTCGCCACGTCATCCCGTCTGGCGATGTGGCAAATCGTCGCGCATCGTTTGTCTTTGACGTGGCATATATTTGCCGATGTGGCACCCGCCACGTCATCCTATCTGCGATGTGGTGATCGCCACGTCATCATTTGCTGACGTGGCGCATTAAGGGACAGTGTTGTGCTTATGTGGCACCTGCCATGTCATCGTCTGTGCTGACGTGGCACCGGTTTTTCTGACGTGTCACGTTGGTGACGTGGCACCTCTGATGACGTGTCGCTGGTGACGTGGAACGCTTATGTTGTGAAACTTTCTAGCCCATGGGCTTGTACATGGGGTGTTTGTTAGGCCTAGTTTAGCCATTTTTGGGTAAACAAGGGAAGCACCTTAGGCCCAATGAACCCTCCTTAGCCACTAGCAGGAGTTTTGGAGGCCTAAGTTAGCCCATTTATTTGTGTAGAATATTAGGGGTACAAACATCGCCCCCTCTTAATCCATAACTTGTAATGGGTTAAAAAGTTCGGGTTCCCCTCTAATTTTGTATTTTTCTGGAGTGTTACATAACTCGCCCCCCGAGCGTGTTTGTTCGGAGTGTTACGCAACTCGTCCCCAAGGATGTGTTGATTACTGAGTTTGAGTGTTGCACATCTTGCCCCCAAATGGTTGAGGTGACATATAACTCGCCCCGAGTATGTTTTGTGTCATGCTGCTCAATGCTTGCGGGGTGCACCTCCCTGCTGCATTTTTACTCGCGCATGGAGTGATAAGTTGAGTTTTTCTGCTATCTTGAATTCGCGCAGGGGGACAATTCTGATATTCAAGATGCGCGCAGAGTTTGGGATGTGTACATTTTCACGTGCCTGGACAGATGAAAATGTTTGCCACATTTGTTGCTGCCCCATATGATGGGGATAAATTGAGATAGGGTAGAAATGCTCGAACTGTGCACTCACCTATCCACGAGGTGTCAGAGACGTTGCTGACAGTAGACTTGAACTGTACTGTTTTATAATTAACACGAACAATATTGATAAAGTATGGAATACCAAAATAATGTTGAATTATTATTTCTGAACTGAAATAACAAGATAAATACCTACTGCTTCGACCACAGCTGCCTCGTTAAAACCTTTGAATGGAAAACCTAGTGGGATAAAACCATCAAAAAGGAAAAAGAGTGCAGCACAGCAGGATTTGAATCTACTTCTAATGATAAAACTTTTTCAAGTGGAACGAATTCCATGGCTTCCATGGCTTCGAATCCTCAGTTCCGTCGAGATTCCTTAAGTAGTAGGATCCACGAGATGCTGGTCTATCCACTATGTATGGGCCTTCCCAGTTTTCTCCGAGCTTCCCACAGTTTGGTTCCATTGTGGCTGCTCGGGTTTTCTTCAAGACATACTCCCCTGGCTTGAACGACCGTTCTCTGACTTTGCGATCATATCTCAGCTTAATTGCTTGCTGGTTTCGGACCAACTGCTGCAAGGCTGTTTCTCTTTGTTCTTCCAGCAACTCTTTATCTAAAGCCAGTATGCTGTCGTTTTTTCCAGACTTGACAGCACGAGTTTTGGTAGTCTTGAGTTGTACCTCGGTGGGTATGACTTCCTCTGTCCCATATGCCAATGTGAATGGAGAAAAACCAGTGGATCTTTTCGGGGTTGTTCGATAGGACCACAAGACTCCGGAATTCTTGATCCATTTTCCCTTCGCCTTCTCCGGTAGTTTCTTGAGGTTGTCCATAATAACTCGGTTGGTTGCTTTTTCCTGCCCGTTGCTTTGAGCATAGTAAGGAGATGAGAAATTGTGGCGAATATTCAGGCCTTTGCAAAAGTCTTTGATTACTCCTGAATCGAACTGCTTCCCATTGTCTGATATTATCGCGCACGGGATACCGAACTGCAGCAGACGATATTCTCCCATATGAACCTTTTCACATCATGTCCGGTGACGTGTACCAAGTGCCACGCTTGTCCCACTTGGTGAAATAATCGGTAGCGGCTAGTACGAATCTGACGCCTCCAGGAGATTTGGGGAGCGGCCCGACGATGTCCAATCCCCACATAGAGAACGGCCAGGTACTAAAAACTGGATGTAATTCGTTAGCGGGATTTTTCGGAATTGGAGCGTGTTCTTGGAATGGCGCACATTTCTGCGCATATTATTTGGCGTCTTTCTGCATGTACGGCCAGAAATACCCTGGGTAAGTATCCTGTGTGCAAGACTGCGCCCTCCAGAATGGATGCCACAAATTCCCTCATGAGCCTCTGCTAGTATTATTTGTCCTTCCTCGGCTGATACGCATCGCAAAAATGGCTCCAAAGTAACAAGTTTACGGTATAATGACCCTTCGATCATTGAGTATCTCCATGAATTCTTTCTCACTTTTGCAGCCGGTTCTCAGCTTCAGGAGTTCGCGGTTGTCGTCTTGGATGTATGGTTGACGCTTGATCTGTAATGTTTTCCACATGACCGCTGAATTATCTCATCCTTTGGATCGTCAACATCCATATTGCTTTGCCGATGTTCTCAGTATCCCCCTGTGCTGATGTAGCCGCCATCTCGCCCCCACTAGCGTGTTCGAGAGACAGAACAAATTGGCTGTCGGAGATGCTAGGTAACTCTTGGAAATCTACTACAACGAAACGGGTGGAATCAGTTTCGACTGCGGAAGAAAGATATGCCAAAGCATCTGCATGCCTGTTTTCCAACCGTGGTCTCTGCCCAATAGAGAATTGGTCTAACTCATTTGCTAGCTTTTTCATATGATCCAAATACAGGGCCATTCTCTCTTCCTTGGCTTTGTAGGTCCCCAGAAACTGGTTGACCACTAGCATGGAATCAGTGACCAGCTTCACGTTCTTCGCATCTAACTGTTTGACAGCTTTTAAACTGATTATTGCAGCTTCATATTCAGCTTCATTGTTTGATGCTTGAAAACCCATCCTGGTCGCTTTCTCGATCCTCGAACCTTCGGGAGTAAGGATGACGTATCCAACTCCAGCTTCACCAACGTTTGATGACCCATCAGTAAATACAGTCCATAATGGTTCTGGTGTATCAATCTCCATTGCATACTCTCCCCCAGTCTGATCAGTGACTGGCTCAGTGGGTTTGAACAACTCCTCTTCTTCTCCAGCAACCGTTTCTATATCGTCCACAGGAAAATCTGCTAACAGCGCAGCCAGGGCGTGTCCTTTTTCTGCAGTTCTGGTTTCGTACTTGATCTCATATGCCCCCAGAAAATTTGACCATATGGCTAGACGACTAGAATCATCAGCACGTTCCAGGATTCTCTTCAGCGGGTATTCCGAGCATATTACGATCTGCCGTCCTTGGAAATAAGGCTTGAGGCGACGAGATGCGTGAAAAAGTGCAAGCGCTATCTTTTCAATTTTCTTATACCGTGTTTCCTCCCCTGTCAAGGATTTACTGACAAAGTAAACAGGTTTCTCATATGGGTCTGTAACAAACAGCACTGCACTAACAGCGTTCTCCGTTGCAGCCAGATATACTCCGACCGGTTGTCCAGTTTTTGGACTCACCAAAACTGGGGGAGTTGACAAATACTGCTTGATCTCATCAAAAGCCTTTTCGCACTCATCCGTCCAACCAAAATTCACTGCTTTTTTCAAAACATCAAAGAATGGCTTGAATCGATCCGACGATCGTGAGATGAAACGGTTTAAAGCTGCTAATCGTCCCGCTAGCTTCTGGACCTCCTTCTTCGTTCTTGGGGATGGCATTTCTCTGATGGCTCTGATTTGCTCCGGATTCGCCTCAATTCCTTTGTACGTCATCAAGTATCCAAGGAACTTTCCCGATGACAGCCCGAATGAACATTTTGCCGGATTGAGCTTCATACGATATTGCCTTAAGATATCAGACGTCTTTTGCAGATCAAGAAAATGCGATTCATTTTGCTCGGATTTCACTACCATATCATCGATATATACTTCCATCGACTTCCCAATTAGATCCTTGAACATATGGTCTACCAAGTGCTGGTAGGTTGCCCCTGCGTTCTTTAGCTCGAACGACATTACAGTGTAACAGTAGACTCCTCTGTCAGTTACGAATGCAGTATGCTCTTGATCGTCCTCGAACAAAGGTATTTGGTTATAGCCAGAAAACCCGTCCATGAATGACAGTCTCCCATATCCTGCAGTTGCATCCACCAAATCTCTTATCCGTGGCAGCGGGTACGGATCACTCGGACATGCTTTATTCAAATCGGTAAAATCGATACAGACACGAATTTTACCATTCTTCTTTGGAACGGGTACGACATTCGACAGCCAACGTGGATATTGCACTGGTCGAATAAAGCCTGCTTCCAACAGTTTTTCGACTTCTGCAGTAACTCCATCCTTTTTTCTTTGCGCCATATTCCTGATTTTCTGTCGAACAGGATGGAAATTCTCATCGATGTTAAGCCTGTGGCAGGCTACATTCGGATCTATCCCTGGCATCTCAGCAAAACTCCAGGCGAAAACGTCAGCGTTTGCCCTTAGCAACTTAATCAGACCATCGCGTTCACGTGCAGGCAGATCTGCCCCTACGAATGTTGTTTTATGCTCCTCATCTCCAATCTGGACCTCGATCAGTTTCTCAACTGTTGGGGGTTCAGCTGCGTCCTCTCCCCTATATGATTCTGGAGGGAGAGGATTCTGTAATTCCTATTTCTGCTCGACTCGCATGATCTGGTTTCCACTGACTTATGACTTCTTGTACTCATCCATTGCACTCTCATGACACTTATGAGCGGCTATCTGGTCGCCTCTAACTTTCACAACTCCTTCTGGTGTAATAAACTTCAGGCATTGATGATTAGATGATGTTACTGCACCGATCTCATGCAGCCAGTCTCGTCCCACGATCGCATTGTAGGGTGCTCTGCAATCCAGCAATAAGAAGGTGCTCAGAATGGACTTGTCAGCCACTGTTATAGGTATCTTCACCTTCCCAATCGCCTTTGTAACTTCGCCTCTGAAACCGATAATTGGATTTTCATCCTCCTCGATCAAGTCATGTGGGAGATTCATAGAGGAGTAAGCTCCTGAAAACAGCACGCTCACCGAGCTTCCTGTATCGACTAGAATCCGGTGTAAACGAAACATGCCAATCCAAGAAGTTATAACGATAGCGTCATTGTGGGGAGCATAAACGCCTACCATGTCTGCATCAGAGAACTCGATCTTTGTGCACCCAAGCTCCCGAGTTTCTGCTCCATTACCGCTGAAAAAATCGATGTGATTTGTCAAATACCATTCTTTCAACTGCCTGACCTTCCTCCTGGTTTCGTCTTCTGACGCCCGCCTGGTCATTGAATGGATCCTGGCGTGGCTGACGTTAATCACACGTGCGTTAATCATGTTGGTCGTGCCAAATTGTCCAGGACCTTTTCCAAAATCCTTTTTTACGTACTGTTGCAGCTTCCCAACGTCGATCATTCGCTGAATCTCGATTTGTAGAGAGCGGCAGTTCTCAGTTTTGTGACCATGGTCTTTATGGAACTTGCAGTATTTGCTCCTATCACGTTTATCTCGTGTTTCTGCTGCCAAAGGACGTGGAGGGCTCAGATCCTTGTGTATTTTTTCATACAGCTCTGTCAGACTTATGCTCAGCGGGGTCAGTTTCATATCGTGAAATTTCTGATAACCAGTTTCCACGCGTTCACCTTGATTTTTCTCTCGAACATCCCCGCGATCATTATGCTGTCCGTTCGAACGGTTCTTGGATTTTTCTTTCTTCCCATCGTTTGGATGATTGGATGATTTGTGAACTTCTTCTCGAGCTTTAGAATCGTCCTCCACCCGGGCGTACTCTTCTACTCGATCATATAGTTCTTCCAAAGTTTTTGGTGGTCTCTTGACCAAGGAACCGTACACACCTCTTTGATCATGCTGGTAAGCCTGTTTGTATGCCGCAATGACAACTTGGGCGTTGGCTCCATCCACGTCCGCTAACTCTTGCTTGAAACGCCTAGTTGATGAGCACGAAAGTGCGACGCATTTTCACCCATAAATACATTAGTTGGGCCTCATTTTATCACTAATAAATTTGTATGTAGGTGTTTTTGTCAAATAAGCTCGTATGGAAAAAGTTGCTCGAAAAGTGGTTTTTGTACCCCGAAGGACACATGTTATTCGGACTCTCAATATTGGATAAGGGGCACCCAATTACTAAGGGGCACCCTAATTGCTATTCGCACTCACGGATTGGATAAGGGGCAGTCATCTTCAACCTTTTGAATTTCAATTTTTGGCGGGAAAAATGGTGGCAGATTTAGGGTTTAGCTTTTGGAGGTGTTAGAACGAGATTCAATGGCTGAAATTAAATGGGTTTGTTGCTAGGACCTTAACAGGGATGGTAATGTGCTTTGTTTCAGTTATATTTGGCTGGATAATCAAAGATTGATGAAAACAGCAAGAACAAAAATGGCGGGAAACTGTTGCAAGTATACGGCCAGATTTAGGGTCGAGTTTAAACCATGCTATAGGGAGATTCAAGGTCTGAAATTAAATGGGTTTGCTCTAAGTGACCTAACAGGGCTGGTATGGGTTTTCATTTCGGCTAGAAGTGGCTAGATTGTCGAGTTAAAGTCAAACAGGGAGTGAAGAAAGACACGGGGTTGTACGTGTTTTCTGTGCATGGCGTTAGTGTTTTGACTTCGTCTGAGGTGTTGGTAACACGTTTGGAGTGTGGACAACACGAGCAGAGGCGTGAAAGAGAGAAACTAGGAAGCAAATCCCGTAACAGGGAAAGAAAAATAAAGAAAATATTCTCTCTTTACTGCCGAATATTGGAAGAATATTGTGGAGTGATTACAAAGATTTTTGAGGTCCTGTGATTATAAATAGAGTTGCCTGAGAGCAGAGAGGGGGATGGAGCAATTGAGGAGAGTTAGGGGGAAGAAACAGAGTAAAAAAATGAAGTTGCAGAGCCATTCTTCTGCTGCTGCAATAAGATGAACACGAAGAACATTTCACTGGGAGGAACAGTCGTTTTTAACTAGCGTCTTATATCTCCGTAGTTCTGTAACAGTTAATTAGCAACGGTCACCTTCGGTTCACAACACCTGTTCTGTAACAGCGAGTCTGTAACGCAACAAAAACGTTGCAAACTCGCTGCTTTGATTATTTTCTCTAGTTTCACCATTTTAAGCACCATTTGGGCAATAAAAATGAATTTTGAGTGTGTCTACATCATGAGTAGCTAAGCCCCTACGCTGGGTCAATGGAGGAAGCTGATTTTCGCACATGGGTGAATTTATTCTATTTTCTATTTGACTTTTGCACTAATTTATAATAGATTTATGATTTGATAAAATTAGTTGTGAATCAATTAGATAGGTTATGCTTTGAATTAAGATAATCTATGCTTAGGGGATACAATTAATGTTTTGAAGATCTACTTTGGCAAAACAAGAGTTGATGTTTTATTTATTCACTGAGCGATAATTGTTGAGAATGAATAATGAACCTCGTGTTGTGAATTCGGTGGAATCTAAGACCCAGTGACTCTCTTTTATTTATTATTTTATTTAAACCTTTTAATTTAATCTTAACAACATCCGAGAGAACGAATCTTATATTACTACTACGAAAACTAAGAAAAATCTTAAATCACTAGTGAATTGGTTGATGCTTTCCTCCTTTCGAATTCCTAAAAGGAACAGTGAATGGCATCCTTTCCGGTCACGTTTGTTGTACTTATAGTTAGAGCAAAAATCATCGATCAGCTTATGGTAAGTCCCGATCGACTGTGCAAGAAGCTGATTGAACCACGAAATATCTCCTCCCGTCAGGGATTGCGGAAACATTTTACACATCAACTCGTCGATGTACTGCCACAAGGACATGGCGGTCTCATAGTGTAAAACGTGCTGATCTGGATCATCAGTTTTATCATCGAATTCCGGTAATTTTGGAACTAAAAAATTCATTGGCGGCCTGAATTCTCTGATATTCTGCTTGAAAGGAGCTCCTGCTGCTCGATGTAGCCTTTCCATCTTTTCTTCTCGGGATTGTTTTTTCATCATTACTTTCTCGATCATCTTGGCAAGACGAGCTTCTGTTATCGCGTCTAGGTCGCCATCTGAGGAACTGCCTTCCTGCTCATAATCCCGGTCCTGGGAATATGATTATCCGATCTCATTTTCTTTCTTCGGTGCAGAGTAGTCTCTCTGCCATGCCTTCCTTGCTTCGAACGAGCATAATAATCGTCTGAAAATTCACCCTCGTCATGTTGGTCTCGAGCTTCATTCTCGTCATTCCTGAACCGTTTTGAATGAGACGTATTTCTGGCTGCGCTCTGTTGAGTTGCAGCTGTCCGATCCCCTGCTCGCCTGGGTCGTTTCGGTAATTCTCCAGTGACCAATAGATTCCTGTCTGGCCGATCAAGATTGATCACATCTCTGTTAGAATCTTCGACTTGTGGTTTAACCCGACTTCCAAGGCGTTGCCATACAGATCGGACCCTCTGATTATTCAAAACACCAGACCTAGGCCGAGGTTGGTTTTCACGTTCTAATCTTAGCAGAGCATTCTCCTTCTCTAGCTCGTCTAGCCGATTCAGTAGTTGTTCTTCCTCTGTACTGGGAGTCGCGGTGCGGCCATCACGCAGGTCCTGTCGATTGTGATTCCTCCTAGATGGGCTGCCGAACGCATACCCTTTGTTTCCACGAACATCTGGGTTTTCCCCAGCAATGTCAATAACTTCGTTCTCGATCACCCGTTGTTTTTCCTTTCTCCGATTCAGATCTGGAGCTCTGTCACGAAAATGATCTCGATCTCGTCCATGATCCAGTGATCTGTTATGAGTATGATCCTGACCCTGTCTGTTTCCAGTGGGTATAGCAGGTGCAGATTGAACCTCAATTTCGTTCCTCTCAATTTCGCGTCTCCTGCGCGGTTGGGAATTGCTGTTAGATTCAGACCTTCGTGCAGTCTGTCTAACTATTGCCATAACTCGATTTGGTAACACACGATAATCTTTTCTCGAAACCCTTAGTCGGCGCCACTGTTTGTAAGGTAAAATTCCTCCTACCCCAAACTCAGAATTTTGTATGATGATTTTGCTGATAATTGATTCGTGGACTGGATCTTCAATTGAATTATGGAGAAAAGGGGGGGGGGGTACCTGCAAAAAACCCTCTGATGCTAAAGTCAGTAATGGATTTTTCACAGGAGATTTTGGTATGGAAGATTGCTTACCTTTTTGGGTTTATCAACCCTTTATTTATATGAGCGAATTTCAGTTTATTTTCTTTGATTTTATGGCAGATATTGATTGCCATAACTGGCCCCTGCATGCCTCCCAGCAATAACTGGCATTGACTGATCCTGCATGCCGCATGTGATAACTGGCCAGCTTTGATGGCTTCATGGCTCTAGTGTAACTGACCCTTGCATGGTTGTTGGAATGTTGTAGAAGCAATGTTTACAGTGGGGCGCAGGAATCCGTTAGGCAAAGCGAGAATGGGGCGGAGTCATCCGAGGCTAGCTGAAATTATCTTTTTGCAACGTGCTTCACTGACACATAAAACAAAACATAAACTGCCGATTAATAGCCGATTTATTGCCGATTAATCGCCGATTAATCTGCGATTAATCTCCCCGATTGCCGCTCGTTGTTGGGCCGCCAGCGGATGTTGGTGATGTGGCACACAGTGCTGACGTGGTACCTGCCACTTCACCTCGCTTGCTGACGTGCCACCCGACACGTCATCCCGTCTGCTGACGTGGCAACTGTCGCGCATCGTTTATGCTGACGTGGCATATATTTGCTGACGTGGCACCCGCCATGTCATCATGTCTGCTGATCTGGCGACTGCCACGTCATCATTTATGCTGACGTGGCATCATTTGCTTACGTGGCGCATTAAGGGACAATGTTGTGCTTATGTGGCACCTTCCACGTCATCGTCTGTGCTGACGTGGCTCCTGCCACGTCATTGTCTGTGCTGACGTGGCACCGGTTTTGCTGGCGTGTCACGTTGGTGACGTGGCACCTCTGATGACGTGCCGCTGGTGACGTGGAACGCTTATATTGTAAAACTTTCTAGCCCATGGGTGTGTACATGGGGTGTTTGTTAGGCCTAGTTTAGCCATTTTTAGGTAAACAAGGGAAGCACCTTAGGCCCAATGAACCCTCCTTAGCCACTAGCATGAGTTTTGGAGGCCTAAGTTAGCCCATTTATTTGTGTAGAATATTAGGGGTACAAACAAATTGAAGAACAAACCAAAAGAAAAAACAAAATAACACTACACCAAATTCAGGGAATAACAACCTAGATTAGCAACAACTCTATCACAGTTGCGAATTAGCAACACAAGAAAACAGTTGCCAAACTTTAGCAACAACTTAGTTCTATTTCGAAATTAGCAACAACAAAGGAGCAGTTGCGATTAGCAACTACTTGGAGTGTAGGCATGCGAGTCACATGCTTAGCAAGGAACACTTTTAACCCATTGATTAGTTGACTTCTTGACTACAGAAGGGCGCGATTTATCCCTCCAAAAATCGGGTACAGGACAGCTGCTTTCTTTCTATCCACATATTTTTCTTTACTCTATCCTTTATCTTATCTTTTTCACCGTCTCTCTCCATCATCTTCTTCTGGATTTGAAGAAAAATGTGCTTCCATTAATCTTTTATGTTGTTAAACTCGACCAAGTATAGCTGCAAGTTAGGTAATTTAATTACTGCAGGGTTTCAATAGTTAGGGTTTATATTTCAATAGTTAGGGTTTATTATGTTAGATCGATAGTTATGTTTGGTTTTTTTTTTTTAATGACTTTCAGCTCAATTTGCTGCAGGAGGAAGCACAGTTGTGAAGGAACTTGCTAAGCATAATTAACCTAGGTATGGTTTCTCTTTCTATTGTAGTTTTATGTTTTGAGTTTAATTTTAGGTTAATAGCTTGTATCTGAGATTTGGTTGTTAATTTGTTTTGATTTTTTATGAGTTGGGTGTTTCTTATTTTTGATTTTGAATGGTATTTGGGTCAGATTTGATTTTGATTTGGGTGTAACCTAGAATTTAAACCTAAAAACTCAGATTCTCTGCATAAAGTTTTATTTGCTTGGTTAGTTCTGTCAAATTTACAAATTGTTAGCAGTTTAATGTGAGTTTTAGTTTTGTGAAAACTTATTCAGTTATAACTTAACTAAAAATCAGATTAAACTGCAGATTTAGTTTGTAACTTGACAAAATGTTTTTATGGGTAGACTTGAAGTAGATTCATTAATTTTTTATTTGATGTGATCTAGATATACTGATAGATATGATTGCTGAGTTTTATAAAGATTTTGGATATATATATTGTCTAAATTTTAACATAGATATTGTCTTTAGGAATCACAAAATGTTATTGATACCTGATAAGAAGTGGATGAAATGTGACAATAAATCAGAGCAGTACATAGAAGGTGTTAGGTTGTTCATACAGTTTTCTAAGGAAAAAGGTGGTGCAAATGCGTTGTTCTCATGCCCTTGTGGTCGCTTTAAGAACATTAAAGGATCGGTGACGCTTACTGAGACTTCACTTCATTTGCTGAAGTATGGTATTTATCAGTCGTATACAACATGGCGCTTTCATGGAGAAACCTCATAAGTAGAAACACATGCACATAGGGATAACTCTAGTGAGGAAAATATAGGTGACAATGTAGCTGAGAATGTATCAAACGTAGGGTATA
Source organism: Papaver armeniacum (assembly GCA_023531295.1). Taxonomy (NCBI): domain Eukaryota; kingdom Viridiplantae; phylum Streptophyta; class Magnoliopsida; order Ranunculales; family Papaveraceae; genus Papaver; species Papaver armeniacum. The sequence goes on along the minus strand of JAJJWW010014835.1, from coordinate 1,577,937 downwards.
ATGTAGAAATTGTTGCTGAGGATGTTGATCATGCTGTAGGTGTAGATGAGAATGTTGGGCTAGATAGTAGGTCTCATGTTGATGCTGGAACCAGCAGAAGCAAGAAAAAGAAACTTTTATATGAGCGTGCTAGAGCACCGTTATACCCTTCATGTCCTAAAGGTAAGACAACATTGTATGCTGCCGTAAAGCTGAATAACATTAAGACTCAATATGGGTTTTCAGACAATAGTTGCACTGCGCTCTTAGAATTGATTAAGGAGTTGCTTCCTGAAGAAAACAAACTGCCTTCTAACTACGCAGATGTAAAAAACCTGATCCAAGAGCTAGGAATGGACTATGTTACTTATGATGCATGCGTAAATGATTGTATATTATATTGGAAGGATCATGCACTATTAGTGAAGTGTCCTGTTTGTCGAGAACCTAGGTATAAGAAGGTCTTTAATGATGAGAGGAAACTGACCACGGTTGCTCAGAAGACGTTAAGGAATTTTTCTGTGATTAAAAGGCTGCAAAGGTTTTATAGCGAACCATGGATAGCAGAGGCAATGACTTGGAATTCTAGAGCCAATTCAGATATAAAAATTATGCGTCATCCTGTCGATTCTTCAGCCTGGCGATGTGCAGATAGCTTCTCTCCAGAGTTTTCTAATGAACCGAGGAATGTTACACTTGTCATATCAACTGACGGCTTCAATCCGAATGGATGTTTCGGTGCCGCTCACAGTTGTTGGTCGGTGATTATGAAACCTTTAAATTTTGCTCCTTCCTTGTGTATGAAGCGTGAATTTTCATTGCTGGTGTTGTTGATATCAGTACCTAGAGCACCTGGTAAGGACATAGATGTTTATTTACAACCTCTTATAGATGAGTTGAAGAAGTTATGGAATGAAGGCGTATTAACATATGACTTATTCACTAAAACTGAGTTTGTAATGAAAGCAAGATTATTATGGGCTATACATGATTTTCTTGCATTGGGGACTTTGTCTGGATGTGTAACCCATGGCTACTATGCATGTCCTACTTGTGGAGAAGAAACAGATGATGATTATTTTCTATTTAGTAAGAAAAATTTTTATATGGGACACCGTAGATGGCTGCCGTCAAAGCACAAGTATCGAGATGATAAAAAGAATTTTAATGGAGTGGTAGATCATCGTCCAGCACCGTGTCCACCAACAGGTCTGCAAATACAAGAGATTATTCGTAATATCAGCTGTAAGAAGGGTAAGGGGAAACATCCATCTGCAGCAAGTCTGAAGCGTAAAAGGAAAGCTGAAAGGGAAAATGAAGACGTTGCTAATGTAGAAGATGAAGTCAGTGACCACTCATTGTTTTCACGGAGGTCTATTCTTCATGATTTGCCGAATTGGGGTTCAAACGCGATCCTACATATTACTGATGTTATGCATACAGAGAAGAACATCACAAAGCATATAATTAACACTTTGATGGGAAATAGCAAGTCTAAAGATGGTCCTGCTGCGCGTAAAGATATGGAAGCAATGGGGGTTAAAAAGAAGTTATGGATGAAAAGGGATGATGTTACTGGTAAAACTTCTATGGATAATGGTACTTTTGCCCTGACTAAGAAGGATAAAGTTGATTTCTATACTATTTTGAAGAACTTAAGGGTTCCCTCCAGATTCTCTTCCAATCTTCGCAACTGTGTCAACGCGAATCCGCTTGAGTTAAAGAACTTTAAGTATCGTGATTACCATATTGTTATGCAACATCTGTTACCATTACTGATTCATACTGCAACTTCACTACCTAAGGAGCTGCGAGTTTCTCTTCTCCGGATCAGTATCTTCTTCAATGTTCTGTGTGCGAAGGTTATCAACCGACAACATCTGTTGAGAGCTAAAGCTAGTATGATTGAAGCAAAATGTGTGTTTGAAAAACATTTTCCTCCTTCGTTTTTCGTTATCAGTATCCACCTGATGGTTCATCTAGCAGATGAAGCTTTGATCATCGGTCCGGTCAGATTCAAGTGGATGTATCCCTTTGAGAGGTAATCACCATAATTGACTTTGTTTTTTATTTTTTTTAATGATTTGAATATTTTTGTAACTGAGTTTTTATCTTTTCTTACTGATATTTGTAGGTTAATGAAAGGTTTCAAGGGACTAGTGCGCAATAAAAGGTACATTGACGGGTGCATTGCAAGAGGATATATACTGCGAGAAGCTAGCTTGTATTGTATGGAGGAGTTGTCCAAAGATGGTGATGTTACTCACAAGAATACTCGACAAGCCTTTTTAGATGATGACGATGAGTTTGCTGATGAGATGCCTTTAAGTAATGCTAAGAATATTACTTTAACCCAAGTTCAGTTTGAATAAGCTCACAAGTGGATTCTCTCTAAGTATGTCGGATTGGATGAGTGGCAAAGGTACAATTTATACTTTCACCTATGATCCGTTGTTTTGTGGATGAAGTAAATCATAGAACAAAAAACAACAACTTATCATCATGTTTCTTGAATTCAACCAGAGTTTATATATATGCGTAAAAAAATAGTAAGATGAGCATGTATTGCGACTTAATTGCACTGCATTACTTGAATAGTAGGTGGCCACAATCGAGACTAAGAGACTGATTTATTGAATTATGTTTGATTGTAGGAAGTACGATTCCTATGTTGACAGCGTCAGGTCCAATGATCAGACAAATAGTTCGTCCAATGATACCTTAAAGAGTTGGATGGCTTGGTTAAGCGACAAGGTAATATACTAGTTTCCATTCTAGTTTATAGTAAAACAAATTGTGGTCTTGGTTAAGAAACTAACTCACACATTACAACTTGCAGTTGTCAAAAGCTAATGATGTGGATTCAGTACTTTGGCGACTAGTGCAGGGACCTCTCTTTAAGGCGCAGTCATATAAGAGATACAAAGTCAATGGATTCTCTTTCTGTTCAGAAGACTATGAGGGGAAGGTTATATCACAGAATGGTAATGAGAGCTATTATAATGCATAAGCCAAGTCCACGGACAGAAATTTCAAGGAAGCAGAAATAACCCATTATGGAATTGTCAGGCAGATTATAAAGTTGAATTATGTGAAATTTGAAGAAATAGTTTTCTATTGTGATTGGGTCAGGGTTGAAGATAATATTAATAGATGCAAAGTTCATCCAAATTCACACGTGATAAAGGTTAACTTGTCGAAGTTGAAAAGCATTAGCAGAATTGTGGATGAGCCTTTTATTCTTGCATCTGAAGCGACACAAGTGTTCTACTCAAAGGATATTTTTGAAGCTGGCTGGTCTGTTGTATTGCATTCTCGACAAGGATTAACTAGTCGTGTTGATGATTTAGAAGTTCCTATTATTTATCAGTCAGCTCTCACTGACAATGAGAGTTTATAAAACCTTATATTTGTCGAGTATGTAGTTTAGAGTACCATGTCTGCCATCAGCTTTATGTGTTACTTATCGTGTCTATCTTATAGTCTGTGACTTCCCATTTTATGATAAATTTTGTTTTATCAGTTGCATAATCTTGACAGGTTCTTATTATTTGATAAGTTTGATTGATGTGTTTGTGGAAAGTGACAAAGGGTGTTATCGATTTATTTTTCTTCACACAGATGTTTATTTCATATTTTTATAGGTCATTATGGCAGCAATTGAGGTGGATGAAAATGGACTTCCCATTTCAGACAACACAACAACATTCGGCCATTTCAAGGTCACATTGATTCGTACCCATGTCCCTATTTCATTCAAAACCTGGAAGAATATGACTCAGACTTTCAAAGAGGATATTTGGACTGAACTAAAGGTACAAATACTTGGAAGAATCTGATTTATGTTCACATATTATTTACCAATTCTCAGTTAGTAAGACATTGCTCTGTTTTTCAGAAATCATATCACTTACCTGAAAGTTTTAAGGTATCTATGATTAAGGGATTGTCTACTCCATGGAGGAGATGTAAGTATGAGTTACGAAGAGACTATCTTGATAAACATCCTACTCTCGAAGCAAGGATTGCTCATATTCCTCCAGGTGTAAAAGAAGAGGAATGGACTACATTCTGCAAGAATGAAGAGGAAGTAAAAGCAAAAGAACGTAGAACTGAAAACAAGAGGAAAAGGTCACAGTATGATTACTCTCATACCTCTGGTCGTAAACCTCATTCTTTGGTTAGATCTGAATTGGTAAGTAATTATTTCATATGTTCTCTCAATTCTGAATATCAATATTTATGGACAATATGACTACTCTCATACTTTTGTCGATTGATTAATGTTAAACGATTCGTGGTAATTGAAAACATAGGAGCGCGAGAATCCGGGAGTGGAAGTCACTACCTCTGATGTGTGGATTAAAATTCATACTCAAGAGGGTGGGAAAATTCTACCTAGTGCACATCCTTACTTTGTGAGTCAGATTTCATTTCATACATATCATGTCTTTCTGAAATATGTACCAGTCATGTTTATATTTTACTCAGCGTTATGCTCGACGTTGCAGGAGGGTCTTGAGAAGGCGCAACAAGAGATCAAGGAGAAACAAGCTGCGTGTATTTCTGTAGGAGAACTAGATGCATTGACTAAAGCTTTTGGAAAGGATTCTAGGGGACGGGTTCATGTTGTTGGTCCTGTTTCTCGTACATAATTTATATATTCTGGTCCTGCGCGTGCTAAAGTTCAAACATATGTTCACACTTTTTATGGCATATATGGCTTTTACCTTTTATGGCTTTTACCTTTTTATGGCTTTTACCCCGGGGACGACAAACATATATGGCTTTTACCTTTTATGGCATTTACCTTTTTTTTTTTTTTTTGCTTATGTTCACACTTTTTGTACATGTGATTAACATGTAGCTTCTTTTGCAGTTGTGCATAAGAATGTCTGTTTTGCAGTTGTGCTTCGAAAGACTTTTATGCAGTTGTGCATAAGAAATATTTAACTTTACATGATGTAACTACGTGAACAGAAACCAGAATTCTATGAATCAAGTTTTTTGCTATGTGTGTGGTTTTTGTATATGTAAATATTTTGTGGTTTGTTTTATGTTATATTTAATGGCACATGTGACTATACTTAGAGTCAATTTGTAGTAGCCAGCCGGGAACATCAATCCCTGGTAAGTATTTCAGTTGGCGATGCTTATATTATTACTTTGAAATTTATGGATATTAACCTTCAGTTAATTTTTTTTTTTTTGAGGTGATGATGCTATTGCTATAGGATATCATCATCTCTCATTCATCGGGTATGTATTCTTCATTCTTCGAGATATCATCATTTGTTGAATTTGCTGAAGTTATGGTCGTGATTGTTGTTGTTGTTGAGCCCATGCTTGTGATTGTCCTTGAGCTTCCTATTGACCCCAGTGCTGTGATTGTGGTTGATCCCATGGTTGTGTTTGTGCTTTTGGTTGTGTTTGAGCTTGCTGTTGCACCCATAGTTGTGGCTGAGGTTGTGATGCTGGGGGATCCCATGATTGTTGTTGCGACTGTAGTTGTTGCAACGTCTATCCTTCAGGAACTGTGTGCATGTCTATCATTAACGAGGACAGTGTGAGTTTGTTGTTTCTCTTTTTCATGTCTTTTAACTTGAAATATTATTATTTAGGCTATGACTATATACTCGAAGAATGAATGTTATACGTAGGCATTAAGTCTTTTTCCTAATGTCGTATTTTTTATTTGTCAGGGTTGGAGACCAACCATTACAGTGAAGCAAATTCTTGTCGGCATACAAGATTTGCTGGACCAACCCAATGCAGCTGATCCTTCTCAAACAGATGGATACCATCTTTTCATCCAGGTATCCGACTCATTCAATCTTTCAGGCTAGCTTTTATTGTAACATAGTAACTTGACATATTGATGTATTCAGATCTTTGAAACAACCCGGCGTACCCTTGCGTATGTATAGACATCTCGGAAATTCTATTTAGTTATTGGTAGTGTACGGGACAACAATTTGACACTAGAACAAATCAAAACTATGTAGCTAATGTTCCGAATCCATGTTTCTAGTCGCTGCTTAGAAATGCTGGTCTTTTAGGTTTCTTAAAGATTGCGTGTTTTGCTTATGCCACAGACTAGGCACCCGTCTTTCTTAAATAACAGTGTTTTGACTCTTGATTATTATGGTTGAGGTTGTGGTTGAGGTTGGTGCTAATCCTGAGCTTAAGGTTGTTGTTGTTGTGGTTGAGCTTGGTGATGAGCCTGAGCTTGAGGTTGTTGTTCCACCGCCAAAATCTTGCATGATTTATGTCCATTTTTTTTAGAATGAAGCTGTTCTGTTCTCTTTTATAGTTATTGATTCTTAGATTATGTGTGTCGTATTATGAAACCTAAATTGGGTTGAATGGAGCTGTTCTGTTCACTTTTATAGTTATTGATTCGTAGATTATGTGTGTCGTATTATGAAACCTAAATTGGGTTGCTTATAAATTTTCAGAGTTTGAAGAATATCGCTGAGATGATCAGTTCAGTTCTGGAAACAGACTAGCTCAACTACTGAACTTCACTCATCAGAAATCCCAACACTTACTCGAGTCTCCTTGATCTCTAGTATCTTTTAGGTATAAGCAAATCATTAGCAATAGAGTATATACTCTGAATTATGAAGTATTCTTACTTTCTTTATTTGTTATCTCTAACTATATGTATCTGTGACAGGTTCTTCATCATCTTGGTCGTATTTACAAGACGAGAAATCAGCATCCTCGTGTGATAATTTTCTCAAAGCCACAACAATATGCTGCATTCTGATTATTCACTGTAAGAGATTGTAACATTTTGTTTCTATATGCAATCCTTAGAAGCTAAAACAAACATAGTTGCACCAGCACAATGTAAGAAACAAGAACATTTGTACATATGCAATTCAATCTTTCTTAATGCAACCTGTAACTTGTCTTTGATTTTATGAGTTCCTGCTTTTTATTGCATTTGGTTCTCTTTTTGGTGTACAATGTCTTTGAGGTTTAAACCTGAGGGAATGTCTGTATGGGAATGTATGTATGAGAACTATCAGATTGAAATACTGGATATAAAATGAATCAGGGTTTTGCAGGGAACTAGGGTATTGCCTGATAAATTGGGGAGATTTCAGTTTTGACTAGGTCAACGAAGACTTGACCTTTTTTTTTGTTGCAAAAAAAAATCAGCAACGGCAAAAATGTGTTGCTAAATCTGAACCAGAACAACTATATCCTGTTCTACTAAAATATATCCCGGAATAACTCTAAAATTAGCAACTGCGTAGCAACAGTTTATTTCTGTTTCTATATTTTAATTTCGCAACAACTTGTTTCTGTTGCTACTGCCGTTGCTGACCAAAATTAGCAACAGAGCTAGAGCTGTCGCTAAAAACTGCGACAGGGTGTTTACCAACGGCTAAATTTTTTTGCAAGCCCGGTCAGCAACAGATCTAAGCTGTTGCTAAACGTTAATTTTGGTGTAGTGTAAGTGAGAAAGAATGAATGATTCTTAACAAGAATCCAATATAAAACAACGAGTAGAGTTAGCATATATCACCATGCAAACTTTATAGCTAACCTGCGAGACCATTGCTAGATGACAGAAGCGCACACACCTTAAAATTTCAGGTTGATGACTACTTATTTCTGTAAAACTGCCTATGTTTGATGCTGAAAAATTTATGACTATAAAAATTTATGACTAATAAATTTATGATTATATTAAACCATTGAAGAATAATAATGCACATACATCTTTTTCTTTTCTTTGGTTGCTTATCTTGAGAGTTGGTATTATCTAATGCAACTGATTTTTTCGTTTTTTTTTCCGTTGTTTGTCTTGAGAGTTGGCATTGCCCATTTCAACTGATGTTGTTACTGGAAACCTGCATAGATATAAAATGAGTTAATGCCTCTTACATTACATATAGATTACTAAGTTTAATTATAAAATGAGTTAAAGTACCTTGGTGAATCTTTTGATGTTGTTTTTTTCTTTGTTTCCTTGTCCTTCCGCTCCCTATTGAGCTCGTCAATCCATGACTTCCTTCTACCATGATGGTTTTCTTTTTAGAGGATGGTTTTGTTTTTAGCTTATAAAATGAGGGACCTAACTCTAATTTGTTAATTCCGCCAGCTAATATAACTGAAAAAAGTAAAAGTAAATCAATCCAAGTATCCAACAGTTTAAGAGAAAATCCAACGGTGATAAGCTGATACCTTATTAAGCTCTCCCGCAGAGTCGTGCGGGATAGCACTTCTCATCAAAAAATGGACAAAAATTGCAAAATTACAAATAATGTAAAGAAATACCAAAATTCCACCCAAAAGGCATCTTCAATAAAGATCAAAGTGAGAACCAAGAAGTTTGGAGATTATCAAATAATAAAATACCTACTTGGATCAAAATTTCTTCAATTACAATGTAATCTGAAAAGTAAAAAGTACAAACTGAGATAATAAAAATTGATCAAACAAATACGTAAAAATAAAAGATGATTCACACTGAGATGAATGTAAAATTTGGTTTCCCAAAAAAGAAAATTACGTCTTGAGCTTACTCCAATGTCTCAATTCACTTCCAATATATTTACTTCCATTTTAATGTAAATTTCAATGTTTTACGATGACTACAAGGAAAATATTATAATTGATGTGATAAAGAGACATAATAATGTAAAAGTTCAAAATAACCCAAATAACTAGTTATGTAAAGGTTTAAATGCATGGTTATTTCATTACAATTTTGGGTTAAAAATGAGTGACACCATTGTCCCAAAATTACTGAAATGAGTGTGGTATTTTGGTTTATCAAAAAAGAAAATTATATGCCTCTAGTTTACTCCAATGTCTCAATTAACTTCCAATACTAACGTGCTTATTTTCATTTTCAAGTAAATTTTTATATTTTGCAGTGACTACGACGAAAATAAATATGATCGAATGACAAAGAGACATGATAAGATAAAAGTTTGAAGTAGCCCAAATAACTAGTTAAATAATGTAAAGGGTTCATGTTTTTTTAAAGGTTTAAACGCATGATTATTTCATTGAAATTTTAGGTTAAAAATAAAAATGAGTGATACTATTAGTCACCCTAAAAAAAATAAAAATCAAATGATGGATTTTATTTTGTGGTTGTCTTTCAGTCATGTATTTTGTTCTATCAAACAAAAAGCTGGCGCAGTGAATCAAATGATGTACTCCGGAATCTACAAATTTATAATCAGTCGCTGGATCATTCACTTGTTGTCTCAAAAGACAATACGACACACCTCCACTTATTAATAAGCCTATGGTTATACAAACACCCATTATCTAAAGTATTACTGAAGTGAAATGAATGTGATTTTGGTTTATGGAGGGTCTCAATTTTTAAAAACAAAACAAAGAAAAGTACAACTTTGGTTTTAACGACGGTTTATCGCAATGGGCCTGTCGTGACTCAGAAGATATGGGTTGTCACTGTGTTAAGGGCAATTCGTATGTTCTTTAGAACGATTTTTTGTGGACTACTCAAAAAATGTGGACTATTTTGTGATACAAATGTCCACCCTACATTATAAGGGGTGTCCTGAAAGATTAGGGAAGACTAATCTGCCCTTATGCTAATTAAGATTATAACTAACCCTAATAATCCACTAATCTAACCCACTACCCACTAATTTAACCCACTAATTAAAACCTGATTAAAAATAATTTTGGGTTTCATAATTTTTCAATTGCAACCCATAATAACAATTTATTCAAATTTTTAATACAAATTGAATTCTCACATAGCAGGCAAGCGAGCAACAAGCTGCGCTGCAAGCCCTTTTTGAATTGCAAATCCTATCCTTTTAAAAATAAACTCTCTCGAACCCGGGGTTATGACATTACTGTGCATGACCTTCTGGACTCTCTTGAGGAGTCTAACCGCCTCTGGAGCCAAGAACCCAAAAGTGTCAAAAGCAAAGGGGATAAAAGCGTGCCCATTATCGATACATGCTTTCTCATGCTTCGCTATCTTACCTGAGGCAGCCCTTAGCGCTGCTTGTCCAACTGTAAAGGTGCCATGTCCAATGCCTGCTAACGGAGAAACCCCAGTGAGGTCAACACATGCATGCTTTCCATTATCCCATCCAAAAATAAGAACGTCTGCTGGCCTGAGTGTGGATCTTCCCTCCAGTGGGTTTTTCAAAAAGTTGACAGACGCTTCTTTCCAGTGGCGGAGCCAAATATAATTGATGGGGAGGCCACTCACTGCAACTTAAAAAATTAGGACCAAATCTGTCTATAATTCTAGAGAATTTTTCAAAATGTTGGGGTGGCCATGGCACCCAAAACTTACATGTAGCTCCATCACTGCTTCTTTCTTCGCTGAAATACCCGCTCGCCATAATACATCATAAAGAGTATCCCTCACATGATCATGTCTATATTTAAAACCAGGATCTACCTTACAATGGATTGTATGTTCCCCATACGTGTCTAAGCATCCTGACAAACAAGCAGGGCAGCGTGAATCTGAGGGATATAATGGAATCATTAACCTGTACTGAAGGATGGAACGATACTCCACATGCGACATCTTCTGTCCAAGCCCCTCAATCGGAATAGCGAGAAGAAAGTCCTGAGCATGCGCTGCTTGCAAAAAACAACTTTCTGCCTGTCTGATAACTCATAAACTTGATCCATGTATTTAACCAATTTACCAAAAAGAGCACTCCCCATGTTACTAGGGGGGGCGGTTTCCTTACTGGTAAAGCTACTAAAGTCATAATCAGGAAGAGTTTCTTGCAATGCATCCAAGGCCTTATGAAAATTGTCATACAAGCCTTCCACTCCACCATCCCTTAATATGTGTTCTTGTAGACCCCATGATTGCACACGTGAAGCAAAAAAGGCATAACATGACGCCTCCTTAGCAGTGTAAAATCCCAGGCCCCCATATCTAATAGGTATGGTGGATAACCTCCATTGTAAATCCCCAAAAAAAGGACCTCAACAAACCACAATACCCTCTACCACCTCTCTCAATCCTGTATCAAAAATATTCACTGCTTATGTAGTGTATTCTGGGCAACAAATATGAAGCCCAAAGAGTAGCTTAGAAATTCCCATACACACACGCAGAAGTAACAATTCACTATGAGGATCGCGGAGCTTGGATAAAACTTGCATTAACTCTACTGCCTTTTCTGCTCTCCTAATGGCAAGTCCTTTCACAAACCCATCATTAAGGCTGACCGCACCACCCAATAATTTGACCCCATTTCCTGGCCTTGAGATTTTAGCAGGGAACATCCCATCCCTTACCTTCCGTCCATCACAAGAGGGCCAAAAAAATTCTGTTTTCTTAATATTCAATATAATCCCAAGCCCCGTCCCTTCTGTATGAACAATAGTGAGTGTCACCAATAACACTACCATCATCAAGGTACCAAGCCTGTAAAGATAGCATGCACTGTTCATTTATCTTTGATATAAGCTGATGAAGCACTAAAGCAAAAAAAAATGGCCCCAAAGGGTCCCCTTGTTGTACTCCTGTAGACGAGTAGATATAATAGTCTCCCACATACAATCTTACAGGTTGTCCATACAAGTATTCAACCCATGGCGATAAAGATGGACATAACTTACGTACCTCAAGAAGCATGGCTGCACGGTCAACCAAATTAAAAGCATTGGTGAAGTCCACAGTTAACATAGTGAGGCTAGCATCTGTATGATGTTTGCTGACAAACCTGTTCACAGCGTGTAGAATTGCCTCAGCGCTTCCTAAGACACCCACCCCAAACTGGAAGTCCTGTAAGTAAGCTGCCATATCTTTGCCAACCCCCTTCATTGCTACCTTGGACACAAGACGACGCCAAATCGTCCTAACAGCAATATGACGAATGCTTTTGTCTGGCTTAAGGAGAGGTGTCAAGGGTGTTGATGCAATCAGCTCTGCAAGGTTGAGTGGACATCTACGGCTCAACCACAAATTAACCACCCTTGTTATTACCGTGACTAATTAAAACCTAAATAAAAATGATTTTAATCAGTTTCAAAACTAAAACCCATCCCTATTCCTTATTCTTCATCTTCTTCTTATTCTCTTCTTTTCCTCTTCTTCTTCTTCATCTGATTCGAAAAAATTTCATCGACGATTAATCAATCTTTACAAACAATGCGTTCTAAGCAGACACCAAGGATTCCGGGATTGAGTCCTGGACTTGCAAGCATAACGAATCTCCCAAGTCAATTTCAAATTGATAAACAACTTCAAGCAAAGTTGAGAGACCAAACTAAGCATCCAAAAGGGAATAAGAAGTCTGATTCGAGTGAAATGTAAATCCGCGGGTAATTTCCTTCATACCCCTTCTTTTTAATTCGTTATTTGTTGAAGAAATCAATTAGAAATCATGAAAACTCACTGAAAATGGTAGTTACAGTAGACATTTCGGCTAGGAAAAAATTTGTGTAACCCTAGATTTTCTAACCGAACTTCCAAAAATAAGAACAGTTCGGTGTTCTCGCAAAAAAAATAGACTAATATCTGGTGACCAAACTATGTAGTTCGGTCTGCTCGCAAAAAAATCTCTCGTAACCGAACTCAATTTTTCCTTTGAAAGAATGAGTTCGGTTTTGTCGATAATTTCTTTTGCTAACCGAACTTTTGAAATATTTAGTTCGGTGTGCTCCCAAAAAAAAACTCTTGTAACCGAACTAAATTTTTCAAAAGTTAAGAATGAGTTCGGTTTTATCGTTAATTTTTTTGGCTAACCGAACTTTTGAAATATTTAGTTCGGTTTCCTCGCAATTTTTTTCAGGTAACCGAACTATAGTCTGTTAACTTCGAGTGTTGTGTTTACTTTATTCTTTAGTTCTATTTCATTTGATAACACAATATTCTCTTATGTTTAGCTAATAATTTGGTTTTTGTTCATTAGGAACAAAGGAAAAACATTGACACTACAACTAGATGAGGATTTGAAAACTCCCACCCCTCGTGGAGCAAAACATTTAGATTTCCAAAAACGTGGTGCCACAAATGCTAAACATGGAGGGGACTCGTTACCGGAAGTCAACCAAGAGAATGTTCGTGATGTAATCCAAGATGTCAATGAAGAGGTGATGGAGAATACAACTGATAATGTTATTGAAGAAGAGAATGATGATGAAGAAGAGCAAGGAAATGAAGACCAAGGAAATGAAGAGGTTGAACAACAAATAGAAGACATTGAAAATGTAGAGGTAGAAGAACTAGGACCCGGCAAAGAAGGAGAAGAACAAGAGGAGGAAGACGATGGAGAGGAGGGAGATGATGAAGATGAGGAAGAGGATGGAGAGGAGGGAGAGGATGAAGAGGAGGAAGAAGAGGAGGAAGAGACTGATGATGAAGAATAGCAAGAAATTATTCCTGCTAAAGAGAAAAAGAAGCCGAAGCCGCCTAGAAAAAGATACTCACACATTCCCCCTGCTAATTTGTGTTTTCCACTAGTGGACCCAACTTATGGTACTCCAAATGATGGAGGGGCAACAATGTTTGGCTACAAACACTCATGGGCTGCGAATATCTATGCGACAAAGGTATACTTTAAGTTCATTATTAACTAACAAAACGTAATTTTTTTTGGGACATGTTTCGTCAAGTATTGATAGTGTTATGTTCTTTTCGTAGGATCACAATGATGTAGTTCGTCTTATTAAACGTCAAAAGGCGTCCACATGGGATCTTTCTTTAAAGTGTGACGAGTTTGTAGCGAAGGCTAAAGAATATGTGTTATGGAGAGCTATTGAAATCGCACATGTGGAATTTGACGTTGTTGCCGTATCCGCATTTCTTGAGAGGCATTATCCCGAGACATATACTATGCATCTTCCATTTGGCGATATGGGAATTACTCTCGATGATTGCCATAGAATCACCGGCTTACCACTTGAAGGTAAATGTCTTCGAGAAGGCTACAACCCCTCGATGAGTTATGAAGCTCTTGAAGAATTGGCTCTAAAATGTCTAGGATGGGATGCAAGAAAGTATCAATGTGAGTTTAGACGTGCTGTGAGGTCCCCTAAACGTGGCGATGAGTATAATCCAAAACATCCAAATGGAGCAATGAAGAAGAAGGTCAATAAATTCAAGTTGGTAAAATTGAAGGTAGTATTTGGAGAGACAAAAAAGAAGGTGGCGAAAGGAAAGTTGGTGATGGACATGGAGACCCTTAGGCATCATGTCACCGCTTATTGGTTATATATGCTTGGAACTGTCATTTTCCCCGACACTTCTGGATTTAGTGTGGATGCACATTATCTACATCTTTTGGAGGATCTCGATGAGATGAACAATTACTCTTGGGCCACTGGGGTACTTGCTTTTTTTCTACAAGAGATGAGCAAAGGGTCGAGGATTAAGTGTAATCAAATTGGAGGTTACTGAACTCTTGTCCAAGTGACCTTCTACATTTTTAATTAGAAATTTATTCGCTTATAATTTGTGCTTCCAATTCAATTAGTATTGTATGTGGTTAATATTTACGTATTTTCGCATAGGTTTGGATCACATGAAACCTACAAGTAATAGCACAACGTCAATACCATAAAAAAATTTCTTACAAGTTCGGTAATGTAAATTTTTTTATCGACCCTACCGAAGACAAAGTTCGGTTATGTAGTTTCCAGAAATAAATTGGCGCCTTACCGAACTCGATCTTTAGATTTTCTATGTAAAAGTTCGGCAATGAAATCGAAAAACTCGACTAAACCGAAATCGAAGGTTCGTTTAGAAACGTTGTATTTATATTATCGGCGACCTTAACGAACATAAAGTTTGGTAACAAAAGTGTTGATATCGACTTAACCGAACAATGCACTGTAAACTCTATAAAAATAGTTCGGTTACATGTTCTGGAAAAACATAACCGAACTCTAAAAAACCACCATTAACATGTAGTTCGGTTACCTGCGTCTGCTAAATTTAGTAACCGAACTACACATTCAGAACAATTCGGTTACCTCGCAAGCTAAATTTGGTAACCGAACTAGGTTGACCTAACCGAATGTTTTCCAGAAATTTTGAGTTTGGCCAAATTTTTGCACAATTCAAGATACATTAACTAAATATGAGGCATACCTAAGTACCCATAGCTTCATCTTCAGGTTGTGGCTGATAAAATCCATCATTTGTTTGGTTAGCTTGAGTTTGGGGCAAAAATCTTTCATCATCTAACAAATAACTCATTCCGGATTATTGGAAATATTGACAAATACACTATGAGGTGAAGGGGGTTCTGATTCTAAGGATGAGGTATCATCACATGAATCACCCAAATCATAATTACTAAACTCAAAAAAAAGATTTGTTTGGTTCACCCATCTTCTTCTTCATATTTCCTTCTTCTTCTTATCTCTCAATAATAATGTTATAACAAAACAATCCCACTAATATAACTCACTAATCACTAATCACTAACTAATCAGTTACTAATCATTACACTAACACTAATTAATCATCACACTAACTAAGTTTATCATTAAGGGTAAAGTAGGTATTTTAAAAAAAATAATCAGATAAGGGGTGATTGGAAATTACTACCAATAACCACCCAAAAACTTGAGAGTAGTCCCCCCATTTTTGAGTAGTCCCCAAAAAATGGTTCGTTCTTTAGACATCCACGTCTAGGATGCTTGCCAATGTGGTGTCTTATTCCCATTAAGACTAAGTCTTATGGGGTGCTAGTCTAACACCTAGATTAGCAGTCAGGACTACCTCCTAAGTCTTATGGGAGTGCTAATCTAGCAGCTAGATTAGCAGTCCACGTCGACCAATCACGAATGGTTCAACGCTTTAAATCTCAAAAATCAGATCAAAAATAAATCTCTCAGCGCTGAACCATTCCGCGAAAAGGTAGCTTTACAAGCACTGAATCATTCATCGTAACTATCTAGCATGCTAGTTCACATGCTAGCAACTAGTATGAGAGAGAACTAGTGTTAACTTTTTTGCCACACTTTTTTTTTTTAATTGCAACACTTAAGTGCTAATCTAGCACCTCCAATCTAGCCCATAAGACTAAGTCTTGCATTCCTATTACTTGGCAATACAAAAGTTTTCCCCTTTGGACGTCGTAATGGAGCGGGAAAATAGCTAAATTATCGTATTCGAATATTGGTACCCTATGACCGAGAATTAGCCGCGCAACTGCATTCAATATTGTCTCTCCTTGCCCGACAACATATTTTATACCGAGAGGCAAATCCTGTGACGCGCAACAAATATTCTTTTCAATTTAAATTTCAAACAAAAAGGCATAAGATTGGCAGCCAAAATTATCCCAAGCTTTCGGTGCTCCAAACTATGTAATGGAAGGTCTCTTTGTAGGAATTATGTTCATTTTAACTCGTCAAAACTTCAGACCGAACTGTTTAACGGGGGAAATATTAGGACTAGCGATTACTGGGCTTGGGAGTGGAGGAGTAGGAAATATGGGACAATCCACAGGCGAATATGCCATATTTGGCATAATTGCCAAATGGATGCCCAGGGGGTCTTGCTAAAACTGCAGCCAAATTTAATATCATAGTACATAACTTCGCCTGGAATCAAGGACATGGTCTACTCTAAGGCCCTGTAACCCAGTGGGGCAGCTTTGGTAAACGACCAGGCCAGAGTCTAAATTCATTTCCATAAGTAGTTATAGCTAAGCAGACCAAGCGTAAGAGCATGTACAGACAGACACTAAACTGAAACTTCGGTAAATTCTAAGAATTTATTTATAATATCAAATGTACACTTGGCAGGTTATTAAAAGAATTGACTGAATGAGATTTACTCATGCTAGTTTCCAGGAATCCCTTAACTGATTACAGCAGTTTTAAAAGACGAGCAGATAAAAATAACTCAGTGACCAGGACTCTGTCTTTCTCATGCTTCAGCTTTCAGTAAGACCTGATTTATGGCTTCCTTTATACAACGCAGAAATTGCACCTCTTTCTGTGACCCTGAGTGCTCCACAGGCATTTGCAAAAAAAAAAGAGCTCTTCTCGTCCTGCACATAAAACAGTAGAACTCTTTTATTCACTGTTACTACTTCTCTCACCAGTTGATGTGTTCTGGTCTTTTCCCTGACAGAGAAGGTCTACATACTCTACGGTGTGATTGTTTTTCACAAAATCTAATTACTATGACAACGAAAGCATATGGAACTATGAACAAAGAAGCAGAAAAGATTGTACATGAGTCTTTGATATTGTTGCATAGGTAATTCAACCATAGACAGCAACACAAATGTATGTAACAATGTGAACTACATGACCTGACCAAATATTCTCACCCAAATTTATCTATAAAGGAGGGGTCGAGTACCTTGTAGATACTTAGGTTAGCACAAAAACTGTCCATCTCCAGCAGCTCACTCACAAATGCATAACCAGCATCAGTTGTATCAATACAGTTTGCTTTAACACCACCAACCTTGCCCTTAAGTTCCTGTTGTAGATATAAGAAGGCAGCAAGTTGTGTTGATCTACACATTTCTTGGCTCAAACTCAGAGAGCCATACAGAAGGAAAGATGCCTGTACAAAATTTTGGAAAAAAGGGAATGCTTAGCGGCAAAATAGTTGGATCGAACAGAAACAGTTTCGAGTAACGTGAAGCAGAAAACAACCTAAATGTAGAGAAAACAATTTCAAGTACCATTCCTGTGGCTAAGTATTATACCTTATTCAGAAGGTCTTTATTAAGTTCTGATTCACGGAGAAGCATATCTGCACTTGGATTGCGGAAAAACATAAACCCGTGTTCACCATCAGCTATCAGTGTTAAAAATGCCATTGCAGTTCTTGCTTTGGAGTCAAAACAGACCACCCCAGAATTACCCACATTGTTTTGCTTCAAGATGTCGTGCAACATATGTGCTTCTGCAACTGGAACTCCACCCACAGTGGCAACAAAATCAATCAACATCTCGCCAAAGCAAACCACAAGCGGATCTTTTTCATTACTTTTCGCATCACAGACGACTATCGAAGAACTTTTAGCTACACAAGCAAATACATACAAAATCAAATCTTCAGAACAAACTTAGCCATCCATAGTAAGAAATCAAAATCTGTTAAAAGTGACAAATCATATTAACAAGACACTTTGAGATCAATTTTTTATTCATATTGAATTTGTGACTAACATGAATACACACAGAATTAGAAAATATTCCCTAATACAAACATAATTACAACAGAAGAAAATATTCCAAAATTCAACACAGTTGAAATCTATAAGTCCATTACAATATAAACTCTCTAAAGCCCAAAATCCCCAAAATTTCCTAAGCAAGATTTTGAAGAAAATTATTAAACTAATATTAAAACAAGACGAAGAAGAAGGGTTTAGAAATTACCAGAGACTTCATTAATCTGGTAGAAATTAGCACAAGAACCAATTGCAGTACAACCAAGAAGATCATCAACATTAGCCGTAACAACCTCATAAACTTCAAATTCCCAAAACGAAGACGAACCCCAAAAATCATCAAAATTAACTCCATCGGTGGAAGTACCACCACCAAGAACACTTACACTATCACTACAAGCACCTACTCCATCGATTACACCCACCGAATCATCACTCTCTAATCCTGTTTCCGCCAATTCTTCCATCGATTTTTTTGCTATTTTGTAAATTTATGAAAAACGAAAAGAAGAGAGAGACAGAATCAATGATTCTGATCAAGAATCCAAACCTTGATGAAAATAGCGATCAATCGTAAGACGATGTAGAGTAAAAACCAATGAAGGTTTCCGGCTAGAAATCTTCCTTCAAGAAACACCAAGAAGATGAATTCAATGTAATAAAATGCTAGAAAATCGATTCCGATCAAAATCTCTTCAACAATGGATACTAATCTAAGAATAATCACACCAAAAATCTCATAACGTGACAGATGAATGAGAGAGTAGACTGAGAAGATAAAACAAAACCTAAAGAAAAGTGAAACCAGCAAATGGTTCATTTCTTTGCTTTTCACCCTTTTTTCTTTGATTTTCACCTTTTTTTTTTTTTTTTTTTTCTCTCTTGCTTTTTCTGTTTTTTTTTACTACGACTTTTCGCTACTTGATAACTAGTACAGTATGTATTTATAACCACTAGGGTGAATCACGTGCTCCGCACAAGGGAATTTTTACTGCTAGTAGTAATAATGGTAAGGGCTTTTTAACAAAGTGGCCAACTTTTTGGATCATAATTAAGAAACTGACCGTTTTTTTTCAATCATTATATAAAGTGGGCGAGTTTGACATTTTCCATCCCGTTTTTTTTCAAAAAACGGATAACAGAAGTTAATTGTAGATGTGGCATTCATCCTACCTAGTAAAAGACACTAACACCCCTTTCATGGACTGACTAGGTCGAGTTAGTGTTATGAGTTGTTTTCGAGTCGACTCAATGACTTAAATCAAGTGAAGAACATACATGTTGAGTGTGTGAACCTAGTTAGCAAGGGATAGATGTGTGATCGATTTGTAAACTTTTCCATATTCCTTCCCTTCATTGAATTCATATCAAACACAAACTCAATCTCTTAAACAATCACAAACACGAAATTTCCATCGATCTTAAACCATGCATTACAAATAATAAACACCAAAAAATCGGGTGAGAATGGTTTGGTTTTACCAGGTAGAAAAGATGGTAGAATTGACGTTGTTCCGACATTGTTAGATGGAGAAGAAAGTCAAGACTTTTCATGATTATTCTCTGCTTGAATTTCAGCTAAAACTTCTCCTAAAACTACCACTTTATCAAGCACAAACCCATTCTTCCAAGCTCAACGAAAATCCCATACATTCATACGCATCATGTCACTTCCTCATCTTTACTTTGAAATTCTTTCCAACTTTCCTAACAACTCACTGGAAATTTCCTAACTACCACCAAATTAGAGTCAGGGCAAATTTTACATCCACTTTCTACCTTCACCCAATCACAATAGAATACAAATTCCACGATTTCCCGATTAGTGTAGTTCACCTCCAGAATTTGCTTGATAATTCCATACCACTTGGTCATTTGATCAACAGGGCTTTTATCTCCTTTCTTTCTCCTGTATGTGGTGACTGCATCCATACAAACTCCACTGTCTTGTGTAACATGAATACTCTCTTATGATAAAGAAGAAAAGACAAACCCGTTTACATGGTAACTTGAATATTCTTTTGCTCCAGTAGGACCTATGACATATCGCCACAATTCTGAATCTGTCTTCTTTTCTTCCAACAACTAGCCAACAAAAAAATGAACAAAAATATATTAAGTTGACATAAAATCTCCTATCTGATCTTGAAAACAGAACTACCTGAAATAATCAACAAGAGTTTCAAGTAACATTTTATGTTTTTCAAATACCTTATCATGTAACCAGTCTATAAACTTTGTTTGCCGCTCAACTTCATCTATCTCATCAGGTAGAACGTGATCACAATAGTGGCTACAATTATAAATACAAAACAGTCAACTTCTATACATATTAATTAAATCAGTTTTATTTTATTGGAGAAGGTCGAGTACATACGCATAGTAGTCATCAACACCCTCAATGTCACGCCGAAATAGTATCCATCTTCGTATTTGCACAAACTGAGCAGGAGTTAGTTTTACCAGTTTACCGTCTTCCTTCATGGGACCTTCATCACTGTACTCAGAGTCTTCCCCCAAAAAATCCTCCCAAGTTGCTTGGTGGTTTCCATCCCTCCTATTTGGCATGTCTTCCATTACATATCTAGCCGACTCTATCATACGGTACGCCTCAGCAATGGACCCAGCAATGTAACGTTTATTTCTTGGTAGATTTTTGCAATCCTTCATCGCCCTGCTCAAGTAAGTACATGTTAGTCACAGCCCATTAGAAGAGAAAACAAAATACCAATGTCAATAATCAATAAGGTACTGAAACAAACCTTTCGAAAGGATACATCCAACGAAATCTTACAGGTACACAATATAACGCTTCGTCAGCTAGGTGAATGGCAGGTGGAAAGTAATTTTCCAACGCACATATTGCCTCTACAACCATGTATTTTTCTCTTTGTATGTGATCTTTAACCAACACTTTCGCGCACAAAATTCTAAAAAACAGACTAATCTTCTGAAGTGCTCTTCGTAAATCTTTATGGTGTGGAAAAGCATGCTGAAGGAGGACAGGAAGCAAATATTCCATGATGACATGATAGTCATGGGACTTTAAATTACTCGATCAAACGTTGGGGATTAACACTGACATTGTTTCTTAAGATAGAGAAAACCAACCTTTGGGACCTTCAAGTTTTTAAGAATTTGGCAAAATCGAACCTTCTCGTCTTTGCTCAAGACATATACTGCCACTGGCATGATATCCTTCCCCATCTTAGAATCTTTAGAAATCCACTGATCGCTGCGAATATTTAATTCTCTTAAGTCTTCTCGAGCACCAACTGTATCTTTAGACTTATTTTTCACATCTAATATTATATCTAATATATGCTCCATTACGTTCTTCTCGGTGTACACAACATCAACACAGTGGCGAACATAAAGTTCAACCCAATAATCAAAACACCATAAAATAGACTTCTTAGAGAATGCATTAGTCACATCAGTACTAGCATCACCTGATTCATAAATTGGATCATTGGCTTCAATTTCAGTATCGGCCTTAGCAGCAAAGGCCCTCTTTCTTTTGCCACTACACTTCCTAGGAACATAATTGACATGGCGTAGCTTTTGAAGTATTTGACGTCCAGACAACCGATCTGGAGCAACTGAGTGCTCTTCAGTGTTCAAATCAAAGTACTTACCCTTTCTAAATGGATGCATGTTAGGAAGAAAACGACAGTAGTTTGTGTACACATTTTTACTACTACGTGATATACGAATGCTTTGAGTAACACCAGCACATACTGGACACCCAAAGTAACCATGATACTTACAGCCGGACAGGCACTAAACCATTTTAAGGGATTAGTAACCCAGTTTTGAAACGGCACTAGGTCGGTTGCGAAATTTCCGTTGCTAATCCCCGTTGCTAATTTTTCGCAACGAGGAGGATCGCCAAGGCGAATTTTGCAACCTCGATGGAAAGGTTGCGAATAGCAACTGCTAGTTGTTCATGCATGCGAAGCGCACGTGTGGTCGGGAACACTTTGGCTTGTTTTTACGCCCAAGTCAAAGTTTAGTCAAGTACCCTTCTTCTTTTTTCCACCCTTGACCTTATTGCCTTAGCTTTCCTTCCTAGAGTTTCTCAGCCACATTTTTTTCATTCTCTTTCTTCTTCGAGTGTATCTCCGAAGAACTCTAGTTCAGCATAATCTTCAAACCCTTATCACCAGATCGATCACATGACCACCATCAATCTCTTCACTTCTCAAGACCTCATCTCAGGTTCAAAAGAAAACCCTAGTCTCTTCTTCACTTCTTCTTAATCAAGAGCACAAAGTCATCAGAATCAACTTCAGATCCCCTTCCACATAATCGATTGAACCACATCAACCCTAATTCGATTTGCAGGTAATAATCGTTTTGTTCTTTGTATATGTTTGTTTTAGGTTTATGTTTGCTAATGGATTTTAGTTGGAATTTTTATTCAGTTGCAAGCATCGATCTGAGAGTTTAGGTCATTTGTGAGATTTGGAAGCATCGATATGATAATCAGGTAATAAGGTCATCCTTTTGTTCTAGTTTTATGATTTTTGTTCAATTTTAGGTTTGGTTATCTGTGAGATTTGGATTCATTTGGGTTCTCTCTTATGTTGAATTGAATATAACAGAGATGAAGAGAACTGAAGATTGATTTGATATTTTTATGTAAGATTATATATCTGAATTTAATGTTGAATTTAAGTTTTCACTTTAATTTTGGGAATTTCAAATAGAATTTTTAAGAATAGTTTTGTTACAGTAGTAGCAATCTCCTTTTAGGGGCTTACTTTTTTACCTAATAAAAAGAATATCATGTGAGTGTGGATGTGGATGTGGATGTTTACTGGAGTAACTGGAAATGGTGAAAAAAATTATTTAAGTTGGATACAGTAGACTGATACTTCACAATTGAATAACATGGCTACTCATGATTCTTATGTCCTCGACAGATTTTGATTCATTTAGCTCTTTTCCTCTCACCGGGACTTATGTGCTTCAACCAGCAGTATTATGAAAGTCCATCATTTTGCTGAGTTCATGCATTATATCAGAGTTTGATACATGTTTATTGACCTACCATATCCCTTGATTTGAAGAAAATTGTTTTTGTGCTAATTTGGTTATTATTTGTGCGCTTTGAATATTGTAGTTCCAGAATATCATCATCAACGTCATCAATATGTCTGCTTTTATAGCACGAACCAGGCGACATAGGCAACAATATGAGAATGATTTTCGCCTTGTAGCTGGGTAAGTTATCAAGTCCTTTTCCTTCATTTTCTAACTTTTCTCTTTCACTTTTGACTTGTTTCATCATTTGTCTAGCAATATTAACTCATTTTTTGCGCGTAATTAGGATTCTCCACTTTTTTGTACTAATTAGTTGTAATAAACAACAAGGGGCAGGATAAAAAGAGGAAAATACTTATTTCTTAAAAAATGTAGTTGACTTTCATCCGAATCCTTTTTTTTTTTTTTGGAGTTATCTATGTTATATCGACAAACAAGAATGTTTTGATGATGATGTATTCGTGCCTAGCCATCTTGTGTTAATTACAACTCTCTAGTTATTACTGCATCTATGTTCGACCGCATTATAGGGAGTCCTTGCTGATTCTCTTATCATAAAACACAGACAGGTGTATTCCATACAGAATCAAGAAAGATGGTGAGGGTGACACAGTTGATTGCGAGAGTAGGTTGGAACTTCTTATGGTGTCATCCCCTGATCGAGAATACCTTGTTTTCCATAGGTATGTACTTGCCTGTTTTCTCTATGTTATCTTCATTTTGTTAATTATTGAGACCGTGCTAAGGATAGAAGCATTTGCTGTATCTGGAGTGTTATTTGACATTCTTTCATAATTTGGTCTCAGGGTGGATGGGAGGATGATGAGACTATATGCGAAGCCGCATGTCATGAAGCCTTGGAGGAAGCTAGAGTTAAAGGAATACTTGATGTAAGCTCATCTTCTTGCTCATAATACTAGTAGCAACTCTACGCTCTGCCTATTGGGAAAAGGAGGACAAAACGTTATTTCATCGTAAAATATTATCAATATTATGACAGAATGATTTGGGGAAATTCATTACTTTTCTTAGGCTTTATTATGGACGAGCGCTTTTGTTCAGACTCTCCCATAGTTACTATAATAAAGATATAAATCAATTATGAGAAGTGACTTATGTTCAATTTACCCAATCACCAACTTAAAGCTCGATTTTTCGTGTACAATTTATCAAAGATTATTTCTTCTAGATTATGTCTTCCCACTCTTGATGTTTTGTTTTACTCTTCTGCACAGGGAAGTCCCTTAGGAATGTGGGAATTCAGAAGTAAGAGCAGACAAAATAGTTGCAGTACGGAAGGATCTTGCAGGGGTTACATGTTTGCATTAGAAGTGACTGAAGAACTTGATACCTGGCCAGAGGAGGATAATCATGGCAGAAGATGGGTAAGTCCTCCAATGCTTGAATTGTTATTTGTATTGAGTTACTAATTGTAAATTTACAAAGTTTCAAATTGAGTAGCTCATAATTCAGTTTCAACTTTCTTATTGCTGGTACTACTTTATCAATTCTTTTCCATTGAGCAGTGTTCATTATGATTGTTCCTTTTGGGTCCAGGTGAACTGGCAGTTGTGGAGGATGAGGCCGAGAAAGGTGAATGTTATCTTTGGATTGAGTGAGTGTTTCTGAAATATAAAAGAAAAAAATAGGAAATGTGATCTCAGATGTTTTTTGGGCTTTTTGATAAAGTACCCTTACACTTCACTTTACACTAAAAAAGTACCCCCGTTTTTTAGAAATTTGTTAAAGTACCACGTTTTATTCAAAAGGCAAATTCCATCTAGTTAAGTGCTAGGTGGCAGTTATCTTTCCAATTAAAAGTCTTATTTACCCCTTAACTACATCTCCTTGGAGGGGAGGGTAAATGATCTGACGATCCTGAAAACAATGTAACGATCTTGAAAGCGTTGTCACGATCCTAAACCGGGCTCGATGAACCTAAAAAATGTCGTAGAAGGTCGATTTTCTTCCAACCTAAAACCCCAAAACACTTGAAATGATGAACCCTTTTTGAGGAATGATGTAACAAACCTGAAAGCGGTGTAACGATCCTGAACCGAACTCGACAAACATGAAAAATTATGTATAAAATCAATGTGGCAATAAGTAAAGGGCAAATATTTAAAGTAAATTAGTCTTAACTAACACTAGATGGAAAAACTAACGTGAGGGTACTTTAACAAATTGTTAAAAAACGAGGGCATTTTTTTGTGGGTATTTTTGTATGAGGGTACTTTTTCAAAATTCCCATGTTTTTTTTTTTTTTTTTTTTTATCTTGAGTTTGTTGTGGCTTTAGCTTGAGTTTATATATTCATAAACACTTGGTGTTTCAGTTATGCAGCTTGAGTCATTGGCTTATTTCTTGTGCAAAATAGTTTAATGTTCTTATGTTTCCTATTTGTATGCTACACCATTGATCAGTTCACAGATTCCCAGAGGTCAATTACCCCCTGGGATGATGAGACCACCTATTCTGCCACGACCAGCTGGTATTCCGGGTTATCTTCACTTTGTGCGATTTGTTTCTCATTATTACAGCGTTTTTCAAACTGCAATTATTTCATCTGTTGAACAGTTCTGCAGTTGCCAGTTGGGTTAATTTAAATTTCATAAGAAGTGACGTGTGTGTAAAGATTCATATATTCTCGCAGATGCATACAATGATGCACCGTCACTAAGATGTTCACACTGAGCACTATGTTCTAAGATCTTTATTTTTTATCTCTGAGATGACAAATCTGGTTGAGTATGATTCTTCATAGATCATGCATCTACCCTAAACTTTTTTTAGGACATATGAGTAAACACCACAGTTTAAAACCATGGCCGCAGCAGCATAGAAGAACACATTTAACTATTCTTGGATATAATTAGTCTAGTCACTTAAGTATTGCAGGGAATATTATCCCTTGCATCCCACATGTTTTACTGGTTGGGGGAAACAAAAAACAAGATTTTTGTGCACTAAGCTTTTGAGCAGAAATTAATAGAAAACTTGGGTTGGAACCTCTGGGGATCATTAAATTCTAACTTCCATTTCTCTCCAATTTCAGGATACTGTAATTGAGGGAAATGTTCAACCTATTTATCTTATCCAGGTTAGATGATGACCTCTTTTGCACACTACTTAGACTACTAGTCACCAAATCTAAAGTCTTCTCTTGTACAATCTGCTTTTTTAGCATGTTCTATATTTTTAAAAGAACACATATTCAAGTCAAACTCCAATGTGCAGATATGTTTGTGACTATGCAGCAGTGCTTGACACATGCTCTTCCCAGTTTTCATGTCTTTAATCTCTTTGGATGGTCATTTTCAGGTTAAGCTGGATATTTCTTACTAGTTTTCTTTTAAAGCATGAATAGTTCTAAGGGCTTATCATCATTACCTGATATACACTCCCACGGTTCTTGCTTGTTAAAGAAAGTATTGTTTTACTTAAATGTGTCATTTTAACATGAAGTTGCTGAAAATATTAGAATTATATCTTGAGTCAAGCATGCACAGCGATGCAATGATGGGATTATGATTTTTAGACTTTTTACTCATTTGGGTTATGAGTCACAGGTGCATAACTTGCTGTAGAATTGTAGATGATGACCAAATGATGTTGGAATGACAAGCTTGAAATGACAGCTAAGAAATGAATTCAATGAGGCATATAGCTATGTACTGGGCAGCTAAGAAATTAATGATGTTTGCTGAGATATGTGTAAAACCAACTGCTTAATCTTATGGATGGGCAGGTACAACTTTATTTTCTCTCTTAGACACATCCAACAATGTTATTTCTTTTCTTTTAAAACATATTGTAAGATACATTGTGTAAGTTTCCCTTGTGTAATGTTAAGTTGATGGATATCTGGTTAATTGTTACGTTTTGGTGGTATTGGTGGAAGACTTGGTTATGGTTCAGGAGGTGGTGGTGTATTGGTGTTGGTGGATGACTTGGTCATGGTTCAGTAGGTGTTGTTAGTGAAGAAGTTTGCCAGTTCAGAAGGTATTGTTTGTTGGTGGAAGAGTTGGTCAAGGTGCAGGACTTGGCTATGGTTAGGAGGTGGTGTTGGTGAATGAGTTGGTCAAGTTTTCCAACCACACACTTATTTGGGAAGGTATATTGCTGCTAGTTTTGGAGTTTTATTTGATAAAGAATGAAGTTAGTTTTGGAGTTTTATTTGAATTTGATTCCACTTCTTTGCATGCAGATTAAGCCTGAGATGTGCAGATACGAATTCATGTCAACTGAAATTGAAATGCTCCTTTCTAAAGCTGAAGCAATCAACTAACATCTCTTGAATATACCAAGGAAAATTCAGTTCAACATAAATTGAACTCGCCACCAGGTAGGACATTAAGCTTGTTGTATGGACTTGCACCATATGTCTATTGATAGCAAGACTAACAGAACCATATAAGTAGTGATAGGGATGTTTGTGGGTTCTTTTGATTTAATTATATAGTCTATTAGTCAAAGGCTCAATCTTTATAGGCATACTGAATATCTGATTAGAAGAATTTGTGATGCTTTGTTCGCAGGTTAATTGAATGATGCTCATGAGATCAGAAAGGTTGGAGAACAAAGCAACAAAACAGCAGCCATTAGGTCCCTTAGCAGCTGCAAGATTTGTAAGTTATAATATAGTATCTCCTTATAGAGATTTAAGTTACAAGAACTTAGGAATTTCAGAACTTTCTACAAACTGAACTTAGGAACTAAGTATGTTTCTGTGTATGTCCATTAAATGAATGACATAGTTTTTATCAAATACTCATACTTGTTAACTTCAATTGAAGAATTCTTTTTTCATAATGGTGAATGTGGAAATGAAAGTGAATGAATGTGTCATGGTTTGTATATATGTGGAATGCTGAATATGGGGAACTGGGAAACTGCAGGGGGGTAAATGTGGGGGGAACGGATTTTGACCAGGTCAATGAAGACTTGACCTTTTTTTTTGCTGTTGCAAAAAATTAGCAACGTCTTTTGTCTGTTGCTAAATTAGAACCAGAACCAATAACATTTAGTTCCGGGTAGGGGTATTCCTGTAATTAGAAACATCTTAGCAACGACAGACCTTGGTTGCGAATAAACAAAGTCACAACGGCACGGTACGTTACGAATCTCCTTGCTGACCGAGATTCGCAATAGAGCTTATGCCGTTGCGAAAAACTGCAACACCATGTTTTGAAACGTCACTTTGCCGTTGCGAGCCCGGTTAGCAACGGCCAGGCGCTGCGAATTCCTAAAAATGGTGTATTGAGGATTCTATACGCTGGAAAGTCATGAATCCCTACAAATAATGTAGCTTTCAATTGGAAACTCTCTTTTTTTGTGCATATCAAAAGGTGTCACTCCATCATCCCATAATTACTTAAGCTCATCAACTAGTGGTTGAAGAAAGACATCAATGTCTTGTCCTGGAGCCTTGGGTCCAGGTATCAACAATGACATCATTTGAAATTCAGATTTCATGCATAGTGAAGGTGGAAGGTTATACGGAACTAAAATCACAAAGCCAACAACTATGAGACGTAGTTTGAAAACCAAAAGGATTAAACCCGTCTGTAGCAATGCCAAGCCAAATATTTCTTCCCTCAGCAGCAAAATTTGGAAACTTATCTTTGATAAGATTCCATTGAGTTGAATCAATTGGATGACACATATGCGTAGAAGAAACTTTTGCTCGATGGTGCCATGTCTTTTTTTTTGCTATCCATGGTATATATAGTATACAATCTCTTAAGCCTTTCACCTATTGGAAAATATTTCAGCACTTTAACAGGTTCATTTGTCTTTATTATTTCCCCCGATTTTACCTCTATTACCTTATACCTATTAGCTTTACATACATGACAACTTCTTTCATTCTCATAATCTTTATAATAGAGTGATTCTCACAAGCATGAATTGACTTTATAGTTATGCCAAGGTCAATCAGCATTGTTTTCATTGTAAGGTATTTCTCAGGCCTAGTATTACCTTCAGGAAGCCATGGTTTTACCGTTGAAAAGATATAGCTCATGGAATTCCTAGAAATACCAAACATATTTTTTATATTATGAAGTTCAACAACTGCAGATAGAGTTGTATGGTTACCTTGATGGTTAGGGTATAGTTTCTCTTCTGCTAAGACCTTATATTTCTCATATCGTTTTCCTAAATCAGGTTCTGCAACTAATATTCTAACTGACCTACCTCGTTGGTACTAATGTCATCATCTTCCATTTCATGCACTCCAAATGCAACATCAACCAATCTTCTCATTTCAGGCACACCTTCCTCCATGTTTGGTTCGCTGATGTTTTCCTCTTGGACTGAACCGACTGTGCTTCTATTAGTTGATTTATCACCATGAAAATCCCACATACGATACCTCTTGTTTATACCCTTCTATAATAGATGTTGCCTAACTTTTTGAATTTCTAGATTCTTTCTATTTCGGCAGTTATTACAAGGGCAGGCACATATCGACTTCGAGTAACCATATCTTACAGCAAAACTGATAAAGTATCTAACCCCATCTCGATAAACTTTACTAAAAATATCACTTTCATCCATCCAATCTTTTGGAATGACATCTGACATCCTACAAACCATTAAAAAGACTAGGTAACTATACATAACAATGTCATGGAGTTTAAAAATAAGTACAGAGCAAAAGAAACGAGGATTGTGCTTAATCGTAAAGAAATTATTCTCATGGATCTGCATTAAAAGCTGCACTATATGCCTTTTCAAGTCTTATACTTAAGTAATAGCTATGAGATTACATTTCTTGAAACAATTTGCATAGAATCCTAGATATTCAGACAACAACCATACCACAAAAAGCACACAATACAGAAAAGGCATAGAATCCTAGATATTCTTGAAACATTATTCTAAGAGTACCAAGCATTCACAACTGATTTCGTAAGAAATCCCAACTCATTGGTTCAGTTTCAAGAAAAACTTAACAGCAGAAAAATTCATTCAATACAAAACATGAACACACTGTTTTCATGAACAATTGATTCAGTTATAATATGTACAAATTATATCTTATACATTACATATAAACATATTTGATCTACATAAATGCATAAAATACTTAACATTTCTTAAGAGTTTGCTTATAGTAGAGCTACAGATCCACAAAAAACCTAACTTTTCCTAAGAAATTGTAAGAAACCAAATTGTTCATTTAGAAACAAACCACAACAATGAATCAAACTCAGAATGCTTGCATAACAAAAAAGTCACAAGAACATATTCACAAACTAACAGGTTAACTAATCGACTACATAACAAAAATCATCATCAAAAAGAGGAATCACAAGTATTATCTCAAACTCGACGATCGATTGCAAATGAATCCACTGAAATCGCACCAAACTGTTTCTTTCAACCTGAAATAGAAATTAGGGCAAACATCAATTACATCCGCAGGAGAATAGTGAAGGATCGATTAGGAAGAAAAACAACTATAATTAGATTAACAATAGTAATCTACTGAAAACCCTAATAACAATTTTATCTACAATTAAACGAAATCCCGATCTGTTACAACGTATCTGAAAAATTAAGATGGAATAGTTGCGGAATCTCATGATTTGATGAAGAACACAAGAGCAGTAAAAATCTTCCAGAAGAAACTGGTTGAAGATTAGGGTAGAATAGTTAATGAAGAACACAAGAGCAGTAAAAATTAGGGTATACTAGTTGAGGAATCTCATGAATTTATGAACGAAATCAAAAGCTTATTTTTTTTTTCGAAGGGAAAATTTTTCTTACAGAAGAAATCTTAGATGAATAACGGAGATTACGAAGCATATTACCCCGTACATAATTTTTTTTCGAAGAAGTACTTTTTTTTTTTTTGAAAAAGATTACGAAGAAGTACTTAAAAATGTGAAAAATAATTGAAAAAGGAGTGAGAGACAGAGTACCTCGATTGAAGATATTACTATTACTTTTTACTCTCTGATTTCTTTTTTCTCCTTTAGGTTTTTAATATATAATAACTGTGGTGATCTACATTGCCGGAGTAAAATCTGCAAGGGAGGGAAAATGTGATATCTCAAGTATATTTTGGCGGTAATTATTTTGGTTGGAGTAGGAAATTTATTTCCACTTATTTTTATTTTATTTTAATATTTTTCTAATCTTTTTTATTGGGAGATGGATAATTTGTCACACCATTAAGTATAATAAGATTAATTAAAAATAAAATATGATTATAAAATGATATATTGTTACACTTTTTAAAGATGTCACACCTATTTGTGTAACAAAATCTGTCACACAAATTAGTGTGACAATTCAGTGTTACAAATTACACCATTTGGTGTAGTGGGTGAATTTGAAACAAGACTAAAGGTATTTGTGTAGTCAATACCATTTAACTGATGGTACCCTTAGCAACCAAGCGTGCTGTGTAACTCTCAATGGTGCCATTTGATCTGTGTTTGACCTTGTAAACTCATTTCCAACCCAACACATTTATAGATGGATCATATGGTACCTTACACTACACCAAAACCAGGATTTTGTAACAGTGCAACCTGTCACAGTTTATTTTTCAGTCACAGATACACCTGTGATAAGTCCTGCAACAGTTATAACTGTTATTAAATTTTGTATTCGTGATAATAATTAGGAATATTAAATTCTTTTATTAGTCACAATAATATTTGTTGACAATTTTATAGACAATCACAATTATAATTCAAAGTGATGATTCCACCCAAATATTTCACAAAATCTAAAACAACCCCAAAATTATAACACTTTGAATTTTACTTGTCACTAATTTTCCCACATTTGTAAAAACTAATAATTATATTTCATTTCTATAAATCAAAATATATTTATCTTTTTCTTTTTAATTTTCTTAATATTAGAAAACATGATCAAGACCAAGTCAACAAGTCATGACTTTATAGAAATTTGACTTTGACATATCTCGCTTCTTCCTGGAGACTAGTGAAAATTACCGACACCCTTATCTAATAACTCTATGATAAAAATTCAAGATTGTTAAAATGACCAGACTACCCTTATCTAAATAAATAAAGTAAATATTACAGACTAGTTAAAATTACCATATTACCCTTAATGGAAAAAAGTGCAACAAAATATTATGCAGACTGTGAAACTGACCAGATTACCCTTATTAGAAATAAGTGAAGTAAATATTACATATTGTGCAAATGACCATATTACCCTTAATGAAATTAGTGCAATAAATAGTGGAAACTGTAAAAATGACCAAATTACCCTTATCGGAAATAAGTAAAGTAAATATTACAGACTATGAAAATAACCATACAACCCTTATAAGAAATAAGTAAAGAAAATATTACAGACCGTGAAAATGACCATCTTACCCTTACTAGAAATAATGGAGACTGTGGAAATGACCAAACTACCCTTATCTAAATAAGTAAAGGAAATATTACACATTTTGAAAACGACCATATTACCCTTACTGTGAAAATGACCATATTACCCTTACTAGAAATAAGTGCAATAAATATCATGGAGACTATGAAAATGACTATATTACACTTATAAGAAATAAGTGCAATAAATATCATGGAGACTATGAAAATGACCAAACTACCCTTATCAGAAATAAGTAAGGTAAATATTACATACTATAGAAATGACTATTTTACCCTTACTGGAAATAAGTGTAATAAATATTCTAGAGACTATGAAAATGACCAGACTACCCTTATCAGAAATAAGTAAAGTAAAATATTATAAACTGTGAAAATGACCATATTACCCTTACTGAAATAAATACAATAAATATCATGGAGACAATGACAATGACCAAACTACCCTTATCAAAAATAAGTAAAGTAAATATTACAGATCGAAAATGACCATATTACCCTTACATCGAAATAAGTGCAATAAATATCATGGAGACTATGAAAATTACCAAACTACCCTTATCAAAAATAAGTAAGGTAAATATTACAGACTATGAAAATGACCACTTTACCCTTATTGGAAACATATACAATAAAATTACGGAGACAGGGAAAATGACCAGACTACCCTTATTGGAAATAAGTAAAGTAAATATTACAGACTGTGGAAATGACAATATTACCCCACTGGAAATTAGTGCAATAAATATTATTTAGAATGTGAAAATGACCAGACTACCCTTATTAAAAATAAGCAAAGTTAATATTTCAGACTGTGAGAATGACCATATTACCCTTACTAGAAATTAATGCAATAAACATCATGGAGACTATCAAATGACCAAACTGCCCTTATCAAAAATAAGTCAAGTAAATCTTATAGTCTGTGAAAAATGACCATTTTACCTTCTCGAAATAAGGTTAATAAATGTAATAGAGACTTTGAAAATGACCAAACTACCATTATCAGAAATAAATAAAGTAAATATTACAAACTATGAAAATGACCATTTTACCCTTTACTTATTTTCGATAAGTGGTAGTATGGTCATTTTCACAGTCTCCATAATATTTATTGCACTTTTTTTCAATAATGGTAATATGTCATTTTCACAGTCTTTAACATTACTTTATTTATTTCTGATAAGGGTAGTATGGTCATTTTCACAGTCTCCATAATATTTTCAATTCTGATATATTTCGTCTCCAATTCATCCGAAAGAGAAACTCAGCTTTACCTCTAGTAATATTTGAACCTGTGATGTTCAATTCTGATATATTTCGTCCTCAGTTCATCCGAAAACGAGAAACTCAGGTCTAACTTTTGAGTAGTCAACTCGAGGCCAGGTTTTGATCTCGGATCCTGGTACGCATACAATATGCAGAAATAGGGTTTTTTTCTTAAGGTTTCGTATAATATCTCGAAGGAATCTTACTTGTAAATGGATGGATTCGTCATTCTTACCAAGTTTCTGACTTAGAGTAATCAACTCGCGGCCAGGTTTCGATCTCGGATCCTGGTACGCATACAATATGCCGAAATAGTATTTTTTTAAGGTTTCGTAGAATATCTCGAAGGAATCTTACCTGTAAATGGATGGATTCGTCATTCTTACCAAGTTTCTGACTTAGAGTAGTCAACTCGCGGCGAGGTTTCTATCTCGGAGCCTGGTTTGCATACAATATGCAAAAATAGGGTTTGTTTAAGGTTTCGTACCTGTAAATGGATGGATTCGTCGTTCTTATCATGTTTCTGACTTAGAGTAGTCAACTCGCGGCCAGGTTTCGATCTCGGATCCTGATACGCATACAATATGCGTAAATAGGTTTTTTTTTTTAAGGTTTGAAGAATATCTCGAAGAAATCTTACCCGTAAATGGATGGATTCGCTGTTCTTACCGAATTTCCGATTTAGGGTAGTCAACTCACGGCCGTGTTTCGATCTCGGATCCCGTACGCATACAATATGCGTAAATAGGGTTTTTTAAGGTTTCGTAGAATATCTCGAAGGAATATTACTCGTAAATGGATGGATTCGCTGCTCTTACTGAAGTTTCGACATAGAGTAGTCAACTCGCGGCCGTTTCGATCTCGAATCCCGCACGCATACAATATGCCGAAATAGTATTTTTTTTGGTTTCGTAGAATATCTCAAGGAATCTTACCTGTAAATGGATGGATTCGTCATTCTTACCAAGTTTCTGACTTAGAGTAGTCAACTCGCGGCCATGTTTCTATCTCGGAGCCTGGTTTGCATACAATATGCAGAAATAGGGTTTTTTTAAGGTTTCGTAGAATATCTCGAAGGAATATTACCTGTAAATGGATGGATTCGTCGTTCTTACCGAGTTTATGACATAGAGTAGTCAACTCGCGGCCAGGTTTCGATCTCGGATCCTGGTACGCATACAATATGCCGAAATAGTATTTTTTTAAGGTTTCGTAGAATATCTCGAAGGAATCTTATATGTAAATGGATGGATTCGTCGTTCTTACCGAGTTTCTGACATAGAGTAGTCAACTCGCGGCCAGGTTTCGATCTCGGATCCTGGTACGCATACAATATGCCGAAATAGTATTTTTTTTTAAAGGTTTCGTAGAATATCTCAAGGAATCTTACCTCGTAAATGGATGGATTCGTCATTCTTACCCAGTTTCTGACTTAGAGTAGTCAACTCGCGGCCAGGTTTCTATCTCGGAGCCTGGTTTGCATACAATATGCAAAAATAGGGTTTGTTTAAGGTTTCGTATAATATTCAAGGAATCTTACCTGAAAATGGATGGATTCATCGTTCTTACCAACTTTCTGACTTATAGTAGTCAACCCGCGGCCAGGTTTCGATCTCGAATCGACACTGAGCTTCATATTTATCGATTTGGATGATATATCATGCTATGTTTGAAGTCAGAACCCTCTAAGAGCTTATTGGTTCATAGTTTGTAAGTCGTTATACCGAATTTGAAGTTCGAATGGACACTGAACTTCATATTCATCGATTTCGATGATGTATCATGCTAAGTTTGAAGTCAGGACCCTCTTGGAGCTTCGTGGCTCATAGATAGTATGCCATTACCTTGAATTTGAAGTTCGAATTGACATCCAGCTTCATATTTATCGATTTTGATGATGTATCATGCTAAGTTTGAAGTTAGAACCCTCTCAGAGCTTCATGGTTCATAGATTGTATGCCATTATACTGATAATATTCATCTTCAGTTCCTTCGAATGAGAAACTCAGGTCTAACTCTAGTAATCTTTGAACATGGGATGTACAAAAACTGATAAATTTCATCTTCAGTTCCTCCGAATGAGAAACTCAGGTTTAACTCTACTGATAAATTTCATCTTCAGTTTGTCCGAATGAGAAACTCATGTCTAACTCATTTAATCTTTGAACCTGGGATGTTCAAAACTTATAAATTTCATCTTCAGTTCATCCAGAGGAGAAACCCAGGTGTAACTCTAGTAATCTTTGAACCTGTGATATTCAAAACTGATATATTTCGTCTTCAGTTCATCCGAACGAGAAACCCACGTCTAACTCTAGTAATCTTTGAACCTGTGATGTTAAAAACTGATATATTTCGTCTTCAGTTCATCCGAACGAGAAACCCAGGTCTAACTCTAGTAATCTTTGAACCTCTGATGTTCAAAAATGATATATTTCTTCTTCAGTTCATCCAAATGAGAAACTCAGGTCTAACTCTAGTAATCTTCGAACCTGTGATGTTCATAACTGATATATTTCTTATTCAGTTCATCCAAATGAGAAACTCAGGTCTAACTCTAGTAATCTTCGAACCTGTGATGTTCATAACTGATAGATTTCTTATTCAGTTCATCCAAATGAGAAACTCAGGTCTAACTCTAGTAATCTTCGAACCTGTGATGTTCATAACTGATATATTTCTTCTTCAATTCATCCAAATGAGAAACTCAGGTCTAACTCTAGTAATCTTCGAACTTGGGATGTTCATAACTGATATATTTCTTCTTCAGTTCATCCAAATGAGAAACTCAGGTCTAACTCTAGTAATCTTCAAACCTGGGATGTTCATAACTAATATATTTCTTCTTTAGTTCATCCAAATGAGAAACTCAGGTCTAACTCTAGTAATTTTCGAATCTGGGTTGTTCATAATTGATATATTTCTTCTTTAGTTCATCCAAATGAGAAACTCAGGTCTAACTCTAGTAATCTTCGAACCTG
Source organism: Papaver armeniacum (assembly GCA_023531295.1). Classification (NCBI taxonomy): domain Eukaryota; kingdom Viridiplantae; phylum Streptophyta; class Magnoliopsida; order Ranunculales; family Papaveraceae; genus Papaver; species Papaver armeniacum. The sequence continues at coordinate 1,541,137 of JAJJWW010014835.1, read as the reverse complement.
AGATGTTCAAAACTGATATATATCGCCATCAGGTCTTATTCGAATCATATGATCGGAATTACACACATTAGATTTCTATTTAGAGCTTAAAACATTGAAAGCAAAAGATCTTAACCCAACAAAATTGAAACTCGATCATCGGTAACCTCAGATATGTGAACTTGTATTATGAAAGTGGCATTTTTTGGTTGGATAGTTTATGTTTTTCCTTAAAACACTTCTCAAAAGAACACACATACTTCTCACACACTCCTCTGGGTCCGTATGAGCACTTCCAACCAAATCCTAATCGTCCATTGTTTCGATGGACAAAGATCAGCCGTTAGATCTCACGTTCTTTTTTAACTTTGTCATACGGATTGGTGACTCTGTCCCAAATACACGCAAAAATTGATTCCTTAGGCACACGTACACCATGCCACACTTGAAACTAACCCTAATCGATCCTTATCCTTTTTCATTTTACTCTAACTCCATCCTTCCTTCCTTATCTCTCAAATATGACTCTGCCTTATCCTCTTCTTCTTCTTTTCTCTCACTTCTCTCTTAGCGCCGGAACCCTAATCAGAATTCAAGAATTTATACGACGATTCAAGAAGCCAATGATGATAACAAATAAGAAAATCTTAGATCATTTTCTTAATCTAGAACATACCATGACAGAGAGGAAAGAAACGAAGGTAAATCTTTCGGTCCCTGTATCTCTAGAATTAGTATGTTAATTAGGGTTTGTTGGATTCAGCTTCTTCATATGTTTAGGGTTCTTAAATTTTTTGATTTTAGTTAATATATTTTTTTTTTTCAAATCTTAATTTTGTATCTAATTGTAATTATCGGATGAACAAATAGGAGAAGTGGGTTTGTTTTGAAAATTGAATTCAGCTTAACCCACCGAAGTTTTTTAATGGTACTTTAGTAGGGTGATAATCTTTAGTATGTTAATTAGGGTTTGTTGGATTCTCGTTCATCATATGTTTAGGGTTCTTAATTTTTTTTTTTTGTTTCAAATCTTAATTTTGTATCCAATCGAATCGGATGAACAAATATGAAAAGTGGATAGTTTTTTTAACTTAGTTTAGCAGGGGTGATAATTTTTAGTTGTTCATTGGGTGACCTCTTTAGATGTATCTTTATTTGGCCTTGCTCATGTGATGTTTGTTATTTTGTGTAGCACATCTCTTTTCTAATGAAATGTCAATGTGATATCCGATACAGGGCAAGGTACATTGAAGGGTCTGTCAAGGAGAAGAACCTCGTGATATCTATACTCATATTTATGTAAGTTTGCCTCTGATCGAGCATCCAAAGCTTATTTATAGCTTTGAGCATGTTTGCTTGGACGTAATTTTTCACTAATAAGTTTTAATTATAGTTATTAGATAAATTTTTGTTTTTAAGTAGGCTAGAAAATATTTTCGACATGGTTTTGTTGTCTTATGTTCATGTGTAACACAATTCACTTCCATATTGTGTTTACTTGATTTTGTAAGATCAACAAGAATCTTTAATTTTTCTTTTATATGCGGTTTATACATTTCAATTTATACTTGTCCAAATAAGAAACACGAATTTGCACTATAAATGACTATTATACTTCCCGAATCTAATATCATCTCGCTTTGCAAATGGTTAGTAGATTTAAGTGCCTTAAAACTCCATATGCTAGTCATCACGGTATCCTTATTTTTATTTGTTAGTTCTCCAATGTGTAATTTCACCACACTTGTACCCTCATTGGTTGTTCCTAGCTTTTGTCTTGTTGTTGTTTTCTCGTGAATAGAGATGAATGGATGGGTACCTTTATATTTTTTACTGCTGGATTCTCGCTTGATTTTGTTCTCATAAGAACACCTGGAGGTTTATCATATATGTGCTTGATATAGAGGCTGCATGCTCGACTATTAATTTCTTAGAGTAAAGTCATATCTCGACATGTTGGAACCGTGAATATAATGTTGGCTAGAAAATATTTTCATGTGCTTTGTTGTCTTATGTTCTAATGTGTCACAATTCACTCCTATATTGTGTTTACTCGACTATGTAAGGTCAACCAGAATTCTTAGTTTACATGCATTTTGTTAATTTCAATTCATACTTTGTTTAGGAAGAATCACACCTTTGTTTAGAAATAATTCTTAGTTTACATGCATTTTGTTAATTTCAATTCATACTTTGTTGTAGCAATCAGTAGAAGAAGATTCAACATCTTCACCTGCATTTGTTGAAGATCCTCGTGTATAACTTCCGCCTCATCTTTCAATTTTTGTTAACGAAGTTATAGAAGTCAATTTGTTTTACTCATGAAGCAATTAGATCCAGAATTTTTTCAAGTTTCGTGGGTTCTGTTTAGATTATGTACCGTGATGGTTTTCAAAGTTTTTATATAAGTATAGGGGTTTCTAAATGATTCTCGATGTTGGGTTTATAAATTATTGTTCAAAGATAATTGTATTGGAGATCTTGAGGATTCTAAGTGAAACATCGAATTTATATTGTTGTCTTATGAGTGTAGAGCTTTGTGTTTAATGCTTATTGTTTTCTAGAATGATGTAGGACTTCGGGATATAAATTCATGGTCTTATTGTTTTGTGTATGTATGTATATACCCACAAACTAGCTGCTTGCATGATCCATGATTTCGACTTTGCTATTTCATGCCCAAAAGACTAACCTACTTTGATAAGTTTGATAAGCAGAGTGGCCTTTTGAAGGTAGCTACATGTGGTCAATTTATTAACATCTCACCAAATGTAATGTGGCACCCTACCCCCGTAAATGTGACTATATTTTGGTATATATGTTTAATCGATATGAATTATTTGTATGAATAACTTTTAGCGCATTTGATTTATTGTTGTTGTGCTTAATTGATATGAAGCAAGGACTTCCATTCTAAGAGCTATATATTTTATAGGGAAGAGCTTAAGTCACAGACCTCCATAATTGTTTTAGTCGGAGTTGGAGATGGGCCATGGGAGATGATGAAAGAATTTTATGATAACATCCCTACTCGTGCTTTCTATAATTTCCGGTATTTGCTTAGACTAAACTCAAGCTTTGCGGTTACGCTTTACCGGCAAGGCTTAATTGTGCTCGTGTTTTCCTGTCCGGTTTGTGAACTTCCACGAAATTATGTCAAAAAGTTCGCCAGAAGAAGAAAAAGGAGACAGAGTTTGCTCTTTCAGTCTTGATGGAAATCCCTTCTCGCACACAATGGCAATAGATCTCAATTTATTGGGTTAATCATGATCGTTACTTTGTTTGTGTTTCTACGTTGTTTTTCTTTAGGCCATTGCGAGGATTTTGGTCAGGGTGTTGGAACATAATCTAACTGGCACTTGGTCCTTTATTTTTGTTCAAGCGCTCTCGATACAAACAAATCAAGAGAGCAGCCAGAGAGCTTCATCGAACAATCTCACTTTGATCAATTCGATGTCGTCTCTCAAGAGTTTTGAATACCGTTAAGGTAGTGATAATTCTTTTCGGTTGAGATTTTATTAGTTGTAATGGGAAGTTTTGATGAAGACAGGTTGTAGATTTTCTAAATTTTATTTTTAAAAATATTTGATTGTGCAGACAAGAAAGGTTGCGAAGTCGTTATTCCCGATAGAAACAAATGCCTTCCAACAATATTTTAACTATTGTATCTGTAAAAGCTTGGGTCTCTATGAGATGTGGTATTATTGATGATTGAAATCTTGCTAATATCCGATAAGGACACATATTTTGAAAAGGTGTTACTTATAGTACCTATAAGCAAATCAAATCTTTATTGTATTTCGATTTCTTACGTATTGCTTGTGAGTATAGTTAGTTCTTGCTGTGCTTTTTTATTTTTGGTATTACAGATTTCTTACGTATTGCTTTCTTGTGAATTTTTTCAGTGAATGGGACCAACCTCCACTTGAAATGAAACCTGCTTGTATCCGTTCATGTCAAGGTAATAATTGCAGATTGCTTGGTTATGGATTACCCACTCTATTAGAAATGTTATTATTGTGTGCAACTCGCAAGATTATGAGAAGTATGCATTCTCGTCTATTGCGGTATCAAGGATTCATAAAGAGAAATTAAGAGAATGGTATCTCAAGAATATGAAGCATATAATCTTGTTGAGTTTTTATGTAAAGGTATACTTATTCACTTCAGACTAGTTTTCTTTGTCAAAGTGTTTTGTATTTGTAAGAGGCTTGATGTAAGACCGAAGCATCACAATGACTCTACAAATAGTTTAGCTTTTATTCTTGCTTCGATTTATTAGTCCTTTTTTTTGTCAAGTTTGATGGACATAGGATATAATCCCCAACGCTGAAGTCAGCAGCTCTTATTTGTCAGTACTAACTAGGTTTGTGATGCCATTACACAACACCCCAAAATTTCAACTCCTCCCCTGCTCTCTTTGTTGCAGCCAAAGAAAAACTAGGTGCCTCCGTTCTTGATCCTGGTTTGTGCTCTTTAGGTATGTCTACCGACCCCATCCCTTTAATTTCTTGTAATGTTCCATATCTTTTTAATCCAATCATTCCTTTCAACTCCTCACCCGCTCTCATGACCACCGAGCTCATAATGTAGGTGGTGTTATGGCGCTTCTTTCTTGATCTTGATTGTGCTCTTCAGGTATATCTAGTGATCGACCTTCCCCTTCATTTTCTAGTGACCGAGCTTCCCCTTCCGAATTTGACTTCCTTATATTTCTTGTCGGATCTCGTGTTTGAGCATCGAGCCGCTTACATTTGCCATACTCGCGACCTTCATTCTTGTACCAACACAAAGAGTTGGAGAGGATCTTTTTATCCGAGAGTACTTGAATAAAAGTATTCCTTTGGATGTGTTTCGTAATGAATGTATGGCTGGTAAAATATGGATAGTTGCAGTTTATTTGTTCTTCGACTTAAACCGAAAGTGCAGGTTCATGATTGCAGTTCTCAGAACAAATTGGAAGCCCAGTCCATGAAAATGGTTTGGGCTATCCATTTTTTTAATTGTAATTTAAAAAATTGTCACATGTTTAACTTGTGACAACAAATGTAATTAAAGAAACCACATGTCATCGTTTAAGAGTAAGCGCTAAAAGTATGACACGTGTTCTCAAAAAAATTGTTGCAAAATTGTAGGCAACACTTAAAGTTGTTACCAGAATCGTGACAAAAGTGACACGTGTCGGCACTCAATCGTGGTAAATATAGAGTAACATAAATAAAACTGTTAAGATAAATGTAATTAAAATGACACGTGTCGCTATCATAAAATTAGGTCAATTGTGGCTATTAATTATTGTAACGCTTTTTATATGTGACTGCTTTCGCTTTTGTCACGTATAAAACCGTTACAAAATACCATCACAATTATTTATAACGGCCTATTTAGTACAATTATAACCGTTACAAATTCAATAAGTAACAGGTATAACCTGTGACAAAATCCTGGAAATGGTGTAGTGTTAGTCCAAGTGTTGTTAGCTTGTAGAGCTTCGTGTTCAACCTTCATTGCAGTCACCCATACTGGATTCTTGGCATCTCTATTTTATATGATTTTGGATCTTATGGGAAAAAAACAGGAGTAACAAAAGCCATTTGTAGTGGGTCTGTAACTGTGAAGTAGGTGACATAGTCTGGCAAATACTTAAGTTTGTCAATAGCAAGATGGGATCTGGTGGGCATAGTGTGTGATGGAGCAATGACATTAGTAGTGGGATCATGATGAGGGTTAGGTGAAAGATCATTGTGAGAAGTTGGTGAAGAGTAGACTGGGTAATCTAGTCCACTCTTCAATAGTGACTAAAGAGGATGGTGCAGTGTCACCAAAGGTTGTAGAGATGTAAATGGTCACAGTAGATGTAAATGGTCACAGTAGATGTAGATGGAACGCTGTCAGATGTAGTACAAGTGTAGAAAGGAAATACCTGCTCATCAAAAATTACATGTCTTGAAGTGTAGAATTTGTAGCATATTCCAGGGTTAATACTAACTAAAACCTAACAAAGAGAACACTACACAAGGAGAATAAGCCTATATTCTAACAAACCCAAACCTTATAAGCCTGTTTTCAAGTACGTTGCAACAAACTAATTGATGTGCAGTCTGCAAATTGGTTGAAAATTTTATGATGTTCCGTTCTAACCTAACCTTCCAGACATTATAGAATGCAGTAAAAAAATCCAAATAGCACCACTAGAGCCATACAAATTCACTTTATCCCACTCAGTTACTAACTCATTGAAGATGAAAATGCGGGGGTCTAACAACCACACTCAATAATTTGTTAGGCAATCTAAGAGGACTTAATCCAATACACTTTCTAGAGAATCAACTAGACATTCAGACTCAATATAGAATAAAGTATATCAAAAGTTTAATATCTCTAACTCTTAATTCAATCCGCAATCACCAAATAGAAATATGCGAGCCTAATTGAATATAAGAGGAGTTACTTGAACGGTACCAAAGACCAATGTTCAAGTGTCAATCAATGTAAATCAACAACCAAATGTTGGATATTCTAAGTGATTGATATTAACGTGCAACCTGTGATATTTCAATTATATAAAAAAATATAATGCGGAAAAGAAATAACACAGGCACCAAAATTTTGTTAACGAGGAAACCGCAAATGCAGAAAAACCCCGGGACCTAGTCTAGATTGAACACCACACTGTATTAATCCGCTACATACTCTATCCTACTACCAATTAACTTCGGACTTGACTTTAGTTGAACCCTAATCAATCTCACACTGATTCAAGGTACAGTTGCGTTCCTTACATCTCCAATCCCAGTAGGATACTACGCACTTGATTCCCTTAGTTGATCTCACGCACAATCAAGAGTTGCCACGACCCAAAGTCGAAGGCTTGATAAACAAATATGTTTCACACAGAAAAGTCTATAGATTGAATAAATCTATCTCTCACAGAAATACACAAGAGTTTTTGTTTCGTCTTTTGATAAATCAAGGTGAAAATGAAACAATTGATAAACCATAATTATATTCCCGAAGAACAACCTAGTATTATCAATCACCTCGCAATAATCTTAATCGACTAGCGAAACAAAATATTATGGAATCACAAACGATGAGACGAAGATGTTTTTGATTACTTTTATCTTCCCTATCGGAGAAATTAATCTCGAGTCAATTATTTCAATTGTACTCAATACGATAGAATCGGGGAAGATAAGAACACGCAACTACAAAGAGAATAGTTGGGTCTGGCTTCACAATCCCAACGAAGTCTTTCAAGTCGTTAACCTACAGGGTCTCAATAGAACCTAAGGTTAAAGGAGAATCGACTCTAGTTATGCAACTAGTAACACACAAGAAATGTAGGGATTAGATTTTCTGGTTACTAGAGTTCTTTTCAAATTTGGGTTTGCAATCCAAGTTACCTTGGTAACTGATGTGGTTTTGAAGTTGTTTTAACAAGTTGTAGTAAAGTGGTAAGAAAGATGTCGTTCCTCTCACACTTGTAAAGATTGATTTTAGACTTAATAATAAAAATATATACAAAAGTTGTCACAATATCGAGAGATTACTGAGACTCGGGATTCCACCATAAAATCATTCATGCGATTCGAATATTTATTCCAAACAATTATAGCTCAAATAATACTGACTTTAATTCTTTGCCAAGGTTGATTCTTAAAAGATTGACTGTAAATCACTAGCATGACGCATCAAAATCACTTAGACCAAGCATACATCATCATACGACATCACAATCAATTAAGAAAAATCATAAAACGATTGATAATAGTGCAAGTAGTCATAAAAGAATTAAATATAATTACCACACGCATAAAATATGGCTTCCTCCGTTATCCCAGTGTTGGGGTTTAGCTCCTCATATCAAAAACACGCTCAAAATAATAACGCATGGCTGAATAGGTGTTTTATTGAAGAAAAATCGAGTTTATAACAAATATAATTGTTACAGAACTCACTGTTACAAAGAACCCTAACAGAGCTGTTGCAAACTAATAATAATTATTGGAAAATTGTTGCAAAGCTCTTGAGTTTGAAAGTTTAGGTCACGGTTTCTGCGACTGGTTTTGACTGCTGTTGTCTGGTTCTTCTTCCTCGTTCTGCTGGTGTAGAACTCGTCTCTGCAACCGCTGGTTCTTCCACGTGAACTCCACCAAACCTCCGTATCAACCCCCCAAAGTCTCCACCTCGTCTCTAGGAGTCCAACAGACCCTTATATACCCAACAGGGCAAGTACCACGCGAGTTAATCTTCCAAAAACCTCCCTGCCTTTCACCAGAAGTCACGGAATAATTTCTTCACTTTTTTTTGCTTCACACGGCTTTCTGTTATTATCCGATACTTTCCTGATTTGGTAGAAATCTTCTCCTCATTTTTGTGTAACTTCCGAACAAGCCAAAGATCCCGAGAATCTTTCTTCTATTCCACGTACTTTTCAAAAACAAATCACCCGAGTATCTTCCCCTGTTTTCTTCAAACTCGGTGATGCAGCCCAGTCCGATCGATTCTAATGGAAATAAAAACCTTGTATACTCTTGATAAGTCAGCCCATCAAAAATCAGCCATTGAATCTCGTTATTTCTCGTCTAATTCTTGCATCCAAATTCACGCAGTGATAGTATAGTTTCCTTAAAAACCGTGCGTTTAAACCATGAAGATGGTGTCCCCCTAACAATGGCTGGGGTGCGAATAGCAGGTGCCCTGAGGTTACCCCATATCAACTGGGTTTCCCCTTATCCAAACTGGGAGGTCCGAATAGTAATTTTCTCCCACGAGCGCAAATTCCACTTTTCGAGCCAATTTTCCCGCAAAAGCTTATTTCTCCGAAAACACCTACAAAAGCCACAATAAATACGAAATCGAGCACTAACAATACATACAATTGAGATCATATTAGACACATAAATATGTCCATCAAATACCCCCAAACTTATTATTTGCTAGTCCTCGAGCAAATCAAATAGAAAATAGAATCCTAACTCACTGTCGCAGGGATTTTCGATTGCATTTAGCGTATGCAATAAGCCTTTAAACCCCTAGGTGGCTCTAGTGGCCGAGTTATAGTCTCGGGAGGGTTTACCAGAGGTGTACCCACAAAACCTTTACTCCAGACCCTAACTATCTACGCAGAACCTTGGAAGGCACTAAAGAATCTCCTTGGTTGGCATACTTATTGACTACGGGAGGAAGTACCTCGATGAGAAATTCCAATTCTTTGTACACGAGTTTGCACTCAAGCATACTAAGATTCATATATAAGTCACGAGCTCTACTCGAGATAGTTTCGGACATCATAACCGAGTCAACCAATTACATGGACAGATTAAGAGATGGATATAGAAAAACATAGATGGTTTTGATGTTGACTAAGGTGAATGGTGTTTCTCATATCTGTCTGAAGGCCACTGCCAAAACGAACCTATCCTAATGGACTGAGATACTAGTCTGACTAATATCAATACACTGGCATATACAAGGGAAACAGTGGTCGATAATCCTAACTCTAGGTCAACACAACTGGCATATACAAGGGTTCCAGTGGTCGACTTTATTAAATTTATTCCGGTTGGTCTGATGGACTGGTCTCATATTTTTTTTTTTCAACTTTCTTTTTTCCCAATTTTTTTTTTCAACTTTTTTCGGTATCTCAATCACTCTATTTCACCCTAGCAGTGGTAACAACTTGAATCGTGAGCCCCACCTAATCACTTAGAGAAACATATTTTAAAGAAAACAAAATAAAAATAGAAGTGAAAAGGATTCAACGAGATATGGCGAAACTACCATGTTTTTTCTTTAATTCTAACACATGAGCTCTGTGCTTTTATGAATAGACTCTTTATATGTTTCCATCTAATCAGATTGGTTCCTCAACTCCTACAACCAAAATGCTTCCATCCACTTAGATTGGTTAGTGCCATCCTTAATGAGCATAAATTTCTAGGCTCTGAAGTTTATCAATGCAACTAAAAGTTTCTCCCATACCCCCAAACTTAAATCTAACATTGTCCTCAATTTTCTAAAGATAAAATTAAAAGCATGAACAAGGAGAAACTGTTACTATTTGAAGTAAAAGAGTTAAGGAAAGATATTACCGTCTCAAATGAATGTTGGGTTACCTCCCAATAATTGCTAAGTTTAAAGTCTTCAGCCATACTACAAAAGGATTAGTCACCTCATAGAATCATAAAGTAATAGACGGAATTTCTGTGGGTCATCAAAACCAAATAGAGCTATCACAAGGAAAAGGAATCTGCAACATGCCAAGAAAATTAGCAAATAAAGCACACCCTTGTCTAGTTTCCTGTTTAAAACAACTACATCTAGCTGTGGTTCAGGTTCAGGTTCTATAACTGGGTCCAAATAAAATATTTTCTTGTCTTTGAATTCCTCAAAGATAAGATCTCAAAAGGTTGTAAAGTCTGTAAAACTCAAATAAGAACTTAGAAGCACATAATAATAACTCGAATAATTGCGGATCCTTAAAGTCAATCAGTTTTGACTCACACAATTGACCACGATGAAATCAAGCGGTCAATCATAAGAAAATGTGTCGATACTAATTTCCTAAAGTACTTAGGCTCAGGTCTTAAAACTTAATAATTGACACATCTGAAAACTTATACGCTCCCACAATTGGTTGAAAACTATTTGGTGGGAAAACAAAGTCAATCTTAGTATTATTTCCTGGGTAAACCACATCAACCAGAGGATGGGTTTCTAACAACTGAACTGCTTCCTGGACATTATTAGGTTCTGGAGAACTAGTATGAAGGCAATCTAGCACAATGGTTGAGGCACATATATCAAATCCCAAGTGAGGGATCTCTATAAGAGCTAAAGGTAAAGCACGGGGAGAATTATAATCACCCCCAAACTTAGAGTTTTGGGTGTCTCTAGATAGACTATCTACAATTTTCCTAATTTCTAGATCATCGGAATCCTGAAAATGGACAATTGCTTCTTCTAAGTTATAATCGGAAGGTGCATCCTTACTGATCATATTTTAAAGCTCTACGAGTTCATCTTCTTTGTCTAAGACTAATATTTCTAAATCGTTAGACTCTAAAACAATGTTCTCAGAATAAACTCTTTCCTCAAAACTATCATCGACTTCGTAGTAATCATAAGGAAATACTACATCGTCTAAAACGGTGGTATCTCTAGTCAAATCCTCGTCCTTTTGAATAGGTGAATAATTATTAAAATTATTTGAATTTGAACTAGAAATATTATCATTGTAAAGCTCAATTGGAGTAACAAATTCCTGATCACTATGCCTAAATATTTCAGATTCTTCATCAACACTATCCTCATCATAATCATCATTGTAATAACATGAAAATGGTCGAACCTCGTCTAAAAAAGTAGTGTTACCAATTCTATCCTTGTCATCTTGATTATGCAAATAACTATCTTCATTTTCAAGGGTTCTATTGGAAACACTATATTGGAAATTAAGACTATCTTGAGCAGTTCTTTCCTGGGCCTCTAACAACATTTTCTGAGTCGACTCACATGACTTCCTGATTTTATCTAGGAAAGAAGATTCACACGTTTCATTGCTTTCGTCCATAACTAAGTTATCCATCTCGTCTGAACTACGTGTCGACTTAAGTATCTTTTGTGCTGACTCAGCTAACTTACGTGCGGACTCTAGTAGAGAGGAATTTTGCTCGTATGACCGGTGGGAGTATGTATAGTAATTGGGCTCACCATGGTATGGACCATAACCTTCAAAAGGCTGATGTTCCCAACCACTATTCACATTATGGTCAAAGTAATAACGTCCATTTTGAAACTCAGTCGGATATTCGTTGTATTGGCTATTATTATACCAGTTCGACATTCTATTCGCAGAGGTGTGAGTTGTCACACAAAATAAAACCCACTGACAGGGGATTCGTGGGTGGATAGAGTCTTACCTCCGTACTGCAGACGGCGATGAACCGTTGAAGTCGACTCGGGCCACCGACTTCGATGTCGGTGTACGAACCCGAGAGGCCGAGACAAGATGATCGAATCGTCGTCCTTCCCTGCAAACAGTTTATTTTTAATCTTAACCCTTCCGTAGGGTTTAAAAATAATGTCCAAAGTCCCAAAAATGTCCAAAAAGTCCAAAAATAAAAAGAAAAATTACAAATATAGAACCCTATTTACAGTTTCTAAAAATAAAACAACTATATACAAAATCTCCTTCACTCCTTGGACTCCTCTTTTCTTTCCTTCTTTGGCGATGCTTTTATTTTATAGCACTTTTTTTGTTTCCTTGTAGCTCCGCTCCAAATCTGAAAAGAATCGAAAAATACCAAAGGCGTAAAAAAGAACAAAAAATAATAAAAATAAACCTAAAACAAATCTAAATACATGTCCGTCATTTACGCGCCAAAAATTGATGTGGTTTTGAAGTTGTTTTAACAAGTTGTAGTAAAGTGGTAAGAAAGATGTCGTTCCTCTCAGACTTGTAAAGATTGATTTTAGACTTAATAATAAAAATATATACAAAAGTTGTCTAAATATCGAGAGATTACTGAGACTCGGAATTCCACCATAAACTCATTCATGCGATTCGAATATTTATTCCAAACAATTATAGCTCAAATAATACTGAATTTAATTCTTTGCCAAGGTTGATTCTTAAAATATTGACTGTAAATCACTAGCATGACGCATCAAAATCACTTAGACCAAGCATACATCATCATACGACATCACAATCAATTAAGAAAAATCATAAAACGATTGATAATAGTGCAAGTAGTCATAAAAGAATTAAATATAATTACCACACGCATGAAATATGGCTTCCTCCGTCATCCCAGTGTTGGGGTTTAGCTCCTCATATCAAAAATACGCTCAAAATAATAACGCATGGCTGAATAGGTGTTTTATTGAAGAAAAATCGAGTTTCTAACAGATATAATTGTTACAGAACTCACTATTATAAAGAACCCTAACAGAGCTGTTGCAAACTAATAATAATTGTTGGAAATTGTTGCAAAGATGTTGAGTTTGAAAGTTTAGGTCACGGTTTCTCATGATCGGTTTTGAGTCTTTGTTATGGGTTCTTCTTCCTCGTTCTGCTGGTGTAGAACTCGTCTCTGCAACTGCTGGTTCTTCCACGTGAACTCCACCAAACCTCTGTATCAATCTCCACCTCGTCTCTAGGAGTCCAACAGACCCTTATATACCCAACAGGGAAAGTACCCCGCGAGTTAATCTTCCAAAAACCTCCCTGCCTTTCACCGGAAGTCACGGAATAATTTCTTCACTTTTTTTTTCTTCACATGGCTTTCTGTTATTATCCGATACTTTCCTGATTTGGTAGAAATCTTCTCCTCATTTTTGTGTAACTTCCGAACAAGCTAAAGATCCCGAGAATCTTTCTTCTATCCCACGTACTTTCCAAAAACAAATCACCCGAGTATCTTCCCCTGTTTTCTTCAAACTCGGTGATGCAGCCCAGTCCGATCGATTCTAATGGACCTAACAACCTTGTATACTCTTGATAAGTCAGCCCATCAAAAATCAGCCATTGAATCTCGTTATTTCTTGTCTAATTCTTGCATCCAAATTCACGCAGGTGATAGTATAGTTTCCCGACAAAACCGTGCGTTTAAACCATGAAAATGGTGTCCCCCTAACAATGGCTGGGGTGCGAATAGCAGGTGCCCTGAGGTTACCCCATATCAACTGGGTTGCCCATTATCCAAACTGGGAGGTCTGAATAGTAATTTTCTCGCACAAACGCAAATTCCACTTTTCGAGCCAATTTTCCCGCAAAAGCTTATTTCTCCGAAAACACCTACAAAGACATAAAAAGCCACAATAAATACGAAATCGAGCACTAACAATACATACAATTGAGATCATATTAGACACATAAATATGTCCATCAGTAACAAAGCATTCAATATTCACCGTTATATGAAAAACATGATTCCACTAAGGTAATATCTTTCTACCGTTAGATCAAACTTAGCTTGTTACACACAAATGAGATGTACCCTCATTTGGGTTTATGTAACCGTACCCAAATGTATACACCATGTTGATTCAAAAATAGTTAACCGAGGTTAGTCATATGATTACTCTCATATCAACCTTATGTGATGTATCTCCATTCTACTTAGATAGTTTGTGGGGTGTACCTATCTTGGGTGTATTAATCTATTAGGGTGTTTTAACTTTGAAACTGGGTGTGTTTATCGTTAAGTGTGATTAGTTGGCTTTAGTTGGTTGTAGCCTGTGGGATGGCGAAAGATGTCACCCATCCGTTCATCCCTGTACTCTTCTCTTATTTGGATGAGGGTATTAAATGTGTAAGAACTGTTTTGGGTGGATGGGGAAGAAATTAATGGAACTGTTTTAGTTTAATTAAATCTCAAATCTCTCTCTCTTAAGGCTGATTCCTTGAATCATATTTCTCTTATCTTAATTTGGGTGTTAATTTGTTGTGGTAACGCAATAATTGGTATCAGCAGCCGTACTTTCCTATCATGGGTGCGGATAAGAATCCTACAATCAAAAAAGTGAATGATGAATTACATAGAATGGACAATTCGTTCACTGAACAAATATCTAAGATCAATGACAGATTAGAGAAGCTTACAACACAAGATCTGGAATTAAAATCTTCATTATTGACTAAAGAAGACTTCCTCAAGCTTATGGAAACTCATTCAAGTAGAAGGGCTGAAGTCCATCGAGATGCAACTGGGGAAGGATCTTACACATATATTCTGAATCAAGGAGGATCCATGTTCAATCTACCACAGGGGAATCGAGAGTCAAACTACAACCCTCGAATGCCAAAGATAGATTTTGCCAGATTTGATGGAGAAAATCCAAAAGTATGGATTCAAAAATGTGACCACTATTTCCTTCTCAACAACTATCTTTGGCATTTTTGAATCCATCATCTATGTGATGCGTGTCGTAACCACAACAAATTAATTAATACTTTACTACCTAATTAACTAGTAATATAGGGTAGTCAAGGTCGATCCCACGAGGAGCACGAGATTCTAGTTGTAAAAATTGTCACGAAAGGGGGGTGTAAAAAGCAAAAGAAAATAAACAAAGCAATTAAAAGATAAAGTTGAAAGCAATAAGAGAGACAAGATCAAGGAATCCTTCTTCGTTACGAAACAATGATTCAAGTTATGTTCTTTTCTACTTGTTATTAGTCACAAATTATCACCAACCGTAGGTAAAGCAAAGTAGCTCAGTGCTAAACCCCTAAATCCCTTATATCACCGGACACGGAAGTTCTCGACTACCGGATTCTAATCACCAAGCCACCTAGAATTAGCTCAACCTAGATGTAACTTGGCTCATGCATTAGGTTTTGTGAATTTCTTAGGTTGATATTAGTAGTTAGACTCTTAGCTCAAGGTCTACTTGCTAACGTTGTTTCTACACACAATTGCTCCACGGAATCCCTCCGCAAGGTCTCGTGTTTGCTACTTATGTAAAGAGTCAAGAAACGATTACTTATCCCCTAACTTTCACTAGCTTTAGATCGAATTAACAAATCAATTTAGTTGGCCACCCAAACAATCTATCAATCAATCATGAATGTCTTTAAGATCACTCCTATTAGTAAAAACAAACGATAATTATGTGAAAAACTTCAAGATAGAATTTGAAAACAAAAACTTAAATCATATGTTAAGAACTAGGAATTCATCCTCAATCAATAAAATTAACTACTCATGTTAAAAGAGTTCACACAAAGAATAAGAAAAGAAAAGAATTGTGTGTGTAGAGATGTGTAGAGAGGTGTGTAGAAGTTGTAGAAAACTTCTCTATTTATAAGCTTCAATATTCTCCAAATCTTCTAAGGAGTAGAATCCTTTTCCTTTTGCAATTCAATTTCCAATTCCAAGCTTTTCTCAACTCTTCCACCTTCTCTTTCCAAATTTGAGTCCAATTCTCCATCCAATTCCTAGCTCAAGTCTTCACATCCATGAGAGAAGTCCATAGAAAATTCTGGAAATTTGGTCGCCGGAAAACTGGGATTATGACCGAATTTGGCCGGAAAACGCCACCGCTAACCCTGAAATTTCTCCGTCGAGAGAATATTCGACGGAATATTCCGTTCGGTCCTCCGTTAGGACTAACGGTCAAAGTGGTCGACCGTCACCAACCGTTAGTCACGGGTCAACGATCTAATTCGGGCCGAAATCAACTCGAGTCGAACCGAGTCAAGATCCAGCATTTCGGTGCGTACTCGTGCCACTTGCCAAAGATCTCTTGTGTTGCACCAGGATGGTGCATCACTGCTTGCTCCCAGCCATAATGGCTCTCTACCATTTCAGTTCAGCTCTCTCTCCAGCTGCAACATAGTATCCATTCTACCACCTGAGCACAAACACCACAGGCATACAAGACATGTGTTGCACTTGCTCCTGGGCCCAATTTCATCCATTGCCCGCATTCCATTGAATCCCCGTAACTCGCCTCTAGGCCTTTAACCTCACCACCGCTAATTCATCCCATTAAACTTCAACTCACTCCCGTCGCCCGCACTTAACACAGCCAACACCAATACAACATACCTCCTTCCCTGTAATCAAGCCTAAGCATACATCTAATGTAATTCCAATACCTTGTTTAGTTGCATCTTCAATGAATCCAACCCTGTAAACCATTTAGCTCATACCAAATCAATATTCTTAGTACCAACATCCCTTTAAGCATCATCATACTCATCCATTCTATCACTGCCTGTGGATATGACACAGCCAAGCTGCCAGCAATAATCTTCCCAGCTCACTGTAATTCCAGCTGCACTCTGACTATGCCTGTACTTCAATTTTCACAATCCCAGTACCACCAGAACCACCACACCAGTTACTCACTCATCTCTAATTGCAGCTGCTTCAATTTCACTACTAACAGCTGCTTCTCAATCAACTCAACATCAAAACCCCTTCTCAAATTCTGCTCAAAACCCTGTCTTAATCTGTTCTTCTCTGTACTCTTCTCTATCGAACTCAGACCAACCATTACCACCATATTTTCTTCACACACGCACTCCAAAATAACAACTTTCGATCCGAAATCCTTATCTCCCCGAGCATCGAAACCAAAGATCATCTCCTCTCGTGTAGCAAAGAACGCCTCGAGCTCGAATCGGTCTTCCATGTCTTCAAATCGCCTAGCGTAACCCATTATCTCGACATATCAAAGACCACCAGCTTTCTTCAAAGAACCCATCGACCGCTTTTCTGCTTCTAAACCAAAGATACTTCCAACATCGAGACCAACTCCTTTCCTTGTCTCTTGATTTAATGAAACCTTAAATCATCAAATCGAATCCAATAGCAAAATTTCAAATAAGAAATCACCAACAACAACATCGAAAATTACTCCCCGATTTCTTCCCTTCTCGATTCCTCAGACCCAACAACAAAGATCGTAAAATCGAACCATTCATCATAAGCTCGTCAATCCTCATTGCTATGTCTCGATCTTCTCTGTATTCTTAATCAAACCCATCTTCTCTCTGTCTCACAATTCCTCGATTTGACAAGATTTCCACTCCTCCTCTCGATTTCTCTCTCGATCTCTCTCAGCAGCCATAGTTGCTTTTAAATTCAGGTGAAAATGAAGAACGACTCAATGAGAGAAATCGATTTTAGGGTATAGGCATTAGGGCTGGATATTCACCACCCGGTCACCCTGATAAGGGATACCCAAATGGCAGCCCCTTAACCTTGACTGGGCTCCAAATAGTGTTCCTTCCTTGGTGAAATGACCTTTTTACCCTTTTGCTCAAATTGAGTGATTTCTTCTTCTTTTCCTCCGTGCGACTCCGTAGTAGTCAGAAAACTCAAAACAAGCGTAAAATACATAATTTACAAGAAAAATAGCAAAGAAAGCATAAACTACTAGATAGTAAATACGGTGTATTCTACACCTATCAAATTCCCCCCACACTTAGACTTTGCTAGTCCTCGAGCAAATCAAACTAAAAACTCACAACTTCAAAGCGTTCAAGCGTCACAAGCATCCAAAAAGTTATGAGGACATAGAATTTCTGCATGCTAGTAATAAGAAGTTAGAAATACCAAAGAACATATTCTCATTCTTAAATGTTGAGTGAGAAATAACCACACCATAATGAGAGAACGCGTGTTTGAGAAACGATCAATAAGCATTTCGCCTCGACTTCTGCCTTACCAAATAAGGATTTTATGATAATTGCACTCAAAAAGACGGCTTTTTTATGTTTCTCACATGTGTGCAGGTAAGAATGAAGAGAGAAATCCTGCGACACGTTGAATGGTGGGAAGGACAACTTCCGAAATATTTTTTAAAAACCCACATCTTTTAATATTTTGAAAACCATTTTTCTGACGATCTCTAAGAAACGAAATCAACCATTTTTATCGAGGATGAGATTACTTACTTACCTTCACATCCGATCGCCAATTATGATAACACCACTCTCACGGCATCCAATAGAAACGTCTTCCGCTCCTTATCTTGATCTTCATGGTCCTCGTCTTCGGTTTCAACTATTGATGATAAACCCTTGAATTTCATAAATCCTTAACAATTTATGACTCTTTACCTTGAAATCCTTGTCGCTTGAAACTTCCTTATAAATTTTCCTTCCCCACGGCTTATTAACAAAACAAATATTTCTCTTGTTTTTTTTTTCTCACTTTTTTTTTTTTTTTTTCTTTCTTTTCTTTTTTTTTTTTTTTTTTTTTTCAATTTCAAATTTTTTTTTTTTTAAACAAGAGAAATTAAATACAAAATAAACCATGGCCGTGGAAGAAGTATTTTACCGCTTGATTCTTCACAACTTGTATCGTATTGAAATCATAAACTTCAAAAATTCTCACCTTTTGATTTTCTTCGCTTTCATGAATAAGTCTTCATACTTGGATATAGAATTACCTCATTATATTGTAAGTCTTCAACATATATGTAAAAATCCGCTCTTTTGTATGTTGCTTTACTTGTATTTGAAATTTGCTCTTTTTCTCGTTTTGTTGCTTATAAACCTTAAACTTTTCCAACTTTCCTTGCAGATTTTGATGTCGCTCCTTGTTGATGATGAGAGTGTTTCTATGGATCCGTTGTTGTCGAGAGAGAGAATGGTGCTAACTGCAAATCGAACTACAAGAAGGAAGCTTTCATCCATAGACGTCACCCTCATGATTGACAAAATTAGCACTCAAGAGATCAAAGAGTAGTGCTTTTATTGGTGGGAGGTTGGGTAGCTCACCATTCTACCCGGAATTAACGTACGGTGACACACACTCAAAAGAAGCTCTTTAGTAAATGGAAGAATTCTGGTCGGTGCCTCTCATGATATGAATACGGGTAGTCTCCACTAATGATTGATCAGCAACTCTAATAACGCACTTCTCCTCGCACCAAATTCGCATCACCGGCATGATTAAATCCATTATTTAACACTCAAACAAACAAGAAATCCGAATGTAGTTCTCTAACATTTCCAAGTTCAATTATGTCGGTCAAAATCTCTATGTAAACATACCTAGAAGTATGCTAGGGACTCTAAAATCTTTAAAAGTTGGAATTTTTAGAAACTTTTTTTTTTTTTTTTTTTTAAATTTTTCATTTTTTTGTAATTTTCGTTTTAAAAAACATGCTTAACCACTCCCCACACTTAAACCTTACATTGTCCTCAATGTAATTGAATCCTCCTAGTAAAGTCAAGGTGGGAAATTTTAACATGATAAGAAACAAGAAAAAGAAATAACAAAAAGCAAAAGGATAAGAAATACAAAACCGATGGGTTGCCTCCCATTAAGCGCTTGTTTTAAAGTCGACGGCCCGACTTAGCTCTTGTAAGATTCATTCCCCATATACTAACAATCGGAAAATTTGAGGATCCACCCATAATACCTGTTTGCAAACAATAACTCCATACAAATATTAGCACAAGAAAACAATAGTGAAATTATCGCTCGATAGAAATTTCCCTCACACTTATTCTCGTCCACACTCGAAGTGTATAAAGAACATAGAATTTGGGAATTTCCATGTGTTCCTCTTGGCAAACCTGCATAGTGTAAGCATCAAGTGTTTCCAATGGTGGATATTTAGAAACAAAATCATCCAAAAATACTTTCGAAGCACATACATTCAAACCAATAAGAGGTGAAGGAGAAGAATCAATATGCAGAGGGTTAGACAACCTTTCACAATTTCTTGTATTATAGAATCCTCTTCATCCTTAAAAAATTCAAGTGAATCACTTACCTCTTGTATATCGTGGTCCTCTATTAAACCTTGCAACCATTCCTCGTCGTTTTCTACCTTAACCATAGTCTCGGCATCATTAAAATCATTCGCAAGTTCAATTGGGTCTTCCACAAAATCAATGAATGTGGTTTCATCCTCTAATATCATCTCTTCAACATTCTCATCATCGGAATCGGGCCAGTCATTAAAATGATTCTCATCGGTATAGATTGTAAAATCTTCTTGTGCGGGTGTTACACCGTTTACAACAATAGGTAAGTCACACCCAATCTCCTCCTTTTGAATAGGTGAAGGATCGTTATTATGATCCGGAGTTGGAATAACTTCCTCATTGTTGCAACATTCATACACTTCCGCGGACTCCCATCTTTCCCTAAGAAAATTTTTCCAAGCAATAAATGCATCTTCCTCAAGCTCTACCTCTTGAATAGGTAATTGATCATTATTAAGATCAAGGCTCGAGTAATCTACACTAGCGTCTTCAAAAGTCTCCAAAGGTTGGTCCTTTTCAACACAATCATCTTCATTTTCAGACTCACCATAATAAGAATCTTCATCGGTTTCATAACCTTTATCCCGACGTCGTTTAAGTTCCATATGAATAGTCCTACTAATTTCTCGCGACAAGCTCTTCCGAGTCTCCATCATCTTCCAATTTGTATAATTTCTCTGCAAGTTTCCCGACGTTCACACGCTTACCACCGTTAGACGGCATCTCCTCTTTTGGAAAAAGTGAAGGAAAAACACGATGAAGAGAAGTATATTCCAAATTCTCTGTCTGCACATTACTAGAAAACAAATTATTAGATGTATAACTATCCTTCCATCCCTGTGATTGTCCACTTACATACCCGTCATAAGGTTGTTGATATGTATGAGAATATCTATAAGGTTCTCGTAGAAAATTTATCATAGCCAAAATATTGGTTTTGATTGTATCCTAAGGATGGTTGGAAGTTGTCATAATGTTGAGGTTGAAAACCGTATTGATTGTTGTAATATGCTTGCTCTTGTCCACCGTACATGGAAAACCGATACCCAAATAAGATTCAAAACCAAGTTAGATACGGAATAGAATCCAACAAAGCAAGAATAAAGCAAAAATAAAAACAACTAAAATCATCCGCCGCTCCCCAAGAAACGGCGCCAAAATTTGATGCGTGTCGTAACCACAACAAATTAATTAATACTTTACTACCTAATTAACTAGTAATATAGGGTAGTCAAGGTCGATCCCACGAGGAGCACGAGATTCTAGTTGTAAAAATTGTCACGAAAGGGGGTGTAAAAAACAAAAGAAAATAAACAAAGCAATTAAAAGATAAAGTTGAAAGCAATAAGAGAGACAAGATCAAGGAATCCTTCTTCGTTACGAAACAATGATTCAAGTTATGTTCTTTTCTACTTTTTATTAGTCACAAATTATCACCAACCGTAGGTAAAGCAGCTAGCTCAGTGCTAAACCCCTAAATCCCTTATATCACCGGACACGGAAGTTCTCGACTACCGGATTCTAATCACCAAGCCACCTAGAATTAGCTCAACCTAGATGTAACTTGGCTCATGCATTAGGTTTTGTGAATTTCTTAGGTTGATATTAGTAGTTAGACTCTTAGCTCAAGGTCTACTTGCTAACGTTGTTTCTACACACAATTGCTCCACGGAATCCCTCCGCAAGGTCTCGTGTTTGCTACTTATGTAAAGAGTCAAGAAACGATTACTTATCCCCTAACTTTCACTAGCTTTAGATCGAATTAACAAATCAATTTAGTTGGCCACCCAAACAATCTATCAATCAATCATGAATGTCTTTAAGATCACTCCTATTAGTAAAAACAAACGATAATTATGTGAAAAACTTCAAGATAGAATTTGAAAACAAAAACTTAAATCATATGTTAAGAACTAGGAATTCATCCTCAATCAATAAAATTAACTACTCATGTTAAAAGAGTTCACACAAAGAATAAGAAAAGAAAAGAATTGTGTGTGTGTAGAGATGTGTAGAGAGGTGTGTAGAAGTTGTAGAAAACTTCTCTATTTATAATCTTCAATATTCTCCAAATCTTCTAAGGAGTAGAATCCTTTTCCTTGCAATTCAATTTCCAATTCCAAGCTTTTCTCAACTCTTCCACCTTCTCTTTCCAAATTTGAGTCCAATTCTCCATCCAATTCCTAGCTCAAGTCTTCACACCCATGAGAGAAGTCCATAGAAAATTCTGAAATTTGGTCGCCGGAAAACTCGGATTATGGCCGGAATTTGGCCTAAAACGTCACCGCGCCACCTGAAATTTCTTCGTCGAGAGAATATTCGACGGAATATTCCGTCGGTCCTCCGTTAGGACTAACGGTCAAAGTGGTCGACCGTCACCAACTGTTAGTCAGCGGGTCAACGATCTAATTCGGGCCGAAGTCAACTCGTAGTCGAACCGAGTCGGTGATCCACTCAAGTCGGACTGTGCCACTTGCCGTTATCTTGTGTTGCACCCGGATGGTGCATCACTACTTGCTCCCACCATAATGGCTCTCTACCATTTCAGTTGTTTTCTCTCCACCTGCAACATAGTATCCATTCTACCACTCGAGCACAAACACCACAGCCCATACAAGACAAAGTGTTGCACTTGCTCCTGGTTCAATTTCACCATTGCCTCGCATTCCATTGAATCCCCAGTAACTCGCCCTAGGCCTTTAACCTCACCACCGCTAATTCATCCCATTAAACTTCAACTCACTCCCCTCGCCTCGCACTTAACACAGCCAACACCAATACAACATACCTCCTTCCCTGTAATCAAGCCTAAGCATACATCTAATGTAATTCCAATACCTTGTTTAGTTGCATCTTCAATGAATCCAACCCTGTAAACCATTTAGCTCATACCAAATCAATATTCTTAGTACCAACATCCCTTTAAGCATCATCATACTCATCCATTCTATCACCGCTCAGGATATGACACACCTAAGTCACAAAGAATAATCTTCCCACCACCGTAATTCCAATTGCACTCCGACTATGCCCGTACTTCAATTTTCACAATCCCAAAGTACCACCCGAACCACCACACCAACTGCTCACTCATCTCTAATTGCAAATGCCTAATTTCACTACTAACAGCTGCTTCTCAATCAACTCAACATCAAAACCCCTTCTCAAATTCTGCTCAAAACCCTGTCTTAATCTGTTCTTCTCTGTACTCTTCTCTATCGAACTCAGACCAACCATTACCACCATATTTTCTTCACACATGACTCCAAAATAACAACTTTCGATCCGAAATCCTTATCTCCCGAGCATCGAAACCAAAGATCATCTCCTCTCGTGTAGCAAAGAACGCCTCGGAGCTCGAATCCGGTCTTCCATGTCTTCAAATCGCCTAGCGTAACCCATTATCTCGACATATCAAGCACCACCAGCTTCTTCAAAGAACCCATCGATCTCGTTTTCTGCTTCTAAACCAAAGATACTTCCAACATCAGAGACCAACTCCTTTCCTTGTCTCTTGATTTAATGAAACCTTAAATCATCAAATCGAATCCAATAGCAGCCTCAAATAGCAGCGTCACCAACAACAACATCAGAAATTACTCCCCGATTTCTTCCCTTCTCGATTCCTCGGACTCCAACAACAAAGATCGGAAAATCGAACCATTCATCATAAGCTCGTCAATCCTCATTGCTATGTCTCGATCTTCTCTGTATTCTTAATCAAACCCATCTTCTCTCTGTCTCACAATTCCTCGATTTGACAGTACTTCAGCTCCTCTCGATTTCTCCCTCGATCTCTCTCAGCAGCCATAGTTGCTTTTAAATTCAGGTGAAAATGAAGAACGACTCAATGAGAGAAATCGATTTTAGGGTATAGGCATTAGGGCTGGATATTCACCACCCGGTCACCCTGATAAGGGATACCCGAATGGCAGCCCCTTAACCTTGACTGGGCTCCAAATAGTGTTCCTTCCTTGGTGAAATGACCTTTTTACCCTTTTGCTCAAATTGAGTGATTTCCTCTTCTTTTCCTCCGTGCGACTCCAGAGTAGCTGTAAAACTCAAAACAAGCGTAAAATACATAATTTACAAGAAAAATAGCAAAGAAAGCATAAACTACTAGATAGTAAATACGGTGTATTCTACACCTATCACTATGCATCCTTTTGGAAAACCAGAAAGTCACCATGGCATCTATGCATCTTGAAGGAAAGGCAGATAAGTGGTTGACAAACTTACAAACAAGTAGATCCATCACTTCTTGGTATGAATTATCTGAAATTGCCTCCTTTCGATTTGAAAATCCTGCTAATGAAAATATCTTAGGAAATTTCAATAAATTGTCTCAAACCACTACAGTAGAAGAGTATTTTGAACAATTTGAGAACCTTAAGGCCTTATTATATCGACAATATCCTATGCTGAATGAACATTACTTTGTCATGAGCTTCATTGGAGGGTTAAGGGATGACATTAAGCACTCAGTCAGTATGTTCAATCTCTCCACCTTGATGCAGGCCTTCTCCTTATATAGAATGCAAGAACATACTCTTGCCAACCAACAGAAAAGTAACCGGCCTACCAACAAATTATTTTTTAGCTCTTTCACTAACACCAAACAACATATCTCACAAAATTACCCACCCAAGCCTGTGGCTCTCCCTCCTTTACTTCCACTGCCATCTACTACTTCCTTAAAACAAATACCTTCTCAGATTCCCATTAGGAGATTAAGACCTGAACAAATGCTGAAGAGGAAGAGAGATGGATTGTGCTTCAATTGTGATGAGGTATATAATCCAGGGCATTTCTGCAAAAAAACAACAACTATGGTTGCTGAGGAATCTGAAGCTGAGAGCAGTGAACATGAAGAAGCAATGGCTAAAACTGAAGATACTCCTACTGTAGAAACTGACATGGAAATATCTCTTCATGCGCTCACAGGTCATGCCATTGGAGAAACCATCAGAATCCCTGGTACTATCCACAATCAAGCAATCTCCATCTTAATTGATACTGGTAGTACTCACAACTCCATTGATTGTGATTTGGCCAAGTCATTGGGGTGTGTTATTCACCCTACTTCTAACTTGTTGGTCAGCTCAGGTATTTGCACTGGCTTACACTGGAAAATACAAGATCATGATTTCATTGGTAACTTAAGGCTTTTGCCCTTAGGGGGTTGTGATGTTGTTCTAGGAGCTGATTGGCTCAAGCAATTGGGCAATATTCTTCTTAACTTCTCCACATTGAGTATCTTTTTCCTTTATCATGGGCAAAAGATCACTTTAGTAGGCACTCATTCAACTCCTACTCTCAAATTGATAGATGCCACAGAATTACAGGGATTCCTTAAGAAAAACTCTCATGGTGTTATGGGAAATTGTGTTCTGTTTCCCCTACTCCTTCTCAAGACCCTCCACCACCAGTCATCTCTGACATTTTATAACAATTTCAATATGTTTTCTCGGAACCTACATTACTTCCACCACAAAGACCCTATAAATGCCCCTATGTTCAAAAGGATGTAGTTGAGAAAATGGTTCAGGAAATGTTACAAAGTGGAGTTATTCAGCCAATTCACAGCCCATTTGCCTCTCCCATCCTTCTGATGAAGAAGAAGGACAACAGCTGGAGATTCTGTGTGGACTACAGGAAACTCAACATCATCACAATAAAAGATAAGTTCCCAATACCTGTTATTGATGAAATTTTGGATGAATTATTTGGCTCTTGTGTCTTTACTAGAATTGATTTGAGGTCATGTTATCATCAAATTAGAGTCACTTTAGCTGATATTTACAAAACAAAATTTAGGACCCATCATGGCCACTATGAATTCACAGTCATGCCTTTTGGTCTTACTAATGCTCCTGCAACCTTTCAAGCCTTGATGAATGACATTTTCCAACCTTACCTCAGAAAATTCATCCTTGTTTTCTTTGATGACATTCTAGTCTACAGTCCTGATATGGAGACTCATGCAAAGCATTTACAACTTACCTTATCTTTATTGAGAAAACACCAGCTTTATGCCAAACTCTCCAAATATTGTTTTGCACAACCTACTTTGGAATATTTGGGACATATCATTCTTGCTCAAGGGGTTATGGCTGATCCTACTAAGATAACCAGCACCTTCAAACATAAAACAACTTAGAGGATTTTTAGGCCTCACTGGATACTATAGAAAGTTTGTTCAAAACTATGGAGTGCTTAGTAAACCTCTTACTGACTTGCTAAAGAAGAATGCTTTCACTTGGACACCAGCTGCTAATCAAGCCTTCAACTCTCTCAAGTTAGCAATGACTATTACTCCAGTTTTGGCTTTACCAGATTTCTCTAAGCCATCTATCTTAGAGACTGATGCTTGTGCCACTGGCATTGGAGCAGTCCTGATGCAGGAGGGCAGACCATTATGCTTCTACAGCAAATCATTTGGCCCTAAATCACTTGGCCTTTCTACTTATGAAAAAGAACTCATAGTTGTGGGATCTGTAGTTTCCAAGTGGAGACACTATATGTTGGGCCACCACTTTACTATCAAAACTGATCAAGAAAGCATAAAATACTTCCTAGAGCAGAAGATCACTACAGGCATACATCAAAAGTGGCTTATGAAATTACTAGGCTACACTTATGATATCCAGTATAATAAAGGCAAGGAGAACAAAGTTGCTGATGCTTTATCTAGAAGACATCACAGTGACAACTCTTGATCCAGCATCACCAAATCTCAGCCACTTTGGCAACAAGAAGTTATCTCCAGCTATGCCCAAGATCAGGGGCTACACCAACTAATTTCTCAGCTACTTGTGGCTCCAAATTCCAGTCCCAATTACACTTATCATGCTGAAATTATGAGATACAAGACTAGAATTTATATTGACTCTAGCAACAATATCAGACATTCGATTCTCTTGGCAACACATGCATCTGCAGTAGGGGGTCATTCTAGTATTCAAGCCACATATATGAGGATTAAGACACATTTCTTTTGTCATGGCATGAAAGCTGAGATATTTTCTTTGATCTCTTCTTGTGATGTTTGCCAGAGACACAAGGGAGAACACACATTGCTAGCTGGGTTGCTTCAGCCATTACAATTTCCAGATCATTCTTGGCAGCATATCAGCATGGACTTTATTGGGGGCTTACCCAGAAGTGACAGAAAAGAGATAGAGACAAGATCTTCACCAGTAATTTCTGGCAAGACTTATTAAAAACATTTAAGAACTGCTCTTAAGTTGAGTACTGCTTATCACCCTCAGACAGATGAGCAGACTGAAAGAGTCAATGCCTGCCTTGAGAACTATCTCAGATGCATGATAAGTCAACAATCTAAGAATTGGATGCAATGGTTTGATTTAGCAGAATAATGGTATAACACAAGTTTCCACACCGGCCTCAAGATGTCTCCTTTTAAGGCTCTTTATGGTTATGAAGCTCCTCATCTGGCTTTCCCAATCTCTGTCACTACTGTAGTGGATTCAGTGGAGAAGTATCTTACACAAAGGGAGAACATGATATTGCTTCTTAAAGACACAGTCACCAAAGATCAAGCAAGAATGAAACACTTTGCTGATGCCAAGATAACTGATAGAGTTTTTTTAAGTTGGTGACTTGGTTTATCTCAAATTGCAGCCATACAGACAGGTCTCAGTCTCTCTCAAAAGCAACTTCAAACTCTCTGCTAAGTATTATGGCCCTTTTACTGTCATTCAGAAAATTGCTAATCTTGCTTACAAGCTTCAGTTACCCCCAGAAGCTAGAATTCACCCAGTGTTTCATGTTTCACAACTTAAGAAGAAAATTGGTACTTCTCACATTCCTTCCCCAACAATCCCAGTGGTTGATCATGAGGGACAATTCATTTTTACTCCATTTGCAGTTTTGGATTACAGAAGCTTGATTAAAGGTAACCATTTTGTACCACAACTCCTTATCCTTTGGTCAAACTCATCAGCAGAGGAGGCTACCTGGGAGGATGCAGCAAATATATCAGCTCACTTTCCTACTTTTAATCCTTGAGGACAAGGATTGTTTCATGGGAGGGGTATTGTCATGTATCTCCATTCTACTTAGATAGTTTGTGGGGTGTACCTATCTTGGGTGTACAAATCTATTAGGGTGTTTTAACTTTGAAACTGGGTGTATTTATCCTTGAGTGTGATTAGTTTTATTTAGTTGGCTGTAGCCTGTGGGATGGCGACAGATGTCACCCATCTGTTCATCCCTGTACTCTTCTCTTGTTTGGATGAGGGTATTAAATGTGTAAGAACTGTTTTGAGTGGCTGGGAAAAAATTAATGGAACTATTTTAGTTTAATTAAATCTCAGATCTCTCTCCCTTAAGGATGATTCCTTGAATCAGATTTCTCTTATCTTAATTTGGGTGTTAATTTGTTGTGGTAACACAACACCTTATTCATCTTAACCATAACTAGTTCAAATGACTCAAATGAAACTAGTTAAAGAGTTGTTCAATTGCTATATTCTCATAGATTTATACAAGAACACAATTGAAGCAAAATCGGTTTGATTCACTCGAATCAATCATGAAAATTATAGCCACGGTTTGCAAATGCATTCCTGATTATATAAATGTTTATGTTCATGTTTAAAACCGATTTTAGAACTTTAACCTTCAAGTATGCAAATGCGTACGCATACTTGAAATACCCGGACTAAGATTGGGTTACGCCAGTATGCAAACGGGTACGCGAGCTTCAAATCCCAGCAGAAATTCTCCTGAACCTGTACACTAGTACGCAAATGGGTACGCATACTTAGGTTCCCGGATTTCTCAAACCAACAGGTACGCGAACGGGTGCGCATACTATGGTTCCCGGACATAGATTACATATGTTCAAGAGTACACAACATGTCATATCCAATAATGGTTAAGTGTTCTGAACTCTTATTTCAATCATTGAAACTTTCTTAGAGGATGAAAATAGCCATATTCATACACTATTAGCATCAAAGTAATTTTCAAGTTATTGAAATAATCATTACGAAACATTCCAAGACAACACCAAATGATTGTATCACACAAACGATGTAAGATGTTACTCGATAATTATCACGTGATATAAGATGAACTTGGTCGAAGCGAAAGCTTGTCAACACATATTTCGAGAAATATGTAAGCGAGCTAAACTCAGCTCGAAATCTCAAATGTGTATATAAAAAAATATATCGTAATACGAATTATGTGTAAATATAGGAGATAGAGTAGAAATAGACTTTCCAAGTGATAGATGAGTTTAAGTTTCCACATACCTTTTGTTGATGAAGTTCCATAAGCTTCCCTTAGTAGTTCTCCGTCTTCAAATGATGAACGTCGTGAAAGCTAAGCTCAACTACAAAATCTATGTCCTAGTCCGAGAAATCTATAAATAGGTTATAAATCAAGACTTATAGTTTTGATCACTAACATTGGCAAACATGCTTGAGATAGAAACGCATGTGAGTTCGACCGAGCAGTGCTCTAAAAATCTCCCCCTTTGTCAATTTTAGTGACGAAACTATCAATACATATGGATTACAAAATAAATAAAAATTTGTAGCTTCTCATCCAAATGCTTGATTTCCTTGGCATCTTCAACACGACTCGAAAAATTCGTAATTTCCAACTACTCCATGATTCTAAACGTGTTCAAATCAGCATCATAGTTGTTGAAGATCCATAGCGATAACAATGAGAAAACAAATGCTCTCAATCATTGTTATACAGTGTCATACTATTATTACACAACATCAAAGTTCAATTGTATCACAACTTTGACAACAATACTATGGTGATATGTATCACTCCCCTTAGTCAATACTTCATCTCAACATGAAAACCACTCCCCTTACATAATGATCCGTACACCATATGTATTTGTAGTAAGAAACTACACATTAATTCTCCCCCTTTTTTTCAATATAAATTGGCAAAAGTACAAAAATTAGTGGGATCCTCATGAAATTTTCATAGAGATATTTCATGACCAAAAGGGAATAACATACCAACTTATTTAGATGCAATCATAAAGCCGAAGCTGAATGCATTCATCAAGGAGTTTATAAAGATACAAGATAGCCCCTATAATATTCCACATCCGCACTCCCCACAAAGATTTGACAATTAAGCTTAAGTTCAATTAAGAACTCTCCCCCATAAAATGTCATTCCCGAAAGAACAACACATGCGACCTTGCTTTTACAAGAAAAGAAGGATTTCTTTGGATATAACCAAATCACATGAAAACATGAATTTTTATCCAAAAATCTATATTGAATTAACCACAAAAAATGATCAGCTCAATTGTTCATGCTCGACATAAGAGAACTTACGGAGCAACACAGTATGTGTACAAAATGTGGATTGTAGATCGACCAATACTGCGGAATACATAAGGATTCATTCTATTTTCCATCACTATTTGAACAATGACATACAATAAACATAATCCTTGTAAACAAAAGTTCATCACTTCTTCCATCAAAATTTGCATAATGACATAACATGCTTTAACTTTTGTTTGTCAAAAGTTCATTCTCTATCTATTATCAATACTTTCATACCGACATAATAGAGATAACTTTTGAACAAATATGGGAAAGTTACAGGTTCACGGACGTAAACAACATATCCCATAACAATTTGCAATATATAAAATCATAAATATTAAAATTGCAAAAATCATCTTCCAAAAAACTTGAAACTTAAATAAATAAATCCAAAAACATGAAGATGAAAACGTTGAACATAGCTATGTGTACTCACAATAATGGCTATTCCAAACCCTATTTAGATTTCTAAAAACACAAGAAATAAATTCTCATAAGAAGATTCCTAGACATAAGACAAACTCGTAATGCACATACAAGATGATTTGCCTTAGAGGGTAGAATCAATCTTTTTTCGCACGTATTTACACAAATAATAGCTACCAAAGGCGTATAAAAATATTTTCTTAACAAAGAAGAACATACAAAGTCATTAAAGACCATGTACCATAGTTCACAAAGGATGATTGTGAACATTCAAGAATCCGATAGCAGTGCGTACTAATGCCCATTCTTGAACTTCGTTCTTTGTGATTCACCAATAACATTCTTGTAAGAGCTACAAATTAGCTTAAAAGAGTAGTACTCCAAGAATCCAAGTGCCCAAGTCCAAGACAAGTGTAACAAGTGCGACGAAATAGAGCAAAACACTTAAAAACAAGAGACGGGAAAAATACCAATCTTAACTCATCCAAATTCAAGGTTTCTCATCTCCATTTTTAAGATAATTCAAAGAGTAAAAGAATTCAAAAGGAATGAGGTCAATCCGAGTTCGGACGAAGAATTTACTGGCAAAAACAAGTTTACCGAAAATCGACGTCTACAGGCAAGTATGCATACGGGGTATGCAAACGGATTTTCAGTATGCAAATGGGCATACAAACGACTTTCCATGGATTTTATTACAAAAAGTCATTTGTAAACTGGTATGCAAACATGTATGCATACCTGAAATGTACCATGAAGGCCAAAACATCCCGAACAACTATTTTCATCCAGGAACATTTAAGAACCTTAAACACAAATCAAGTTAGGTAGACATGAACTATACACAAGGTACATAGATCATCATAAAACTTGCTCAAGTTTAGAGACATACCTTTTTAGAAGAATCCGATCGAATTCTGCAACGTTACCAAACATTCAAAATCATACCCAATATAATATGTGTGCCCCAGTTCTTGTGCTTCCCTCACTGTATACATAACATGGTATTTCTTGGTAAGGATGCACTTTCAACACAGTCAAGTTATGTTGAGGTGAACAATGTCTTGCTCATCATGGCACCAAGAGAGAGTTTCTTTCCAACAACTCTTGCATCTTACAGTGTTGAGAAACACCCAAGGAACTGTTTTTATAAGTCTATCAAAGAACTTCAAGAAAACTCAAAAACATTTTTGTTTCTTATTTCTTGTTTTAAAACTTATAAAAAACGGTTTCCGCAGATAGAGTATTGCGAAGGGAAACTCTTTTCAAAAGAGACGTCATATCATCTATACAAGAGATGACAATACTACTATCTTGATCGAAAGTATTAATAATTGAGCAATGAATTGATTCATGTTTTGAGGTGATATACTCAGATGACTGAGATTTAAACTTCTCATGTAAATCGTTTAGTTTGTTCCAACTAAAAAGATTACACGAAGGAGGAGCATTGCTCTTACTGATTAATAAATCAATATCAACCTCAACATGAATATTATTCATCATAACGACATTTATCCTGTCAAGAGATTCTTGTTCATTATGGATATATAGATCAACATCAAAAGTTAGGCTTTCAAGTTTCTTTTCAATTCCTGGAACAGATTCAAGGGATTTTAAACCTGGTGGAGGTTTAAATAGAATTTCTTCTACAGATTTAATTATATCAGAAATGGAAGATAATTCTTGAATCCCTGGATCTGGTGGTGTATTTATTGAGATATCACTTCTTTCCATATTAGATCGCTACAAACACAGACTTATGAGGTCTTTAATGTGTTTGCCTTCTCTGATACCAATTGAAAATGCGGGGGTCTAACAACCACACCCAACAATTCGTCTGGCAATCTGAGAGGACTTATTGCAATACACTTTCTATAGAATCCACTAGACAGTCAGACTCAATCTAGAATAAAGTATATCAAAGAGTTTAATATCTCTAACTCTTAATTCAATCCGCAATCAGCAAATAGAAATTTGCGATCCTGATTGAATATAAGAGGAGTTACTTGAACGGTACCAAAGACCAATGTTCAAGTGTCAATCAATGTAAATCAACAACCAAAGGTTAGATATTCTAATTGATTGATCTTAAAGTACAACCTGTGATATTTCAATTAAATAAAAAAATATAATGCGGAAAAGAAATAACACAGATACCAGAATTTTGTTAACGAGGAAACCGCAAATGCAGAAAAACCTCGAGACCTAGTCCAGATTGAACACCACACTGTATTAAGCCGCTACAGACTCTAGCCTACTACCAATTAACTTCGTACTGGACTGTAGTTGAACCATATTCAATCTTACACTGATTCAAGGTACAGTTGTGTTCCTTACGTCTCTGATCCCAGCAGGATACTATGCACTTGATTCCCTTAGTTGATCTCACCCACAACCAAGAGTTGCTACGACCCAAAGTTGAAGACTTGATAAATAAATCTGTTTCACAAATAAAAGTATATAGATTGAATAAATCTGTCTCCCATAGAACCAAGAGTTTTTGTTACGTCTTTTGATAAATCAAGGTGAACAGGAACCAATTGATAAACCAGACTTATATTCCCAAAGAATAGCCTAGTATTATCAATCACCTCACAATAATTTTAATCGACTAGCGAAATAAGATATTGTGGAATCAAGAACGATGAGACGAAGATGTTTGTGATTACTTTTATCTTTCCTATCGGAGAAATTAATCTCGAGTCAATTATTTCATTTATACTCAATACAATTGAATCGGGCTAGATCAGAACACGCAAATACAAAGAGAATAGTTGGGTCTTTCAAGTCGTTTACTTACAGGGTCTCGATAGAAACCTAAGGTTAAAGGAGAATCGACTCTAGTTATGCAACTACTAACACACATGAGGTGTGGGGATTAGGTTTCCCAGTT
Organism: Papaver armeniacum; assembly: GCA_023531295.1. NCBI lineage: Eukaryota > Viridiplantae > Streptophyta > Magnoliopsida > Ranunculales > Papaveraceae > Papaver > Papaver armeniacum. Next base: position 1,507,248 of record JAJJWW010014835.1, on the reverse strand, counting down.
GCTAGAGTTCTCCTTTATATAGTTTTCAAATCAGGGTTTGCAATCCAAGTTACCTTGGTAACAAAGCATTCAATATTCACCATTAGATGAAAAACCTGTATCAACCAAGCTAATATCTTTCAACCGTTAGATCGAACTTAGCTTGTTACATACAAATGAGATGTACCCTCATTTTGGTTTATGTAACTGACCCAAACATGTACACCATGTTGGTTCACAAATAGTTAACCGAGTTTAGCCATATGATTATTCTCATATCAATCTTATTCATCTTAACCATAACTAGTTCAAATGACTCAAATGAAACTAGTTAAAGAGTTGTTCAATTGCTATATTCTCATAGGTTTATACAAGAACAATTGAAGCAAAATCGGTTTGATTCACTCGAATCAATCATGAACATTATAGCCACGGTTTGAAAAGATTGCATTCCTTATTATATAAATGTTTATGTTCATGTTTAAAACCGATTTTAGAACTTTAACCTTCAAGTATGCAAACGGGTATGCATACTAGAAATACCTGACTAAGATTGGGTTACGCCAGTATGCAAACGAGTACGCGAACTTCAAATCCCAGTAGAAATTCTCGGACACGAACCTATACGTCAGTACTCAAACGGGTACGCATACTTAGGTTCTCGGATTTCTCAAATCAACAGGTACGCGAACGGGTGCGCATACTATGGTTCCAGGACATGGATTACATATGTTCAAGAGTACACAACATGTCATATCAAATAATGGTTAAGTGTTCTGAACTCTTATTTCAATCATTGAAACTTTCTTAGAGGATGACAATAGCCATTTTCACACACTATTAACAGCAAAGCCATTTTCAAATTATTGAAATAATCATTACGAAACATTCCAAGAAAACACTAAATGATTGTATCACACAAACCATGTAAGATGTTACTCAGCAATGTTCACATGATATAAGATGAACTTGGTCGAAGCGAAAGCTTGCCAACGCATGTTTTGAGAAATATGTAAGAGAGATAAACTCGGCTCGAAATCTCAAATGTGTATATAGAAAACTATATCATAATATGACTTATGTGTCAATATAGGAGATACAGTAGAAATAGACTTTCCAAGTGATAGATGAATTTAAGTTTCCACATACCTTTTTTCGATGAAGTTCCACAAGCTCCCCTTAGTAGTTCTTCGTCTTCAAATGATGAACGCCGTGAAAGCTAAGCTCAACTACACAATCTATGTCCTAGTCCGAGACATTTATAAATAGGCTAGAAATCAATACTTATAGTTTTGATCACTAACATTGACAAACATGATTGAGATAGCAACGCATGCGAGTTCGACCGAGCGGTGCTCTAACAGAAGATCCTAGGCATTTTCCACGACCAAGTGTATTAATAATCTCCAAACCTCATTAATATATATGAAATGAATAAAGAGATGATCAATTGATTCATCGACAATGTTACATAGATCACTTAAACTTGAAGTACCGATGCCTCTTCTTACAAGCTTGTTTCTAGTTCCCACTCGATTAAGAATAGTTTCTCACAAAAAAAAATAAAAAAAAAAATAAAAAAAAATTGTAGGTGTTATAACCAGACAAACTCAATTAGAAAGGAAGGGTTTGTTTCAATAAGTACTGTACCTCGGATCGACCATAAGTAGCAGTCACTAACAGTGAAACCTATTGATGTAGATATACACTAGAACGGGCTGATAGAAAGGGTAACAATTCCAGCAACTCATAAAGATCATGGACTTCATTTGTACGCAGAAGTCTTCACAAATTCATATTCTAGTCATAATGCAAGTCCATAGTTAAGCGGTCTTTGATTGATCATCTTTATTTACTGCGATTTTGACCAGTGATGGGAAAAAAATAACAAGACAAACATTACCACACCATGTATCGTACCAGAACCAAAAACTATCACCATTTCCAATTAAAATGTCACAATTTCTATAGCACACATCTGCTAGCTCACAAATCACAATAACATCATGTCTGGTTAAGGAATTGAATTCTAGGTAATCCAATTTCGTGGGGAATATGGCCAATTATTTGAACTAAACAACACCAACTCTATGTAATTAAGAATTTTGATTAACCTTGAATCCAATTTTGTTGCTGGAGTCTTTGGTAACATTGAATCTGCATGTGTCTTTGGTAGAAATCTTGAAGCTGATCTTCTTAAACTCTTTGATGCTGCTGCTAAGAACATGATCTTCTTCCTCAAACTGATTGCAAGATCAGTTGAAGCGAACCTTATCAGATCTATAAGTCAAAAACTAAATAACACTAAATCGAGATTAAAAGACAGATAAAAATCTAGAAGAAAAAGAAGTTAGGATTTGAAACTGAAATATCCAGATTCCAGACCAAAACTCTAAGAAAAGCTTGAAATCAATGGTAATAAGGAAGAACAAGAAAAGATTGGAGAAGGGTTGCAATTGTTTTGCTCTAATCCACCTCCGAAGGGGCAGATCTGAGCCGGAGAAGATTGAGGAGACCGGGTTTTTTCTTCTTATTTTTAGAAGAGAGAAATAAAACTCATTTCATGAAATTAACTGCGTCTCGCCATATCTAGGAATTGCCAAATTCAATCTGACAACCTCATTTAGCAATTTGGGAATATAGCGACTATAGCAACCGAGACTGGGCCTCATTTGATTGCTATATCTGGGCTTATAGCAACAAAACTACAATGAGATGAGGGCTTATTTTTGGAACCGTTTCTTGGGGACCAGCCTTTTTTTTTGGGACCATTGTTTTATTTTGGGTAAGATATTAGAAGTAATTCTAGGTCACCCCTTATCTAAATATTTATGATAATACCTAAATTACCCTCTGATTATTTTTGGTTAATGATTAGTTAGTGTGATTATTGAAATGATTTTGAATAAAGATTTGAGATTAAAAAATCTGATTTTTTAAAAAAGAAGTAGAATTATTGAGAGAGAAAAGTTAGAGAAGATGAAGAAGAAAAACATGGAAAATAATTTTTTTTTTTGAGTTCACTAATCTAGACTATTCAAGTGATGATTCAATTGATGATAGCTCATCTGAATCTTCATCTCCTTACTCTCCTAGAGGATATGTCAATCTTCACAATGATCCGGATATGGATTATTTCTTAGATGGTGAATGTATTCTTCCCCAAAGCCAATCTCAAGATGAAAACAATGGATTTTACCAACCACAACCGGAGGAAGACTATTTGGGTACCCAGGTATGCTATAACCTTAGATAACGTTGGTTGAATTGGTCCAAATTTTCAAAAAAATGTGAATTTGTTAAGTAGATTTGGGATTGTTCGGTTACCTTGTGTGAAGAACATGTAACCGAACTCATCTGAAAGTGTAGTTCGGTTACGTTTTCTAAACACGCAGGTTACCAAACTCCCCAATAATGGAGCTTTTTTGAAGTTCGGTTAACGGACATGTTACCGAACTCTGTAAATAGGATTACAGTTTTATGTTCGGTTTGGCCGAAATGTAACCGAACTTTAGGGTCTATAAGTTCGGTTAGTTTGCAACCAATAGATAACCGAACTTATGTAAAATAATATTACACATTAGTGTACGCAGTTCGGTTGTTTCGCACACTTCATACCAACCCACTATCTAACCGAACTTACGTACAATAAAATTTGATTTAGTATACGTACAGTTCGGTTAGTTGTCAACTTGCTTGACAAACTGAACTCTGAGTTCGGTTTTCCCGATAAAATTATCATGTAAACGAACTTTAGGGTCCATATGTTCGGTTAGTTCGAAAACTTCATACTAACCCTCTATCTAACCGAACTAACGTACAATAAATTTTGATTTAGTATACGTAAAGTTCGTTAGTTGTCAACTTGCTTGACAAACCGAAATCTGAGTTCGGTTATCCCGATAAAATTATCATGTAACCGAACTTATTTCTGATTGCAATTGATGTTGTTCCATTTCTTGTAGATTGAATGTCAACCTATACCAATGGATAATCAACCTTCTCCGGTTGGTATGCTGTTTGAAGATACATCTAATCACTATGTCAATGATTTGGTTTTTGATAAAACTATTGATGCGAAGAATTGGGCTAGAGAGCCCAAAAGGTAGGGATGTGATTCTAAAAAAATCATCCGGAGTTATTGCCATCTCACCAAAAGGTAGATGAAAGGTATCCGTCTCTGGATAAGACCTCTCGGCAAATGCAGTAACAACATCAAAGTTTTGTGCGCATGTTGTATCCCGTTCCATAGTACACAGTCAAATACCGCCAAGCGGACCTCATCACACTCATTTTCAATATTCCATATCTTGTTCTTTTGACGTTTCAAAACACGAAAAACATTATTATGATCCTACAAAAGCAACATCATATCATATATTCTAATATATAGAAAAGAACAATATATGTCAAAATATAATAAAATGACTGAGAAATCTTGCTGGTTAAGATTGAACCATACCTTTGTCGCAAAGATCTTGGCAGCCCATGAGTTTTTGTAGCCCATCAATACCTCCCCTCCATCTCTTGGAGTACCATGAGTTGGCATCTTTGGCGTCAAACACAAATTTTCATCAGGAATGTATGAATATCTAGCACAAGGCTTTTTAGGCGTCTTTCTAGGTTTCTTTCGCACTATTTCTACTTGTGCCTCTTCCTCTTCGTTTTCCTCTTCATCCAAGTCCTCCTCTGATTATCATCATCCTTATCTCCATCTTCTTCATCTTTGTCACCCTCATTTCCTCCTCATTCAGATGGTTGAACATCATCATTGTCACCCTCATTTCCTCCTCCTTCAACTGGTTCACCATCATTGGCACCCTCATTTCCTCCTCCTTCAGCTGGTGCACCATCATTGGAACCCTCATTTCCTCCTCCTTCAGATGGTTCACCTTCTCCACCTTGATGATGTTATTGATTGCCCATCTCTTCCACGATCTCTTCATTAACTTGTTGGATTACGTTGTCCACATTATCTCTATTAACACTATCTTGGATCACAACACCCGGTAATGACCCACCTCTATACTTAGCATTTTTGGTTCCAAGGTGACCGGCATTACAATGTACTTTGCCTCGAGGCGTGGGAGTTCTAAGATCTTCCAGTAAAGGTTTGTTTGATTTTTTTCCTCTTCCACTAATCAAGAAAACAAAAGATATTTGCTTAACCGCTAAATGATTCACTAAATCAGATGCAACATAATGGTTCTCAGCGTTAGGTTTGGTTAATAGCAAAATTTCACGAAAAATAGGCCAACTCTAATTTTGTGTTCCATAGTATAGTTCGGTTACCAAAGATTTTTTAAGAACAAACCGAACTCAACATTGGTAAATGTTAATGAAGAGTTCGGTTTGTCAAGGTTTTTTGCGAACAAACCGAACTCAACATGTTTGCAACTACTGAAGAGTTCGGTTTGTCAAGATTTTTTGCGCGTAAACCGAACTCAACATGTTACATTGATTTTTTTTTCCAGTAAAGTTCGGTTACTAAATAGTTTTAGATTTTTATGCGAACAAACCGAACACAATAGAACAGTTCGGTTACATAAAAACTCAAAATAGCGGGCAAAATAGCAGAGTTCGGTTACATGTGAAAAAAAAATGGTTGTAAAATTTGTTAATTCGGTTAGGAAAAATTTTTAGGCTTCTTTGCGAACTAACCGAACTGGCAGTTTGGTGACCTAGTTTTGAATCCTAGAGAACCGAACTGTTCTTTGTGTTCTTCCTTTCAGGAAGTTCGGTTAACAAACTAGGGTTTTTTAGAAATTCGTCCTAACCGAACTATGCACTGTAACTTCCATTTGAATCCTATTTTGATGATTTCTTTTCAATCGAAGCAATGAAAATCAAATTAAAAGTTATGGGTTTATTAGAAAATAACTGCGGATTGGTCCCATGGCAGAATCAGGCTCCGGCTTGCGTCTTTGATACTCGATGATGCCTCTATCTTCCGGTTCCACTTCTTCCTCAATTTGAAATTGTTTCTGATGTGCTAGATGTCCTAATGGAGGACCTGTTCCTGGGAGTCTTTTGGTTTGCTTTCAAAGAACCATTCTTATAGTCAATTGATTAATCGACGATGAAAATTTTATGAATCGACGATTAATCGATGGAGACGATGAAGAAGAATTTTTTTTCTCTCCCAAAAACTGTTTGTGCGGCTAGGGTAGGGTAGGAAGAAGATGAAAACTGATTTTGATTTTTTGTTAATATATTAGATTAGGTTAAATTTATATTTTGTTAGTTATTAGTTTAGTTATAATTCCAATTAGGGTTAGGGGCAAATTAGTAATGTATACAATTTAGCACATCCCTTATAAGTATAGGGTAGATGGCCTTAAAAAACAATGGTCCCTAAAAAAAGGCTGGTCCCCAAAAAAATGGTTCTATTTTTGTCAAGGGCCTTTAAGGAGAAGTTTTCACATGTAGTACTGTATACAAAAACAGATTTCTAATGGGCCGGCATTCAAACCCACCATTCACCCATCTTTCCACCATTCATTTTTGGACGTCCAGAATCATCTATGTATTTTATTTCGTTTGATTCCGGAGAGCGGGAGAAGTAAGAATCCTAGAACTTAGCAGGACTTGGAAACCTCAATTTCAGAATCCTATTGGAATTGGCAGAAAATATTTCCTAATCATAGTCGATTTAAGATTTACTGCACGAGTCTTTTGCACCTATAAATACACCACTCACAAACATATACTACAAGTACTAAACTTGTTACTCTTTTCTGTTTTTCTCTAGTTCGAAGATGGAGAAGAATCCCTTGGATTGGTATAATTTTCTACCTGAAATAACTCAGGAAATACTTTCTCACATACCAGCTGATTATGCCTTACAATGCAAACAAGTATCAAAGTCCTGGCAAACTTTCTTCGGCCATATGCAGGAGGGTATGATTTTCGCAATTGGGTTAAACCGAAAAGAAGATCCAAATTTCAGACTTTACTATGCAACCTCTAACGTAATAGAGATGTATAGTCGTATCAAGAAAGAGCCGAAACACCATAACATTGTAAAGATGGTCCATCATCCTCCCATCCAAAACAGATATCACAAAAACCCTTCTGAAAAGGAATACAAAGACGTTATTGTTGGATCCTGTAACGGTTTGGTTTGCATCACTTTACCTAATGGTGTTATAGATGATCCGGTTTATATTTGTAACCCGTTCACAAGAGAATCCGTTAACCTCCCGAAGTTAACATCAATCTGTTCAAATGGCTTAGTAGTGAGTGGGTTTGGATTTTATCGAACTAGTGAACACAAAGTTGTTAGAATCTACTACCCAGATCAAAATGTCTCTGTTGGACATGTGGAAGTTTACACTATTGGTGGTGGTAATGGGTGGAGAAATATAGGAGAAATTACGTTCTCATTATGTCCATCACCTGGTGTTCTTGTCGATGGAATTCTTTATTGGATAGATTACAAGGCAATGAAAATCATAGGTTTCAATTTGGGATATGAAAAGTTTACATTAGTTCCATCACCACCTTGTTTATGTCTGGATAAGAGTGCATCCAATAATAACTTGCTCTCAATGGAACAAAGTTATAGGCTAAAAATATTGAGAGGGTGTTTATGTGTTGTGCATTGTGTGCGAGCAAATAAACGTATTTTGTTCAAAGGAAGTGACCGTATTGACATATGGTTCTTTATGAAGGGCGACGGTCACAACAAGAATTTGGAATCGAATATGTACTGCGATTGGAGTTGGAGAAGAGAATTCAGTATAGCCAATAGAAAGATCGGGGACGACCTCGATCCATTTTTTATAACTGAGAAGAATAAAGTTCTAATGTGGCACAACAAGTCAAATCTCGTGTGTTTTGATGAGAAATCTTCGACTTCAAAGGTCATTATTAAGGATGAATCTTCTCTTGGTTTAAAGTATTTTAACGCAGTTCGGCACATAAATACCTTTGTTTCATTGAAAGCTCTTGAAGGGAAAAATTGTACTGTGCATGATTGGGATGGAAATGCATCGTTAGATGGACTGCGGAAGGAGGTCAGACAACAAGTAACCAGAGTATATCATTATCGAGCAGAAACTGAAATCAGGAGGCGCCTAGTACCCTTGGTTGTGGTTGGGCTTGGTTGCTGTTTATCTCAAATAGTTCGCAAGTATTTTTTTATTTAATTTGTTTCAATTGAATTGTTAAATTCTTTTTTTCTTTTTCTTTTGAACTTCCTTCCCCCACTCCTTTCTTCAATATGTGTTGTTTTATCTTTCTTTTTTAGTTAAGAGAGCGGCGTGCATTTCATAAGTCTTTGTTTATGTGTTTCCATACAATTTTATAGACCTTTTGGTTTTTGGTGTTAGCAATAAGATAGGATTGCATACTCTATCTTAATTAACCGAGGATCAAATTTATTGCTCAACAGATCAGCTGATACAAAAAAGTAGGCAAGAGCCAAGAGGTTAATTAACCTGGCTTGATTGGGTATACCCAATAAGACAAAATAGGTTGATTTTATTTCAATACCCTTGAACTAATTAACTTAAAATTAAACCCTAAAATTAAAAATTAAAAAACTCCTAATTTTCCCTAATCTCTCTTCTCTAATCTCTATGCTCTTCCTCTTCATCTTCTTCCATTTCTTACATCAAACGAAAATCTTGACCTTTGATTTTCCAAAAAAATCGTTGACTCTACCGGCGAAAAGAAGACTATAAATGATGTTTAAACTCAAACCCATCATTGTGTTGTGTGTTTTGATTGTTATATTAGGTTAGAAATCGAAAACAGCCGGAAGGGTATTTTCAAAATACCTTGCCGGCCAATAAATTTTTTATGTCATCTCCTGTATGTCAAAAAACAAAAGTCGGCAAGGTCGACGACGAAGATCATGCCGGCCACTTTTGGCCGGCATGATCTTCATTAGTCGACCTTGCCGAGTTTTGATACTTTTAGAACTGAAAGTGTTGATTTTTGATCTAATTTTGAGTATGATTTCATACAACAGCTTTGCAATCCCCTTTTTAGAAGTGTTTGGGTTGTGTGCTTTCATTTCCGTTGCAAAAGATTTTCTCAAAACAATTTTTTTTCATAAAAAATCTTCCCAAATAAGTTCAATCAAAAACAAAATTTCAATTCATAAGTTTTAATCCACTCAATTAATCAATCTAAACTCAATTAATTAAGTTAATCAGATTTTTTAGTGTTAATTAAACAAGGGTATATTAGCCATTTTGAAAAATATATTGCTAAGGGGTGGCTTCTTTTACTTCTAAATAACCCTATTTTGTCTTATTGGGTATACCCCAATTAATCTGGGTATACCCCAATCAAGCCAGGTGTTGATGGTGGTTTTTAGACAAGGGGTAAAATCGTAAAACCCCATGACCAAGTGTTACCCGCAACACATTGAATAAGAGCATTTAACTTAGGTGTAAATAATCAATAGGGGTATTTTTTCAAAATACCATATTAGGGTTTTCAACACAGAACCCTAATTCCAAAACTAAGCCGCACCCTGCGCACCATGGCAACAATGCCAAACCAAGTAGCATACTGCGCACCATGGCAACAATGCCAAACCAAGCCACATACTGCGCACTATGGCAACCATGCCAAACCAAGCCGCACTCGCGCACCATGGCAACCATGCCAAACCAAGCCGCATATCACGCACCATGGCAACAATGCCAAACCAAGTCGCATATCGCGCCCCCATGGCAACAATGCCAAACCAAGCCGCATATCGCGCACCATGGCAACAATGCCAAACCAAGCCGCATATCACGCACCATGGCAACCATGCCAAACCAAGCCGCACTCTGCGCACCATGGCAACCATGCCAAAACAAGCCGCATGCTGCGCACCATGGCAACCATGCCAAACCAAGCCGCATACTGCGCGCCATGGCAGCCATGCCAAGCCAAGCCGCACCACGCGCACCATGGCAACAACGCCAAATTCCAAGCCGCTATGCCTTTGGCCCACGCCCAACATAGCGCCCTAGGCTTGCAAGACTTGCAACTAGGTCAACATGGCCGCACGTGCCATTGGCACATGCCAACACGTGCCTCAAGCCATACTTCCAAGCCGCTATGCCTTTGGCCCACGCCAAACATAGCGCCCTAGGCTTGCAAAACATGCAACTAGGTCAACATGGCCGCACGTGCCATTGGCACATGCCAAAACGTGTCGCAAGCCATATTTCCAAGTCGCTATGTCTTTGGCCCACGCCAAATATAGCGCCCTAGGCTTGCAAGACTTGCAACTAGGTCAACATGGCCGCACGTGCCATTGGCACATGCCAAAACGTGTCGCAAGCCATATTTCCAAGTCGCTATGTCTTTGGCCCACGCCCAACATAGCGCCCTAGGTTTGCAAGACTTGCAACTAGGTCAACATGGCCGCACGTGCTAATGGCACATGCCAACACGTGCCGCAAGCCATATTTCCAAGTCGCTATGTCTTTGGCCCACGCCCAACATAGCGCCATAGGTTTGCAAGACTTGCAACTAGGTCAACATGGCCGCACGTGCCATTGGCACATGCCAAAACGTGTCGCAAGCCATATTTCCAAGTCGCTATGTCTTTGGCCCACGCCCAACATAGCGCCCTAGGTTTACAAGACTTGCAACTAGGTCAACATGGCCGCACGTGCCATTGGCACATGCCAACACGTGCCGCAAGCCATATTTCTAAGACGCTATGCCTTTGGCCCACGCCTAACATAGCGCCCTAGGTTTGCAAGACTTGCAACTAGGTCAACATGGCCGCATGTGCCATTGGCACATGCCAACACGTGCCGCAAGCCATATTTCCAAGCCGCTATGCCTTTGGCCCACGCCAAACATCGCGCCCTAGGCTTGCAAGACTTACAACTAGGTCAACATGGCCGCACGTGCCATTGGCACATGCCAACACGTGTCGCAAGCCATACTTCCAAGCCGCTATGCCTTTGGCCCACGCCAAACATAGCGCCCTAGGCTTGCAAGACTTGCAACTAGGTCAACATGGCCTCACATGCCAAACACACACGCTGGTAGCCTAACTTGCAAACCGTGCAACCTACCACCAAGGCATTCCGCACATGCCATTGGCACATGCCAAACATACACGCCGGTAGCCTAACTTGCAAACCGTGCAACCTACCACCAAGGCATTCCGCACATGCCATTGGCACATGCCAAACACACACGCCGGTAGCCTAACTTGCAAACCGTGCAACCTACCACCAAGGCATTCCGCACATGCCATTGGCACATGCCAAACATACACGCTGGTAGCCTAACTTGCAAACCGTGCAACCTACCACCAAGGCATTCCGCACATGCCATTGGCACATGCCAAACACACACGCTGGTAGCCTAACTTGCAAACCGTGCAACCTACCACCAAGGCATTCCGCACATGCCAAACCCACACGCTGGTAACCTAACTTGCAAACCGTGCAACTTACTACCAAGGCATTCCGCACATGCCATTGGCACATGCCACACGCGCCACTAGCAGCGCCACTTGCACTCAAGATGCAACCAACACTCGAGACATCGACACAAACCGGGGATGCTTCTTTAGGGTTTTGGTTTGGCGGTCACAAAGATGCGGCGTACACTACGCTCACATTAAGAAGCGTGAAAAGGAATAAAGCGGTCAAATAAAAGAGGAAATAATGGTGAAAACGTTTTCGCCCATTAAACCATGCGGTTACCACCTCCTCCCATTATTTCACCCTTTACTCTCTTCCTTCATGAGGCCAGTGGTACGTTTCAATCTCGACTTGTATAAATAGGTCTTACCTATTTCCACCAGACAACAAGTCTCGGTCAGGAGAAATATACTACACTTACACTCTCAGAAAGGCAACTTTCCAAGCTCTCCCAAAAAGCTTCCACCTCTTGTAAGCTTCCTAAGCTATCACTTTCTGATACAAGTCGAGATACTACTCTCCTCAACACCTTTATTTGCTTCCCTCCCCAAATCAACCCTTCTCCTCCACTTTGTGAACGAAGCAATTCTGGAACGGCCATTTCTTGGTTTAGGCCGGACTTGTACAGATTGATCTCTCCAATCTATAAAGTGCTCACGTGCAGCACATTTGTTTAGGGTTTGAACCAGTTTCTCAGTCACCTACCGAATTTACCGAAATCGGCAGAAACGATTTTTACCCATAAACAATTGGCCACCACAATGGAGGATTGATCTATCGGCTACAATGTCGATCACGATCTCGTTCTTCGACCCGGATATCAAGATGGTAGGGGAGACGACTCAATCCGACTCAATCGCCGACGCCCCCAATTAACAGCTTGTAAAACTACACCGAAAACCGGGGACTCGTTGAAGATGCTACCAGCAATTGGGGACTTGCAACTCGGTCCGACTCAACTGCCAGACAACCCGGATATCACTGTTAAAACTACACCGTAAAACCGGAGACTCGCCAAGACGCTACCAAAGAATTGGGGACTAATCACGATGCTACCAAAGAAAGCCGCCTTTACACGGAGAGGGGCGTGTTCACTAAACCTATGAAGTGAGTAAATTTAGACGGCACAAGATATACGATCTATTTTTAGGTTCTTAGTAAAACTGTCATACTACTGAGTCTTGTGCCTATTGCTAGCGCACACTTTCATAAAAGCAATATTCCTTTCCCAAAACATAATCAGAGTCAAATTATCAAAACCATTCATCCCAGAAATAATCCAATACCCTAAAAGCTACCACCTGCCTATTGAGGTCAAGCTTTGAACCAGACATCCAATATGTCTTTCAAAAAAAAAAAAAAAAAAAAAAGAACCTAAATGAAAGTTTAGCAGAGGAATGTTCAAGGAAAATCATCCAACAGAAGTCTACTCTTCTTAGAGAAAGTCAACTTTGCATCTTCAAGAGCCGCTCTCTTCATAGTCAACATCTTGGAAAGCTCTTCGAGTTCCACCTCCTGTCGTGCAATCTCCTCGGCGGAAAGGCTTTCGATTGCCGCATCTCTCAACTTTTGGATCTCAGCAAGGCCTTCGACAAACCACGAAGTGTTGAAATCCTTTTCTACGCACACGTCGCGATGGTGCTCCCGGCAATAACGTCTTCGAAACGGTGTGACCAAATCACCTCACGCATATCCTCGGTGGAAGATAAAGCCTCTTCCACACGCTTAACCAAAGGCAAATCGACTAGTGACTTTCTTGGTTGTGCCCATATGTCCGTACTTCTCCCAGATTCTGGTGTACAACGCCTCGTGCTTAGCCGGCACGCTGAAGCCGCCTACCAGCACATGACCTGGATAAGGAACCAAGTACGGAGGATCAAAAATGGCGCCTGCACCTGGCCTCACGACTCGCAAAGTGTCTTCTTCCATGTCTACGACAAAGAACCATCGAGAATCATCCGCCGTTTGAGCCACATCTCGTGCCCGGCAATTGGCTAACGCCCATCTCCAAGTCACCAGCGGTGGTCACCAAAGGCAATTTTTCGTGTGCCTCTACCCCAGAATCATCCTTCGAATCGGATTCCTCCTGCGAACTTGAGTTAGACATTTTTCAAAAGAAGAAACAGAAGAAGAAAGAAAAGAAGCGCTTGCCAGACGCGCTTGCAAGACGCGCTTACCAGACGTGCTTACCAGACACGCATGCCATTGGCACATGCCAAATACACACACTGGTAGCCCAACTTGCAAACCGTGCAACCTACCACCAAGGCATTCCGCACATGCCAAACACACACGCTGGTAGCCCAACTTGCAAACCGTGCAACATACCACCAAGGCATTCTGCACATGCCGTTGGCACATGCCAAACACACACGCTGGTAACCTAACTTGCAAACCGTGCAACCTACCACCAAGGCATTCCGCACATGCCATTGGCACATGCCACACGCGCCACTAGTAGCGCCACTTGCACTCAAGATGCAACCAACACTCGAGACATCGACACAAACCGGGGATGCTTCTTTAGGATTTTGGTTTGGCGGTCACAAAGATGCACGTACACTACGCTCACATTAAGAAAGCGTGAAAAGGAATAAAGCGGTCAAATAAAAGAGGAAATAAAGGTGAAAAACGTTTTCACCCATTAAACTATGCGGTTACCACCTCCTCCCATTATTTCACCCTTTACTCTCTTCCTTCATGAGGCCAGGGTACGTTTCAATCTCGACTTGTATAAATAGGTCTTACCTATTTCCACCCGACAACAAGTCTCGGTCAGGAGAAATATACTACACTTAGACTCTCAGAAAGGCAACTTTGCAAGCTCTCTCAAAAGCTTCCATCTCTTGCAAGCTTCCTAAGCTTTCACTTTCGATACAAGTCGAGATACTACTCTCCTCAACACCTTTCTTTGCTTCCCTCCCCAAATCAACCCTTCTCCTCCACTTTGTGACCGAAGCAAGTCCGGAACGGCCATTTCTTGGTTTAGGCCGGACTTGTACGAGATCGATCTCTCGAACCTATAAAGTGCTCACGTGCAGCACATTTGTTTAGGGTTTGAATCGGTTTCTCACTCACTCACCGAAATTACCGAAATCAGCAGAAACGATTTTCACCTATAAACACCAGGTTAATTAATGTGCTACTTCTTTTCTGACAGTTGCAATATTTGGTCGATCTATCATTAGAACCAACAAAAATGTTGTGCGGGTGGAAGAAGTTTTAGTCGCTTAAGCAACGAGCCAGAATCCTTTTAGAAAGGAGGCCAGGCTAAAACGATCAATTATAGGCGGCGTATTGCAAGAAATCCTTAAAACCAACAACTGAGTCTGGATCCTAGATCTGAAGTATCATCAGTTAGTAAAAGAGTTATTAATCAGGTGAGTCAGACAAGCTAGATCAAATTATAAAGAGCTTAGCCACTACTGCACTATGGACAAAATTAAACTCAGACATCTGCTCTAGTACATCCAGCTCATGTTCAAAGGGTAGATAACACAGCTTGGATGTTGTTGTACGAGACACATGCTCTGTTATAAAATTTCAAGGCTATCCTTAAGTATCACAGGGGAGGAATTGAAATTCAACATTTTAATTTGATCTGTATAACAAATGTAGCTTCCCCGAGTAAAGTTTTTCTACGTATTCTAAATAAAATTTGAAGTCACTGCATTTCATTTCAGAGATAAAGCTATGTACTATTCATATATTTGTACATATACATCATATATTCAGTAAACAAGACACCAAAAAAGGAAGGGATATTTTGACTTAGGTGCCCATAAAATGGTACGCCTTTGCGTTTGGTGCCTAACTTTGTCCAACTTTGAGTTAGGTGCCCAATGGGTCCCAGTCAAACGGTTAACTTAACAGATGACCAGTTGACCGTCAACCATTGGGCACCTAACTCAAAGTTGGACAAAGTTAGGCACCAAACGCAAAGGCATACCATTTTATGGGCACCTAAGTCAAAATATCCCATTTTCAATATTATTGTTTGGATTTCGTCTCATGTCAATCTGGAAATTGCACCTGGTAAGTTTTTCAACATTAACTGTTTATTTCGGGTTGTTGTATGGCGTTATTAATTGTTTATTTTCTTTGCCAATACAGTTGATGAACATGATTTTCAGAAACAACGAAAAGTGTTTGCTACAACTAAAAGATCACGTTCTGATACTTCACGGATAACAAAATCAAAAGAAAGTGCACAAAGATCAGCCGAGGCATTCAGGTCGGAGGAACCGTTCTTCAGATCATGGGATGTTGGGGTAGTTTTTACAGTGAAATGTAAGAAAACAACTCTATCTAAAGGATGGAGTATGTTTGCTTCAGATAATCGTTTGCACATGGGGGACGTCTGTGTATTTGAGCTGGTGGATAGGAAAAAATTCGAAATGAATGTTTACATTTTCCGAGTCTTCAAAACCAACTTCAAAGATAAACTTTAAAAAGGGATATTTTGACTTAGGTGCCCCATAAAATGGTATGCCTTTGTGTTTGGTGCCTAACTTTGTCCAACTTTGAGTTAGGTGCCCAGTAGTTGACGGTCAACTGGTCATCTGTTAAGTCTACCGTTTGACTGGGACCCATTGGGCACCTAACTCAAAGTTGGACAAAGTTAGGCACCAAACGCAAAGGCGTACCATTTTATGGGCACCTAAGTCAAAATATCTCAAAAAGGAACTGTTGGATTAAGTCTAGAAAAAGTGAGATCATATAAGATATTTAGAGTTACATTCTATTAGGAAGAACGGTTTCACATTGGAATCTTTATTAAAGTTGCTCGCTCCGCGTCTAGATAATTCAAATTAATGACCTTGAGAGCTTCTTTGATCAGCTGTTTCTTTGAGCCATATACTCATCATAATGTAGAAAATTAGGACCCGAAGTAGACCACCAAGAAAAAAAATGATGCAGAGAAGATCATCACATGGAATAGGTGGTTCGAACCATTTTTAATAGTCTTTTTATCTATCCACTTCATATTGTTCTTCACTCCTGCTTGGGCTTTAATCGCTGTCATTTGCTGTTTTTTTCAAATAATAAAAAAGAGAAAGAACAAAACCAATCAAACGGCAATCTATCACGTAGGAAACCAATGTCTAACTGATATCATGTGAAGGATCTGCTAACAGGAAGTATCCGATTCTACCAAATATCAAGTTCGCGAAGAAATGAAACAAGTGGAGCTAGAATCAGTTGTAACGTAAAAAAAAAAAAAAAAAAAAACGTAAACGTAAGAAGATTATTACCAGTTGAGAAATCAAATCACTCTGATATTTAGCTTCTGACCCTATCTCTTGTGCTACCTGCAATATACACAATCAACTAATAAGGTTAACCAACATTAATTGTGCTCGTCCCAAAATTCACGCATGAATCAAGAAAATGTCAGATATCTCAAACTAGAGCTGAAAAGGAGAAACATACGTTTTTTAGTAGAGAAATTTTACTTCTGAGATCAGAAACTTTTTCATCCAAATCAACGTTCATCGGATCAATTCGAATCTGAATTTCATTTGAATTATTATTATTATGCCCGGATCGTGTACTGTAACATCAACAACAACAACCAAGCAAAAATTAGTAATGTAAATGTATGTAAGACACAACTTAAACATTTTTAGGGTTTCGTGTGAAAGAGTAGAGGGATCAATCAGCTGATGATACCTTGATCGGTGAGAAACAGCACCACTGTAAGATGAAAGTCCGCCTGAATTCGCCATTATAAAGACAGAGAAAGAGACAGGATTCGGTAGAACGTATATATGATGATAGGATCTGACACCAAAACGATGGAGTGCTAATACTATCTTCGATCAATTGAATGATAAAACCCAGAACGAACTATGTATTTATGTATAGAGAACATAAGAAAGGAATCATAAACAGATAAGGGAACCTAGTCCTAAGCACATTATGAAAAAACCCAAGGCAAGTAGACTTTTACTTGGTTTTGGTTTCTTGTTGTTCAAAATTCTGTTTGGAAGCACATAGCTATGCAATCCCAGTTGGTAATATCTCGTTCTACTCTTCACATTGGCAATGGAGAAACTATATGTTTCTGGTTAGACGCATGGCTAGGGGAGTCGAGCTTCCAATTAAGGTTTCCTGCTTTATTTCGGGTCGCAAATCTCAAACAAGGTTCCCTGAAGGATCACACATCTCTCATGATAGTCTAAGCTGGTCCTTCAATCTCAAGAGAAACCTCAAGGAGGTAGAAGTGCTGCAATTGATCTCTCTACTGGATATATTGCCAACTATTAAATTTATTAAAACTCACCTTAGCCATAATACCAAGCATAACAGAAAATCTAGGCTCATGCTTAGCTGCAACGAAAAAAAGAAAAGAAAAAGTGTTCTATTCAATAGATTATGCTTCAATATTATCAGTTTCATCATCACTGCTGCATCATCTGCAACATGTACATGTCATGGAACTATACTAAGGGATTACCCTTCCAAAGATATGGCTGATAAATTTAGAATTTTAGGTTCTTGTGATGGTCTGATTTTCATAGGTACTTCTGGTAGAAGATCTAGCATTGATAAAGATGATAATTTATGTATTTGGAACCCATCAACTGGTGAATATAAATATGCACAGCTACCTCAGTGTAATTTTTTTGAACCGCATTGATGAACGACTGCCTTTATATAGTCACCTATTCTCCTTCAGTTCCAAACCGCATTGATGTATGGCAGATGAAAGATTATATGGAGTGAGGGAATCCTGGACTAAATTGTTCACCTTAAACACAAACCTGATTACCGATATTACGTATTTGAAGCTGGAATGGACTTTTGCAAGTGGTGAAGTTCTAATACAAAATAACAAGAGCTTATTTTTGTATGACCCAAAAAAGGATCGAATCAAAGTCTTTAAAATTTTCAATTATTTCATCAATGAATTATCAAGAGAGCCTAGTCTCACCTAACTCTGGTACTTAAGTGTAGGTAAAAAAGTACCTTAAATGGATCAGAAACACAAATTGAGAGAACACAGCTTAAAAGTGTCATACCCTATATATTAGTTTTTGTCTCTACTGCTGTTATTATATACTAGTTGGAGTACTCAGTTTTAATTAACTGATCAGAACTCAGAAGGTTGGCGTCAAGACAGCTCTAAACAATAATCTCAGCTAATCAACATTTTCCACAATGCATCTCTGGTGTCTAATTTTTTAAATCGAATCACATGGCTGAAGGCTATTTGTGTTAACGGTTAAACACACCAAACTGTTGTCAATGAAGATGCTATTTCCCCTAATGCATTCTTGAACATGCCAGATTTGGTAGGTTTGCTATACATCGATTTTGGTGCTAACGGTTTTGACTGAGGATGACTGACATTATGCAGTCTCAAGATTCTCTTCCTGCCTGCCTTGCAGCTCTAAGACTGAGGACATAACACTTGGGACTTCTGCAGGACTAGCCTTAAGTCTCCAGCCCTTGGCAGCAGTCTAAATGCCAAGACTAGTCCAATGGTAACGTGTCTAAATGATGCAAAATTTAATAGAGCATACCAGCCTAAGTAAACCAAGACATAAATGGTAACATGTTAGCCATAAGCCTCACTTTCATTTTTGAAATCACCGGATTAAGTTTTCACTTTTCACTTTAGAATTGGAATCAATCACCGATTAGGTTTTCACTATTCATCACTTTAAGATTGGAGATACCATAAACGGTTAAGCGAGTTGGCTTGGAGCCTCGTTCTTATTTTTGGATCAGCAGATTTAGCCTCAACATTAGAGTTGTTTCGGGATACCACAAAAGAGTTTGGGGATGGATACCACTAAAACTCTCTGGTATTTCAGTTGGCTAGGGGGATTGACTTCTTGCAATATCTAGATGCTAGGCCATGGAAAAAGTGTGCTAACAAAGAAGTAAATTTTTTTTTTTTTTTTTTTTTTAGTTTACCATGGTATTACATTGACATCAATGACATGAACATCCTCCGCTCTTCTAACTTAGTACAATGGATTATTATGCATCGGATATATTTAACTTAATTGGTGCACACTTTACCGCAACGAACATCAAGACAATCTTCAACTTGGTGAGGAGTGGCTTTGTCAATGCAGTTCACGATCCCACAACCAAGCTTACAGTTATCAGCAACAGAAGAAGTACCGAGTTTATTTGGAGAATTCACCATCATGAAACGACATTCTATAAAACACAGGGGACCGCATATATAAAATGGAACATCACCCATGCTACGCTTTGAACACAAGTCCATGCATGACTTCCAACACCCCGCTGAACTCTGCCCTGCCAACATTCCCAACACCAAGATTACCATCAAAAAACAGATCTTCAAGTTTTTTTCCTCCATGTTCACAATCGACTAAAATGGGATTCTAGCTTCCACTTTTTCTCTCTCGATCAATTTGTTTCCATTTAAAATTTTGTTTGAAGGAGTTCTACAATGAGTGACTAATTTATAGGATTCGAGCCTAATCCATGACATACCGACATTAAACGTAATCAACAGCACCTAAGATGCTTCCATTGTTCATATTGTTTCCATTTTAAGATAGTGAATGTGCATGATGAGCTAACAATATTGCCATCCCTTGCATAGCCCTTCATATCAGTGTTGTCACAATGTCGCTCTTTTTAATACATTCTAGCTAGCAAAAAATTTAACTAACATGCCAGGGGAGATAAAAATTTAACTATCCCTTGCATAGCCCTTCTTCAGTCTGACGCTCTCCCAACTGAGCTATCCCCGCACATATACAGCAATCTCTCTCTACTCTTAATCTACTGGTCGCATTGAAGAACGTATAATATAGATGCCATAGTGCCAAGGAAAACAACAATGAGCATTTGGAGTTATCTATATTCCGTGGCCGAATACTCCAAATATTAAAGTAGAGCGAAACCTTAGGAAACATAAGCATGCAGAAGCGCTTGAGGGAGTGAAAAGGACGAGTTGTGATGGACGCAGATCGGCAAAGCTGCGGAAGATTGCAACTTCCATCAGTACAACTACAATGCTTTGCCTTTTCATTCAAGAAGCAAAGACTAGGCGCAACTCCTGTTTAATTCTATGACTTAAGAGTCAAACAACGCTTTAGTTTAGTGCAATGCCATACATAAAAAAATACTTTTAATTGATATTAATACCATCCAAAAGAAACAAGAACAGACTGCAAATAGCTAAACACGTAAATAAACTAGTTATTTGGACCGAACAGCATGTTTCCAATTGCAAAAGAAGCATAAGCATCAATTGCAGCAAAAAGGAACTGCAAACAACCGAACTACTTAAACACCAACACAGAGTAAACCATCAAAAACCGAAAAACTATGAGGCTAGTTATATCAAGGTAACAACATGTTTCCAGCTGAGAAAGAAGTATAAGCATCAATTGTAGCAGCTTTGATTTGTTCACAGGTGAGGATGTCTGCGCTCCAGTCGGAGTGATGATTAAACATACTTATGACTTCTTCAACTGAGGGTCCAGTTATTTGACGCCCTGCAGCACGACCAGGAAATTGCTGAGTAACCATAGCATGAATAGACATAAGGGAACCCAACTCATGTCCGAACCAACATTTAAGACCATAGTCACGATCCAGCTTAGCAATATCCTGCGCAATAATCACACCAACAAATTTGATTGATCTATCCAAAAGTAAGTTTCTCAGAGAATTTGGGATAGAATCCAAGTGAAGTAGCTGAATGATAATGCAGCGATTATCATGACATAGTTGAAGAGTTGCAACCTTCTTGTTGGCTGAATTTGGATTACATTTGATCCTAAGAGCGATAATACGTTTAGATCGAAACTCATTAAGGACAGAATCAATCAAAGAAGATGAATTTGTTACAGTTGTTACTATGGTGACTCCATTGCACTGAACATTGTAGTTTCTATTTGCCATTTTTGTTGCTGGATGACTAGTGCTTTTGGGAAATCTGTTGATGGTGGTGGTGCACACACTACGGGAAAATTAGTAATCTACAACTGTAGATTGACAACTCGTAAATTAAAAGTTGTAAAATGTAGTATGTTTTACAACTTTTTCCAACAAAAGCGTTGTCAAAGTAAAATATGTCCAACTCTTAGGACCAACGAGTTCCTAAGAGTAGTGACGAGAATCAGAACCACAACTTGTTGTGTGAAAAGGGTTGTAGAGAGAAGTGACCACCTTTAGAATTTACAACTCACATCCTAAAGGTAGTGAATGATTTTAAAACAACACTAATAAGAGTCGTTGAAGATAAGAAAAAAAAATTGAAAAATGTTCTTGTAGAGAATCGAACCCAAGCTTACTAGGTTTTAGTACAAGACGTCAACCATCATGCCGGATTCACAATACTGGTAGATTTGTGCTTTTTCTTTTAATCAACATTCACAACCTTTACAAGAGTTGTAAATGATAAATTGACTTTGAAAAAAAAAAATGAGGCTAAGGTGAATCGAACTCGAACCTCCTCTCGTCTAAGACTTGGATTTCAACCACCCTTCCACATTTACATGCATGTCTGCTTATATTTTACATTTACTTTTATAAAAAAGTGATAAGGAAAAAACATGTTAAGGAGAAGAAATAAATGGACTAAGCATGATGTAAATGGATGGTTATGATGGGAGATGGAAAAGATAAGAAGAAAAGGATAAATAGACCTTCTACAACCCCCTTAAGAGTCGTCGTTAAGGTATAAACACTTCTCGCTAAATTTTTCTCACTTCGCAAAAAAATTCCCACTTCTCGCTAAATTTTATTCACTTCGCAAAAACTTCTCACTTCGCTAAATTTTTCTCACTTCGCTAAATTTTCTTTTCATCGCTATTGACAACCTTTATAAGAGTTGTCGTTGAGGTATAAACACTTATGCTAAATTTTTCTCACTTCTCGCTAAATTTTATTCACTTCTCGCTAAGAATATTCCCATGGAATCTTACCCGTAAATGGGTGGATTCATCGTCTTTCCGAACTTTCGGACTTATAGTAGTCCGCTCATGGCCAAGTTTTGATCCCGGTGCAAGTTTCTTTCTCGAAGTTGATGAATTTGTATGTGTTTAAGGTTTATGAGAATATTCCCATGCAATCTTACCCATAAATGGTTGGATTCATCGTCTTTGCAAACTTTCGGACTTATAGTAGTCCGCTCATGGCCACGTTTCGATCCCGAAGCGCTTTCTTTCTCAAAGTTGACGAATTTATGTGTGTTTAAGGTTTCGAGAATATTCCATGGAATCTTACCCGTAAATAGTTGGATTCATCGTCTTTGCGAACTTTCGGACTTATATTAGTCCGCTCATGGCCGGTTTCGATCTCGAAGCCGCTTTCTTTCTCGAAGTTGATGAATTCGTGTGTGTTGAAGGTTTCGAGAATATTCCCATGGAATCTTACCCGTAAATGGTTGTATTCATCGTTCTTACGAACTCTCAGACTTATACTAGTCCGTTCTCGGTCAGGTTTCAATCTCGGAGCCAGGGTTTGCATACAATATGCTAGAATAGGGCTTGCTTAATGTTTCGGGGAATATTACAAAAGAATATTACTTGTAAATTGATGGATTCATCGTTCTTACGAAATTTCCAACTTAAAGTAGTCCACTGTCAGCCAGGTTTCGATCTCGGAGCCAGGGTTTGCCTACAATATGCCGTGAATAGGGTTGGTTTAATGTTCTCTCGAAATATTCCAAAGGAATCTTACCGAAATGGATGGATTCTTCGTTCTTATGAAATTTCGGACTTAGAGTAGTCCAATCACGGCCAGGTTTTGATCTCGAGCCGGGATATGCGTACAATATGCCGTAATATGGTTTGTTTAAGGTTTCAGTGGAATATTTCAAGGAATCTTACCCGTAAATGGATGTATTCATCGTTCTTACGAAGTTTCGACTTAGAGTAGTCCAATCACGGCCGTGTTTCGATCTCGGAGCCGGGGTATGCGTACATTATGCCGTAGTATGGTTTGTTTAAGGTTTCGGGAATATTTCGAAGGAATCTTACCTGTAAATGGATGGATTCATCGTTCTTACGAAGTTTCTGACTTAGAGTAGTCCACTCACGGCCAGGTTTCGATCTCGGAGCCAGGGTATGCGTACAATATGCCAGAATATGACTTGTTTAAGGTTTCAGGGAATATTTCGAAGGAATCTTACCTGTAAATGGATGGATTCATCGTTCTTACGAAGTTTCTGACTTAGAGTAGTCCAATCACGGCCGGTTTCGATCTCGGAGCCGGGGTATGCGTACATTATGCCGGAAGTATGGTTTGTTTAAGGTTTCAGGAATATTTCGAACGAATCTTACCCGTAAATGGATGTATTCATCGTTCTTACGAAGTTTCGGACTCGAGAGTAGTCCAATCACGGCCGTGTTTTGATCTCGGAGCCGATATGCGTACAATATGCCGAGAATATGGTTTGTTTAAGGTTTCGGGGAATATTTCAAGGAATCTTACACCAAATGAATGTATTCATCGTTCTTACGAAGTTTCGAATTAGAGTAGTCCAATCACGGCCGGGTTTCGATCTCGGAGCCGGGGTATGCGTACATTATGCCGAATATGACTTGTTTAAGGTTTCAGGGAATATTTCAAGGAATCTTACCTGTAAATGGATGTATTCATCGTTCTTACGAAGTTTCGGACATAGAGTAGTCCAATCACGGCCAGGTTTCGATCTCGGAGCCAGGATATGCGTACTGATATGCCGTAATAGGGTTTGTTTAAGGTTTCGGGGAATATTTCAAGGAATCTTACCTGTAAATGGATGGATTCATCGTTCTTACGAAGTTTCCAACTTAGAGTAGTCCAATCACGGCCAGGTTTCGATCTCGGAGCCAGGGTATGCGTACAATATGCCAGAATATGACTTGTTTAAGGTTTCAGGGAATATTTCGAAGGAATCTTACCTGTAAATGGATGGATTCATCGTTCTTACGAAGTTTCGACTTAGAGTAGTCCAATCACGGCCAGGTTTCGATCTCGGAGCCGGGGTATGCGTACATTATGCCGTAGTATGGTTTGTTTAAGGTTTCGGGGAATATTTCGAAGGAATCTTACACCTTAAATGGATGTATTCATCGTTCTTACGAAGTTTCGGACTTAGAGTAGTCCAATCACGGCCGTGTTTTGATCTCGGAGCCGTGGATATGCGTACAATATGCCATAATATGGTTTGTTTAAGGTTTCAGGGAATATTTCGAAGGAATCTTACCTGTAAATGGATGTATTCATCGTTCTTACGAAGTTTCTGAATTAGAGTAGTCCAATCACGGCCAGGTTTCGATCTCGGAGCCAGGGTATGCGTACATTATGCCAGAATATGACTTGTTTAAGGTTTCAGGGAATATTTCGAAGGAATCTTACCTGTAAATGGATGGATTCATCGTTCTTACGAAGTTTCAGACATAGAGTAGTACAATCACGGCCAGGTTTCGATCTCGGAGCCGTGGTATGCGTACATTATGCCAGTATGGTTTGTTTAAGGTTTCAGGGAATATTTCGAAGGAATCTTACCTGTAAATGGATGGATTCATCGTTCTTACGAAGTTTCAGACATAGAGTAGTCTAATCACGGCCAGGTTTCGATCTCGGAGCCAGGATATGCTTACATTGTGCCAGAATATGGTTTGTTTAAGGTTTCAGGGAATATTTCGAAGGAATCTTACCTGTAAATGGATGGATTCATCGTTCTTACGAAGTTTCCGAATTATAGTAGTCCACTCCCGACCAGGTTTCAATCTCGGAGCCAGGATATGCTTACATTGTGCCAGAATAGGGTTTGTTTAAGGTTTCAGGGAATATTTCGAGGGAATCTTACCTGTAAATGGATGGATTCATCGTTCTTACGAAGTTTCCGAATTATAGTAGTCCACTCCCGACCAGGTTTCAATCTCGGAGCCATGGTATGCATACAATATGCCAGAATAGGGTTTGTTTAAGGTTTTGGAGAATATTCTGAAGGAATCTTTCCTGTAAATGAATGGATTCATCGTTCTTATCAAGTTTCCGACTAATAGTAGTCAACGCGGCCGTGTTTCAAGCTCGGAGCCACTTTCTTTCTCGAATCGACACTGAGCTTCATATTTATCGATTTCAATGATGTATCCTCATAAGTTTGAAGTCTGAACCCTCACGGAGCTTATTGGTTCATAGTTTGTTTGTCGTTATACCACATTTGAAGTTGGAATCGACACCGAGATTCATATTTATTGATTTCGATGATGTATCATGTTAGGTTTGAAGTGAGAACCCTCTCGGAGCTTCGTGGTTCATAATTTGTTTGTCGTTATACCACATTTGAAGTTCGAATCGACACTGAGCTTCATATTTATCGGTTTTGATAATGTATCATGTTAAGTTTGAAGTGAGAACCCTCTCGGAGCTTCGTGGTTCATAATTTGTTTGTCGTTATACCACATTTGAAGTTCGAATCGACATTGAGCTTCATATTTATCTGTTTCGATAATGTATTATGCTAAGTTTGAAGTCAGAACCCTCCCAGAGCTTCTTGGCTCATAGTTTGTATGCCGTTATACCACATTTGAAGTTCGAATCAACACCGAGCTTCATATTTATCGATTTTGATGATATATCCAGTTAAGTTTGAAGTCGAACCATCCCGAATTTCTTGGCCCATCTCTAGTAATCTTATAACTTTGAGTTTACCAAAGTGTGAACTAAAGATACTTCATGACCTGTATGACTTGTAAAAATTACTTCGTGACCTATGCGACTAGTCGAAATTCAAACCTAAGCACAAAGAGAAAGCACAAAAACACAAAGAGAAAGCACAAAGAAACACACCAATTATCGAATTCATGTTTCATTTCCCGATTCATTCTTATACATTTTTTTGGATTTTTTTATATCAGAATGTCGATAACAATGTCCTAAATTTATTAATATTTTTTCTAGATTTTTTTTGATGTCAAAGGTTGATAATTAAATCGAAAACATGAGTTCGTATTAACACAAAGAGAAAGCGCAAAGAAAACACACTTTCCTTGATCCGTATGACACTCTCAACTTAAATCTATACCGTCCAAATAGTTTCATAATCCGTATGACCCATCTTACCACATCTTATCCGTTCAAATTCTTTTAGACAAAACGATTTTTTTCTCTCACTTATCTTCATTCACTCATTTTTCTCTCGTCTCTCATCTTCCCCTCCCTCAGAAAAAAAAACCCTAACTCAAGTTGCCTCCCTCGGAAAAAAAAATCCTCACTCAAGATTTGTTTAACCAAAGTGATTTAACAAAGGAATCGGTTTCGGTATGAAGCAAATCGAAATCCTACATCCGAAGAAAGAAACGGGCCATGGCGGCTCCATAACTCGGACGAGAAAATGAAGATTAATCACTTTTGGGTTTGGTGATTTTGAGATGCAAGTGACGAAGAAAAGACGATGGAAATTGCTAGAGATACCAATCTTTCTGATGATGAAGAAATCAGATCGAGATGAAATGGGTTCGACTGAATTGCAAGAGCGGAAATAAGATTAGTGATGGGGTAAATTTGAGTTGTCTATTGTTGTAGTTGAGAAGAGATCGATATGGATTCTTGAAATCAACAGGGTTTGAGGATTGAATCGGAGAAACTTAGGGTTCAAATGAATTGAAATGTATTTGGGGTTTGTTCAATCTGCGTACAAGGGAGAAAGAACTGAATACGAGATGGGTTTGTGCAAATTGGTTCGATTTAGGGTTTATGGTTATTCGATTCAAGATGGGTGTGTTGGATTGTTTGAATCTGTTGTTATTGATGGAGTTGCAAGTGGATCTGTGAACTGTGATATCTGGTTGATCGGCTAGGGATTGAATAACTAGTGAAGCTATTATCTGGTAGTGATGCGCAATTTCCCTCAATCACATGTTTCTCGAATCAATTTCTTCAAGAATGCTCCTCCTCATTCGATTCTTCGTACATCATCATCAGTAAGGTAACAAGAGCAATTTCTTTCATTCTTATTTCTGAGATAGGGTTTACTCAGAAAAATCAGGGGTATGCTTTTTCTTATGAAAAATATGGTTTGATTTTTTCTGTTGATAATGATTTTTGTTAATTGATAGTTTGATTTTGGTTATTGATGAGATTTTTTTCATGTTGTTAATTTTGCAGCTACAATTGGTGCCAAGTTCATCCATTTGGACCAATTAAGTACAACCTGCTTGGGATATCACGCTGCAGACTTCTCCCGTTAAGTTAAGAACGGAGATGTGAAGAAGAAAGAAATCAAGTAGTGATGATGATTCTGATGATTCAAGCTATGAGGATGTGAGTTTTCTTTGACCATGTGTAATATTAATCATTTGAACGAGTAGATGTTGTTCATATTAGTATTATAATTTTCTTTCAACTGATTTATCTTTTGGTAGGAGTTGTTCTTGTTTCTTTAATTTATTTTGCACTTAGTGATTATCCATGTGTTTATACCAAACCCTAAACAATATCATCATTCATCAAATAGAACCCAAGTGATGAAAGGTCTCATACTTCAACAAAGAAGAATAAAGATTCTTGGTTGAAGAAAACATGTCATCAAATTTGACAAATACAACTACTTCGCAAAGATTCGGTGAAGGAATTTTATTCATTTTTAGTTTGTTGTATAAAATGATACAATTAGATTATACCTTTTTTGTTACTCAATTCTAAATATGTATGGTAGTTTGTTACTTAATAAGTTTTTTTTGTTTGCTAATTAGCTTCATGATCAACTTGATATGCAGATTGTCCTGCCAGAGTTCGTCGCTAAACATGGCGCTGATTTATCTCATCATGCAACCCTCAAAGTTCCAGATAGTCTAACCTGGGATGTTAAGTTGAAGAGAGACTCAAATGGCTTTCAAACTGGTCACTTGTGTGATTATTCCAGGCTGTTATTGGCGGTCCAAGTGCAGGAGTTCCCCTTGCTACTGCAAAAATGCTTTGACAAGCGCATGTGTACTTCATGAAGATTGTTCTAGTGCTCTACCTTATTTTTATGTCCTTCAATGTATAAATGATATTTTTCTTCATTGTATTGCATTCTTTATATGGGCTACGCAGCCTGTCATATCTTTCTATTTAGGCTAGTGGGTGGCAAAGTAGTGTGACCAGGCTTGGGCAGAGTTTTTGAAACTAAGTCTAGTGTGGCCCTCAATTATGTCTCTTTGTCTTGTATCTTAAACCCTTGTTGCTCATTTATTTGATCTGCTGTACTTTTGTATTGGGCAAACACAAAGTCGAAGAGATGATCTAGAATCACGTTTCCACCATGTGCTTATCTACTTTGTAAGAGGAAGGTCTGACTTCTTGTATACTTACTTCCTCCGTAGTATATTTAATTTGAACTCCATATATATTGTTAGCATTCTCTCGTTTTTTACTGTTTCTTATTTGATTCATTTTATATCTGTAGTCTTCCCTACCAAGGGTTGGGAGCAGGAACAAAGAAACAAAAGTCCAAATAATCAGTGAAAAGATGGTTTCCACATCCATCGAGGTATTTTTTTTATATGTATATATTTGATTAGATTTCTGTTAAGTTGAATTTTAGATGCATATTTAGGCGTTTGTGCGCTATATTTTGATCACTTGTGTGATTATTTCAGGCTGCTATTGGTGTTCCAACTTCCAAGTGCAGGTGCAGCTCCCCTAGCTATTGTAAATGCTGACAGGCAGGTTCTTTTCCAGCATCTTTTTTAGTGCTCACCATATCCTTATGCATATTTATATTTTTAATTGTAATGCCTTCTTCATATGATGTAAGAGCCTGTTATGTCTTCCCATTATTTTTCTTTTACACCCTTGTAGAACTGTTATCGTTCGTTGAATCACAATGAATTAGTATTGTTAATAGTGATTTTTAATATTGTTAATTAGGCATGTCCCATGATATAGAGAGTTATGTTTGTTCTTTAGCATCAAGAACAGGACTGCACGCGCCACAAGTTTAGCTGATGCCAATTTAGCAAAACAGATACACCACATAAGATCAATGTACATGACCACTATACCACTTGTTAGTTGTTCCATGTATCTCTATTCTCTGGCTTACTTAATATATGCTTGGTCTGCAAATTTAAATAATATTATATAATGTGTTGGTACTTTTTCTTTTTCTCGGTCATGGATGTGATTCCCTCGTATATTTAAATAATCTTACTCAATATATGCTTGTTCTCGCATATTCAAATATAATTTGCATTCATAAATAAGCCGTCTCTAGCATATGGATAGTCATATTTTTGTTCTAATTACACTCTTCAATTAATCGGCAATTTACGATGTTGATTTTCTACTTTGTATTTTTCTCAATAGGTGGGTACCATCTCTTGCAAATGGTGAAAGGGAGATTGGGAGATGTTAGCAAGAGCAATGGAGAAAGTTGGAAAGGAAAGAGTTATCATCGTGGTTGTAGGATGATTTTTGAAGCCGAGAAATAATAGCTAGAAGAGTTTTACTAAAATGAAAGTGTTACTAGTTTATTCTTTTTGGTGTTGAAGTTTTGTAAAACTGATCTTCTGTAGTATTAAACAAATAGTGATTATAATTGGAAATCTGATCTTCTTTCATGGTTATTTAAGTATTACAGATTTAATTTTGTATTTAAATTCTCAAAATTTTTTTTTTCAAATCTTTTTTTTTCAAATCTTTTTTTTTCAAATCGAATATGTACCGCAACTCAGAATTAGAGTTGTCAAAGAAATGACATGCAACACTTCCTATAGTTGTCAAAGAAGTGACATACGATTCAAACCAAAGTTGTCAAAGAAGTGACATACAACTAATGCAGAAGTTGTCAATGAGATGACATACAACTCTTAACCATTGTTGTAAAATAAGTGACATGCAACTCAAACAATTGTTGTCAAAGAATTCACATACAACTCTAACCATAGTTGTCAAAGAAATTTCTACAATCCCAACAAGTGTAGTGTATGAGTTATTTTCACAACCGAGGTATGAGTTGTGTTAGGCATTAAGAGGAAATTTTGAAAGACATTCACAACTGAGCCAAGCGTGGTATAAAAAGGAACGACAACCGTGTTTACGACTATTATTGACGAGTTGTAAAGAATTGAGGACCTTCCACAACCCCCTTGTGCAACCTATAGATAAACGTCGTCGTATATCGTACGACAACTGTTTTCCGGTGTAGTTAATCGCCTTTTTTCCCGTAGTGACATGAAAATGTGTTTGGGTTTTTATAGACTTATAATTGCTGGTTCAACTTCACCACCATCGGGAACTGATAAGCCAAATCTATTAGTCAGGTTCTATAGTCAATACTAACATCTAGGAAGAATGAAAGTGGTTAATTGCTACTTTGAACGAATTATATTGGGAATAAGCAAAAAGTGTTAAATGCAAGTATAATTCAATGTTTCAATTCAAAAATCTAACAAACACTATTCATTGCCATCTGACTCGTTTTTGTGTTTTGTGAAATCAAAATTTCACTCGTAGACTACTATATGTGGCCTGGTACATAACTAGTAGTAATCAAATGACATGTTTATATACCTCATTTCAGACGCTATATATAGTACCACGCCTAAGAGTACAGGAGCCAAAATAAATTACTAATGAAATCAATAAGATTTGGCAAATGTTGCCTTAGGTAGTACTAGGAGATACGCATTGTTGTAAATATATTGTATTTATGGTTAGGAAATATGTTAGTTAGGAAAGATATTATTTTTGGTGTAAATTTGTTTTTGGTTTCCTCCCTATTAAGACTTGGAGAAACTGATTGTAATCTCAAGCTTTTCATAATAAGAAAACCTTCGTATTTCTTACCTTGTCGTTTCATGGCATCTGAGCCAAATTCGAAATAAACTTAAAATTAATTCAATTTCAGAATATACGGGTATAATGATTTCTCCAGTGAAATTTAATAGCGATGATTATGAACATGATGGAAAAATTATTGTTAATACGGCACTCATGAATATTGATGTGAATTCAACTAGAACATATCTTTCATCAAAATATCGAGCACTACTTGCTCATACTCTCACTGATGCACAATGGGAAGCTATTGTGAATATGTTTAATTCTTCGAATACGGAGGGTTCGAAGGAAAAGCTTTCTAGCAAATGGATACTTGATACTGGGTCTTCAAGGCATATGACAGGAATTAAAGAGTTTTTGCGTAAAACATATCAAATAAGTTTTTCTTGCGTAAAACTTCCGAACGACACATACACAATTGCTCCATGTGAAGGCATTGCGGTGTTTGGAGACAATATGAGATTATATCGTGTTTTATACGTTCCTGATCTTCACTGTAACTTGATTTCGTTAGCATGTTTAATTAAAGATCTGAAATGTTTTTTTGACTTTGACTGATAAGTTGTGTGTGATCTGAGACCGCTCTACGAGGACGCTGATTGGTGTTGGAAAGGAACGAGATGGGGTTTATATCTTCCACAGTAGAGTGCAGATTATGGCACATCGAGTTACTACTGGTGAAGATTATTACTTATGGCATAAGCATTTAGGTCATCCTTCTAATAAGATTATTTGTTTACTTCCTGGTATAAATAAAGCTGATTGTCGAAGTTTCTCAATGAACCATGTGATACTTGTTTTAAGGCTAAACAAACTCGTGCTAGTTTTCCTATTAGTGAGAATAAAGCAAATGACATCTTCAGTTTAGTTCATTGTGATGTGTGGGGTGCGTATCGTACTTCATCTTCGTGTGGTGCACACTATTTTCTTACTATTGTTGATGATCATTCTCGTTGTGTTTGGGTTTATTTGATGGCACATAAAACTAAGGTGGTGAAATTTTTTCAGAGTTTTTATGTTATGGCTAAGACACAATTTGATAAAAATCTTAAGAAGGTTCGCAGTGATAATGATACTGAATTTCTTCCATTGATTCCATTCTTTTCTCAACAAGGAATATAATTTCAAACTTCATGTGTGGATACACCACAGCAAAATGGGCGAGTGGAACGCAAACATCGTCATATATAATGTTGATGGTGGATTTTAAACAAAGGGTAAAATCGTAAAATCCCAAATAACCTAATGTCACCGATGACACATTTATTAGAACGTTTAATGCATGCAGTCAGTAATAATAGGGTTTTTTTTTCAAATTAGGGTTACAACGAACAAAACCCTAATTCCCCTTCGTGCCAATGGCAAATCATGCCAGCCACACCTAGCCCATGCTAGCCGCGCCATGCCAAACGCACTTTTCCTTGGCCCTAGCTATGCTAGTCACACCAAACGCGCCAAAGCATGTCAACCATGCTAGCCGCACCTCCGTGCCAATGGCAAATCATGACAGCCATGCCTAGCCCAAGATAGCCGCACCTCTGTGCCAATGGCAAATCATGCCAGCCACACCAAACGCGCCAAAGCATGCCAACCATGCTAGCCGCACCTCCGTGCCAATGGAAAATCATGCCAGCCACACCTAGCCTTGGCTAGCCGCCCTCTCGTGCCAATAGCAAATCATGTCGGCCACACCAAACGCGCCAAAGCATGCCAACCATGCTAGCCGCACCTCATGTGCCAATGGCAAATCATGCCAGCACACCTAGCCCAAGCTAGCCGCGCCATGCCAAACGCACTCTGCCTTGGCCCTAGCTATGCTAGTCACACCAAACGCGCCAAAGCATGCCAACCATGCTAGCCGCACCTCCGTGCCAATGGCAAATCATGCCGCCCACGCTTAGCCCAAGCTAGCCGCACCTCTCGTGCCGGTGGCAAATAATGCCAGCCACACCAAACACGCCAAAGCATGCAAGCCATGCTAGCCGCACCTCCGTGCCAATGGCAAATCATGCCAGCCACACCTTGCCAAAGCTAGCCGCGCCTTGCCAAACACACTCTGCCTTGGCCCTAGCTACGCCACGCCACGCCACGCCAAGCCAAACACCCTTACCTTGGCCCTAACCGCGCCATGCCAAAGTAGCGCCCGCACCTAGGCTTGCAAACCGTGCAACCTAGGCCAAATTGGCCACGCATGCCATTGCCACATGCCAACACGCTCGCTGGTAGCTTTTCTCACCAGGGCGTGGCCCTAATGGTCGAGCATACCATTGGCACATGCCAACACGCTCGCAGGTAGCTTTTCTCACCATGGCGTGGCCCTAATGGCCGAGCATGCCATTGGCACATGCCAACACGCTCGCTGGTAGCTTTTCTCACCAAGGCGTGGCCCTAATGGCCGAGCATGCCATTGGCATATGCCAACACGCTCGCTGGTAGCTTTTCTCAAAAAGGCGTGTCCCTAATGGCCGAGCATGCCATTGGCACATGCCAACACGCTCGTTGGTAGCTTTTCTCACCAGGGCATGGCCCTAATGACCGAGCATGCCATTGGCACATGCCAACACGCTCGTTGGTAGCTTTTCTCACTAGGGCGTGGCCCTAATGGCCGAGCATGCCATTGGCACATGCCAACACACTCGCTGGTAGCTTTTCTCACCAGGGCGTGGCCCTAATGGCCGAGCATGCCATTGGCACA
The DNA here is from genome assembly GCA_023531295.1 of Papaver armeniacum. Taxonomy (NCBI): domain Eukaryota; kingdom Viridiplantae; phylum Streptophyta; class Magnoliopsida; order Ranunculales; family Papaveraceae; genus Papaver; species Papaver armeniacum. Next base: position 1,473,414 of record JAJJWW010014835.1, on the reverse strand, counting down.
TGCCAACACACTCGATTGTAGCTTTTCTCACCAGGGCGTGGCCCTAATGGCCGAGCATGCCATTGGCACATGCCAACACGCTCGCTGGTAGCTTTTCTCACCATGGCGTGGCCCTAATGGCCGAGCATGCCATTGGCACATGCCAACACGCTCGCTGGTAGCTTTTCTCACCAGGGCGTGGCCCTAATGGCCGAGCATGCCATTGGCACATGCCAAAACGTTCGCTGGTAGCTTTTCTTACCAGGCCATGATCCAAATTGGCCACGCATGCCATTGGCACATGCTAAACACGCACGCTGGCAGCCCAACTTGTAAGCCGTGCAACCTAGGCCAACTTGGCCGTACGCGCCATTGGCACATGCCAAAACCCGCGCTGGTAGCCTAACTCGCAAACCGTGCAACCTACCGCGAAGGCATTCCGCACATGCCACACACGCCACTAGCAGCTCTATGTATTGCCACTTACACTCAACGTACAACCATACCACCAAGGCATTCCACACATGCCATTTGCACATGCCACACACGCCACTAGCAGCTCTGGCATTGCCACTTGCGATCGAGGTGCAACCCGCAACAAATGCATTCCGCACATGCCACACCCGCTCCTAGCAGCATCACTTGCACTCAAGGTGCAACCAACACTCGAGACATCAACACAAACTTGGGGATGCTTTTTAGGGTCTTGGTTTGGAGGTCACAGCTTGCAGCGTACACTACGCTCACATTAAGAAAGCGTGAATAGGAATAAAGCGGTCAAATAAATGAGGAAATAATGGTAAAAACGTTTTCACCCATAAACACCTTGCGGTTACCACCTCCTCCCATTATTTCACCCTTTACTCTCTTCCTTCATGAGGCCAGGGTACGTTTCAATCTCGACTGGTATAAATAGGTCTTACCTATTTCCACCAGACAACAAGTCTCGGTCAGGAGAAAAATACAACACTCTCAGAAAAGGCAACTTTGCAAGCTCTCCAAAAAAGTTTTTATCTCTTGCAAGCTTCCTAAGCTTTCACTTTCTGATACAAGTCGAGACACTACTCTCCTAGAATTATTCTGGTCTCAACACCTTTCTTTGCTTCCCTCCCCAAATCAACCATTCTCCTCCACTTTGTGACCGAAGCAAGTCTGGAACGGCCATTTCTTGGTTTAGGCCGGACTTGTACAGATTGATATCTCGAATCTAGAAAGTGCTCACGTGCATCACATTTGTTTATGGTTTAAACTAGTTTCTCACTCACCTACCGAATTTACCAAAATCGGCGGAAAAGATACCCATAAACAATTGGCGACCACAGCGGGAGGATTGATCTATCGGCTACAATATCAGACTGTCGATTTCGTTCTTCGACCCATATGTCAAGATGGTAGGGGAAGGCGACTCAATGCGACTCAACTGCCAGACAGCCCGGTTACTAGTTGTAAAAACTACACCAGAAAACTGGGGACTTGCTGAAGATGCTACCAGCGATTGGGGACTTGCTGGAGATGCTACCAGCAAAGCCGCCTTTTACAGTGGTAAGAAACGTGGTTCGTTAAAAACTTGTAGAGATTTGATTTTAGACTCAAAGTAAAATAGAAAACTCAATCGAAGTTTGTTATCAGATTATAAAAAGCACTGAGACTCAGGTTTCCACTATTTTCCAATTTTTATGTGATTCAATATTAATAATTATCATGCAATTCATACGTTCAACTGATTCTTAAATATTGCCAATAGTAGATTTTCAAAATACTGGTTGTTAATCTCAAGCATGGAACATCAAGAGCCCTAAGCTAAGCATGCACCATCAAGTGAAAACACAAAGAGTTAGCAAAAATCTTTTTTTTTTCAATTTCGATTCAATGCAAATAATCATAAAAAGAATTGCAGAAATTAATTAAATAAGTATTACCACATATTTGTTGGAAAAATAGCTTCCTCCGTCGCCTCAGCAAAGGGGTTTAGCTCCTCATATTAATCACTTGCTCAAAATACATGTTTATAGCCCAAAAGTTGATTAAAAGGATGAAAATATAATAACACAGCCGATTTGTAACGGTGAATCGGCGTTACAAAGCATTTGTTACAAAGAAATCAATTCTGAATGTTGTAAAGCACTGTTGAATTGTCGTTGAATTTAAGACCCCTAAAACGACTGTCTTTGAGGGTCTATTGTTCTTCGTGTTCTTGACAGCAGCAAAGAAAACCCGATTCCCGCAACTTTGATTTCTACGCTGTGGTGTTCTAAACTTCCCCTAACTTCTTCTAAACTTTCATACCCTTCTCTGGGACTCGAGCACACCTTTTATACACCTCCAAACCCTCCAAAACCCGATTAAATTTCTTCTCTTCCTTTCCGTTCAAGTCACGGCAATAATTTCTCTGCCGACTTACTTACGCAATTCTAACCCATACAAATCATCCCAAACTTTCTATTAGGTAAGTACGTATTTTAGGAAGGATTTTCTGCGATTTAGTCTCCCTGAATCTTCCAAAATCAGGCCAACAGAGACCCGTAACTTCTTTCACCTCTGTTTCCTTTTTCCGGCTTATCTAGCCCAATTTGATCGATCCAAACACCCATATGAACCCTGTTTTGCTCTAACAGGCCTAGCCCATGAAAATCAGCGATTGAATCTCGCTAAAACTGGTCCAAATCATCAACCCTAATTCTTCCATTAATACACCATTTTTTTTCCCCGCCAAAACTCATTTTTTGAATTGTTGAAGATGACCTCCCCCTATCCAGAGTGGAGGTGCGAATAGCAGCTGCCTTGGGTGCCCTGAGGGTGCCCCTTAGTAAATGAGGTGCCCTTTATCCAAATGAGGGGTCCGAATAGTAATTTTCTCCCACGAGCGCAAATACCACTTTTCGAGCCAATTTTCCCACAAAAGCTTATTTCTCCAAAAACACCTACAAAGACATAAAATACCAAAATAAGCGCAAAATCGAGTACTAACATTACAGAGAATTGAGACTAATATAGACACATAAATGCGTCTATCAAATACCCCCAAACTTATTATTTGCTAGTCCTCGAGCAAATCAAATCTAGAAAATAAAATCCTAACTCACAGTCGCAGGCATCGTCGATTGCATTTAGCGTATGCAATAAGCCTTTAAACCCCTAGGTGGCCCTAGTGGTCGAGTTATAGTCTCGGGAGGGTTTACCAGAGGTATACCCACAAAACCTTTACTCCAGACCCTAACTATCTACGCAGAACCTTGGAAAGCACTAAATATTCTCCTTGGTTGGCATACTCATTGATTACAGGAGGAAATACCCTGATGCGAAATTCCAATTGCTGTACACGAGTTTGCACTCAAGCATACTAAAATTCATATATAAGTCACAGAGCTCTACTCAGATAGTTTCTGGACATCATAAACGGAGTCGACCAATCACATGGATAGATAATGAGATGGATATAGAAAAACATAGATGGTATTGATGTTGACTAAGGTGAAAAGTGTTTCCCATATCTGTCTGAAGGCCACTGCCAAAACGAACCTATCCTAATGGACTGAGATACTGGTCTAGACTAATATCAACACACTGGCATATACAAGGGAACCAATGGTCGATAATCTTAACTCTAGGTCAACACAACTGGCATATACAATGGTTCCAGTGGTCGACTTTATTAAATTTATTCCGGTTGGTCAGATGGTCTGGTCTCAATTTTTTTTTTTTTTTTTTTGTATCTCAATCACTCTATTTCAACCTTGCAGTGGTAACAACTTGAATTGTGGGCCCCACCTAATCACTTAGACAAACATATTTTGAAGAAAAAAACAAAAAAATAGAAGTGAAAAGGATTCAACGAGATATGGCGAAACTACCGTGTTTTTTCTTTAATTCTAACACCTGAGCTCTGTGCTTTTATGAATAGACTATTTAGATGTTGCCATCTAATCAGATTGGTTCCTCAACCCCTACAACCAAAATGCTTCCATCCACTTAGATTGGTTAGTGCGCGCCATCCTTAATAAGCATAAATTTCTAGGCTCTGGAGTTTGTAATGCAACTGCAACTAAAAGTTTCTCCCATACCCCCAAACTTAAATCTAACATTGTCCTCAATGTTCTAAAGATAAAATTAAATACATGAACAAGGAGAAACTGTTACCATTTGAAGTAAAAGAGTTAAGGAAAGATATTACCGTGTCGCATGAATATTGGGTTACCACCCAAGAAGTGCTAAGTTTAAAGTCTTCAGCCAGACATTGCGTACCCATAAAATGGCTAATTACCCTTTCAAATCGTATATCAATAGTCGAAACAACTGTGGATCATCAAAATCAATTAAAACTACCACAATTATGAGACAACTGCACCAAATCAAAAAAATGAACAGACGGAGCACATCCTCATCCAAGGTTTCCTGCAAGACAACTGGATTTTTCTGTGGTGCCCACTTGGGCTTCATATGAGTGTCTTGATAAACGGATTTACCCAAATAACGAGTCTCAAATAGCTGGATTTCTTCCTGGATAGTATCAGGAGGATCGGGTTGTGGAGTCGGAAGAGACTCAGGTAATACCTCAGACATACTAGGCTTGAGTCCCAAGTTAGGGACTTCAAATAGGGATACTTGACGATTACTACCCCCAAACTTAGAATTTTCGGTGTCTCTAGATAGACTAGTCACAATATTCCTAATTTCTAGACCATTAGGTTCCTGAAAAAGGCCAATTGCTTTCTCTAATATATAATCAGGTGGTTCATCCTCTAAATGCATTTGAGGCACATAAACTGTAGGACTTATATGTTTCATATCCTCTATGGTCAACCTAAAGTTTCCTTATTGTCTTGAAGTACGGTCACTGGCCTACTCTCATGATCACTATCCAAATCGGAAGCTATAGGCAAAATCTCAGATGGGCCTAAAATGCATAATTAGGGTCCAACTTAGGAGGATCTCTAGGCTCTTGAAACAAGGGCTTAAGGTAGATTCGGTAGCTAGTAATGGTTCGAACCTAGCTTTCCATTTATCGGTATCTAACATAGGAATAGACTCCAACAAAGCATTTACTTGTTCAATGTTGCTATCATCGTCAAAATCCATGCTAAAATGGGCTAGACAACTCTCTAATGGATCTTACGATAAGGTGTTTGGTAATGACTCCTGAACTAAGGTTCCTATCATGTTCATCTCTTCAATGCATGTGTCATCTAGCTCAGAATGTAGCTTATTGACATTAAAAATATTCAACTCAATAGTCATATTACCAAAAGATAGATTCATAATACCATTTCGACAGTTAATGATCGCATTAGATGTAGCTAAAAATGGGCGACCTAAAATCACAGTGTATCCGGTTCTCTGGGTCGGGGATAGGTTGGGTATCTAAGACCACGAAATCCACGGGATAAATAAACTTGTCGACCCTCAATAAGAACATCTTCTATCACACCACGAGGAACTTTAACAGACCTATCATTAATTGCAGGTGTTATCTTGGTAGGTTTCAATTCACCAAGTCCTAGGCTTTGTAAGTACACATGGTACTAAAGAAGGTCCAATTTTTATGTGATTCAATATTAATAATTAAAAACTACATAATATGCCGACACGCACCCCTGAGGCCAAGCCATGGTGATCCTACTCAGCAAACGTAAGCCACAAACATCAAAAGTTAGTCACTCTGAAAATTATACTTTACTGGTTTTCATAAATTCCTTAATACCAGAAATGACTGTTTGTTTGATAGTAGTTTCGTGATTGTGATTGAGGTCTTGCGTTAATTCGGTTTACCAGACACGAAATGCCGAACCAGGCTAGACTGAGACCAAGCTACTTAACGATTTCGGAAAAGTTGGACGATAAGTCATCCGTGAACAATTAAGGACAAATAATATAACATTCAAAAGAGAAGGAAATGTACCGAGGTGTCCATGGGCAGAAAACCAAATATTCATCCCGCACATCGTCATTCACTTTTTGAAGTCTTCTTGTGTCCTGATTCATCATCCATCACCCACTTGCTGCAGGGTCAAAATACAGGTAGAAGTGAAGTTAATAAATAATAAAAAAAAATCACTACAACAAGATGACAAACATTAGACAACCTTCCTGATGTGGAAAAGCAATATCACATTTTTAGCATCTATACTGGCATCGTTCAACTTTAATATGGCAAGCAAACAGTGGGATGAATACCCAAACCATCAAGCACAACATAAAAGATTAGCATGGCAATAAAGAGATCAATTGGCATTCAACTAAGAACCACTCAATCAAAATAAACTTTTGGCTAGGGACGCATGCTACGCCACCCAGCTTATAGTGTGATTATGTTCAGTCGCCTGTTGATGGGTGATGCTTTGCTCAACCTTTACCGTGCCAGACCACAGCTAAGTTAGTTGAATACATAAAAGCATAAACATTCCCTGTAAGCATAAACGTTCCCTGTAAGTTGAACACTGAAAACTACCGTTATATTTGGAAAAAGTAAACTCTGAAGAATTAACATATCTGGTCAGTGTTAGCATAAGCAATTTTTGGAGTTCCAAAAGTCATTCGGTATTGCAGTACCGAATTAATACATAAGAATTAAGAATTAATCCATCATTCGGTATTGCGATCAAGAATCACAAATTGTTAGCGTAAGCAATTTTTGGAGTTCCAAAAGCCAATTGAGTTGGATTTGGAATGAGTGTAAGAGCACCATGGCATGGCTAATTGTTAGCATAAGCAAATTTCAGTGGATTTGATTATCTCTTTTGTACGGGACAAGCACAATCATATCCAAAAAAAAATTAAGAAAAACGAGAAACATAACAGAGACTTTCCAAATTTCAGCAATTTCAGGGCTTTCAAAGAAGATCTTTATGTCTTACCACAAGCAGCAATTTCTGCAATTTCAGCAAGATAAAACTGTACCATTCAACAATACCCATCTCCATCCTCTTCTTGTTGGTTTCAACACAAAAATATCAAATTTAGGGACCCTAGGTCTCAATTTCATTAAAGCCATAATCTGTGGAACTCAATGGTATAAAGAGACCAAAACTTAACCACATACAATTCCTACAACTTCGATTTAAACACACCCATAAAATAAATCATCAATTTCATACTCGTTTAAAAGAAAATCAAATAAAAAACCTAAATTACCTTTGATTCTGAATGAATCCATCGAAACTCGAAACACCTATCAATTCAACAAAATCTCAATGCATAATCAGTAAACCTAATCTTGAGTTGTCTCTGAATTATCTTGTTTCCTTGAGTAAGAATCAGCTATTGAGAACAACACCTCTACCGTTATCTAATACATGATCGATCTCCTCTTATTTCAATCTCGAAGCCTCCAATTCATCTCTGGTTGATGAAGATTGATTTGAGAAGAAATCGAGAGAAATTTTTGTTCTGAGAAGAAATCGAGAGGAAGAAGAAGAAGAAAGGGGAAAAAAGATGGGAACAAAATAAAAATTGGAGGCGGTCAGATTCGATCCTCTGACCTGTACTCGGCTTTTACCAATACACCCTCAACAATTTGAAAAATTCCAACCTCCGTGTCCTTTTTTCAATATGCGAAATTTACCCGATTACCCTTTATTTTCTGTTGTATTTACGCCAAATGTAGAGGTGATTGAAAATGTGGAGGGCTAATTTAGTCATTTCATTGTTGGTTGAAATTTGTTTGGGACACCAAAATCCAATCTTTTTCTTCAAATTGGAAAAAACATTCATGAGCCATAATGACACAAAGTCACCATATATAGAGTCCTCCCTCGCTTCGCTCGGTCGGCCTAATTATAATTACCTATGTATTTTTCTTACATACTCCATATACTCTTTTTATTTTAGTAAATAATATATCATTTATTAGGGGTAGTTTTGTACACTCCTTCTGTCTCCTTAATATCTTGACTTAGTCAAAGCGGACTAATAATCTATTGGAGATGCTCTAACGAGAGTTTTTAACCAAAGAGATTAATAATGATGAACCGTAGAAAGTTGAGTTAGACCTGAGACTAGCATCCATTATCAGCCAATTTATTAATCTCTATAGGTACAAACCCATTTATTAAAAGTTTTATCTTAACAAGACAATCTCAACATTATTCAGTCAACTAGGTGTACCCCTGTACTCCTCTCTATCACCTCGATGCAATCTTGAACAGCTTTTAGCTAAGGAATTTCCATAAAAATTTATCTCCTGCAGAAGTACTTCTAACTTTTATACACATCACCTTCCACCTGGTTAATATAGAACAAAAAATAATAGCTTTCCTGAAGTTCAACACCACCAATCACAATGGGATGTGAATTTTCGTACCAATGCCAAATTGCCAATATAATGCCACCCGAAACCATACCCTGCATTGCCTGGGTTATCCCGACGGGCGTACCTTTTCAACGCTATTTTCACTTTTCTAATTTCCTATCTTTACGGCATGTAGGGAGTCTTTCTGAGAGTTTAATTAAGATCCGGATACCGATATGAAACCGTAATTCATGTTTTTAAGAACTCCAAAGTGCTCACGGGGAATGGTATCTTAGAAAACCTCTTGAAAAAAGAAAAAAAAGAAAATAACCATCATATTCATCAATGTCGAGTCTTCCATCAATGTCGAGTCTTCCAGAAGAGATTCAGGTAGATATTTTTCTCAAGTTACCATTAAAATCCATTGGAATTTCTAGATGTGTTTGCAAGGTATGGTGTTCTCTACTTCGTAACCCTAAATTTATTAAAACGCACCTTAAACATACAACCAATGATATTAGCAAATCCAGGCTCATGCTTAGCTGCTACGAGAACAAAAAAATAGTATTCTGTTCAATAGAATACGCTTCAATATTATCAGTTTCATCGGCACTGCCGGCATCATCTGCAACATGTACTTGTCATGGAACTATAATAAGGGATTACCCTTTCAAAGATATGGTTGATCAATTTATTGTTTTAGGTTCTTGTAATGGGTTGATATTCATATGTACTTCTGGTATAAAATCTGGTATTGATAAATATGCTAATTTATGCATTTGGAACCCTTCAACTGGTAAATATAAAAACGCACAACTATCAGAATTGGATTTTTTTGCCGACTCTGACTATCGTTTCACAAAATATGGGGTCTATTACGACTGCAATGCTGAAGATTACAAGTTGGTAAGAATTTCTAGGAATACGGATTCTGGTCATTATCAAGGTGAGGTCTATACTGTAGGTTCAGAGTTGAAGAACACCATCCTAAGCAATTACAAGTTTGCTGGTCTAAAAACATATTCTTATCGAATACTGAATGGAGCTATTCATTGTCTAGGTTTCAAAACAATCCAAGAAATTAGTTCCAAAGTTATAATCTCTTTCGATATGCGTAGCGAGAAATTTGTGGATTTTATGTTCCCGGAAGAAGCTATTCCATTAAGCGATGACAATCAAGATTTTGTGGAGGTTATGAACGACTGCCTTTGTATAGTTATATATTATCCATTTACTCCGAACCGCATTGATGTATGGAAGATGAATGAATATGGTGTGAGGGAATCTTGGACTAAAATTTTCACCCTAACCACGAACCTAATTTCCAGCTTTAAATATTTGAAGCTGGAATGGTCTTTTGCAAGTGGCGAGGTTCTAATAGAAAATTGCAAGAACTCATTTTTATATGACCCCAAGAACGATCGAATCAAAACTTTTGAAATCCATGGCATTGATTTGTCATGGTTTGTATCAACTGGTTATGTGGAGAGCCTTGTCTCACCTAACTCGGGTACCTACGTGTTGCGGGAAAAGACTTCCATAAATGGATCAGAAACAAAGAGTCAGCTACAAGCCTAAAAGTTACATATCCTTAGAGTGTTAATCTTTTCGACTACTATTGTGAGACAGTAGGAGTATTTAGCAAACTTTAGTTCTTGTTTGGATCTTTTTCATTTTTTTCTTTAATGTGTCAGTGTTTATGTTTGATCTAAGATTCAGCACCTTTTTTGTTTTTATAGCTTCTCTGCTCAAGATGTTACTAACAGACCAGAAGACTGGTGTCTAGAAAGCGATAATCAACCATTTCAGCTTATATATCCACAGTGCATCCGCTCCAAATTTTCTATTTTTTGAGGTTAAGACTTCTAAATCAGATCCATGGTTGAAACACCGTTAAAAGCTAGCCGTTTTAACGGTTAATCACACCAAAACTGTTATCAATAAAGTGACCATGTTGTTTGTTAGCTAAAATATATCTTTGAAATTGAGAAGGTTGATGAAGATACTACAGCTCCTATCCTAATGCATTCTTGAACATGCTAGATTAAGGTCACCTTGGAGCTGCAGTGCAGCACATTGATGTTGGTTTGCTGCAAATTGATTTTGGTGCTTTGTCTTTGGACTGCGGTTGACTTTGCAGTCTCAAAAAATCTCCTGGCAGGCATAAATGCCTAGCCTCGTGACACTTCAACATGTTTAAAAAATGCAAAATTTAATGAAACAACTTTACCTAATAAGACTTTTCAACAAAAAAATTTGCATTAGAATAGCTCAGCTGGTGAGACTTGAGAGCTGTTGTCCCTTGATAACAATCTCTGTTTTAGTGGGATCAATGTTTCTACCGTTATTATTGGTTGATTGTATTTATCTCCATCAAATGCCAAGGCAGTATAAGAAATCGCTTTGTGTGATTTCTTATGCTTTTGAACTTATAAATATCTGCTGCTGAGACATTAAAATTTTAAGGCCGGTAATTAAATGGTCTTCTAGACTTACTATCTTCACATAGAGGAACAGACTGTTATTTTGAGTCCAGCCACTACGGAGTATAAGAAATCAGAAATGCAACAGGGAAAGCTTTAGGTTTTGAATGTTCAGTGAAAGGCAGGTAATTAGAAGCCACTACTCTGGCCTTTCATCATCATTGCAAATTGTACCAACTTTTCATCCTTTACCAAAACACAAAAAACATGAAATATTGCTATATACTGGTGTTAATCTTTTCGACCACTGTTATCAGACGGATTGAATATTCAAATTTTATTTTTGATTTGAGATTCAGCATCATCATGGCTTTCTGCGTTAATTGTGCGAAAATGCTATGAGTATTTGAGAACTGTTGTCTTCTCATTACTTAAAGATTGTTATCATTGATATTGTTGTGCGTTCATCTATGTGCATATAAATCCCGTCTGCTAAATTTCCATGGAGCATTCGATTCTTATCCGCTAATTATGCTGAGTTCCAAATATGCAGAACTTAATCATGTTTTGGTACAAATTATGGCAACATTGCTGGAATAGCTCAGCTGGTTAGAGCGTGTGGCTGTTAACCACAAGGTCACAGGTTCAATCCCTGTTTCTAGCGTTGCTTTTTCATACTAACTCGTTTTTGCAACTGCTAGTGGCATATAAGCAGACAATGCCAATCTATAGTTTCAGCAAGAGGATTATTGAGCAATCAGACTAAGTTTAAAGGGCACGATAAAAATATGTTCCGCATCATGTGGATCCATATGATCTGACACTTTAATTGCCCCCTGCACTGTGCATTTGAACATTCTTACTGTGATTTCTTGTTTTTGCAACTTCTAGTGTCATATATGCAAACAATGCCAATCTTTAGTTTAAGCAAGTTGAGCAATCGGACTAAGTTTGAAATGGCACGAGAAAGATATTCGCCGTGTCTTGTGGATCTGACACTTTAATTGCCCCCTGCACTGTGAATTTGAACATTCTTACGCGGCTAAATTTTTTTTAGGCAAAAGGATTGTTGAGCAATCGGACTAAGTTTTAAAGGGCACGATAAAGATATGTGCCGCATCATGTGGATCCATATGATCTGACACTTTAATTGCCCCCCTGCACTGTGCATTTGAACATTCTTACAAGGGTAAAAAAATCTCATTCTTACGAGGGTAAAAAAATCTTTGTGATTTCTTGTTTTTGCAACTTCTAGTGGCATATATGCAAACAATGCCAATCTTAGTTTAAGCAAGCGGATTGTTGAGCAGTCGGACTAAGTTTTAAAGGGCACGAGAAAGATATGCGCCGTGTCATGTGGATCTATATGATCTGACACTTTAATTGCCCCCTGCACTGTGCATTTGAACATTCTTACGCGGCTAAAAAATCTTTATGATTTCTTGCCTAATCGATACCAGAATAGTAAATACGGTGATGATGCATAGCCATAATCTTGTTGTCTCAGACATTAAAGAATTTATTCGTTACCAAATAAGAATCATGGAACCTTACATAAGAGTCATGAGACTGAATGCCGGATTCTCAATTTTATTACCTCTTCTTAACATCAAAGAATTTCTTCGGGACCTTACTTCCCAATCACAGTTTGCAAAAAGTAGAAATCCAAGAAAAAGAAATGTCAAGTGTTCTTCCAAAGGAGTTGCAGCAAGAAATCTTTGAAAGATTACCCCTGAAAACTCTATTGCGATTCAAGTCGGTATGTAAAACTTGGTACTATATTTTCTCTCATCCTCTTTTTGTCAAAATGCACCGTATTCGCACTATTATGAAAAATAACACTACTTTAGTTATGGTGCATTACTTGATTGGTGAAAACAAGCGTAGTGGAATCTACTCAATGGAATTGGAGTACGATTCCTTATCTTCAAAATTATCACCTTCAACAAGTAACCCTTCTGGCAAGGCTGTTGAGATGGATTACTTGAACCTTCCATCAGATTCTTTTGCTCTTTTGGGTTCTTGTGATGGTTTGGTTTGCTTATTAGACACTAGTCTTCCTAGTGGTGAGGATGACATTTGCCTTTGGAACCCATCAACCAAGGAATTCAAGAAGATACCTGTTCCACCATATTTCAAAAAGAGTAATACGGATCAAGGTTTATATGGGTTAGGTTATGATGATAAGATAGATGATTTCAAGATGGTAAGAGTTGCTGAAATTCTTACGCCTTGTACTAATTCTGATAGTCATGATGATGGGTACGTAATTGAGGTATCGAGATTCAGACCAAAATCTAAAGTTCAGGTCTCTGGTTTCAAATCTCATTCTGTTGTTCAGATCTACACATTAGGGTCAAATTCATGGAGATTCTGTCAGTGTCAATCGATGCCTTACTACTTTCCTGGTGGAATAGTACCTGGGGTGGCTGTTAATGGAGCTCTTCATTGGTGTGCCACGAACAAGCGAGATCACTGTGAAGCTATAATATCTTTTGATATGACGAACGAGATATTCAAGGAGGTTGCAGAAATAGGTTCCATGCTACATCCAATAGGCCATGTTAGTGATTCTGATACCAATCATTTGGCTGTGTTAGGAGGGTGTCTTTGCGTACTGCACAAAACTTATGGTCTTAAAGTCGACGTATGGGTGATGCAGGAGTACGGAGTGAACGAATGGACAAAACGTTTTACAATTACCCACAAGTCGATCACTGAAACCAGGCGTTTGAGGATAGTATGCGAGTTTCAGAACAATGAGATTCTTTTCGACACTGATGATTGTTTAGTTTATTATGATCCAAATGATAATACAGACAAAAAACTGAGGATTCCTGGTGCCCAAATCTTATGCGGAGCGGAGGAATATGTGTCCAGCCTAGCACCACTAGCTACTAGGTTTTGGTAAGAAGAACACATGAAGCACCGGAAGTGAAGAACGGTCCTAGTTGACCATCAGAAATGTTTATGTTTTTTCTTATAAGTTTCGAGTTATTTCTTATGTTTTTGGCTTTGATCGGTTTGATAACTCTGTTCGTACTTGTTCTCAAATAATAATGGAATTTATATTTGTGTTTCAATCTCTCTGTAGGCCTTCCATGACATCTCTCATTTGTTGTTGCAGTACTCTAGTTAAAAAATTCGTACAAATAAAGCAAGTAGATTATCACAAACTTCGGTCACCTACGATCGATTGAGGACAAGCACTGAAACTTGGAAGATTAAAAACATTCTGCTCTTCTACTTCAGACAAGATACGCAAATGAGCCATATCACTAAGTCTTTGCCGTACTTAAGACATGAGTACATCATGGACGGAAACAGGTTTTTATAGTTGAACAAAAATTAGAAAAGAGCGTATCACCATGAGCAAAATCATACTCCCTCCGATTTCAAAAAAGAGATACTATCACTTTTTCAGTTTGGCCTAATTTTAGGCTAAAATGAAAGGTGATAGTATCTCTTTTTTTGAAAACGGAGGTAGTAATTGTTACGGTAGAGTAGCCGGCAGCTTTGAAAATGACTACAAAATGGAGAGCATAATATTGTTGATTAACTCTTTATATTGTTAGATAGCAAAGTTTGCATAAGAACAAAATACATAAATATAACAAACTAATGAAAATGAAATGCGCTTAATAAAAATTACAGGATCTGCCAAATATAAAAAGATCAACTCTGTACCTCAGTTTTCATCAGTCACTAAGACAGCAGCAGACCCATAACAGCCATGACTGATGACATACACTCCTGCTTTTCTTCTTTGGCCTTTACTTCATGTTTATATCTCTTCTCTGGCCTTTACTTTTCCCCAGAGAGTTAAATGATACTAGGCTTTCAACGAGCTTCACTGCATTGACGACAATAAAAGTACCAATTTTTGGTGACCTAGGACTTGAATTCCTGGGGTCATATATAAGAACATCATTGGTAGTCAGTAATAAAATCTCACCATTCTTGAAAGCGCACATAATCTTAAAAAAAGGCTTGTTCATAATTCTTTCGTGGGTAATGACATAATGCTTGGTCCAAGATTCTTGAATTCCATAATCCAGCATCACCCATACTTCTAAACAACCCATAGAAATTAGACAAGTAACTACACAGAGGCACCCTTTCAACACTTCCACATTCTCAAAGAACAGGTCCTCATTCTCCAAGGCTTCTTTTGGAAGTTTAACTTCTTCGAACATATCATTGCTAATATCTAAGGAGACTATTTTGTCAAGGATGCCGTCGTCATCCGTAGTTTCACATAACCAATGCAGAGATCCGTTAACAAGCGCCCCGGCTGTTCTATCACAATGAAACCTGTAAGGGATGGTTTGAATGCTCTTCCATATGTCCGATCCTAATTGGTAAACATGGACTAAAGATGTATTAGTTCCTCCCACGTCTACAGTTTTAAACACCTTGTAATCGTCAATCTTGTAATCATAACATAAAGCAAAAATGCCGATGTTTTGGTTAAAATCATCATTTGGTGACTCAGACAATTCTTTGTATTCTCTTGTGGCAGGGTTCCAAATACAAAGGACCCTCTTATCACCATGACCGCAATCATAATAAGCTAGGAGAACCAAACCATTACACGAATCAAACACCTCAACATAATTTACGGATTTGAATGGGCAATCCAATTCAACAACATTATCACAAAATTCATTCTGAGATGATAATAATGAATCACAACTTACAGTGTAGATTTTTCGCTCAGAAGATATACACAAAAGACTAGAGTTGGTATTTTCAGAAGCGATGGTAAAATTAAGATGGGATTTAACAAAATCAGGATCAGAAATTAGTTTAAACCAAAACTTGCAAACACACTTACATGTGAGTAATGATTTTACTGGTAACCTTAAAAGGATTTCATGGTAGAGCTCCCCTGGAATGCTTGACATTATAGCTTCCTCTTCTTCCAATTCAGCTCATAATCAATCTTTATCTTCTGGAAAAGAATCTTGCATTTCCTGAGATTTAGGTTTGGGGTCAACAAAGTATCAAACATGAAAATCTTGACGAATAGGAGTGACAATTGGTTTTTTTAATTGGACGAATGGGAGTGGCGTTAGGTTTGAATTTTGAATTTTCTGTAGGAATATTCGAATCTGAATGTTCTAATGTGGTTGCATAGGAACTTCGTGTTTTTCAAGTCAACTTCAAGATTAATAGCCATATTGTGTTAAGGTTTACACACTCACACAACCATATACACATACAAAGAATGAGTCTAGGGCCAACAACCCAATCAGAGTTGCAAAAGGTTAACCACCAAGAAATTTTACCACCATACATGACCTGAAATATAATTACAAATAGCTAGAAACTGCAGTAGTAAAAGACTAATACAGGGTCTAAACAGAGAAGTAATATATATTAGGACACAATAAAAGATTAAGCTCAACTTCGTACCACAAATAGATCAAGAGTTGTATAGGGTGTTTGACTAAAACTAGTATAACCGTTGCCACGGTGGGAGTGCCGACCGAAAAAAAACCCGAAGATGGGGTTTGTCTGCGACTAATTTCGTCCCGTTTCAGAAAAAGTGATACTTTCGCCTCGTTTCAGAAGAAGTGATACTTTCGCTCCTTTTCAGAAAAAGTGATACTTTTGATCCTTTTCAGCAAAAGTTATACTTTCGCTCCGTTTCAGAGAAAGTGATACGTTCGTCCCGTCTCAGAAAAAGTGATACTTTCGCCCCGTTTCTGTTCGATAAATTTACGCGATTACCCTTCATTTGTGTTGTATTTACAGTAGTTTCAGTAAGAAATGGAAATACGGAGGGGCTTTTTTGACATTTAATTGTTGATTGATAAAGGTTTGGGACACCAAATCTAATCTTCCAGCGTCGATTGATCACTCAAAATTTACAAAAAGATGGCCATATAAATGTCCTCCCTCGCTTAAGCTTGTCGGCCCAATCAAAATAGTGCAAGAAACGGTCTTATGATTGGCTCCTCTTTTTGTAAACATTCTATTAAAGAATTTTAATTCCAATTTTTCCTCTTCATTCATAACAGGATAGCGACTATTAATCAAAACTGAAAGAGCACTAAACCTTTACAAGGTGGCTCCTCTCGGGCGAGAGCAAGCTATAAAATGTAACTTTGGTGCTAACCCCCGATAGTTTAAGAATTAAAACGAAAAATACCATTTTTAACCTGCGTAACCATAGGTTCAGTTATACCAATCTTTGAGGGGAACTCTAAAAATCAACGAAAAATAAACCAACACAAAGCAGACGAATAAAGTCCCAATATTCAAAGATAAGAGAGAACGAATGTATGATACCTCTTGTTTGCATCTCATCCTTCAAAACTCGGGCACGTCCCTAGATAGAACAGCATACATTGAGGCCCAAATGTCAGGTTGGGGTGTTCAATTCAATTAAGTACATGGCTTCCCGAACTCGAGGTTTCTTGTGAAGCACACCTGTCATACATGCTTCCTCCACTACTTTGTCATTATCTGTCCGGTGAAGATGCCACGAGTGTTACGCTAGTTGAGTAAAAGCATCAAATTCATTGGATATATTGACTCTCCATTGGAATAAATTTAGCTTCAACAATAAAAGCCAACCCCTACACGGGTTCATCGGATAAACGGTCTAGCTCCGAGTTAATACTCATTCTTGAGAATTTCGCTTCCATAGGTTCATAGAGTCTCTGCTTCCCAGATATAGATACAAGAATTTTCAAAAGACGCATCTTCATCAAAAACCCTTAAATCTTCGAAATGCAAGAGGAGAACCTCGAATTAGAGCTGAATGATCATCATTATCTTCTTTGGCATCTGGAAACAAGAAGAATATCAGGGCTAACATCCCTAGGTCCAAGAGCCCAGATTCTCCACAACAAGTGAAGCCACACACTTCTACATTCATCTCGCATTATCCTTGTTGGAGTTTTTCACTCGCAAAGACGATCCCGCAAAACATCCATCGTCCGTTTTTAAGTGCTTCGACTAGACTATCATGTAATACTGAATTCAGTTTGTTGTTTCTTTACCCGGGTTCTCCCTCTAGAATTTCTCCATAGTGGATCGAACTTGCATCAAACAACTTTGCAAGTGCTGGCGAAGTTCTACAACTGCACCGAACAGCGTATAGACCACTAGGAGTTGCTTTCTCAACACAAATTAAGCCACAGTCAAGACCTTCAGATTATCTAGGATTTCATCCCCTTCAACGGTCTCAAGTGAGGGGTTTTGAGGCATTCAAACTAAACCTCGCAAACCTCTCTTTCAAATCCTTTATGCATCACTCGAGATGAACCTCTCATGCGGTACCCAAGCACTTGTTCTTCTGTGGCGAAATACTAACTTCTACAAATGACTCTGTCTTTGTTCGAGTAGTTGGTTCAACAAGCAACTCTTAAGAGTAGGGACAACTTGGAAAACCGTACTTGAAAAGGTCCAACAATTTCTAGTCAAAAAGAGATGCACATCATGTGATGACGAAGGCCGCGTATGGCAATAACATTCCCCGCCCGGCATAGGCCACCTGTTTCAAACCTTGTCCCATCATGAGATACAAGGAATGCAACCCAACTTCTTGCGGATGTTTCAACCTTTGTTTCTTCCCCTTTACATGGATCATAAATTTTCTTCCCTGCAAGAAGAACCAAAGTTATGTCTCTGAAACACGATGAAATAAATATATTGGTGACATCTCATCCATTTTTAGAAAAATAAATATAAGCCTCAAAGGACCAGTTTCAATTTACGACTATGATACATTTTAAATCACTTGTGAATGATGCTTTCTCAGTAGATTAGCTTACAAAGAAACAAAGAGTAATCAAGCAGATTCCATAAAAAGGACTAGACACCAGACGGACTTTAATGGATAGATTACTAAGAAATTCACGCATTGGGTTTCCAAGAGACCTCCGGTGCGTATGACTTTGTTTTTTCAGACAAACATTTTACAGAATGCTCTCGTAATTAAGATAATAATATTAGCATAAGATCTTCACCGCTAAAACAAAGATTAAGCATCTTCGTCAATTGAGGGCATAATTGTTTCATAATTTTATTTCGCTTATCCATCCGCCGCCACGCTTTTCGCTTAGCCTCAATGACTTGCTATAATGACAAGGACCTCTAGCCTTTAGTTATATCTCTTCAGGTGTGTGTATAATTAGCTTCTCCTCGAACCTACACACACAATACACAGATATCACAAAAGACGCAACAATTATGTCACACAGATTCAGAACTTCCACAAGCTAAGTAACAGTTAACCACAGAAATTTTAGCAACTAACAATTCATACATTTTCTAGCAAGATCAAGAGTTCAAGACAACAGAAACAAAGAGTAATCAAGCAGATTCCATAAAAGGACTAGACACCAGACGGACAGCTGATTTAATACACTCCAGTGGATCAACCGAGTTTCTTCTCGGCATCAACACCATCTCCTTCATCAATCACAGACCCATTCATTCATTATTTCACAACCGAAAGCAAAACCCCCAATTCCTTCAAGCCCTAATCACCACCACCTCGATCATTAGATCCATCAATTCTTCTCGTTTCAATTAACATCGACACTTTATCATCTCAAGCCCTAGCTTCTGAGATTCTAAAATTTAGTCTAGGGTTTTGATTCGTATCTATAAAATTAGGTTTTATACCGTAATTATTTTTTTGTTAAAATTAGGTTTCCAAATCGACTAAATCAAGAGTCGCGATCAAATTAAAATGATAATAATAAATCAAATTTACCTTTCAAATCGCTTTCGAGGATTTAATCTTCAGATTGGTTTACTGATATTGATTCTGCTCAAACTTTTCCCTTCTTTTCAGAATTCTTCTTCAAGAAAAGCTACTGTTAATGATGATTTAGGTTTTTCAAGTTTGACACGAATTGAATAGATTTAACTTGAAAGAGGAATTAGATCTGGTTTCATGGCTGAAGAAGAAAGAAGAAGAAAGAAAAAAAGAAGGAAAAAAAGAGAAGGAGGTGGCCGGATTCGATCCTGCAACCTTTAACTCACTTTACCTTAGTGTTTTACTAAACTGCCCCTAAACAATTAAACCATTTCCAACCTCCGTGTCCTTTTTTCTGCCAGTGAAATTTACTCCATTACCCTTCATTTGATGTCATATTTACGTTTGTTTTAGTGAGAAATAGAAACATGGAGGGGCTCTTTTGGCATTTCGTTGTTGATTGAAATCAATTTGGGACACCAAAATCCAATCTTTTTGTGTCAATTGATGACTTAAAATTTACAAAAAAGTGGCCATATAAAGGTCCTCCCTCGCTTCGCTCGGTCGGCCCAACTATGTTTGATTTCAATAATAGAGTGAAAACTATGCTTTGTTGGCCAAGTTGACCAAAAATAAAAGTATTTTGGTATTTGGACTTTTGTACCCTTACCTTTTTATTTTATGACCTATTTTTCCCGTCCGTACCCAACATTTGATTTGTTTATTAAATTTTTTTTTTTACAATTACTGGTTATTATTTAACCGTGGCTTACGTGGATGTTGAGATAACACATCTAAACACCGTATAAATGTTGGGTATATAGGTATAATAGATTTGTTTCGGTGTCGGGACATCCAGTTTATGATGTCCCGACTTTTAATATTTATATGTGATTATACAGGTATTATACGGTGATTAGTAAAAAATTATATGGCGATTAGTGAAATATTTGGTACTAATCCGCCTCTCGATGTCTAGATGTTTTTTTCTTTTTAATTTCATTACTGATTTTTTTTCTTCTTCTTCTCATTCTTTTTATTTATCTTCTTTGTTTCCCTTCATCTTCTTGGTTACAATCATCATTAATGTCTTCAAGAGAGGCAACTAGGGGGCTTTATTTTCAGGAGTGAAACAAGAGATCCGGTCTTGCATTTTCTATCTCTTTATTGTTGTGTTAGCGGGGAAAGAAGCATTGAAATCATCTTTGATCCAGGTTATTCAATTTGTTCATGATTGGGTTTTTATTTCTCTGTCTTATTATCTAGGGTTTTGATTTTCTTACCCTATGGATTAGAATCTATCAATTTCCTTAAAATCTCTTCTTTTTTTTTTCTTTTTTTTTGAATATTGGATATGGTTGAGGTAACCAGATGTTGTTGAATTTATAAAATAATTTGGATAGATAGGGATTAAAAACGAAAATTGAACTCAAGGGTTGAGTTTAATTGAGGATTTATTGTTGAAAATTTGGGTTTTTTTGTTTCTGCATATAAGGAGGTTGGTTTTAAATATGAATGAGAGATGTGTAATTGCTAATAGATTTTGATTTAGATGATATTTGAAGGAAAATCAAAACCTGGGTTTTGGATTTTGATGTTCAAATGTGGTTCCTTTTTGAGTAATTGGTAGGAGGATTGATGATTTTTCTCTCAAGTGATTGTTAGAAGAATTGGGGCTTTTGATTTAAGAAATTATTATCTAGTGAATTGAGATTAGGCTGAAAGATTGTACTCTTTGGGAGCGGAATCTTGTGTCGGAATCATCAAATGGAGCTGCTAGGGGTGTCAATTCAATTCCAAAGACGTTTCCTTTAGGCCGTGTTCTTATTAGTGGCTCTTTTACAAGGTGAGTTGTGTCTTAAATTTGCATGTTTCTGATTTGGGGATCTTATGGGTGTTCCATTTTTGAATATTTTCGGTGTTATAAAATTTGGATTGGTCTTCTGATTTGTTCTGGTTATATATAATTACCTGAATACAATATCTAGCCTCTTTGAATTTGGGTCCATAATTTTGTTTCTATTATTTTTTTCAGCATTTTATCATTTGTTTGTTATACGAGTACAATTGTGAAACGTAAGAGAGGGACCTTTCTGGCGGATCTAGCACAGCCAGGTGATGAAATTCTGGTTGCTAGAGGTGGGCAAGGTGGGGTGAGTTAATTCATATCTTAAATGATAAGTGATACTCCAAGGATCTAGCCTAACATTCATTGTCTAATACTAATGTGCCAGTACTCCAAATTTGAGTTTTTTTATATTACTCCTTCCAGCACGACTTATTCAACCATTTAAATCTTGCTTGATATGTTTATTACTAAGCATAGTCCGTCATTAGTCTTATGTTTTGGTTACGGCATATCGACTTGTTGGAGATGCTAGAGCATAGAAAGAAAAAAGCAATGACGATGAGTAGTAATGTCATGAGGGATGACAGTGACAAGGTATATTACTTGGGCATATTTATGATCAGCTAACTTCTTCTTTTTCAAGCAAATGGTGAGTTGACTACATTATTATTTGCGAATCTAAAGTGCATGCTAATCAAATTTATTGCGGTGTTAACTCTTGGTCAACCTAGGGAGGAAGTTAATCTAGAGCCGATTTTGAGAGTAGTTCTTTGATGTTGGTCTAGTGGTAAGGACTTCTTATGTTGCTTGATTTATCAAGGTTACTGTAGATTAAAGGTTGTCTTTTTGTTGTTGTTTGTCTTTGGTGTCTCTTAGCCAATTAAAACTACTCTTAACTGATCGCAGATGATATAGTTTCAAGAAAATCATACTAAAACATAGGAATTATGCTTTTAAATCTTCTTTTCTCATTATAAGTTGCCAGGTGATCCATTTTTCTAGTGATGATCATTCATGACCTTGAATTATGGGGTTATGATTCTCTTTTGAAAATCCCGATTCCGACATCTAGGTTCGGTAAGTGTATTGAACCCTGGATCCTTGTAGGTCAAAAGGGTCTTTGTGCACCGAGGATTGCATTCAAAATCAACGTGTTTCCTTTATATATGTTATTTTCGGTCAATGGTGGATTGAGATTTGTTTTGAATACAAGTTTTACTTGTTTTTCTAGGGACTGCCAAATGCTGGAAGATGCCTGCACAGTAACTTCCTATTTAAGTGAGTTGACTGCCTTCTTGCTACTTCAAATGACTGGACAACATGAGCTGGAGAAGATTGGCCAATTAGCTGCTGCTTCAATTTCTGTCAGAGGAGTGCTTTTTGGGAATTCACATCCTGCTCCTTCCAGGTTTTCTTTTATGTTATTATTTATATTGTGAATGACACCTCTCTAGAAATAAATTTTATGTTTTTACTTTCGTTTCGGGTCACATTTGTTCTTCAAATCAGTTCAGCAAGGTTTGATTATTTTCCCTATTTTGCAACTTTTCCTTCTTCTTGCCTTTGTCATTTTCAATCTATATACAATTATGGAAGGTTAATTAACATTGTGGATAATAGCTGCATACTATATATACATTGTGGATAATAGTTGCACCTTGGAAAAATGTTGGGGATAATATCTGCACTCTAAAAAAATATTGTGGATAATATCTGCACGCTAAAAAAATGTTGTGGATAATATCTGCACACTAAAGAATATGAAGAAAATCTTAAAAATCGTTTAAGGAATAATGATAAGGGTATGGATTACTGGTGAACTATTTGGTATAGTATCTTCACACTTTGTTTGTAACTGAACTTCACACATTTTAGAAAAGAATTGTAATTTTCCGCGAAATATTTTAACTCTTAAGGTAGTAAGTAACATATGTGGATGAGGTTTATTACTTGCCTACTCCTTTGTTTAAAAAAATCAAAAAAGCTTGTAGGAAAATCAGTTGCATCATGTAAAGTGAAACTAACACCTCCACAAATAATCAAAATAGACTGACCTTACCAAGTTAGCAAAGAACTAGGTTGCTAACTATCTACTAAGGAACAACAAACAAAAAAATGTAGAAATTCTATAAATTTCTATCTGCACCAATGAAATGATGATTGTAAGAAAACCAACAGTTGATATACCCCTTCTAATGTGATGTGCTATACCACATCTTCTGATATACCCACTCTATAGAACACCAAAACTACTCAAATTATCACATGAGAAGAACAAATTCACATATTGAAATCAATACTGCCCGACAGAATGTTCCAAAGGAGTCATTGCCAGTAAATTTGATCTTCTTATCACTTGTCAAACCTCAAAATAGGGAGATAAGATCTCGTAACCCAGCAAAACACAACTAAGTTTGGTTTACAATTAGACTAAAATTGGATACCTGAGAGGTGAGATCTGACGAACGCATAAATCTCTGACTAGTACCATCAATGAAGAAAACCGATCCAATATTACCTTTTTCATCCTATAATTGAAACACACAAGAATTCAATATAAATTCGGAGAAGCTATATTAAATGTGGAAGTTAAAGTCAAATTCATAAAGAGTAAGGAGATAAAGAACCAAATCCTAAAACAAATCTTTAAGTCCAACAAACCAAAAAACAATAGTGATGGTCATACCATCAGCCTTAAGAATATGCAAGCTTCTAGTAACACTCTCAACTTGAGCAATACCATGCATGTGACACCAATCTGAGATGGAGATGGAGTCAACCCTTTCTCTACAAACTTACAATTTTTATCTCCAACCTGTAAATCAAACCCAAAAAACCATCATCATCGATTAATAGTTTTAAAAAAAAATGATACATTAAAGGCGTTTAGTTTATTTTACTTATTACATCGGGGAGAAGAAATCTTCAACCATATTGGTGGTGTTCTTTTGTATTGACCCAGATTCGAACAGTCAATACCTTCTCACATCCAAAACACCCCAAAAACCCAACATTAAAATCATACTAACACATCAGAAATACAATAGATTTGTAAATTGAAGCTACTTTTTATTGTCATTATACCTGAATAAGAGATTGAGTTCTCTCTACTTCCATGTGTAACAAGATAACACCATTTTGTATTACAGGTTGTACATCTAAGCTGCAATCCTCAGTGAGTCCTTCTGAAAGTTTGACTTTAAGCTTTCCTCCGTCCTGATGCAAAGTAAATAAGAATCAAATCAGATCCAAAATAGATAGCTAAGACAACAGAAGAAATCTAAAATAGACTGCAATTAGATAGAAATTGGAGAATCAAATCAGATCCAAATAAACCACACAAATCAATAAAAGAATTTACCGCAGAATTCAAGTTAAGATAAGCGTGGTAATGAAACCCTGTAATTCGTGTTCGAATCTTCAGTAAAAAGAGATACCCATGGTGAGTTCGAATCTTCAATCTGAACGAAACCCTAAGAAATAATACTCCCATTTAAGGTTTATCACTACAATTTGAACAAAATCAGGACCCCCCTTGACAAACCCTAAATGAATTTGAGTAACCTGAAGGATTGATTAAACCCTGGAAAATGATTATTTTGAGTGAAAAGTGAAACCCTAATTTGAAGAATTCGGAGATCGGGAGGGAAAAAGTAATGAGATTTTACAGAGACAACCGCCTCGAGAGTGAATCAGGATTTTTCTTCATTTTTTTTTCTTTTTGCTGAAGACGAAATGGAAAAGGGTTTTGAGGAGAGAGATACATAAAAATATAAAGGGAACCTTGAGAGTTGTGTTTGTGAAAGTTGAAAAGAAAATAAAAATAAAAATTGAATTTTTCTTGTTGTGACACGAGACCAAATGTAATTTTGGGAATAGGTGATGAAATTTTGGCGATCAAATGGGAGGGAAATTTGGTTCCCAAAAAACTAAGCGCCAAAAAAATCTAGAAGTTGTGGCAGTCGTTGGATGTAAGGCAGATCCGTGTGAGTCATGTGCTTGCATTATTTTCCATTAGATTAAAAAAAATGGTTTTGCTATTGGTCAAACATATTTCACACGGAGTTACGGACCATGCTCCTCTATTATTGAGTTAAAGTGCGAGAGAAAATTTGTTTTTTTTTTTGTTAAAGATTTTAACAACTTTTTACAAATTATTAGTTATCTAGCTAGTGTGTCCAGGGCATTTCAATAATTTGCACAATGTTTGTTCACATGTTTTCTCCCCAACAACATATTTTTATGTAAGAATTTTTCTTCATGTGAACAACTCTTATTTATATAATAAGTCCTTACCTATTGAAAACATATATATGAAAGGAGACGAAAGGAAGGGAGAGGACATAAGAGGGTTATATCTAGCGGTTTACTAGAGAAGAAAAATATCAGACATTATGGTTCCTCACTGGACCCAGTTATCCAGTATACCAACTCAACTTGCCAGTTTACCAGAGATGGACCCCAGATTCTAAAATGACCAAACTAACCTCTAATTTCATTCGCAGTTGTAGATATTATTATTTTGATCAAATTATAAATGACCATGTTACCCTTATCATAACAAATAGCAACAAATATTCCTGAAGATTGTGAAAATGATCAGATTACCCTTACCGGAATATGTGCAATAAAATATTTCTGGGAGACTGTGAGAATGACTATATTATCCTTATCAGAATATATAAGAGCTACAAACATTACCAAAGTTGTGAAAACAACCATATTACACTCGAAATCTATCACAATTTCGTGAAAGTGATTTTCTAGTGTAGAATAAATTCAGTGAGTTCTGGGCAGAAGAAAGAAAGAAGAAACCATGAGAGTTGTGCCTGAGAAAAGTTGAAAAATAAAATAGAAAAATAAATTGGATTTTTCTTTTTTGGAATAAGTGTTGAAATTTTGAGCGGTCAAAATGGGAGGGAAATATGGATCCCAAAAATTTAAGCGCCAAAAAAAAATTAGAGATTTGGCGATAATTGGATGTAATGCTAATCCATGTGAGTATGTGCTTGCATTATTGTCTATTAGATTAAAAAAATTGTTTGCTATTGGTCAAAAAAATGTCATACGTACCATACTTCTCTATTATAGGGTTAAAGAGTGGGAGAAAAAATAATTTTGTTCTTGGAAATTTTTGAGGGAGAGAACTTAACAATATGGTGTGATTGAAATCTATCAATGGATACCATAATTTGAACAATGCTTGTTCAGATGTTTACTCCCCAAAAACATATTTTTATGAAGAAATTTTTCTTCATGTGAACAACACTTGTTTACGTAGTTAGTCCATACATAGTCACCCTTCAATTTCATCAAAATCGCAAATATTGTTATTTTCCTCAAATAAAAAACTAGCATATTATCCTTACCGGAAAAATATATTAACTATTCATGAGGCTAGGAAAATGACCAGAGTACCCTTAGAAAAATAAGTACAATAAAATGCTAAAGAGATTGTGAAAATGACTATATGAGATATGAGCAACTAATATTACCGATACTGTGAAAGCGACCATATTACTCTCAATGCTATCACAATTTGTAAAAGTTGTCGTCTAGTGTAGAATAAATGTGTGAATTTCGAGCATACAATAAAATCACATGGATCACATGAATCACGTGGATTTCCTTTCTGACCATGATATTGAAAGGATACGACGGTTCATATGTGG
This sequence comes from Papaver armeniacum, assembly GCA_023531295.1. Taxonomy (NCBI): domain Eukaryota; kingdom Viridiplantae; phylum Streptophyta; class Magnoliopsida; order Ranunculales; family Papaveraceae; genus Papaver; species Papaver armeniacum. Next base: position 1,446,548 of record JAJJWW010014835.1, on the reverse strand, counting down.
ATTAAATAAAATATCATATTTTATTGTTCCTCAGTGGATTTAGCTATCTAGTATACAAACTCAGCTTACCAAATTTTTAGAAATAAACTACAGGTTCTCAGTCTGATGAACTAGAGATATTAAATGACCACTTACCCTCTAATTTTATCATAATTACAATTTCATCAAATACAAAATGATCATCAAAATGCCAATACGATTCTTGTTTACATAGTCATATTCATCACAATTGCAGATTTTATTATTTTAATCAAATAAAAAATGACCATATTACCCGTAATGGGACTAATACAACAAATATTATGGATTGTGTAAATGACCAGACTACCCTTAACGGAAGTACTGAACAAATGCAACAAATATCGAAGGAATCTTACCAATAAATGGATGGATTTTTATCGTTCTTACCAAGTTTTCGACTTACAGTAGTCCACTCATAGTCAGGTTTCGAACTCGGATCCATGGTATGCATAAAATATGCCAGAATGTGGTTTGTTTAAGGTTTCGGGAATATTCCAAATGGATCTTATGTGTAAATGGATAGATTCATCGTTCTTACCAAGTTTCCGACTTATAGTAGTCCACTCCTGGCCAGGTTTCGATCTCGGAGCCAGGTTATGCATAAAATATGCCAGAATAGGGTTTGTTTAAGGTTTCTGAGAATATTCCAAAGGAATCTTACCTGTAAATGGATGGATTCATCGTTATTACCAAGTTTCCAACTTCTTGTAGTCCACTCACGACCAGGTTTTGATATTGGAGCTAGGTTATGCATAAAATATGCCGACTTATAGTAGCTTAATAGTTCGTTCTCGCATATTGAAATTTGAATCGACTCAGAGCTTCATACTTATCGATTTCGATGATGTATCATGCTAAGTTTGAAGTCAGAACCCTCCCGGAGTTTCTTGGTTCATAGTTTGTATGCCATTATTCCACATTTGAAGTTCGAATCAACAATGAGCTTCGTATTTATCGATTCCGATGATGCATCATGCTGAGTTTGAAGTCAGAACCCTCCTGGAGAATTGTGGTTCATAGTTTGTATGTCATTATACCATATTTGAAGTTTTAATCAACACCGAGCTTCATATTTATCGATTTCGATGATGAATCATTCTAAGTTTGAAGTCGAACCCTCCTGAGCTTTCTTTCGGTTCATAGTTTTTAATATTTACTTTACTTATTTCTGATAAGGGTAGTCTGGTCATTTTCACTGTCTTCATGATATTTATTGCACTAATTTCTAGTTAGGGTATTATGATCATTTTCACTGTCTGTAATATTTTCTTTACTTATTTCCGATAAGGGTAGTCTGGTAATTTTCACAGTCACCATAACATTTAAAATGGTCATTTTACAGACTCTAGTATTTACTTTACTTATATCAGATAAGGGTAGTCTGGTCATTTTCATAGTCTCCGTAATATTTATTGCACTTATTTCCAGTAAGGGTAATATGGTCATTTTTAAAATCTGTAATATTTTTCTGATAAGGGTAGTTTGGTCATTTTCACAGTTTCCATAATATTTATTGCACTTATAGTCAGTAGGGGTAAAATAGTCATTTTCACAGTCTGTAATATTTACTTTATTTATTTTTGAAAAGGGTAGTTTGGTCATTTTCACAGTCTCTGTAACATTTATTGCCCTTATTTCTATTAAGGGTAAAATGGTCATTTTCACAGTTTCTAGTATTTACTTTACTTATATCAGATAAGGGTAGTTTAGTCATTTTCACAGTCTCCAAAATATTTATTGCACTTATTTTCAGTAAGGGTAATATGGTCATTTCCACAGACTCCAAAATATTTATTGCACTTATTTTCAGTAAGGGTAATATGGTCATTTTCACTGTCTCTGTAACATTTATTGCACTTATTTCCAATAAGGGTAAAATAGTCATTTTCACATTCTGTAATATTTACTTTACTTATTTTTGATAAAGGTAGTTTGGTCATTTTCATAGTCTTCATGATGTTTATTACACGTATTTTCATTAAGGGTAATATGGTCATTTTCACAGTCTGTAATATTTACTTTACTTATTTCCGATAAGGGTAGTCTGGTCATTTTCATAGTCTTCGTGATGTTTATCACGTATTTCCATTAAGGGTAATATGGTCATTTTCACAGTCTCTTATATTAATTTACTTATTTCCGATAAGGGTAGTTTCATATTCGTAATGGTTATCTAGTGTGTCCAAGGCATTTCCATAATTTGAACAATGCTTGTTTAGATGTTTACTCCCCAACAACATATTTTTATGAAGAAATTTTTCTTCATGTGAGCAACACTTGTTTACGTAGTTAGTCCATACATAGTCACCCTTCAATTTCATCAAAATTGCAAATATTATTATTTTCGTCAAATAAAAAACTAGCATATTATCCGCAAATCTTTAAAAATATATTAACTATTCATGAGGCTAGGAAAATGACCAGAGTACCCTTAGCAAAATAAGTGCAACAAAATGTTAAAGAGATTGTGAAAATGACTATATGAGATATGAGCAACTAATATTACCGATACTGTGAAAGCGACCATATTACCCTCAATGCTATCACAATTTGTAAAAGTTGTCGTCCAGTGTAGAATAAATGTGTGAATTTCGAGCATACAATAAAATCACATGGATCACATAAATCACATGAATCACGTGGTCTAACTCTAGTAATCTTTGAACCTGTGTGAATTTCTGATATATTTCGTCTTCGGTTTATTCGAAAGAGAAACTCAGGTCTAACTCTAGTAATCTTTGAACCTGTGATGTTCAATTCTGATATATTTCTTCATCAGTTCATCCGAACGAGAAATTCAGGTTTAATTCTAGTAATCTTTGAACCTGTGGTGTTCAATTCTGATATATTTCGTCTTCAGTTTATTCGAAAGAGAAACTCAGGTCTAACTCTAGTAATCTTTGAACCTGTGATGTTCAATTCTGATATATTTCGTCTCCAGTTCATCCGAAAGAGAAACTCAGGTCTAACTCTAGTAATCTTTGAACCTGTGATGTTCAATTCTGATATATTTAGTCTCCAGTTCATCCGAACGAGAAATTCAGGTCTCACTCTAGTAATTTTTGAACCTGTGATGTTCAATTCTGATATATTTCGTCTGTAGCTCATCCGAAAGAGAAACTCAGTTCTAACTCTAGTAATCTTTGAACCTGTGATGTTCAATTCTGATATATTTAGTCTACAATTCATCCGAAAGAGAAACTCAGGTCTAACTCTAGTAATCTTTGAACCTGTGATGTTCAATTCTGATATATTTAGTCTCCAGTTTATCCGAACGAGAAATTCAGGTCTAACTCTAGTAATCTTTGAACCTGTGATGTTCAATTCTGATATATTTAATCTTAAGTTCATCCGAAAGATAAACTTAGGTTCATAGTTTGTATGTCGTTATACCACATTTGAAGTTCAAATCGACATTGAGCTTCATATTTATCGATTTCGATTATGTATCATGCTAAGTTTGAAGTATAAACCCTCCCGGAGCTTCTTGCTTCATCGTTTGTATGTCGTTATACCACATTTGAAGTTCAAATCGACACTAAACTTCATATTTATCGGTTTCAATGATATATATTGTTAAGTTTGAAGTCAGAACCCTCCAGGAGCTTCTTAGTTCTTAGTTTGTATGTTGTTATACCACATTTGAAGTTCGAATCGACATTTAGCCTTAGATTTATCGATTTAGATGATGTATCATTTTAAGTTTGAAGTCTAAACCTTCCCGGATCTTCTTGGTTCATAATTTGTATGTAGTTATACCACATTTGAAGTTTGAATCGACACTGAGCTTCATATTTATCGATTTAGATGATATATCATATTAAGTGTGAAGTCTGAACCCTCCCGGAGCTTCTTGGTTCATAGTTTGCATGTCGTTATACCAAATATATCATGTTAAGTGTGAAGTCTGAACCCTCTCGGAGCTTCTTGCTTCATAGTTTGTATTCCGTTATACCACATTTGAAGTTCAAAACGACATTGAGCTTCATATTTATCGATTTCAATGATATATACTGCTAAGTTTGAAGTCAGAACCCTCCCGAAGCTTCTTGGTTCTTAGTTTGTATGCCGGCATTATACCACATTTGAAGTTCGAATCGACACTGAGCTTCATATTTATTGACTTAGATGATGTATCACGTTAAGTTTGAAGTCTGAACCTTCCCGAAGATTCTTGGTTCATAATTTGTATGCCGTTATACCACATTTGAAGTTTGAATCGACACTGAGCTTCATATTTATCGATTTAGATGATATATCATGTTAAGTGTGAAGTCTGAACCCTCCCGAAGCTTCTTGGTTCATAGTTTATATGTCGTTATACCACATTTGAAGTTTGAATCAACACTGAGCTTCATATTTATCGATTTAAATGATATATCATGTTAAGTGTGAAGTATGAACCCTCCCGAAGCTTCTTGGTTCATAGTTTGTATGCCGTTATACCACATTTGAAGTTTGAATCAACACTGAGCTTCATATTTATCGATTTCGATGATGTATCATGCTAAGTTTGAAGTCTGAACCTATCCGGAATTTTGTGGTCCATCTCTAGTAATCTTATAACCAGAGTCTACCAGTGTGAACTAAAGCTACTTCATGACCTGTATGACTATTCGAAATTACTTCATGACCTATGTGATTAGTCGAAATTCAAACCCGAAGCACAAAGAGAAAGCACAAAAACACAAAGAGAAAGCACAAGAGAAAACACAATTTCCTTGATCCGTATGACAGTCTCTAATCAAATCTTTACCGTCCAAGTATTTCCACAATCCGTATGACCATTCCTAAACCCAATCTTTACCGTCCAAAGAATTTTATATAAAACTTGTTTCTTCTCTCACTTCATTTTCCCTTTTCCTTTCCCTTCCTCGTCTCATTTCTAAATCTTCCGCCTCCATCAGAACGAAACCCTAACCTAACCACCACCATTGAATACCTTCTCAATATCACTCTCTCAATGAAAAAAATAATTGATGTCGTAGATCAATAGATCTCTATGTACAAAAACTTTAAATGTTGTTTTTGAATCTCAAAGAAGCTGCTGATTTTGTGGATTTTGCGTTAAAGAACCATCTTCTTTTCTCCATCAAATCTCTTCAGGTCAATCTTCATCACCATGAACCAGCGAAATAAAGATGAACCCAGCCCTCAAAAGTTCATCTAAAACCTAAACACCAGCATCACATTATCCCAACCTTCATCACCTCGAGAAACTACCACCTTCTTCTTCTTCTTCACAGTCAGAAGTTGTGATTCACCAGCAACGAGGTAAAATTGATGGTTTATTTTATGTTAGTTTCCATCTCTTTACTTGTAGTTTTAATTTAAATGGTTTGATTCTGTTTTTTTTTTTTTTTTTTTTTTTTAAATTTAGGGGTTTTCTGATGATGATGATGATGTAAGAGTTATTAGAAGTTCAATTTGTTTATCTTCAATGTTTTTCTTACTTATTTTTTGATTAATTAGATTTTAGGGTTTTTAATGTGATGTGTGTGTCTTGCAGATAGAAGTTCTAACATGAAAAAAGTGAAATTCGAGAAGATCCAGTTCAGATTGATTGAATATAAGATAGGTTCAACTCATCCGCATGGGATTGAATATGAAATTGGGTTTGATTGTTCCGGTGAAGGTGACAGATGGTGCTGTGGAAAATATGAAGAACTAGGGTTTGAATTAGAAGATCATGATGGTCCTGGTGGTGTTTGAGTCTGCAATGGTGTATGCTCTGAAACTTGTATGGACTGAATCAACGGTTGTAGCTGTTGGTGATGGTTGAGCAGATACAAGTAGTTCAAGTTGGTGTTAGGGGTACTGCAATGTCTTCGTATGTTTCTTCTGTGTTTGTGAAGTGCACTGCTACTGAAAACCTTCATTTGATGAGGTTGTAGTTAAAGAATATCATGTTTACATGTCTTTGTGAATGTGTTTGCTTAAATTCTCTTCTATGCATGAGCAAGAATGCTTAGCTTTATGTGGTAATCAAGCATGGTAGATCGATATTCTCTTGGTGAAATGTAACATTTAAATAGTCTAGCTTTAGCTTTTGTTTAAAAAAGTACGAATTAGCAGCATAAAGCCTTGCTTGCATTTTTCCATTAGTCAACTATGGTAAGATTCTTTCGTTCTGTAACTATTTTTTTTTAGCAATTAGCAGGGGTGCATATTGCATTCATTCTCAGGGTGTATAGGCTTGGTTATTGTTTTAGTCCACCATATAATAATCTACTAAAGTTTTCCTAGTGTATCTAGTCACTAGATTAAGATTTTGCTTGTTCGCTTATCTCTTTTTGTATCTCTACTCTATTTAGTTTAAGTTGACTTATAGTTGAATGCAATTGACCTCTTTAGGTTTCTTGAGCATGAGGCCCTTGCATCAACCATTGGTTGTTGAACTTTGGGAGAAAAATAGCCAATGTTTTTGAGTTGATTTTGTTCTTGTTGTCGCTGTTGTTAACTTGTTGGTTTGGCTAGGAAAGTCTGTGGGCTGGAGTTCATAATATGTCGTAAAAATCTCACTTGGTCATTTGATGGATTCATTTCTACTTTGTACTCCCTACAGCTCAATTGCACATGTGATTTAGGTTGTCAATTTGATTAAACATCTACAGTACTCTTTGATGCACATGCTTTTTTGTTTTTATTTTGCATAACTAACCTCTGTATTAACTACAATGACTAGTATTGATTTTTGAGAAGCTATTTACAGGTCAAGCTAATATTGATTGTTGCATGATTGTGTAGGAAATAGGCGTCAGTTAACAAGAAGGCTTCCCCTGGTGACAAAAAGGGTAAACTAGAGAGTCCTCAAAAGTCAGGTAAATTAGATTGTTATGTTGTTGAACGTTTTCTGATTTTGATATAATTTTCTGAAATTTCGACTTGTTTACAAAAAGGTGATGCTGGTCACCAAGCAAACCCCGTACCCCAAGGACAAAAGACCCCTGCAAGTGGAGGCAACAAGTCTAACAAATTCCAAAATACACTGTCAGTTTCATGCAATTCTTCTTGCAAGTAAGTAAATCTTCTCTTTGTGTTATCTGGTGATTATTTTGTAGATGTATAGACATTCTTCCATGAGTTTGTTGTAGTTGGGTTGAACTTATGTGATATTTTTTAGTTCAAGTTGTCCGGGTTTAATGTCACTTTAGTTCTACTTATGTGAACGCATAATTTTTTTCCCTTTTTATCTTCAAATGGACAGTTGAACTTTTAAGCTTTGTAGTTATTACGACATATGGTTCCAAGCTCTGAGTTTGGCAGCTTAAATCATCTTTTGGCTGGTGTTTGCCGCAGTTTGTCTATTAGGTTGGTTTGGGGTGATTGTATATTATCATTTTACTTACCTGTAAAACTGCTAAGTTAGAGCTTATAGTGGTAACAACTCAGTATTTGCTTAGAGCTTTTAGTTGTTTTTTAACATGTGTAAACTTAATTCAAGTGTGTTGAATTAGCTGTGTGATTGTACACTGAATTGAATGGTGAATGTTTTCAAGTCTATGGAATGGTTCTACTATTTTCAAGTCTATGAATTGTATTTTAGGTTCACTCAGCAGTCTGAATTACATTTTTGGTTCAATCAGCCCCATTACATCGAGTGATTTAATGGGTTAGATTAGTTGTCCGATTCGGTTACGTTGAATCAGCGTTGTTGGCAGCTTTACTGTTAAAAGCATTTGTATTGCTTTTTTAACAAGGGATAACACACATACTAACTGTTCTTTTTACAGGGACTGGGACTTCCTACCACCAGGCTGCTGTGGTTGCCTTAGATAAGGTAAATTTTTGATCCTGTCACCAGACGCATTTCAGTATTGTCTCAAGTAGCTCTCTGATACATTGTTAATCATTACAAGTAACCTGCTTGGTGTTGCTCAATGACTATGGTACTTCGCTTGAGAAAACTAAAGACAATTCGATGATAAAACGCATATTACAGTTAGAACGCATATGAAGTACGCTGTTCATATGCTTGTTTTTGTTGGTATTTCATGCCATAGAATTTGTGATTTATAGCTTCCGAAATAATGTTTTAGCCTTCTAGGAATTAGATATGGTATAGTCCTTGCTTCAATCTGTGAGAGAGGCCTTGTTTTAGTTTTTATTCTCAGTGTTTAGGAATTGAAGTAATTTGGATCCTCATTCTGATATGTAGAACAAGAATATATCAACTCGAAAATATTTATGGATGAAACCTAATCCATGAGCGTGGTAGATAAAGAAATGCCTATTCAATCGAAGATGAATATATAATCTCATCACTGCTACAAGCTCCGGCGAGTGATTGTGATGGGAAAGACATATATTCAATAGGTAAGAGCTTCTGATTTCCATTTGCCTTTTTCACAAGTTAGGTTAGGTGGCTCTAGCACTTAGCTCAACTATGTTGGCTACACTTATGGTGTTGCTCAACAATGAATGGAGCTCTTCCAGATGACGCAAAAAATGATATTCGATCCATTACAAGGGGCGTACCAAGGTCAATAACTGCTTTAATTCTGGAAAATCGTGATAATTATATGAAAAATGTCGTTCCTTTCTGATCCTACCTTTGATGCCCTTCAAGGTGTTTTGAAATGACCACCCGTTATTAGCAGGACTATTTTTTAAGTTGAGCTTTGTTCATAACCAGTGGATACTCTTTTATAACAACCAGTTCTGCAAATTCTGAATTGTTTCTTTCCAATGTTCCTTGTATATTATTTCCATCATGCCCTTCGGTTGTAGCTCTGCAGTACGTGCAATGTTCATCTGTATGCTTTCGAACGTGAAGCTTGACCAAGTACAGGGATTGGCTAAATCTTCCACATGCAACGAAGATTCTAACTTTTAAGAGCTGTAGTAAATTCAAATTTGGTAGCAGGAAAATTAGAGTTGGTAGTCTTGTATTAAGCTTGTTAGAACTGGCTCTGTTTGTTAGAGGTTGCTGTGTTCGACCAGCTATGCATATGCATGTGAACCAAGTAAAAATATTGTAATATTTACTTTTGCAATAAATACAAATTGTTTGGGAAACATAAAATACAATTCCAATTTTTGATGAAAGTGAAATAACAATATTTTAATCTCTCAATACCTCCACTGAAGAGAATAACATGGGAAATTGGTTGTCTATATGCGCTGCCTATCGGTGAACAAATTTGCGATTTAAGTCATTTTCATTGTTTTTAGTGAGTTGTTTTCTCAATTTTACACATTAGGGACAGCATTGTAAGCTTGCTGAATCAGTTTTCTAGCCTCGGAATCAATCCTTCATTTGTGAAGCTAACATAGTCCAAAACAAAACACTACAAGAAACTGTAAAATGATCGATCACTAGCAATTTTATATCATTTAGTAGGGTACTTATCAAATAACTGCACAAAGGGTCCTGTCCTCTTAAGATAAGACAATGACCAAACAGTTGCATCGAATTGATCCTCGCTCCGTCTCTGGATGAGTTTTCATTAACTCTGTTATCTAGTTAGTTTCTGTCGACCATTAAAGGATGGATCTAACTATAGAGTAACCAGAAGTGGTATAGATTTGAACAGTATGTACAAACATTAGTGGGTAATCAAACCAGATTCAACTTTTGTGGACTATAATTCTTTCCAGTAGCCGTAACCTGTAGTATGCGAGCAGTCACCTGAATTATCAACAAGGCCTCTCGGCTATAACAAGTATTAACAACTTCACAAGCTAGGCTATATTAACTTGATAATTTTTCATTAACAGTAAATGATAAAATTTTACATTGTTTACCGGAAAAACGAACAAGAAAGGCCACCTTAATAAGTTCATTAACAAACATCACAAGCTAGGGTATGTTACCTTGAATTAGTGGTTCCAGCCGCAAGCTGGTCAACACCACTTTTCACATGGAAGATTGGAAGGTAAAAAAAGAAAAAGATAAAGAAAGAAAAGCTTTTCCAAATTTTATTTCTTCTACTGGTTTCGACATATACAACACACTCTTTCATGTGGTAGATGATTGGTGTCACCTTCCCATGCCACACAATTGTTTGTCATCCAAAAGTTTGACCATGTAAAACAAGGGACAACAGCTCTGACATGCTTCAGCTGAGATCCGGCAGTGCCTCTGTAGCAGTGGAATAATGCCTGAATGAGCTGTTACAGTAGGGATTGTAGCAGATAGAAGGTAAGATGCAAACCAAGGATGACTGTAGTGGACTATTTGGTGTAGGAGCTTAAATGCCAACAGTACTTTGCATGATCAAATCAATTGCAGCAGAACACAAGAGGTATAGCACCTGATGAGAGGAGAAAAATAATACTTTGACAACAACAGTTGAGATAGATAAACCATAAGAATTGGGACCCCTGTATGCTGTGGAGAAAGTCTGCACACTGTGTTCTGTGACTGTGGAGAAAGTCTGCACACTGTGTTCTGTGAAGATACTCTGCACAACTTGTTTCTGTAACTTTACTCCTACCAGAATTAAGCTGAAAAAACAAGGAAGTATTGAAACCCTAGTGTCTCCTCATCTATTGAAGAGTAATAATTGTGACAAGTACATGGAGGATACATGCTCAAACAATAGGTATTGCCACTTCTACCTAATTTCTTTCGATGTTTAGCAGAAAATCTGCACAAAAACAGCTGAAACTCAAATCAGTATCAGAAAAATGGATATACACGTACCTACACCTCGATACAGCGCAAGCATTCCAACCTTCCCTGTATGCACTCTTAAAGACATATCTTTTAACCCTAAATAATCAGGCTGAGAATGTAAGCTACGCAAACCATGCCCTATACTCTCTTTAGGACTTGTAACCTACAAAAGTTCAACGAAAAAGAATATGGTAAACATTATATGCTTGCAAAAGCACACTAGTTTTTAGTCGTGGTTACCCTCGACGAGCAAGCTTGGTTCGAGCTAAATCTAACAGGTAAGTGAAGAAATCACGAAACATTCATAAATCAACGTAGCACATTATGACTTATAGAATCTAAACAGGTTCAATCTGAATCTGAGTGCCTTCTCTGAGTACTCACATATTCTTTTATATGGTTTATTACTTACTTTGGTCAACTAGTACAGATATCTTATATCTGTTTGATATGAGAAACCAAAAGCAAGATCAACTTATAAAGAATATCTAAAATGTGGAAAGTGTGCAATTTTTAGAAAAATATAATAAAATAGCAACTGTAGGTGGTAGTGGTATAGCACTAGCATAAGCATGAAGAGCAATAATTCTCTTGTAAGTGAAATTTCATACCTAGTGCTTGACGATCTGTTGTAGCTTCTAACCAATGTTGTTCAAACTAGATATTGTAAAGAGCTTCCTCTAATTTTGAAATTTGTTCCAGCAAAGGGTTGAAGTGCTCTGCATATATTCGTATATATATTAGTACAAGCAAATATTAAAGAGTTTCACCATAAAAAAACATAATCCACACACAAAAAGGGGAACATGTTACCATCTTTAGCGTGCGGTTCAAAGTATGTAAAATGTCTGACATGAATATCGAAGTCTAGGGTTCCATGATAAGGAGACTTGTTTGTGAAGCGGAATTTATGGACCCCTTTCTTGTGAGCCACAAACTTTTCACTTGTTTTATCACGAGCGTCATGAATTTGTTCTTCAGTTGGTCCTTTAACCTGCAATATCAATAATATGCTTAAATGGTGATGCATTTACAGCATAGCAGAATAATAACCCAACAAATGAATATAGTCCCCAATCACAGGAACGGAAAATAAAACTCAAGTTCTTTTACAACAATCCTATATGAAAAATCACTTTGGCTGAACAAGAAAATAATTAACACATTCCCCATAGCCAATCAAAGGGTTCGCCATCCAGTGTAACAGGATCAGATCAACAACAGCAACGCTATTTATGCTCAAAACACATTGGGGCAATCTGTTAACAGGCGGACAACATGGTAAGAGGGAAAACAATCGAGACGAGATGAAGTATAGGTGCACCTAAAAATAATCTAAAGTGTGGACAAGTGTGCATTCTTCAAAACCTTCACTCTTACATCTACAACAAACGTCTATGCAAACCTTCTCTCGATATGGGCCTGCAGCCTAAGATTTTCAGTTTGGATCTCCATTGCGACTAAGTACACACCTCGAACAAGTTTGGTTCTAACGAGCTCAACTTTTCGCTGCTATGATAAATGCAAGCACTTCTTCAAGATGTACTATGTATCAAAGAACAGACATCTATACGCATATGCGATGATTAAATACCAACAAGACCGAGATATTACCCACAAAACAATACAAATAGTTATTCTTTGTATAGAAGGAGTGTACTTGTTCAGGATGCACAGCTGAACACCTCCCCACCCCTAAAGAATGATGAGGACCAAAAAGCGTCTGCTATTCACTATTCCTAATGAATAAGATCACCACGTGACATGAATTCTGACAAAATCCATTAACTCCAGGTATTTGGGATTTTAATAGCAAGTTCAATCATGCAGCTTCTAATGCATTCCTGCCATAGTGTTTTCATACAAAGTTTGCATAACTGGATGCCATGTTTTGTATTTCCTATTCCTATGTACAGGGTAAATATTAAGTAGTGCTTTTATTTAATTAGAACCTTGTAACCACTAGATAGAAACCGAGTGGAAAGTGAAAAGAAAAAGGAGGAAGGAAAAAGATAAAGCAAAAGTAAGAAACTTGACAAACTCCTGAAATACTTCTTGAGGATAGACAATACTTACAACTAGATCAACACCATCTTCACAATAATGCCATCCCTCAGCTTTAATCACAACAAAATAAACATGGACAGTATCTCCTTCATATGGAACCAAATGAGAAAAGCATTCCTCCCTGTCAATTAAAAATCTAATTCCAACTGCTACTTGTAGGATCGATAAAATGGCCAACAATGCAAAAGGAATAAATTTGGATCAACAGCAGGACCTGTACCCATTACTCATATATCATGCTGAATATGGAACTAGCATCGTTTCCTGTGATTTAGACCACAAACAAGGAATCCTTTGAATTAAAAACTTCACTTTCCGGCAAAAACCAATGTAAAGAAATCACAAAAGAATTCATAAAGCAATGTAGCACATTATGACCTACTTATAGAATTCAAAGACACTCTCATCCTTCAATAACTTCTCCATAGATTGATACATACCAATTGAATGAAACCTTTCTTTTCTAGTCTATAAAATCCCCAAAAATTAATAAAAAGATCACATTTTTTTTTCAAATCAACAATTAAACAAAAATCTTAATTGACCTAATTACCTGCAAGAGAATGCGTTCTAATGGGGCAATTGTAGTTTTAGCAAAGGCACCAGCAACATCAACAACAATTAATTCTTTAACATAAACAGGCAATGAATGAATCAATAAATGAAATATACATTCCTACTCGATGTAGAAGAAGAACCCATCTTAAAAATCAAAATTTTAATCAAAAATCCATCGAAAATTGATATGATATGAGATTAAAAAAGTATGCCTTGAGTACTGAAACCTGTAAAATCTCAGTCATCAATATACAATTTGAACGGCAGCAAAGCTTTTCTTCTTGGTTGTTCCGTAGGCATCAAATTTCACCCAAATTTCCTACAAATTCGAACACGAACTCCGTCACAACTTCACATCCTGTCTTAACCCTTCAACGAAACCTACCAAATCTATCACTCACAGTACCCCAATTTGTCGGCGTAAACCTTGGTTCAGTTAGAATAAAAACTTGGAGAAAGAATTGGTCATGATTTAAAATCTCGACCTAGTTTTCTCATTGATCTTATAATACAGTGTGTATTTTTAATTACTAATTAGTGATTTTCCTAATCAACACCCATGTCCCGACACCCACCGTATAAAGGGTATCTTAGCCATTATCAAAATACACATATAGTTTTGGTCAACTATATGTATTTGTTACAGAATGGGTCACATATATGGGAATCAATCATATTTTTGGTCATTTCCACTATATACAACAAACCAGTGTTGAATTCATTAGTAATCCGATCCGGTGATTTGGGAATTTTTGTGTAGTCATTAGTGATGGGATTCAACAAAGCCAAATCATATGTTGCAAAAGACCAAACCATATAATCAGCAAATAATGGGAAACCCATCCACTAAAGAATACAAGAAAATACGGAACCAAATCAAATCATAAATCTCAACATAATATTATCAAACACAATGAATCTCCTCTTGATGGTGATGAAGAAGGCTCTATTTGTATTCATTAGTAGATGTGTTCCAAAACAGAAACAATGGATTTCAAACAAACACAATGATTTCAAACTAGAGAGTAGAGACAGATGCCTGAAACTTGAAACCCATTCCTCCAGCCCTTCTGATTTTATTTTTTTGTGGTTCTTTAGAAGATGCAAAACTCTAGGATTTATTGAGGAGAAATTAGGGTTTAATCCTTTTCAGTGGCGGAGTAAAAGAGAAAATAAAGGCAGGATTTAATTATGGAAGTATGACTGACACGTCTTGGTCATACCCACGGTCCCCAATATGCAACATGTCTCTTCTCCCACCTCAACTACACCTGAGTCCGTGTATAAGAAGATTTTGGTGCATGGTATACACCCATATGCATGGGTCGAAACACGTCTTGGTCATACCCACTGCCCCCAAAATGCAACATGTTTCTTCTCCCACCTCAACTACACATGAGTCCGTGTATCAGAAGATTTTGGTGCATCGTATACGCGCATATGCATGGGTCGAAACACGTATTGGTCATACCCACTGCCCCCAACATGCAACATGTTTCTTCTCCCACCTCAACTACACCTGAGTCCGTGTATAAGAAGATTTTGGTGCATGGTATACGCGCATATGCATGGGTCGAAACACGTCTTGGTCATACCCACTGCCCTCCAAATGCAACATGTCTCTTCTCCCACCTCAACTACACCTGAGTCGGTGTATAAGAAGATTTTGGTGCATGGTATATGCGCATATTCATGGGTCAAAACACGTCTTGGTCATACCCACTGCCCCCAAATGAAACATGTCTCTTCTCCCACCTCAACTACACCTGAGTCCGTGTATAAGAAGATTTTGGTGCATGGTATACGCGCATATGCATTGGTCGAAACACGTCTTGGTCATACCCACAGTCCCAAAATGCAACATGTCTCCTCTCCCACCTCAACTACACCTGAGTCCGTGTATAAGAAGATTTTGGTGCATGGTATACGCGCATATGCATGGGTCGAAACACGTCTTGGTCATACCTACTGCCCCCAAATACAACATGTCTCTTCTCCCACCTCAACTACAGTTATTACACCTGAGTCCGTGTATAAGAAGATTTTGGTGCATGGTATACGCGCATATGCATGTGTCGAAACACGTCTTGGTCATACCCACTTCCCCCAAATGCAACATGTCTCTTCTCCCACCTCAACTACAAATGAGTCCGTGTATAAGAAGATTTTGGTGCACGGTATACGCGCATATGCATAGGTCGAAACACGTCTTGGTCATACCCACTGCCCCCAAATGCAACATGTCTCTTCTCCCACCTCAACTATAAATGAGTCCGTGTATAAGAAGATTTTGGTGCATGGTATACGCGCATATGCATGGGTCGAAACACGTCTTGGTCATACCCACTGCCCCCAACATGCAACATGTCTCTTCTCCCACCTCAACTACACCTGAGTCCGTGTATAAGAAGATTTTGGTGCATGGTATACGTGCATATGCATGGGTCGAAACATGTATTTTTTCCCCACCCGCTCCACCCACATTTTTTTACAACATATCCATAAGAATATGGTTATATAGTGGAACTCCTTCTCTATTGTACCTAATGTGGGACTAAAGAGAGATTCATTCACTCATAAAATAAGCAAGTATCCTTGGACCCATAGGTCACTAGATCAAACCACATCAAGACCAAAACATTATTTATTAAAAGCTCATTTTTCTCCAACAATCCCCCACATGAATGAAATCTCAGAAAAAACGAAAAATTAGGGTAAGGAAAATACCATTTAGGCAAAGGTGTCCATGAGGTCTTGAACCTTACTTAGTGAGAAGTTACCGAAACTAGTTGCTAAAGAGTGAACCTAGTCTTGAACCGATAGCGTTTGGTGTAATTCACGACAACAACCACGCATGATATTCTCCGGGCGTTGCTAAGTTTGTGCCATTTTGTCCAATTTGGCCCTGGACATATCCTGTTTCTCAGAATTCTCTAGAGAATCGGCTCAATTCTCATAAGAAGCGGCCCCACTTTCACATTCAGATAGGTGAGTTCCATCAAGAGTGTTTACTGCTACACCCTATTTCAATCTTAAATTGAAACTATGAAACTCATTAAGACTTATTTAAAAGTCATCCTCCACATGCAGTCACACTATCACATCAACACCATAGGGAAGGGACAAAGAATGAAATTCTCTGATGGTGTTTACCTTTACCTACCACAAATTAGTTGTCTCATTCGAAACCTTGATCTTGGAATCTCCAATCAGCAAGGTTGAGTATCCTTCATGGCAAGTTTAATTATTGAGCCTAAGCCCCATCCCCCTCGATGCTTTACTAACTACATCCTTGAACAAACCTTTCGTCAAAGGGTCCGCGATATTCTCCTTGGACCTTGTCCAATCTATGGAAATTACGCCTGTTGAGATTAGTATTTTCAAACAAGCATGTCTTCTACGCATATGTATATACTTTCCATTGTAGAAGTTATTCTTAGCTTTACCTATTGCAGATTTGATGTCGCAATGTATAGATATAGCTGGCATATGCCTATGCCAGAGAAGAATATCTTCTAAAAAGTTTCTTAGCCATTCAGCCTCGTCTCCTGCTTTATCTAATGCAATAAACTCCGATTCCATAGTGGAACGAGCTATACATGTCTGTTTGGAACTCTCCCAAGATATAGACGCACCTGCTAGAGTGAATACATATCCACTCGTAGACTTAGACTCCTCTGAGTCTGCAATCCTGTTTGTATCGCAAAATCCCTCAAGGACGGAAGGGTACCCTTCGTAATTCAAACAAAATGTCATTGTGAAATTTAAGTACCTCAGCACTCTAATAAGTGCATCCCAATACAACTTCCCTGGATTGAAAGTATACCTTCTTAACCTGCTCACAACACAAGTAATGCCTGGTCTCGTACAATTCATCAAATACATCAGACTTCCTATGACTCTTGAGTATTCAAGTTGGTTAACTCCTACACCCTTATTCTTCATGAGATGACACTTAGAATCGTATGGAGTAAAAACAGTTTTACAGTCAAACTGATTATATTTTTGAAGTATGGATTCAACATAATGAGACTGACTCATACTATAGCCATTAAAAGTTTTTCTAATCTTCATCCCTAATATGACATCAGCGGGGCCTAAGTCTTTCATGTCAAAGTTCTCATTCAACAGTTTCTTAGTGGAATTAATAACATCCATGTTTGTACCTAGTATAAAAAGAACTTGGTGCATGGTATACGCGCATATGCATGGGTCGAAACATGTATTTTTCGCCCCACCCGCTCCACCCACATTGTTTTACAACATATCCATAATAATATGGTTATATAGTGGAACTCCTTATCTATTGTACTCAATGTGGGACTAAAGAGAGATTCATTCACTCATAAAATGATCAAGTATCCTTGGGCCCATAGGTCACTAGATCAAACCAGACCAAGACCAAAACATTTTTTATTAAAAGCTCATTTTTCTACAACAATCCCCCACATGAATGAAATCTCTGAAAAAATAAAAAATCGAGTAAGGAAAATACCATTTAGGCAAAGGTGTCCATGAGGTCTTGAACCCTTACTTAGTGAGAAGTTACCGAACTACTTGCTAAAGAGTGAACCTAGTCTTGAACTGATAGCGTTTGGTGTAATTCGCGACAACAACCACGCATGATATTATCCTTGCGTTGCTAAGTTCGTGTTGTTTTGTCCAATTTGGCCCTGGACATATCCTGTTTCTCATAATGCTCTAGAGAATCGTCTCAATTCTCATTAGAAGCGGCCCCACTTCCATATTCGAGATAGGTGAGTTCCATCAAGAGTGTTTCTTGCTACACCCCACTTCAATCTTAAATTGAAACTATGAAACTCATTAAGACTTATTTAAAAGTCATCCTCCACATGCAGTCACACTATCATATCAACACCATAGGAAAGGACAGAAATTCTCTAATGGTGTTTACCTTTACCTACCACAAATTAATTGTCTCATTCAAAAACTTGATCTTGGAATCTCCAATCAACAAGGTTGAGTATTCTTCATGGAAAGTTTAATTATTGAGCCTAAGCCCCATCCCCCTCGATGCTTTACTAACTATCTCCTTGGAAAAACCTTTCGTCAAAGGGTCCGCGATATTCTCCTTGGACCTTGTCCAATCTATGTAAATAATGCCTGTTGAGATTAGTATTTTCAAAGAATCATTTCTTCTACGCATATGTATAGACTTTCCATTGTAGAAGCTATTCTTAGCTCTACCTATTGCAGATTTGATGTCGCAATGTATAGATATAGGCTGGCACAGGCCTATGACTGGAGAGGAATATCTTCTAAAAGTTTCTTAGCCATTCGGCCTCGTCTCCTTCTTTATCTAACGCAATAAACTCTGATTCCATAGTGGAACGAGCTATACATGTCTATTTGGAACTCTTCCAAGATACTTGGCCTTTTCTAGTGTGAATATATATCCACTCGTAGACTTATACTCCTCTCGAGTCTGCAATCCAGTTTGCATCGCAAAATCTCTCAAGGACGGCAGGTACCCTTCGTAATTCAAACAAAAGGTCGTTGTGAACTTTAAGTACCTCAAGCACTCTAATAAGTGCATACCAATGCATCTTCCCTGGATTACAAGTATACACGCTTAACCTACTCACAAAGATAAGCAATGTCTGGTCTCATACAATTCATAAAATATATCGGACTTCCTATGACTCTCGAGAATTCAAGTTGGTTAACTCCTACACCCTTATTCTTCATGAGATGACACTTAGAATCATATGGAGTACAAACGGGTTTACAGTCAAACTGATTATATTTCTTAAGTATGGATTCAGCATAATGAGACTGACTCTGACTATAGCCATCAAAAGTTTTTCTAATCTTCATCCCTAATATGACATCAACGGGGCCTAAGAATTTCATGTCAAAGTTCTCATTCAACAGTTTCTTAGTGGAATTAATAACATCCATGTTTGTACCTAGTATAAAAATAACTTGGTGCATGGTATACGCGCATATGCATGGGTCGAAACATGTATTTTTCGCCCCACCCGCTCCACCCACATTGTTTTACAACATATCCACAAGAATATGGTTGTATAGTGGAACTCCTTCTCTATTGTACCCAATACGGGACTAAAGAGATATTCATTCACTCACAAAATGAGCAAGTATCCTTGGACCCATAGGTCACTAGATCAAACCACACCAAGACCAAAATATTTTTCTTTAAAAGCTCATTTTTCTCCAACAATCCCCCACATGAATGAAATCTCGTAAAAAATGAAAAATTAGAGTAAAGAAGATACCATTTAGGCAAAGGTGTCCATGAGGTCTTGAACCCTTACTTAGTGAGAAGTTACCGGAACTACTTTCAAAACAGTGAACCTAGTCTTGAACTGATAGCATTTGGTGTAATTCGCGACAACAACCACGCATGATATTCTCCCGGCGTTTCTAAGTTTGTGTCGTTTTGTGCAATTTGGCCCTGGACATATCCTGTTTCTCAGAATGCTCTGGAGAATCGGCTCAATTCTCATGAGAGGCGGCCCCACTTCCACATTCAGATAGGTGAGTTCCATCAAGAGTGTTTACTGCTATACCCCACTTCAATCTTAAATAGAAACTATAGAACTCATTAAGACTTATATAAAAGTCATCCTCCACATACAGTCACACTATCACATCAACACCATAGGGAAGGGACAGAGAATGAAATTCTTTGATGGTGTTTAACTTTACCTACCACAAATTAGTTGTCTAATTCGAAACCTTGATCTTGGAATCTCCAATCAGCAAGGTTGAGTATCCTTCATGGCAAGTTTAATTATTGGGCCTAAGCCGCATCCCCCTTGATGCTTTACTAACTATCTCCTTGGACAAACCTTTCATCAAGGGGTCCGCGATATTCTCCTTGGACCTTCTCCAATCTATGGAAATAACGCCTGTTGAGATAAGTATTTTCAAAGAATCATGTCTTCTACGCATATGTATATACTTTCCATTGTACAAGCTATTCTTAGCTCTACCTATTGCAGATTTGATGTCGCAATGTATAGATATAGCTGGCACAGGCCTATTCCAGAGCGGAATATCTTCTAAAAAGTTTCTTAGCCATTCGGCCTCGTCTCCTGCTTTATCAAACGCAATAAACTCTGATTCCATAGTGGAACAAGCTATACATGTCTGTTTGGAACTCTTCTAAGATACAGACGCACCTGCTAGAGTGAATAAATATCCACTCGTAGACTTAGACTCCTCTGAGTCTGCTATCCAGTTTGCATCGCAAAATCCCTCAAGGACGGCAGGGTACCCTTCGTAATTCAAACAAAAGGTCATTGTGAACTTTAAGTACCTCAGCACTCTAATAAGTACATCCCAATGCATCTACCCTGGATTACAAGTATACCTGCTTAACCTATTCACAACATAAGCAATGGTGTCGTACAATTCATCAAATACATCAAACTTCTTATGACTCTCGAGTATTCAAGTTGGTTAACTCCTAAACCCTTATTCTTCATGAAATGACACTTAGAATCATAAGGAGTCAAACTGATTATATTTCTTAAGTATGGATTCAGCATAATGAGACTGACTCTGACTATAGCCATCAAAAGTTTTTCTAATCTTCATCCCTAATATGACATCAACGGGGCCTAAGAATTTCATGTCAAAGTTCCCATTCAATAATTTCTTAGTGGAACTAATAACATCCATGTTTGTACCTAGTATAAGAAGAACTTTGTGCATGGTATACACGCATATGCATGGGTCGAAACATGTATTTTTCGCCCCACCCGCTCCACCCACATTGTTTTACAACATATCCATAATAATATGGTTATATAGTGGAACTCCTTATCTATTGTACTCAATGTGGGACTAAAGAGAGATTCATTCACTCATAAAATGATCAAGTATCCTTGGGCCCATAGGTCACTAGATCAAACCAGACCAAGACCAAAACATTTTTTATTAAAAGCTCATTTTTCTACAACAATCCCCCACATGAATGAAATCTCTGAAAAAATAAAAAATCAGAGTAAGGAAAATACCATTTAGGCAAAGGTGTCCATGAGGTCTTGAACCCTTACTTAGTGAGAAGTTACCAGAACTACTTGCTAAAGAGTGAACCTAGTCTTGAACTGATAGCGTTTGGTGTAATTCGCGACAACAACCACGCATGATATTATCCTTGCGTTGCTAAGTTCGTGTTGTTTTGTCCAATTTGGCCCTGGACATATCCTGTTTCTCAGAATGCTCTAGAGAATAGTCTCAATTCTCATTAGAAGCGGCCCCACTTCCATATTCAGATAGGTGAGTTCCATCAAGAGTGTTTACTGCTACACCCCACTTCAATCTTAAATTGAAACTATGAAACTCATTAAGACTTATTTAAAAGTCATCCTCCACATGCAGTCACACTATCATATCAACACCATAGGGAAAGGACAGAATTCTCTAATGGTGTTTACCTTTACCTACCACAAATTAATTGTCTCATTCAAAACCTTGATCTTGGAATCTCCAATCAACAAGGTTGAGTATTCTTCATGGAAAGTTTAATTATTGAGCCTAAGCCCCATCCCCCTCGATGCTTTACTAACTATCTCCTTGGAAAAACCTTTCGTCAAAGGGTCCGCGATATTCTCCTTGGACCTTGTCCAATCTATGTAAATAATGCCTGTTGAGATTAGTATTTTCAAAGAATCATTTCTTCTACGCATATGTATAGACTTTCCATTGTAGAAGCTATTCTTAGCTCTACCTATTGCAGATTTGATGTCGCAATGTATAGATATAGCTGGCACAGGCCTATGACTGACAGGAATATCTTCTAAAAAGTTTCTTAGCCATTCGGCCTCGTCTCCTTCTTTATCTAACGCAATAAACTCTGATTCCATAGTGGAACGAGCTATACATGTCTATTTGGAACTCTTCCAAGATACTGACGCACCTGCTAGTGTGAATATATATCCACTCGTAGACTTATACTCCTCTGAGTCTGCAATCCAGTTTGCATCGCAAAATCTCTCAAGGACGGCAGGGTACCCTTCGTAATTCAAACAAAAGGTCGTTGTGAACTTTAAGTACCTCAGCACTCTAATAAGTGCATACCAATGCATCTTCCCTGGATTACAAGTATACCTGCTTAACCTACTCACAGCATAAGCAATGTCTGGTCTCATACAATTCATAAAATATATCAGACTTCCTATGACTCTCGAGAATTCAAGTTGGTTAACTCCTACACCCTTATTCTTCATGAGATGACACTTAGAATCATATGGAGTACAAACGGGTTTACAGTCAAACTGATTATATTTCTTAAGTATGGATTCAAACATAATGAGACTGACTCTGACTATAGCCATCAAAAGTTTTTCTAATCTTCATCCCTAATATGACATCAACGGGGCTAAGAATTTCATGTCAAAGTTCTCATTCAACAGTTTCTTAGTGGAATTAATAACATCCATGTTTGTACCTAGTATAAAAATAACTTGGTGCATGGTATACGCGCATATGCATGGGTCGAAACATGTATTTTTCGCCCCACCCGCTCCACCCACATTGTTTTACAACATATCCACAAGAATATGGTTGTATAGTGGAACTCCTTCTCTATTGTACCCAATGCGGGACTAAAGAGATATTCATTCACTCATAAAATGAGCAAGTATCCTTGGACCCATAGGTCACTAGATCAAACCACACCAAGACCAAAATATTTTTCTTTAAAAGCTCATTTTTCTCCAACAATCCCCCACATGAATGAAATCTCGTAAAAAATGAAAAATTAGAGTAAAGAAGATACCATTTAGGCAAAGGTGTCCATGAGGTCTTGAACCCTTACTTAGTGAGAAGTTACCGGAACTACTTTCAAAACAAGAACCTAGTCTTGAACTGATAGCATTTGGTGTAATTCGCGACAACAACCACGCATGATATTCTCCCGGCGTTTCTAAGTTTGTGTCGTTTTGTGCAATTTGGCCCTGGACATATCCTGTTTCTCAGAATGCTCTGGAGAATCGGCTCAATTCTCATGAGAGGCGGCCCCACTTCCACATTCAGATAGGTGAGTTCCATCAAGAGTGTTTACTGCTATACCCCACTTCAATCTTAAATAGAAACTATAGAACTCATTAAGACTTATATAAAAGTCATCCTCCACATACAGTCACACTATCACATCAACACCATAGGGAAGGGACAAAGAATGAAATTCTTTGATGGTGTTTAACTTTACCTACCACAAATTAGTTGTCTAATTCGAAACCTTGATCTTGGAATCTCCAATCAGCAAGGTTGAGTATCCTTCATGGCAAGTTTAATTATTGGGCCTAAGCCGCATCCCCCTTGATGCTTTACTAACTATCTCCTTGGACAAACCTTTCATCAAGGGGTCCGTGATATTCTCCTTGGACCTTCTCCAATCTATGGAAATAACGCCTGTTGAGATAAGTATTTTCAAAGAATCATGTCTTCTACGCATATGTATATACTTTCCATTGTACAAGCTATTCTTAGCTCTACCTATTGCAGATTTGATGTCGCAATGTATAGATATAGCTGGCACAGGCCTATTCCAGAGCGGAATATCTTCTAAAATGTTTCTTAGCCATTTGGCCTCGTCTCCTGCTTTATCAAACGCAATAAACTCGATTCCATAGTGGAACAAGCTATACATGTCCTGTTTGGAACTCTTCTAAGATACAGACGCCTTTTTGCTAGAGTGAATAAATATCCACTCGTAGACTTAGACTCCTCTGAGTCTGCTATCCAGTTTGCATCGCAAAATCCCTCAAGGACGGCAGGGTACCCTTCGTAATTCAATCAAAAGGTCATTGTGAACTTTAAGTACCTCAGCACTCTAATAAGTACATCCCAATGCATCTACCCTGGATTACAAGTATACCTGCTTAACCTATTCACAACATAAGCAATGGTGTCGTACAATTCATCAAATACATCAAACTTCTTATGACTCTCGAGTATTCAAGTTGGTTAACTCCTAAACCCTTATTCTTCATGAAATGACACTTAGAATCATAAGGAGTCAAACTGATTATATTTCTTAAGTATGGATTCAGCATAATGAGACTGACTCTGACTATAGCCATCAAAAGTTTTTCTAATCTTCATCCCTAATATGACATCAACGGGGCCTAAGAATTACATGTCAAAGTTCCCATTCAATAATTTCTTAGTGGAACTAATAACATCCATGTTTGTACCTAGTATAAGAAGAACTTTGTGCATGGTATACGCGCATATGCATGGGTCGAAACATGTATTTTTCGCCCCACCCGCTCCACCCACATTGTTTTACAACATATCCAAAAGAATATGGTTATATAGTTGAACTCCTTCTTTATTGTACCCAATGTGGGACTAAATAGAGAATCATTCACTCATCAAATGAGCAAGTATCCTTGGACCCATAGGTCACTAGATCAAACCACACCAAGATCAAAATATTTTCTATTAAAATCTCATTTTTCTCCAACAATCCCCCACATGAATGAAATCACGGAAAAAACGAAAAACCAGAGTAAGGAAATACCATTTAGGAAAAGGTGTCCATGAGGTCTTGAACCCTTACTTAGTGAAAAGTTATCGGAACTACTTGCCAAAGAGTGAACCTAGTATTGAAATGATAGTGTTTGGTGTAATTCTCTTCAACAACCACGCATGATATTCTCCTGGCATTTCTAAGTTCGTGTCGTTTTGTCCAATTTGGCCCTGGACATATCCTGTTTCTCAGAATGCTCTAGAGAATCGGCTCAATTCTCATAAAAGGCGGCCCCACTTGCACATTCAGATAGGTGAGTTCCATCAAGAGTGTTTACTGCTACACCCCACTTCAATCTTAAATTGAAACTATGGAACTCATTAAGACTTATTAAAAGTCATCCTACACATGCAGTCACACTAACACATCAACACCATAGGGAAGTGACAGAGAATGAAATTCTCTGATGGTGTTTACCTTTACCTACCACAAATTAGTTGTCTCATTCAAAACCTTGATCTTGGAATCTCCAATCAGCAAGGTTGAATATCCTTCATGGCAAGTTTAATTATTGAGCCTAAGCCCCATGCCCCTCGATACTTTACTAACTATATCCTTGGACAAACCTTTTGTCAAAGGGTCCGCGATATTCTCCTTGGACCTTGTCCAATCTATAGAAATAACGCCTGTTGAGATTAGTATTTTCAAAGAATCATGTCTTCTATGCATATGTATAGACTTTCCATTGTAGAAGTTATTCTTAGCTCTACCTATTGCAGATATGATGTTGAAATGTATAGATATAGCTGGCACAGGCCTATGCCAGAGAGGAATATCTTCTAAAAAGTTTCTTAGTTATTCGGCCTCGTATCCTGCTTTATCTAACGCAATAAACTCCGATTCCATAGTGGAACGAGCTATACATGTCTGTTTGGAACTCTTTCAAGATACAAACGCACCTGCTAGAGTGAATACATATCCACTCGTAGACTAAGACTCCTCTGAGTCGGTTTCCTCTCAGATGGATTTATACTCATCCGATGCTTTTGTGGAGAACTACTGGTGTCAGTAGTCATTTGATGTGTTCGATGGCTTTGGAGTTGGCATTTTTAGGTCTCGGAAAGCTCTCAGGGGTCCTCGGCTCATGAAAGATTTGGATCCTCCTTTTGCTTGCAATGCCACACTTCGCAAGACTCATGATCCCAAATGGTTTTTAGTTCCTTTTCACATCGTGGGTTCTTATATTTTTGGTTGGGACGAGCTTGGCAACGTCCTTCCTTGGATCATTAAGATGCATAGGCATATGCCACCTTATAGGCCGTGGAAGCTTAAGTGGGTTCCGCCTCGCAGACGCTCCTCTCAGACTCCTCGAGCTATTAAGGATGCCAAGGTATAAAATACTATCTTAGTGCTTCATATATATACCTTGCCCTGTTTTATGCCTTAGCATTCGATATTATTCTATTTATGATAGAGGAAAAGGGTTGTTGATGGTTCTGGGACATCTACCGCTCCTGTGGGAGTTGCAGAGCATGATATGGAAGTTGATATTGGTGCTTTATTTGGTAAGAATGAAGTGGTGGACCTTGGCGATGCATTCTTTGATGATCTTGACCAAGCCTTGTTGGATGACACTACTATCGCATCGGATGTGAGTCTGCCCCAGGCGAGTAATCTCGATGACAAGGGTGCTCTTCCTAATACTGGTGCTCATGTTGGGGGTGACGTTGGTGATATTGTTCCCATGGTTGCAAGTGGTGGTGGTGCTCCTGGCGTACCAATTACTTTTGCTGGTGGGTTTCCTTCTGCTCAAGCGGCTCATTCTAGTGCATCTTCCACTGTCTTTGGTGGAGGATCCGAGGCGATGAAAATGCTATGCTCGGATCAGTATTCTCGGTTGAATGAGGACGAGCAGGCTCGTATTTTAACTTTTTTTTCCTAAGTCCGCTCAGCAGCAGCTTGTCACTACAAGAAAATTGAGCTTTAGGGACTACTTGGATTCGGTTGGTACAGGGCCAGTTTTAGTGTTTAGAGATATGTAGCAACCAACATGGCAACAGATATGCTTTGTGGCTGAAGGCTTATTTGCTAGAGACCTGTACCAACCATGTCGTTGGAATAGATATCTTTCAACTACTATGAAGCGACTCAAGTTGAGGTTGCCATAAACATTCATTAACCATTAGCTCTAGTTGGTAAAGCACATAAATCATTCGTCGCTGAAATATTTTAACCCATACAAATATTGGTGGCTCAAGACTTAAACATTGTTGGTAGAGGTTGCCATTATACAACGTTTTCAGCCGCTAAAGGGTTTAACTGTCTTAATCTTAGTTGGTGAGGGTGCTGGTGAAGGGTTGGAGCCGCTGTATTTCTCGATGGAAGAGAGTTTCCTTCCACTGAATTTTAGTTGCTTAAGGATTTAAGCTTACGTAATGTGTGTTGGAAGAGAATTTCACCATCTTCTTTGTAGTTGGCTCAAGGGTTATGCCACCACCTTTTTGTTGGTCAAGGTTTCTAGACACCGGTTTTTTGGTTGCATCAAGTGTTACCTTTGAGTTGGTGAAAAGTTATACACACGGTTAATCGAGTAAGCTTACGGGTTTGACCCATTACAAACCAGTCGGTCAAGGTGCTATTATTGTTGCTCAAAGGCTTGTCCACGTCCACATATTTGAGTTGCTAGAGAGTAGTTTCTCGAGAATATCATGAGAAAATAAACATAAACTTCATTTTGATAATAATATTGAACTCATTTAACATTCAAATATCCAAAATATATTCAAAACATCAACTAAAATATATAGAGGGCACATGACCTTGGCCGTGATTGAGAAATGGCAGAGAGTCTGGATCTTTATTTAGCTATGCTCTCACTAGGTATCTGAAAGAACACCTTCCCATGGTGTAGGGATCATCTGCTTCAGTGTTCTCTGCAACAGCAATAAGATGGGCACTCGAGCATTGGTTTAACTAATGCACATACACCCCCACGAAGTTCCCCACGTGCTGAAGTTATTTACGGCAAAACACAAGTACCACTTGCAGAACACTTGCCTACACAAATTCATGGTAAGAACAGAACATTTCAAGATCAGTTGTCTTATCATGCTGATTTGCATCTGTTAGAGAACCAAAAAGCATTAGAAGTTTTTTTATCATTTGAGTAATGCTTTAAAGAGACGACTCACATAGACTACGAAATTCAGAATTGGATCAGTTGCTCCAGATAAAGCTTAAAAATCCAATGAGCAAGCAATTGATCTGCATTTGCAAATGTACCAATTGAAACTTTCGGCTTGAACCAGGGCTTCATCCCCATGAAACTTTTCCCTCCTTGTTGATCTTATTTAGACCTTCAACATCCATGTACTCCAGACTGATCGATGTTCTCACCTGTAATTTGAAACAAGCAAAGTACTATTATACAACCACAGATTCAATGAGGAACTAAGTACATAGATTTAAACAACAACAAAAAGTGGGAATTGAACCGATGGCTGCAACATTTGACTTATTTGAAGCATCTTCTTGCACCATAGGCCCAGCAGGCTCACAATTGCCGAACTTCAATTTGCATTGGTTGAACTTGAGGAGGCTCCTCAACCTCTTCCCTGCACAACTACCTCTTCCTAATTGTTCAGATGACGATAATGAACTTCAACACCATTACTCGGCTTATCCGCAATAGGTGCTATAGTATCTAGCACGGCGAGATCAGGGACATGAGAGGGTTCTTTCTTATTGCTAAACCAATGACATTATATTTGGTTACTAGCTAATTAGACAAGACAGTAAAGAGATAGCAACACACACAATTAAACAAGGCTTCAGAATCCACCGGTCCCAAAAGACTCGATCTAATGTTAAGTCACTATTAGATACTAATAATACAAACAAAAGAAACATCAAAGAGAACATGAAAACAAAAAATTTGATACATACGTGCAGAACAGAGCAAGGCAAAGACTTAGTAAAGCTGAATGTAAATTGTTAAACAAGTTCAATATTTATAAGGTAGCACATAATGTGAGTTGAGGTATGCAAGCACGGATGGTAAAACAAATCAAGCTGGTAATGTAGGAATATAAGCATTCATGCAAGTTAGATTTATGCTACAAAGTACCGAGAGGAATAGAAGCATTCATACCGCGAATTTTAATGTGGATAAGACAAAGGGAGCCTTATATAGTTTTAAATCATAACAAGAAGTTGAGATCATAAGATAAAAGGTAATCAAAGTTAAAGATCATCTCAAATAAATTGAAACTGGAGTTGTGACATCAATTTCAACTCTTTAGAATATGGAAGTACCTTGACTGAGCTCATTAATAATTTGTCGAACCTCCTGCCCAAATCCACCAAGGAATGCGAATCCAAGACAAAGTCTACAAAAAAAAAAAAAAAATGACCTGTAAGCATTACCAGTATCTTCCTTGGCATAGTTAACAATCACATACACTAGTAACCTCACACATCCTCTGTCCAAGACCAAACTATAATAATTGCTGCTACTTACATACAGGGAACATATACCTTAAGATGACATTTTCTGGAACCAGGTTGATTTCCTTGGGGTTGCAACGCCTACATGTATCGGCCTACTAGAACAAAAAACACTGTTCATTTCTGCAAATAACGTGGTCCTCTCATTATCCTCCCCGAACCTAACAGACAGGTATGTACATGCGAAAGTTTTCTGCAATAATGTATCTATAACATCATAATCCAAATCTTCTACATATATAGAACGTTCAGAACCAACATCTGAACGCTTATCTCTCATGCTAAATGAGCCTAGTTCAATCTAAAGGTTATTCTGTATTGAGGAGCCATTATAGGTCTGCAAAACTTCCTCAGCCGCTGCACGTGTACAGAACACACCAAATCCATATCCTTTGGACGCGACCTACATTTTTCATGAAACCAATATCAGAAAAATAAGGAGCACATTTCGAAACAAAACTATGCCTGCATGCGAGCTTAGATCTTTTCTTCTTCCAATTCCACCCAGACATAGCAATGCCAGGTGTCGCTTAGCCTAATAAGAACATGAACAATTACTTTAAGATAAAACTGGTAGGTTGTATACTAAAAAGTAGCCTGAACCCCACATCTGAAAGAGCTATTATACAAGGTACATTTATGAGCTATTATAAAGGTACTTTGTATGATATGAGTATACCAATTTGTGTTCCAACTCAGAACTTGGCTTCTAAACATAAAAATCAGGGAACTTATCCATGAAAGAAAAATGACAACACTGAACAATTAGCAGGAAATGAAAATCTTACACTTACAGAATTGGTACTGCAATGGTCTTTTAATATTTTGTAAGCATTTCTGCTGTAGATCCACATTTATGGTCACCAGCTGCAAGGCAGAGGACATCAACACACTGAGATACTGAATAAAAAGCCTGTTTTGCAAGGCCACCAGACTGTGGAGACGGTTTGTTACTTGAAAGAAGAGATTCTAGTAAAGCATCAAAGCTTGTGTTTGCTGAATGGACCAAGGCAGCAAAAAGCAAAAAAAAACTTTGCAGGGCCTGCACAACAGAAGGGAAGCATTTCATGAAGTGATCAATAAATAAGGAACTCTTTTAAGTTCTTACCTTCACCGCAGTGAGTCTAGTTATGTCATTACCCATACGATCAATAAGAACAGGAAGGCATACAGGTAATTCTGCTTGGAGGTTATCACCAAATGTTGAAATGACGAGGCCCATAACACCACAGATTACTCAAACAATCCTTTTCCGTAAAGCAAGTCAGATGAAGCTACAAACTTAATCAAATTCAGCAAAGGCAAGCAAATAAATAAAGCCAAAATATGAAGCAACTTGGCTTCTTATAGGTATTCAATTAAGCATAATAAAACACTTTAACTTATGCTAATAAGAATTGCAGCAAGTTCCGAATCCTAACGAAGATTCAAATTTAATCTAATTACCTTTTCATAAACTCCAGAATTAGATTTTATAATTGATCACTACAATTCAATACTTTCATATCCCTAAACGAATCAATAAGCTAAACACATTTTTACTTTATAAAACAAATTTTTCCACAATCTTCTACATAATACATACAAGTAAACCTAGGATAAAAAATCTCATAAACACAAAACATAAACTGAAAAATAAAAGAAACCCAATCTTCATCTCATGTTTAAATAATACCAAAACAAAGAAATTAAATCCTAGAGATATGAAGAAAACTAAAATATAAATTGAGATTAACAACATACCATGTTTTAAAAAACAGCATGAAATCCAATACAAGAAACATAAAAATTGAAAATTACAAAGAGATTTAATCTACATAAGAAATCAAGCTCACAAAACCGAGTTATTAAAATTCAAATCAAATAAAAGTGGTGGAGAATTTATACCTGAAGAAGTTCAAGAAATCCAACTGAGGCTGATTTTTCGTCTTCTAAAAACTCCTACAATAAAAACCAAAAGAGATTTCAAACCCTAACAACAAACAAAATCAACAATAACAAAGAGAGAAAAGGGGGAAAATTACATTTAAAGCGTAACTTTAGTTCCAATAAGAAGAACTACAAACAATAAAGATGAAAAAGGAAATGGTTAAGAAGACTGGTTTTGAGTTGAGATTGAAGAAAATGGTTTTAAATCGAACATAGTGATACAAATAGATCTGGAGTGAAGAAGGAAATAGTTTTTCTTCCTGGTTCATGGTGTAGTGTTCTTTTTCATGAAGATCTGTTAGTTTCTGTAAGAAATCCAATGGATATGGAGGTAAGAAATTTTTCTTCGGAGGCAGAAAAAGGTTGAGGAAGAAGAGGAGAGGGGACTCGCATGGAAATGGAAGACGAAGCAGCAGAAAGATAAGGTTTGACTAGTTTTAGTTAAGATAAGGGTGGGACTCGCAGCCGTTGGATCAATGACGAGACCCGATCTCCAAAATATCCACTAGGGTAAGGCTAAGTCTTATGGGCTAGATATCTAGCTGCTAGATTGGCCATCCACGTCAGCCTGGGCAACGTCCTAAGTCTTATGGGCTAGATATCTAGCTGCTAGATTGGCCATCCACGTCATCTGTGAGCGCCGAACCATTCAGCGTTTTTCTGAGCGCCGAACCATTCGGCGTTTTAGTTAGTTTTTGAGCGCCGAACCATTCAGCGCTTAAATCTCAACCGTTAGATTTTTGTGATTTTTGTGAGCGCCGAACCATTCAGCATTTTGAGCACTTTTTGAGCGCCGCACTATTCAGCATTTCAATCTCGCTGATAGTTGGACTGCGAGCAAATGCTAGGAGAGAGAAGTAGCCAGATTGAGTGTTAACTTTTTTCCCACACTTTTTTCATGATTTGCAACATTTTTTGGCCAATCTAGCAGTCCAATCTAGCCCATAGGGGTTAGCCTAACACTGTCTAGCTACATATCTTTGTCTAAGTCAATAAAAATCCTGATACAACCGTAGTTTGACTTTAGTCAAACGACGCTTTCAGATCGGCTAAATAATGCCATATCTACGTTCGTGTTGTTCCATTATGTTAAAAACGAAATCAAACTAAAGAGTTCATAACAACCAGCCATGGTGCATCAATTACCTCGACCATGATCTATGGATGCTTGAAGACCCTAATAACCTGCAGTACAATAATGTATTCATATCTCAGTAACATAGGAACAAAATAAGCCCTTGTAATAAGAAAATTTTTCCAATGCCGCAATTTTCAAGTAGCTAATGCTAAGGAGTGACATACTTTCCTGAAGCATATGTAATGAAGCCCTTGTAGTAAGAAAATAATCCATGTAGTTAGAATAATTCTTTGTTATTTAATGAATCATAAGCATATGATTATCTATGCCTTAAATAGATAGCTAATGCTAAGGAGTGACATACTTTCCTGAGGTTGAGTCATCAATATGACACGTGATTGTATCACATCTTTGAGGAAGCTACAACTCATTGATTAAAAAAAATAGGTTTATACACCTAGGGATTCATATACAATTATGAGGTGGATTTGAAGCATTCATTTCTCTGTATTTGGTTTAATCTTGTTTTGTTAGTATAGTCATGCATCTTGGTCATCCGACTATCCATTAGTTCAAAATTATTATTCGTCGGCATGCACTCTGGGTTCAGTCCCAAATAACTCAGTATACATAATAATTTCATATTAGAATCCACTTTTGTTAGTGGAATCATACTCATGTTGATGTAATAGAATCCACTTTTGTTAAGGTGATGCATTTATATCATTTAGATGCTCTAGCGACAAACTCGCCAAGACAAATTTTGTTTCAAAAGAAGAAACTTTTCAAACGATGCTCTAGCGATAAACTCGCCAAGATAAATTTTAATTATTTCAAAAGAAGAAACTTTTCAAACTCTAATATCCTTTGCGTACTTAATAAACCATGAAACTTGGTAGTTATCATATCCTGGTGGCTGAAAGCTACTAACCGCACAAACAAACTAATGTTTTGGTACAAGTGTCTACCAAAAGATTGATTTGGTGGCTACACATAGTGTCTTGAAGTACTTACCTTCTACTGTACTTTGTAGTTGTCACACTCTCGTGGTTGAAAGCTACTAACAACGCCAAAAAATTAATGGTTGGTTGAGGTGTCTACCAACAGGTTGTTTCGTGGGTAATATGAGTGGCAAAAGATATGTACCTTTTAGGGTACATTTTGGTTAGCCATACATGATGGTTGGAGGCTAATAACAACAAATATGATATTTCGGTTGTTAAGTTGTTCATGCTAAATCCTTCCACCCATTATCGTTGCTGGAAAACTTGTGGTTAGACATTTCCTCCCACTAGAGTTGTTTTTAGTTACAAATAATTGTTGCTGAAGAATTTCACTAACTATAGTTGGTAAGAAAATAGTCGCTAAAGCCAAGTTTTCTTGTAGTGTGTGCATGCAGTATGTATTCAATACTTATTTTAATTATTGGTGTCTGTGGATGCCCCAGTTTAACTGGTGATGTTGACTGATTTACTAGAGCAAAAATTGTAGGACTGGTATGACGTCCGAGACTCGAGTCGCTAGGAGGCATCCAGGGCTGCTGAGAAGGAGATCCGAAACCTGCGCTCTACTGTGGAAATGGCTAAGTAGGAAGATTTATCCTTTCGTCTGGATAAGAAAGAGTTGGAAGGTATTTATTTGCTCCTTCGTCTGAGTTTTTTTCCTCATAATAGGTTTTAGACTTCTGAATTATCCCCTCTATTGGTAGCCATGGTCAAACGTTTGGAGGAGGAGATAGATAATACTGGTCATAGGCATGCTAGGGAACGTACAAGTCTTAAACTCGATGTGACTTCTCTCCAGTGCAAGATTGACTCCTTGTAAAATGAAAATGTACAACTTCGAAAGGATGTGGATGTACACCGAGATCGTATCATTGAGCTTCGTACGTTGTTAGACAAAGCTAAGCAGGTGGTTGTGGATCGCTCAGATAAGATAAAGCTCCTCCGAAATCAGAAGGATGGGCTGATTTAGTGGCAGTCCGATCATATGCCCAAGCTGGTGCAGGCATAGGATGATAGAGAAGAGTTGATGCGTCTGAAGCGAGATTTTATTCATCTTGAGAGAGAGCGTGATAGACACATGTTATTGAGCCCGGCCGGTGATGTAGCCATAATTCCTGCTGAAGCGCAAATTAGTGTTTTAGATACTCAAAAGATCCAATTAGAGCAGGACTTAGCTGCCGTTTTAATTGAACACGAACGTTGCTTAATGTTGGTTTTGCGTATTCCTTTTTTGCGGTATTTGTATTGAACTGACTGTCTCCATTTGTTTATCTTGCAGAGGCTCATAAACGTAATGTAGAGTTGGAGAGGCAGTTAGAGGAAGAGAGAGTGGCAAGGCGGAGCCTTGATGAGGAGCTCAATGAATTGGTGAACGATCATGAAGATGAGATGGAAGCTGAACGTGCTGACAAGGATGAAAAGTTGAGCAATATCCACGTGGAGTATAAAGCTATGATAACCAATGCCTGCAAAGATGTCGTCCTTCGTGAGCGTCAATGAGTTGCTGCAGCTGCTGCTGCTAATTCTGCGGTTCAGCCTCCGCCTGTCGAGCCCGTGCCCGAGCAAGTTGCTCCAGATTTTTTGAGGGCGAGGATCGGATAGAAACTGATCATGGCGCTATTGATGGTGGCCAGGTTTAAGTTCGTCAGTTCGCTTACTCGTATAAGTTTTTCCCTATAAGAAATTTTTATGTCTCCTTTTGGTTTTGAATTTCATGGTGTGATGTGTAGAAAGACATTATCTGGAAAGTCCTCGTTCTCTTTGCGAGGCAGCATTTTGATTATTTGGATTAGTTAGTATGTTAACTAAGTCATCTTTTGTAGTGGAGGCATTATTTCTCTAATCGTACTTTTGTAAGTCCTCATGTTTGGGAGGCAAAGATATTTTATTTTGCAGCATATGAATGGCAATTTTCTTTGTTAAATTATTGTCATATGATATTTTGATCTTTGGTGGCTCCGGGGAGATTTTGTGCATGCCGTTGATCCAACCATGGGTGACAAAGCCTAGGAGTGATCAATTCCTTAACTGGATAGGTCATCTGTTACGGTGTTGGATTTTGAGTATCGCACATTTTCCTTCTCGCCTTTGTTCTGATGCCTTCATGGGATTGTTTGTTTTTAATAGTGCCCAGTTTTAGGTTACACCTGCTCCATGATTATGTGATCAATTGTATGAATTCACTTGCTTGTTAATCATTATTTTGGATGGCAATATCTCGGTCAAGTGATTCTTACCTTAGACAAAAGTAAGTACCTTGATTCAGGATATCTCCTGTTATGGCAGGATATCATCCGATTCGTGATCGTGAAGGCATTACCTTATGTCTATCTCCGTCTTAGGTAGCTTAGGGTGTCCCCCGCTTCATCTTGCTTTAGTGGGCTAGATGGCATTGCCTTAGGTCTGTGTCCGTCTCGGGCAGCTTAGGTATTTTACCCGCATCATTCGTTGTAGAATAAAAGGTGTGGCTAGCACCGTGCCATGATCTTTATGGGTTTCGTTATAATGCAAGTATGGTATGATTATTCTATATGCAAGTGCAAGAAAAGATAAAGCAAAAAATTTAAAAAAAAAAAAAAAAAAAAAAAAAAAAAAAAGAAAAAATAAACTTAAAAAATCACAGTAAATGAAGTGAACACACAAAAAGATTAATTTTATTATTCTCAAAGGGTTTATGAGCCCTTAGTACTTTCAGGTAAGGTATCATGACCTTTTACAAGTAGGGATTCGAGTCCCATTTTCATAATTTATCTTCCTAAGCGATAAGCTGTTTAAGCATTGTATTGCTTGAGGTATTTGATGTTCTAGGGGAGCTCTAGTTCTTCCCCATTGGGTTTGATCAATATGTATGCCCCATCACCTACCTTAGCGATGATTGTAAGTGGTCCTTCCCAGATGGGAGCAAATTTTCCCAACTCGCGCTGGTATGGCGGGATTCCGTGCCAGACTTTATCACCTGGGATTAATTGTCTCTTATGGTCATGCCGACTACATGTTCCGACTTTCCTCCAATGGTAATAACTTGATCTATGGGAAGCCTTTTCTTGGTTTTCCTCAAGATCGTCTATCTTGGCGAGCATTATGCTTGAGGTTGAGTTCTTGTCTCGAATTTTGGTTTGAGTTACTGAGATCATTGTCTCTTCTTCCTTGGCAAGAGTGAAGGGAGTCGTCCCTGCTGTTTCTCTTTGGGTGGTTCGATGACTCCATAAATATTATATAATCGTGCACACCAGTTAGGCTTATCTCCATCTAATTTCTTTCTGATCATGTCAGTGGTGGTCTTGTTGGTGACCTTTTTATGATCATGGCTTTCAAGGTAGATGGGTGGATACTTCCTTCCTCTGAATTTGGGTCAACCAGGGAGGAGATCAGTATGTTCCCCTTGGGGTTGGGTATCATCGACTGATGCGATGAGAGCTGGGATATCTAAGCGATACATGATATGTTTAGAGAGAAATTTAAAGACCTCGTTTTCATTGACGTGTCCGAGGGTTGAGGCCTCTACCCATCTTGTGTGGTAGTCCTCTCTGATGGTTAAGTATTTTCTTTGTCCTGTTTCAGTTCGTAGGGGACCAACGATGTCGATACCCCACTTGGTGAATGGACAAGGGCTTAAAACATATTCCAAACTTACGGAGGTGACATGCTTAGGTTCTTGATGCTTTAAGCATGGTTTTATCATCTGCTTCAAATCTTTGTTCGTGCGTGGCCAGGAGTGTCCTTGGAACATGGATTTGCGAGTTAAGAATTTCTAACCTTGTCCTAGGGTGTTATAACCCGAGTATAGGTCCATCAGGGATGATAGTTCACATCCAGCTGCTGCTTCTATGAGTTGATCGATATTAGGGAGTGGTATTCGCACCTTTTGCTTCATAGGCCTGTGCTCAAAATATGTTCTCAACCAATCATAATAGACTTTTGGATTTTTTCTAATCATACCTCCCACATGGCGTGTGAAGGCATTAGAGTGTTTTGTGAGCACTCGTACCAGTTTTTTCTCCTTCTTTTTGTCAAGGGGTGTCAACTTCTGAATGGAAGCTGGACTCATGCTCTCCAATATCGGAGAGGTTCTGTGATTGCTACAAGGATTCTGTATGCGAATTCGAGATTTGGACAGTTTCCGAGGATGGAGCATCGTCCGAGCGCCTGCCTTCGCTTGTTATTATATGTAATCGTGGGTTTCAGCTTAGCTGTTAGCGTCCTTAGCCCTTCTTTTCTGCGCCTTTTAGGAGTTTACTCTGTTCTCACCATTTTGTACATCCATGTTGTAACAGTACTTGGCCTCGCCGGAGTCTCCAAGGATGTATGTGATCTCGTTCAGTGTTGGAAACCTTAGCCTCTAGTGATAGGTCGAGGTGACTCCCTTGATCCCATGAACACAGGATCGCCCAAAAATTTCCGTGTAGGGGGAAAGTACATCTACTACACAGAAAGTAGTTAGGGTAAGGATTTTTCCTACCCGAATTTCTAGGGTGACCTCGCCCCTTGGGAGGGTCGATGAGCCATTGAAGCCAAATATATTTTAATTTGATGGTATTAGGCACTCGTGTCTAAGACCCATTTGTTTGAATGTTTCATAAAATAAAATCTCGACGGAACTTCCGCCATCAATTAAAATCTTAGGCATGGCCCATGGAAATGCCTTAGGTTTTTCTTCCTCTCCCTCGTGTTCGGGGAGTGCAATAGCCAACGTGACCACTAGTGGGTCGTTATGGTTTCGTCCTCCATCAGGTGACTCAGAGGCTGAGAAGCCGATAAGTATTTGCATCCACTCCTGCATGGGAGGTTTTATTGCTATACCAAGACTTCGTCACCTTCAAAGTTTCGTTTGTGAATTCGTTTTGTGATATTTCCTTTAGGTACGAGAGATGTGATAGCTAAGTGGGATATCGTATTGCATCCAAAGTACTGTGCTTCACGAGGAATTTCCACACGATGTACGGGTGCACCGACGGCTGGTTGAATCGCTGGTTGCACGATGTACTCCGAAAGCTTGCCTTCATCGACCATATCCTGCACCATTTTCTTAAAGTCTTTGCACGAGTCTGTCGTGTGACTATGGAATTGGTGGAATTCACAAAAAAATGTTCTATTTTTAGCCCGCTCGGGCTGCTGTCCTCTGTTCCATGGATAGGTAATCTTTTATTTTCCATCGACTTCTTAATGATCTCGGATATGAGAGCGTTTAACTTCGTGTAGACAAGGTCTACAAATTTTCCTTTCTTTTGTTGGGCTTGGTCTCACCCTTTCCATCCTCCACTCCAATATTTATCAAACTAGGTGGATCCGTTGTTGGATCGCCTTGCTCCTTGGGATGGCGCCTGAGGGTTCTGTGGCTCCTCCACATTTGCTCCTTTACTGGTTCCTTTTACCAGTTTGTCATAAGTACCATCTTGGAGTTCTTTAAGGTCCACATAGTCCTCTTGTAACTCTATCAATTTTCCTAGATTGGGTGGCATGATTTCGTACAGGCGGACAAATATGGGATCTATCTTTCTTAGACTATTTTTGAAGCCCAAGATCGCGTAAGTCTCTGGGACTCTTCCGATATCGGCGCGCAATTTTCTCCAGCGAGTTACTAGCGATCGGAGAGACTCATTTGGCCCTCGAGCTAATTGGAACAACATGCCGATCTCTGGTTTAACTCGGTTGTTATGTATGTATGTTTCTAGGGACAATTCTGATAGGTGGTCAAATAACTTAACCGACACCTTTGGTAAGTTATTGAACCACATTAGGGCTTCATCTTTTAGACTAGCGGGAAATTAAGAACCTACACATTACTACGTCGTACTAGTTCCAATGGGTTAGTGTCATTCGGTATGATTGGAGGTGCTCAATTGCATCGTCGGTACCGGTGAAGGGAGCGGTGAATGTTGGAAGCGAGCATTTCCTTGGAAATGGTAGGGCCAATAGATTCTCCGACAAGGGATATTGTCCAGCCTTTTGTACTACTTCCGCCAACTTCTTGCTTTCTTGCCTTCCTGTGGCCTCTCTACATATTGCTTCGAGCTCGCAGAGTCAAGCTTGTAATTGATCATCATTATGCCTTGTTTCGGCCTTCTTCCCTGGGCTCTCTCGGGTGAGAAAGAAATTTCATGATGGCGATATCTTGATCGCCCAGAATCCTCGTCCGACTGTTCAACGTACGATAAAATCTTGGAACGAGTTGACTTCGAGGTCTCCCCTTGTTTGGGATTCGTGGCTGCAAGGTTCTAGGCCTCGCAATTGGCTTTAATTACATCTCCTCTATTCTTTTCTCGTTTATGCTTGGGATCGATGCCTGACGATCCCTCGGATGGGTTGTCCTCCTAGTCTACAATGCCTCGGCTTCCCCTGGGAAAGTGATCCACTATCTCCTCGTTCAAGGTATCATGGATAGGGACTCGCTCGTCGTCTTGAAAGTTTTCGAAAGGATTCTCTTCCTCGGGGATCTCCTCAATGGTAGCGAGTGGCACCTTTCTCTTTCCTTTGCGTTTCAGCCTGCGGTTTCTGCTTTCTAGCCTTCTGTTACGTCTTTCTAGTTTCTTCATTCTCTCATTCTGAGCATCTTGTGCCTTCAGAATGGCTACGATAGTAGTAGTGACATCGCCGAGGGTCGAAGGATCGTCCTCTTAGCCTCATTGTTTACTATTTGCCTTAGCAAACGATTCAACCCTCCTGGTTGAGTTAGATGGATATCGTATGGTCTCTCGAAGGGGTTTCCCTCTACTTCGGAGCTAGAATTATCAGTTAATCCCTCCCGATATTGATTATCGGGTTGTCCCTCTCTGGTGAGTATATCATTTTGCATGATTTTACCTGGCTCCATTACGTCTAGTCCGGCTAGCTGGGCTCCACCAATTTCACCTTGGTTCGTGCAAGAAGATCGCCTCGTCACCATTGCCTTACCTGCGATATATGTAATAATGCATAATTTTTCTCTTCTTTCAGAAAAGTGGGACCCTAGATTTGCAGGTCATGTGCAATTACTAAGTCATAGTTCAGACTGGACAGTTTAGTACATGAAGACTTTTCAGTAAATTTTTGAGACATGTGAAGATGTCAAATCATTCCCTACTTGCATAAAGTTTTAGTGATGGGAAAAAGGTGTTTTGTTTGTCTCTCTTTTTGAGAAAAATACCTCCTCCTACACGTCATACCTTTACTGGGAAAAAACCAAGTTATGACGATTGAGCACACCTTCCCATTTCAGGAAATATTTCTCATCATCTTTAAACTTTTGAATCTAGACAAACTTTGAGTTTGATGAATGATTATGTACTCATTAACCCTTTCCCTTGACTTAGAGTTATATTTCTAAGAAGAAGTTTGTGGATTATCTTGAGTTCCTTTGAAGATGAAGAACATCATGAACAATTTGTTTTTTCGACTTTCATAAGGCAATATTCTCTCTTATGAAGTCTACTCACCAAACTTTCTTCCCATCTCTTTCATGGAGGATATCGTTTGAGCGCCGAAGTGTTTAAAACTCCATTTTCACTATGATATTCAACTCTTCTGAGCACCTTGAGGAAGATATAGGAAATCGTAAAAGAATAAAAAAATCTTAAAGAAAATTAGTGAAAAACATGTAGATCTATTGGTTTGAGGGTCTTCAAGACT
The DNA here is from genome assembly GCA_023531295.1 of Papaver armeniacum. Lineage (NCBI taxonomy): Eukaryota > Viridiplantae > Streptophyta > Magnoliopsida > Ranunculales > Papaveraceae > Papaver > Papaver armeniacum. The sequence continues at coordinate 1,405,689 of JAJJWW010014835.1, read as the reverse complement.
TCACAGATCTTGTGGATCATATTTGAGTCCGAGCTCTACTCATGAATCCTAACATAGTTCTACTCAGTAGTATGAACACTACTTCTCTCATGGAGATTATGAAAATAATATAGAGCTGTTACTAGGGAGGTACAATAGGTCTTCATACCTCCCTGTTTCTAGCGCCAAAATATAGTTGCATCTTTTCTGATGACTATATAAACTACTAAAACATTCAAGATTCAAGATGAACAAGATGAACAAGATGTAAAAAGCATAGAAAGTGAATATTAACACAAGCATATAACGTTGTTCGGCCATGAAGACCTACGTCCATGGAAAATATGATGTTTTCTTTATTGATTATAAGATCTTACCCTTGAAAGAGCTACAAATATCACTTAGATTTCTCACTATGTAACTATCTAGATCTCTCTCAGGAATTTTCTGTAGAAAGACCATCTATTGTTACATAAGTTTTCCATCTCCTTCTACATGGACTGGCATTTATAGGCAATTAGACTCGTGAAGGCCTGGTCTCACCGAGCTGGTGGAGCTATCGTATATCGTCTTTGTTGCTTCGGGTGGATTCTATAGTATCCCTCGTGATGGCTTGCTTGGTTCTCCTTCCGAGTTGTCTCGCTCTGCTCGTCATCGTATAGCTCTTCTTTAGAGAACCTCATGCTGTATCACCTTTAGGTCACGATATAGATCGCCCGAGCCTTCTGCTACGATATAGATTCGTTCTCATCTCTTCTTATCCTTCATTAAATGCAGTCCTTCTTTTTAGACTTGACTGTATGAGAAGATTAGACTACTCCTTACACGCGTCGTTCATGCGACATTGTAGCAGGTGTCTCGATTCAGAAAAACTCACCTTTTTAGAGCATGATTCGATGCTTCTATCTCATCATTTTATCATGGATTCTGAAAAAGCGGATGTTGACATGTGTCCATCGGGTAATTTACCCTCACAGGCTAATTTCAAATGCATATATCCCAACGGCTAGTTTATAACGGCTACTTTGTAACAACTACTTTATATCGAAAACCGGAATTCTATTATTCATAATTCGTAGAAAATCATCGGAGCTCATCTACAACACACATGTACACAAAATAATCATCACAAAATAATCCATTTTATGCCAAAATTCTACAATACATGTATATTGTACGAGACCAACAAAAAAAATTAGTCACATTATCTATCAAACTATAACAAAATAATCAATCAATCCTAGTACAATCTCTCATCCATCAATCCAAAATTATCAATAACAGTACCATATCTAAATCAATAATCATTCATAAACAACAACCTCTTTGATTCAATAAACAAAATATCATAAATTCAATCAACAATGTCTCAAACTATCAAACAACATACAAGGACACATTATAATCAACCTAACATCTCCAATTTAATCATAATCAAACTCAAATTAAATTTAAACCCTAAAATTTGAAACACTCACCTTGGACGATTTTGTTGATGAAACACGAAATTGAAAAAGGCAAATGCTTCACCGGATACTAAGGAACAAACCCATTGAATTTTAGCTCGTGAATCGCACCAGAGGGTCTTCAAATCGAAAGGGGTTGTGGAAAGGAGAAAAATAGAGAAGAAGAAGGAAGAAGAAGAAATGTCGCGGGAGGTCTCGCTCCTGATGACTTAACCCTATGAGTAGCCGTATTAGTCAAGTCATCGAGTTGACTAATACAGCTACTCTGTAGCCATTTGGCACTATTCATACGGCTACTGAGTAGCCGTTTCGTGTAAGGAAGGGATAAGAGGACACCATAGTGAGGTTGCCTTCCTTGTACTATCCCTTCCCTACATTTGAGAGATAGGGAAGGGATGGAGGGTACCATAGTGCTAGCTCTTACCATTTACAAAAGTTGGGGTAGGAATTCCATGGGTCTGCCCTATGCCCAAAACTAGGAAAGCAATACTATTTTTATTTTATTTTTTTCCTCTCCTATTTCCCATCAATCACAAGGTTATAGGTTCAACACTTATTTCTACTCTTTTTTCTGTGCATTTACTCTTATTTCCCCTCATTTTCCCTACAAATCTTAACCTAAACCCCAAACTCTTTTTCCTTTTCTCTTCTCTGCTACAAGAAGAAGGAGAAAGAAGCCGCAAAACGATGTCAATATCAATTTCAAGTGCTCCGGAAGACATCTCTCAAGAGATCTTATTGAGGTTACCAGTGAAATCTCTTTTGAGATCCAAATCCATCAGTAAGTATTTCAATTTCTTAATCCGAAGCTCTAATTTCATCAAGAAGCACCTTAATAATAGCATCCGAAAAACAATGTCACATTGATTTTCCCAAACTATGTTCTCAGGGAAACCCCATTCATTTCATTAAACCCTTTATTATATTCTCCATCTAGTAAACCAGATGGGTTTATGACAAATTCTAGACATTTCTCATTCATAAAATCGGGTTGGAAAATTGATTATTTCTGTGGTTCATCTAATGGATTGTTATGCATATGCTGTATTAATACTTGTGTCAGTGAAGATTTAGATGAGGTAGGTTGTTGCCTTAGTGATGATGATGATGTAGGGAAGCGGTGGTTTCCTAGTTTAAGTCAACTTCCATAAATATAAAATACCTAAATTAACCATGGTTTCCTAGCTGGAGATGGTTTCCTAAACCAAGGAGGCTAATACTTGGGAACCAAGTTTGTGACTCCTATATAAGGAGGTCTAGGCTAAGTGTTTTAGTCATGGAATCCTCAATGTAAATCTCGTAGCGATGTGAGGTATTCATCCCACCTATTGATGTGGTTATGTGAGAGACCTAATGGTGGATGGAATACATCATTATGGTGCTGATAGGATAATTATCGATGTTGGAAGATATGTCGTTATGGAGTATTCATATGGAGATGTTGGTAAGACATCTTGTTGAGGAGAAGATCATCTTGGTGGTGCTGGATTAGATTATTGGTGTTGAGCTAAAGGCGTCCATGGTAATATATATAAGGGTGTGCAGAGAAGATCATCTTGTTGTGGTAGATAATGTGGTAAAAGTTATCTCGTATGGGTGAAGACACTACTTTGGATCTTATAGAGAGCTTGTGAGAGTTCTTGTGTTCGGTCACGTTGTGGTGAGTCGATGGATTGATTTATTCAATCAGTTGTATAATTCTCAGTGGTGATTATATAATGAATAAAGAGGTCGTATCCGTTTGGTGGATGTAGGCAAATACACACATTGTGTATATTGTTAAACCACGTTAAATTCGTGAGTAAATTACTTTTGTTGCTTTGTTTATGGCTTGCATCTATGTGGTTATCTTTCTCTTCTTCTTATCCTAGATCATAGTAAGGTTCATGGATCAATCCGAGAGATCAAGTGTTTCTTGTTAGCTAATATGTTTCCGCAAGATTAGGTTGGATAAAATATTTGAAGAGAGAAGTTTTGGATTTTTTTGATTTGCAAGAAAATTTTGAAGACGAAGGATTTGGTTTTATCAAGTATGTGAGGATTTGATGTTACAGCTTCCGAAGATGTAGAGTTTGATGATATCAACTATGTGTAGGATTTAATTTCATCAATTTTTGGAACAAAGAAAAGCAAAGTAAAGTGTACTTCTGAAGGAATGGGATTATATCAGGTGATCTTCATTCGATGTAGTCAAGATGTATGGTCTTGATATTTGTGGTGCTCTACATTGGAGATTTGATATGACACTTATTGGAGCGTAAACCCTATGAATGGCTTCAAGTAAGTTTATTTATTCTCTATACTTCGTACCATATTCTTGTGAACTGTTTGAGAGACCTACGTAGATTGGTTGTCAATTAATCAGTGTTTGCTTGGCAAGACACAAGAAGGCAAGAATATTTTAGTTGGGATACAAATTTTGGTTTGTATGTTGGTGGAAGTGAAGATGTAATATTAGCATGTCAAAATCTCATTATTGTTCCAAACCAAGGGAAACAATAATTATGTTATCAATCGTCATCAGTTGGATCATGTATTTGTTTCTTTAACCTGAAGTTTAAGAATGTGAAGATGAATTCATACTCGTTCTGCCTTAGTTGTTTGTTACAATAAGGATTTTGGGAAATCTCGTAGTACGTTTCGTTTTGGAAGTATTGATCGTTGGCCAGGATTTGATATGTTCCAGAAGTGAAGAGTTTGATTTACAGTCTGAGTATTTGAAGCACGTTCTACAAATAGTTGCAAGACATTGATCGTTGGATGAGATGTGATATTGGTTGTGGTGGAGTTGTGGTTTCTTATTTTTATATAAGAAGAAGTTTTTCGACACAGTTTGTAGGGTTGTTTGTCTATGTTGAGTATGGCATTGTGTCGAGTAGAACAATATTTTCTGGAGTTTCTCTCGTACTGTTTCCGATGGAGAAGCTAGATAGTTTGTGATCTCTTGATTTTTTCCGATGACGTTCAGTCGAATATTTGTTTGATTGTGCACCATTTGAAGTCGATCGGAGCTGGTTGAAGCGCAAGACCGTTGGAAGAAACAGGTTGGTCTATTTGTGTTGCGGATACGTTCCTACTTTGGTGAATACCCGTTGTGAAGAATTAAAAAGGTATCGCTTGGACACTTCAAGAGTTTAAAGAATAAAGATACAATACTAAATAATATGTATTATGGTGTGGCTATGTCAGCTAGCGCATACTACTTTGGAGAAAACACGGTGCATGAATTTGAGAAGGGCTACAATTTCGGCGTGTTTTTCATCAACCTTTATTATACATTGGCTATTTGATTTCCTGATGATCAGTGTGAAAGTTTTTATTGGAGAGAGCTACATTATAGCGATAATAATATTTGGGGGTTTGCTTGTCTGCTACAAATTTGACAGAGCCTGTAGAGATGAAGGTAAAGATTTATTTTGAGAAATTTGGCTCAGCAACGATATAGTTTACGTCAAGTTATTTTCTCTAAATAGTTTGAGAATTTTTTAATAAACACAGCAGCGTCTTGAATTGCTTGGAGCTTGAGGAAGTTACTGAAGCTTTCAGATTATGGCTGGGTGTGATTGGGTCTTTGTGTAAATGATGGATTATCAGATTTCGAACGTTGGTGTACGTTTGGAGCAAGATTGAGAAAGGGATATGCACAAGGCAGAATGTGTGACTTTATGTATTGTTACGACGGTAACAATGAATTCTTTGACATTAGTCACAGTGTTATCCAAGTCTTATTATGTTGTGGTTTGACTGTCGCGAAGTCGAAACTACATGCATGCTATGAATTTGATAAAAGACTATCTTGACAATTATGTTAAAGCCCGTAAAAAGGACATTGTTGTCAAAGCTCGTTGAGGTTGCTGAAGTGATGAAGATGATTGGTGTGCCAGTTGTTGAAGACTCTGTGAAGCTGGACATATTTAGTATGGTATGTATGCATTAGTTGAAGATATGATGAGCTTTTTGAAGGAGTAAAACTCAATTGGGGAAATATGGTCGTAGAATCATGATCCAATCGGAGATAGGCTCGTAAAGCAAGATTCATAAGAGATGAGCTCAAGATTGGCACGTAGTGGCAATGATACATGGATTGGTTGTATTTGGTGCGTAGTTCGAGTCATTCTCAATATGCTTTGGTACATACAACATGGTTAGTTTCTTGGAAGCTAACATGAAGGTTGGTTTATGACAAACTAACGCAAGGTTTCTCGTTAACTCGCTTTGGAGGACATGCTCATGGAAAAGAGCAAGTATGTGATCAGTTGTTTAAATAAGCAATTGACTCGGCTGGAGATTAGAGACGAAGATGAAGACTATGGTTCTGCTAAGGTAATGCTTAGGCAGACGCATGGAGGCTACTGTGGTAGTTTTATTTGTTGATCGATTAGTTATGGATGTCAACCCTAACGGATGTGGTGCGCAACTTGGAGTTAGTGGCTTATAAGATCGTAACATTAACTCAGAAGGAGCAAGAAAGGCCAAGACTAAGTTGTGTTCATGGTATGGAACAAGTTCGAATGTGTCAAAGGCTCAAGGGCGCATAATGACCATAACTAAATTCGAAGGTGGCATATGGACAACGATCGTGTATGATCTGATTGAGTTGGCATGCAATACACCTAGAATGATGCCAATCAATATGGAGTTATGAACATAAAGGAGTAAGGTGTTTCTCAAGATGTTGCATAAAAGATGATCATATGATGTTGATTTGTTGAGATGGTCAGATTTTTCACCGTTGTGGAGATTTGTACAATCACCAGTAGGTTGGATTGTTAAGTCTGAGTTGGTAACGTTCAAATTTGGTTTTCTCTCTTATGGTGGAGATTCTATGGAACAAATTGAGTGAACAACATTTCGGTTTGATTCCTATTGAGGATATGTAGGCAACCAGTGATGGTGCAATCGATGTTCAGAAGATGAAGGGATAACAAGTTGATCGTCGCATGCATGAATGCATGATCCGAGGTGGAGAATTGTAGGGAAACGGTGGTTTCCTAGTTTAGGTCAACTTCCATAAATATGGAATACCTAAATTAACCATGGTTTCCTAGTTGGAGATGGTTTCCTAAACCAAGGAGGCTAATACTTGGGAACCAAGTTTGTGACTCCTATATAAGGAGGTCTAGGCTAAGTGTTTTAGTCATGAAATCCTCAATATAAATCTCGTAGAGATGTGAGGGATTCATCCCACCTATTGAGGTGGTTATGTGGGAGACCTAATGTTGGATGGAATACATCATTATGGTGCTTATAGAATACTTATCGATGTTGGAAGATATGTCGTTATGGAGATGTTGGTAAGACATCTTGTTGGGGAGAAGATCATCTTGGTGGTGCTGGATTAGATTATTGGTGTTGAGCTAAATTGCGTACATGGTAATCTATATAAGGGTGTGCAGAGAAGATCATCTTGTTGTGGTAGATAATGTGGTAAACTTTATCTCGTATGGGTGAAGACACTACTTTGGATCTTATAGAGTGCTTGTGAGAGTTCTTGTGTTCGGTCACATTGTGATGAGTCGATGGATTGATTTATTCAATCAGTTGTGTAATTCTTAGTGGTGATTCTATAATGAATAAAGAGGTCGTAGACGTTTGGTGGATGTAGGCAAATACACACATTGTGTATATTGTTGAACCACGTTAAATTCGTGAGTACTTTACTTTTGTTGCTTTGTTTATGGCTTGCATCTATGTGGTTCTCTTTATCTTCTTCTTATCCTAGATCATAGTAAGGTTCATGGAGCAATCCGAGAGATTAAGTGTTTCTTGTTAGCTAATATGTTTCCGCAAGATTAGCACGTAGATGGCTCTGAACCCCAACAGATGATATCAAAGAGGAACATATTTTTGTTTTGAATCCCTCGACTAAGGAGTTTAATAAAATACTCGTTCCGCGGAGAGTTGGTAATAGAGGGAAAATGCTAAGAAGCTTACTATGGTTTGGTTATGGTTGTAAGATTGATGGTTATAAGGTTGTTAGAGTTGTGGATTTTGGTGGAATTGGGAAGGAGAGTTTCGAGGTTAAGGTGTATAGGTTGGTGTCGGATTCGTGGAAAAGGATATGAAATGTATCTTACAAATTTGAGAAGCATCATGGGGTGTTGCTTAGTGTTGAGATTATTAGTCCCACATGGTTGGGTTATTTAAGATCCTGCGGTTTATAATATATTAGGCCTCTCCACTCATAGCCAATTGGTTTTGAGTTGGATGCACGTATTCTAATATGGTATCAGAGCAGGCTATTTGTGTCGAGTCAGTTGACCGCACCTTTACTCGTGTCACCCGATTTAATTGTCCACGTGTTTGTAATACCCGCCGAGGCTACACGTGAGGGGGCATGTTGAGATTATTAGTCCCACATGGTTGGGTTATTTAAGATCCTGCGGTTTATAATCTATTAGGGCCTTTCCACTCATAGCCAATTGGTTTTGAGTTGGATGACCGTATTCTAATAGTTAGTGGTGCTCTGCATTGGTTTGTTGTTTCTGGTGAAAAACAATTGCAAGTTCTAGTCTCCGTTGATATCGCTAATGAGATGTTTGTGGAGGTCTTGCTTCCTAAAGAGCGTTTGACATACCCAGAAGAACCTTTGGAGGATACTAAATATGTGAAAAATGAGGGGAGCTGGGAGGGTGTCTTTGTTTGGTTTTTCATGTATTTGGTGTTCGGGTCGATGTGTGGGTGATGCAAGAATATGGAGTGAGGGATTCCTGGACTAAAAGCTTCAAGATAATCGAAAAAACTATTACCGAAATCATGTGTTTGGTGTTCAGGTTGATGTGTGGGTGATGCAACTGTATGGAGCATGGGACTCCTGGACTAAAAGCTTCAAAATAATCGAAGAAACTACTACCAAAACATTCTTTTTAAGGCTCAAATGGAGTTTTGCGGACAATAGGATTTTATTACAGGGCGATGACAAGTTAATCTTATATGACCCAGAGAGCGAAAGATATAAAAAATTGACAGACTGTGAATCTAATAAGGATGCAGTTAACTATGTGACCAACCTTGTCTCAGTTAACTCTGGTGGATATTTTAAGCAAAGGTAGACCAAGAAGAGGAAACGATGGACCATGGATAACCTAATTTATAGTTGCATTCTTAGAAGTACAGAGTTTTCAAATTCTTGGATTTCTTTTTTTTTCTTTTTTTTTTTTGATCGGTAAAGAATTTGATGCTAGCGAGTTTCAAACTCAGGTCACTGGTATCATCACCCAATGACAACTTTCCTTCCAAAAACTAGTATTTTCTCCAAATTCATGATACCTTTCCATAAGCTCGTGCCATGCGAAGTGCAAGCCGGATCTGGATACCAAGTTTCTTCATCCCTCCATACTTTTGTTGAATTATTTTCCTCCGCATGTGTTTTTCCTTGGATTATCTTATTCACAAATTTGAAAACAAAAATATTTGCATTATCCCCATGGGTGTAAATTGTTACATCGGCCTTGAGCTTCCATTGTTTAGCTACAACCTCTTTTACCATAGAAAAAGAAAGCGTTGGTCCCGCAAAAAACACAATCACTAGAAGTTGAGAGCATTATGAAATATGAAGTGTTCTTACGCATTCATCACAACAAAAAGCTTATAGCACCAATCTAAGAATTTGTAATTACAAGAATTAATTTGAAAACACAATAACTCTCAAATATAAAATAATAATGGAAGGTCCAATGGGCTGGACTGTCAGAGAATCCCACTTTACATAACTGCAAAAATCAAATCTAACCTAAAAATTAATAACTGAATATCCCCGAGTGTCTAAATACTGTAGTAAAGATAAACACTAGTATATAGGATAGGATAAGTTTAGGCTTTTAGCTCAATCTGTGTTTTTGATCCATTTACAGTAGTCCTTTCCCCCAACGCATAGGCACCAGAGTCAGGTGAGACTAGGCTCTCTACATAATTCATTGATGTACTATATGACAAAGCAACGCCCGGGATTTCAAAAACTTTGACTCGATCATTCTTTGGGTCATACAAAAATATGCTCTTGTAATTTCGTATTAGAACCTCACCACTTGCAAAAGACCAATGCAGCTTTAAATTTGTAATATCAGCAACTAAGTTTGTGGTTAAGGTAAATAGTTTAGTCCAAGATTCCCTCACCCCATGATCTTTCATCTGCCATACAGCAATGCGGTTCGGAATAGACGGCGAATAGGTGACTAGATGAAGGCAGTCGTTCATAATATCCACAATATCATGCAATGTCGGGTTCTCAGTGCTTAATGGATTAGCTTCTTCGGGGAACATAAAATCTATAAATTTTTCTGTACTTATATCGAAAGAGACTATAACTTTGGAGCTAACTTCGTTGATTGTTTTAAATCCTAAAAAATAAATAGCTCCATTCAACATTCGATAAGAAATTCTTTTTAGACCACCAAACGTGTAATTGCTTAGGATAGTTTTCCACATCTCTGAACCAATTGTATAGACCTCAACTTGATAACGACCAGAATTCATATTTATAGAAACTTTTACCAACTTGTAACTTTCAACATTCGAATCATAACAAAATCCATATTTGGTGTAACGAAGTTCAGGTTCAAAAAAATTACACTGCGGTAGCCGTGCATTTTTATATTCACCGGTTGATGGGTTCCAAATACATAAATTACCATCTTTATCATTACCAGATGTTATACCAGAAGTACCTATGAAAATCAGACCATCACAAGAACCTAAAATTCTAAATTTATCAACCATATCTTTGAAAGGGTAATCCCTTAGTATAGTTCCATGACATAAACATGTTGCAGATGATGCCGGCAATGCTGATGAAACTGATAATATTGAAGCATAATCTATTGACCAGAATACTTTATTTTTGTTTTCGGAACACATAAACATCAGCCTAGAGTTGTTAATATGCTTGGTAATATGGCTAAGGTGAGTCTTAATAAATTTAGGGTTACGAAGTAGAGAACACCATACCTTGCAAACACACCTACTAATTCCAATGGACTTTAAAGGTAACTTGAGAAAGATATCTACCTGAATCTCTTCGGGGAGGCTTGACAGTGATAATGACAATGGTGACAATATTCTTCTTCTTTTTCTAGGTTTGATGGGTGGCGGTACAGAAAATTGCTGATGTTCCAAGAAGTTTTCAAGTTTTTCAGAAACCATTCCCCACAAGTTTTTAAGGCTTGACATTGCTGATGTTCTTCTTCTTTTTCCAGGTTCGATGGAAGATGGGAGGAGGTAAAGAGGATTTCTGATGTTGAAAGAATGTTTTCCGAGAGGAGATAAGTTCGAACTTGTAAGTTCTTAAAAAGCTACTTACAGTTCCGGATCCCGGGTCTCGGCGTCTGGACTGAATCTTCTCTCTACAAACAATAGGCCCATAAAAAGAATGAGGTGTAATGCTTACGAAATACCAACTGCATGAAAATCATAGCCTAACACTGCCAACAGTAAGTTGGAGGACAATATTCTTAAGGATGAGTTATATTGTGTTTAAGCAATAGTGACTAGAAATGCCGCATAAAGTTCAAACAACGTCTGCCCAAGCCCAGGGACGGAGCTAAAAATTTTATACAGGTGAGGCTAATAGACAAAATACATTATTTAGGGGGGCTTATTAGGAAATTTCTTTTTTAATTAGTAAAATTTTTAAAGGATCACTGAGGAATTAAACTAAAACAGGGAAGGCGGAGGCCACCCCTGGGATCTACAAGCTCCGTCCCTGCCCAAGCCATGCTAAAAATGCTTGGGAAAAAATGTCCAATATAAAAGGCCAACTGAAATTCTGCAGAGAAACACGAAGAAAAAGGTCTAGAGAGATGTGAAAATAAATAAGGTTAGTCATTATTCTGAGTTTTTCCATTTAACACAGTCTCACATCTGGCCTGTCCAGAAAGCCAAGAGATTGTACTACAAACCTCGCCAACCCAAAGCTCGCCCTCTATTTTCTTAAACCCAGAAAATTGCATTGCATAAAAGAAAAAATAAGGATGAGCATGTGTTTACTACTGTTGCTTGCATAGAGAGCAGGTGGTTTTTGTTTGAATCATCTCTGTCACTCTCATACTGTTTGGAAGAATGGGTGGGTAGTGCTCATTCTTATCTCATACTGTCAAATACCATATTATAATGTTGTTGTTTGTTACTGTGATGGAGGTACCAGACTTAAGATTTTTGCTCAGGAAGAAAACGGAAACCAACACAAAAATTATATGTAAAGGCTTCTGTTCTAGAGATGAGGTAACTGGTGTAAAGAGAAATGAAAAGAAATGTGGCCAGACTATGGTGTACGTGGCGACAACAGGACACATTGTAAGGTTGACTGACAGTCTAGTAAAGTTTGGTTACTTTTTGCTTATTCATGTTTGTATGTTCTGACGATCTACAAAATTTAACCTGTGAAGTTGTATAAGAACTGTAGAGATAAGCAAAAATGTGCACTCAAAGTTTAAATTTTAAGGAACTAAACTTGAATCATGTCATTAGCAAAAACCAAATGGTTAGGTACATCAAGGACGAGTAAAGAATGAGGAAGAGTGGTAATGTCGCTTAGTTATACATGGCTTGACAGTGCCAGCAGTGAGTCCATCGCCTTCTGAATGCTTTTTGAGTTTCAGGACAATAATGCATAGATAATATCCAACATCCCGGATTGCAGAGATTGGCTATGCTCAGCTACAGGTGAGTTCTCCGCTAAATCGTGCTACAATGTTCAAGATGAGGAGATCCATGAAGAAGGAAATGACTTCGTAAAACCTCGTATCTTATGGAATGATATAATCCCTACAAAGGTATCCTTCTTTATTTGGGCTGCGCTATGGATTGCGTCACCTACTATGGATGTACTGGTGAGAAGAGCAGTAGTGGTACAACCAACAGCTGATACGAGATGCAAATTGTGCTTCACGGGTGAGGAAACCAGCAACCACATTCTACTTCATTGTTCCTTTGTTTAGGAGGTGTGAAGCTACATTCTAAGATACACAGGAATAAGTAGAGTAATGCCTTTCAGAACTGGGATGTGCCTTGATGGTTGGTCAAGACAGTTGCCTAGTGCTATGAAGAACTTTATTTGGAATTGTCTTCCCCATGTTATTTAATGGGCGACATAAATGGAGAGGAATAGAAGAGTCTTCCAAATAAAAGTCAAAACGAAGCTAATAGATTAGTTTTCTATATTTAGCTTGTTTTCTATATTTAGCTTGTTTTCTATATTTAACTTGAGGAGAATATATTCCTCATAATGGCTGTATACTCAAGATACGTTGAATTATTTGAATAAATGGGAACCCCAGAGACATGGTCTCGGAAAGGGAACTATCATCAAATCCAAGATGGTATCAGCCTCTACACGATCCTACCTCTTCTAGAAAATCTTTGAAATCCATGGCAGGTGATAAGAAATCCATTCACCCGGCTTTTGCCACCAACAACATCAAATCTTTGATTCCGGTTATCTTAGATATCAAACAAGATGAATACTCCTCATGAGTATTTCTTTTCGATCTTCATCTTCAAGCTCATCGATTGTTATTTCTGATTGATGGTTCACAACGACCTACGGATATTGATGCTGAAACTGAAAAATAGCTAGGTGCCCTTTGTCGTCAATGGATGTTTGCTACCATGACCAAGGATCTTATGCTTACCATTCTCAAGAAAGGCAAAACCGCAAAGGAGATTTGGGACCATCTCAAAACACTGTTTCAAGACAACAAAGGAAGCCGTGCTGCAAATCTTGAAAGTAAGTTTGTCAATCTCAAGTTTTCTGATTGTGCTAGTGTTGATGATTATTGTGATTAACTTAAATCACTTTCCGATCGATTGAGTGACCTTGATTTTCCAATGAACGATAAACGACTCGTTATCCAATTAGCTAATGGTCTCCCAGAGGAGTACAACACTGTGGCATCCTTCATCCAACAGTCCATGCCCACGTTTGATGATGCTCGATCTCAACTGCGTACGGAGGAAATTAGGCGTGCACAGCACTCAATCGCCTCTGCACCTACCGCACTTGCTGCTGCTGCTCCTTCAGTACGCCCTCCTCAGCCCAACAATGGAAGAAGAAGCAAACGTCCGCAGCAAAACCACAGTAATGGATCTGGCCCAACGTTGCTGCCAACTTTAAGCCCACCGTTGCTGCCAACTCCACCAGGTCCACGCCCACCCCTTCAGCCAGCTTACCAACAGTACTGGGCACCTTACTAGTCCATTCCCCCATGCCCCTACCCAACTGCTCCTTCCTGGTTCCGGCCTCCTGCTGTGAACCAGCATCATGCCAGCTCCCGTGGGCGATCTTCTGGACGTAATCATGGCCAAGATTACATTACTCCATCGACTGAACTTCTACAGCCCACAAACATTGCTGAGGCGTATATCTCTATGCATTTACAGCCACCTGATGATGCTTTCTATATGGATACTGGTGCTACCTCGCACCTTACTGCTGATACAGGTACTTTACATAAAATTTTCAATTCCAGCAATGTACGGTCTATTTTAGTTGGCAATGGCAATAGTATTCCAGTTACTGCTAGTGGCACTAAGTTCATAACCCTTCCTTCTCGTACTCTTCAACTCAAAAATACCCTTGTTGTTCCTGATATTATCAAAAACTTGGTTTCCGTTCGTAAATTCACTACGACAATCATGTGTCTCATTGAGTTTGATCCCTATGGTTTTTCCGTGAAGGATGCGAGTTCGAGGAAGATTATCCTTCGATGTAATAGTTCCGGGGAGCTCTACCCTATCACCAACTCTGTCGTGCCACCACAAACACCGTCCCAGTCTTCCCCCATTTCCCTTGATGTTTTTTCACCAGATATTTGGAATAGCCATCTTGGTCACCCCGGCAAGGCTATTTTAGATGTTCTTCGTACCAATAATTATATTCATTTTAATAAGAATCAACATTCTAAACTTTGTCATTCATGTCAAGTTAGTAAACATGTTCGATTACCTTTTTATGAATCAAATTCCAATACTTTTGCTCCATTTGATATTATTCAAAGTGATTTATGGACATCTCCACTACATGTTGATACCGGTTTTCGTTATTACCTTATCTTACTGGATGATTTCACTAACTATCTTTGGGTGTATCCTTTAAAATTTAAATCCCATGTTTATGACAAGTTTTTGGAATTTCGTTCTCTTGTTCAAACCCAATTTGAGTGTCAAATAAAAAGTTTTCAATGCGACATGGGACGTGAATTTGACAACTCTTATTTTCACAATTTTGCTCGTAATAATGGTCTATTTTTTCGCTTCTCTTGCCCCCAAACTTCCTCTCAAAATGGCAAGGTCGAACGCATGATTCGCCGTATCAATGATATCACCCGCACCCTTATGTCCCATGCTTCCGTTCCACCAAAATTTTGGGCTTATTCTCTCATTATGGTTGTTTATCTTCATAATATTCTTCCCACAAAAATCCTAAAATTTTCTTCTCCTATGTCTATTATCTATCAACGCCAACCAACATATGACCATCTTCGTACGTTTGGTTGTCTTTGCTATCCAAATATCTCATCTACAACTCCTCACAAACTTGCCCCCCGCTCCACTAAATGTGTCTTCCTTGGCTTTCCTCTCAACCACCGTGGATACTACTGCCTTGATCTTACCACAAACAAAATAATCATTTACCGTCATGTAAATTTTGACGAGAACGTTTTTCCCTTCACTGATCCTCCAACACCGTCCGAAAATGAATCATATTCTTCTCCTATTTATTCCCCCTACATTTCCTACAATATGCCAACTTTAAATCCTACTCCACAACCCTACACACCACCTCATAGACGGCTTAATACTCTCCACACCAGCCCCACAACAGATCAGCCAACTTCCTCCCCTTCACCTTCCTCCCTGTCTCCTACGCTCCTTACATCTCTGCACAGACAATCATTACAGCCCACTGCTGCCGCTGTCCGTGTCCCCTCTCTAACTCCCACTCCTTCACAGCACTTCAACCTGCCACCTCGTGCTTCCACTCTCCCTCCTACAGACAACCTATCTACTACAAAACACCGTCCACCCACTTCGTCACCTACACCGATCCCTGTATCCATTCCCACACCCACTATTTCCCAACACAACACTCTGTCATCTCCTGCTCACACTCAACCTTCTACAGAAACTCTTCCCACACCCTCCAATACAACTACCACTCCCACTACTGTGTCACCCTCAGCCACAGCATCTTTGCCTCTTCCCATACCTGCAGCTCCGTCTAGACCTACCACTCGTGCCACTCATGGTATTTTCGGCCCTATAAATCGTCTTAATCTTCATGTCCAAACCCTTCGTCATATCTCTCCTCTCCCTCGTTATCACATATATGCTCTTAGAGACATAAACTGGAATGCTGCCATGAAAGACGAGTACAATGTTATGTTGAAAACTAATACTTGGGAACTTGTACCACGACCACGTGATGCTCATGTTATTCGTTCCATGTGGTTGTTTCGTTATAAATATAATGTTGATGGATCCTTACAGCGACACAAGGCTCGTCTTGTTGCCAATGACAAATCTCAACAAGTTGGAGTTGACTGTTTTAAAACGTTTAGTCTGGTTGTTAAACCTGCTACTATTCGTACGGTTCTCACTATTGCTACATCACGATCTTGGCCCATACATCAACTAGATGTCAGGAATTCTTTTCTTCATGGTAATCTAACCGAGACAGTATATATGCATCAGCCTCCGAGATTTGTTGACCACGATCACACGATTACGTATGTAGATTACGTAGATCTCTCTATGGCCTCAAGCGGGCTCCCGAGCATGGTTTGAGAGATTTGACAAGTTCATCACAAGTTGTGGTTTCCAGCGGTAGTGTATGTGATCCCTCACTTTTTGTTTATCAATCAGGATCCGAAACGGCATACTTACTTTTATACGTTGATGACATTATTTTGGTTGCCTCTACTTGATGCTCTCCTATGCCGCTTCATTGATTTGATGAAGAGAGGGTTTGCTATGTCTGACCTTGGTCCACTACATCATTTTCTGGGCATCAAAGTTACTCTTTCATCATCAGGATTATTTTTGTATCAGTCATTATATGCACAGGACATCATCGCGCGTGCCTCCATGACAAAATGTAATCCAATGGATACTCCGGTCGACACCGATTCCAAGCTCAGTGCCACCTCTGGCCAAGCATTTTCGGATCCTACTCTATACAGAAGCCTAGCAGGTGCTCTTCAGTACCTCACTTTTATCGGCCAGACATTGCATACGCAGTTCAGCAGGTATGTCTATTTATGCATGACCCCCGTGAGCCTCACATGCATGCCCTCGAGCGAATCCTTCTCTACTTTCAAGGCACTATCAACCACGGACTTTTTCTCTCGGTTTCTACTAATTCTGGATTAACAGCATACTCTGATGCTGACTGGGCGGGCTGTTCATACTCTCGACGATCGACATCTGGTTTTTGTATCTTTCTTGGTGATAATCTCATCTCCTGGTCCTCCAAGCGACAAGCAACAGTCTCTCGATCCAGTGCTGAAGCGGAATACCGGGGAGTAGCAAATGCGGTTGCTGAGACAACATGGCTTCGCAACCTTCTTCTAGAGCTCCATCTACGTCTACGACGTGCTACCATTGTTTACTGTGACAATGTAAGTGCGATATATATGTCTGGAGATCCTGTTCAACATCAGCGCACCAAACATGTGGAGATTGATATACATTTTGTTCGTGAACGAGTTCGTATTGGTGCCATTCAAGTCTTACATGTCCCCTCTGAGAACCAGTATGCTGACATCTTCACCAAGGGGCTTCCTCGACAGTTATTTGTTCGTTTTCGTTCTAGTCTCAGTGTTTGTTCCTCTCCCGCTCAGACTAAGGGGGTATAATAGATTATACTTTATATTATACTGTTTTCTATATTTAGCTTGAGGAGAATATATTCCTCATAATGGATGTATACTCAAGATATGTTAAATTATTTGAATAAATGGGAACCCCAGAGACATGGTCTTGGAAAGGGAACTATCATCAAATCCAAGAGAAGCCAATACATTATAGCGGTTAAGTCTCTCTTATTTCAATGGGGACTTCCATCTAGCTAAGGTGTTCGGTGGATTATACTTTGAAGATCTGGTGGCTCATTGGGAGGAAAAGCTTTATCCGAAGCGATTGGGATGTTAGTAGCTCCCGTGTTTGTAATTCTTGTCTGCGTGGCTTTTCTGAGTTAGCGCATGCTTGTTAAGTCTTGTAAATTTTTTGTTTTTCCGTCTGTTCCTCTGTATGTTTTGCTTCCTCGGCTTCAAGTTATCAATATTAACCCCCGTTTTTCAAAAAGAAATATTAACCCCCCTTTTTCAAGAAAAAGTAAGATAATCGAGGATTAATTCTTGATCAAGGAGGTTTTTACATCTCAAAAAGACTTTTCATAGAAATCAATTTCCGAGATGAAGGTACAACTCATGTTTGAGTTTTTATTTATAATGTTCCGCTTCGACCATGGAACAAATTAGTGTTAAGTGTGATTGCTAGATTCCTTAGTCTAGTATATTTTCTCGTTCCTGAAATATTTATTTTGATATATAGGTTTTGTATATTCAAGAATTTATTCTTTCAGAAACAATCATGAACGAACTTATTTTTGATTTCCCTAGTCTCATCCATTATGGGTTGATGGGGTGCATATCATGGAGATAATTTCTTCAGTACCTATAAAAACATTGTTACTTCTCATCAGAAGCATTGTCTGAATCTCAAAAAAGCATACAAGTTAGTGAAGGCAATGGACCCACCGCTGGCAGTGTGAGCTATGTAACTCAGCTAACTCAGCGACATCACCGCTCATCATCATTCTATGCTCTTCCTTGGTGTAAGCATTTGATTTTCGTCTATAAAATAATTCAAGTTTAATTTTATGTTCACTGCTAAGTAACCAGTTGGTGGGCAACCATACCGTATAATGTATATATGGATACAATAAGTAAATATTTTCTATTAGTATTATCTCCGGTAACCGTTTTTTCCAAAAACTTCTCTGTAGCAGATCTTATAAATCTTTGATTAAAATTGTATTCCAAATCTGTTGGATTTTTGTAAGGGGCAGTGGAAATTGTATTCCAAAGATGCAAAACAAAGTTTCCCATCCCCATGCG
This sequence comes from Papaver armeniacum, assembly GCA_023531295.1. NCBI lineage: Eukaryota > Viridiplantae > Streptophyta > Magnoliopsida > Ranunculales > Papaveraceae > Papaver > Papaver armeniacum. The sequence continues at coordinate 1,387,130 of JAJJWW010014835.1, read as the reverse complement.
CCTTTACAATAAAAGGGCATTCCCACCTCAAAATTGAGCACAACAATTGTTATACTTACATTAAGTAAGAAAGCCCATGAACACAAGTCCATAACTAACTATGCACCTTTATAGAAAAAGGGCAGACCCAGTAGGGGGCGGTGGAAATTGAAAGAAGATTTCTCCATGACTAATCAGGGAGAACAAGCTTTTCTGTTTAAATTTGCTCAAGAAGAAGACGGGATTAAAGTGTTAGAATTGGGTTCAGTTTTCGTAGCTAAGAAACTCTTTCTGATTCGTCCCTGGTCAATCACTCTAGAGAAAAACATTGATGCTATTACTTCAGTCCCGGTATGGATGAATCTCAGGCAGTTTCTTTTTATCTTTGGAATCAATTAGAGTTATCTAGGATTGCAAGTGTTGTTGGCACTCCAATCATAACCGATACTCCAACAGCGTTGAAGACTTGGATGTCATACGCTAGGGTTTTGGTTGAAGTTGCAGCTGATTGTGAGTTACCAACTGAATTACCTATTCAAGTGGATAATGTAAAACTGGTAAAGAAGGCAGAGTATCCTTGACAACCTAATGCTTGTTCTCACTGAAATACTTTTGGGCATTCAAATGTCAAAGGAAAACTCAGTGCCTCTGATTTCAACTCCAGTTAATTCTGAAGTTGTAGGTGCTCAAAACAATGTAGAATTGATTGCTAACACAATGGATAGAGCTGAGGTTCCAGTTGTACTTGTTCAAATCCCTTTGGTGGTTGAAACACAGGCTACAAGTGAGGTTCCAGTTGAAAGAGAACAAACATGAGAGATGGATATTAGCATTGCAAAACCAGTCACCGGAGGAAATGATGTCCTACAGAGGGTTCCTATTTCATCTGATAGAAATTGGGAAAATCCAAAGAAGAAAAAAGATGGAAAAAAATGAGACACGACAATGAAGACTACAAAAGTTTTGAATGCTTATAGTGTAATTGACTCTGACTCTGAAACTATTGGTATGGAGATATTTGAGGAAGTTCCAGAGGCTAGTGTTTCTCATGGTATTGAAGTCTCTAATGTCGTTGGAAATGGTAGTGAAGATATGGACTCTTCAAGTGATGATATGGAATTAGCAAACACCAAATCTGTGGAAGCTATCCCAAACAGGATACCAAGGACTAGCACTCAACAGGTGGAAAATATGTTAAATTTTTCTGTTATGACAGGAGCCGATAGTGGATGTTCCGAAGAACGGAAGACGGGCATTTTCAGCGAGATAAATGATATTTACCAAAAGACTAGAATGGAAAGGGGGCTTGTAAAACTAGGTTTGAAGAATTATTTGGGCAATGGAAAACTAGGCAGAGGACACCATAAGTCTTCCAAGAAGAAATGATAGCATGTTGATTTTGTTGTTTTTTTAGCTTAGCTTGATGCTAAGGTGTTCTTCTCTTTTTGTCTGAGTTTGGTTGTTACCTGAACTCTTGTTTGCATTGTTGTGCTTTTTCATTTTCTCTATGCTTTTTTTTCTTTTTGCTTTTCTACTCAAAAAAAAAAAAAAAAAAAAAAAACCAATAACATCTTCAATTCCATTTATTTTTCTTCAGTTTAAAGCTCTCTCCAGATCTCTCGAATATTCGGTATTCGCCATTCTCCCCCAACATAAGTACCAAAATTAAGAGTCACTACGCTTTCCAAATATTTCATGATAGTGTAACTATAACGAAGATTTAGTTCTGTAGCACTTCCATGTTCTAGGTCATACAAACACAGATTACCAGGACTAATGAAAAAAATCTTACCGTTCTAAAGACCAGATCTGCCTAAAATAACAATGGACCTTTATAATGCTCTCATGAGTAATGATACAACGTCGAATCCAAGATTCTTGAGCCCCATAATAAAGAATCACCCATACTTCAGAACGAATGATAACACCTTTTAACATATGAGCTGACAGGTTTTGAATCCCATAACAAGTTTTATGGAGTTGAAGAAGATGAAGGAGAGGTAGGCATTTCCCAGCTAGTTTCAGAAGATCCAAAGGTTGGCATCGCAAATCTGTCTTCATCAAAGCCAATTATAGGAATTGGCATGAAATTGGGTATGAAGCCCAATGATACAGTTATGGGTACTCTCTCAAGTTTAAAAAAGAAAACCTCTTAAATATAAAGTTGATAACAAAGTTTCGGCAAAGAAACTAGTGGAGTTTGGTTCTTCATGGGGCTTAGAGTTTCCATCTATCAAAGCTAATCGTGAAGAAATGTTTAGTGATCTTGCAAAAAATCATGTTAATCTAGTTATTGAAGATGTTGAAGAGCATGTTAATTGACAATAGGCAGCGGTCTTTATTTTTTTGTCATAGGAAGTGGTCTTTGTTGTGGTTTGCAACTTTGTTTTTGCTTTATTTGTGTTTTGTTGTTTTTTTCTTTGGGCTTTTCGCCTTATGTTAGTTGTATTTGCCCACACACGGCTTGTGTGTCTTTTAATCTATCCTCCTTGATCTATCAGAAAAGAAAAGAAAAAAAAAACATATGAGCTGGCAAGTACGCTAAGGCAACCTTCCAACACTCCCAAAGTCCTACACGGAAGCTTTGTCTCATTCTCCACCAAAACTTCTTCTGGTAATTGAATTTATTTGAAAGTCTCGTCACTGATATCCAAAGGGAGTAATACTAAGTCGCCTTGAGCTGCCTCTAACCAATGAAAGTCTCCATAAACATGTACCCCAGAGTTTAGCATATCATCTGCAGGAATCTGATATGGTATGGTTTTCTCTGTTTTCCATGAATTTGATGCTAATGTGCTCAGCCTAGCACCACTAACCACTAGGTTCTGGTAAGAAGCGAAAGACCAAAAAATGGAAATCATGTGAAACATATGAAGAACCGAATACTTGAGTCCTGGACTGTTTAAGTGAAGAACGGCCTTAGTTGACCAGCAGAAATGTTCATGTTTTTGCTTATAAGTTTCTAGTTCTTTCTTATGTTTTGGATTTGATCAGTTTGTTAACTTTGATTCGTATTCGTTTTCAAGTAAAAATGGAATTTATATTTGTGTTTTAATCTCTTAGTAGGCCTTCCATGACATCTTTCATTTGTTGTTGCAGTACTCTATTAAAATTTCTAAGGGTCTTCTTAACCCGTATACATGTTAAGGAGTTATTAATAGCTCACCTTTATCTTTTTTTTCTAATTTTTTTGTCTTGGAATTTGATTAATTTTGTTGGAGTTACATTTATCTTGAAATAAGATTTACATAGTTTTTATAAAATGCTAATTTCATTTACACCCTTATCATTATATAATACTAACTCATACATTCAATAGGGTTGCTTATATCTTCACATTTACATATGTTTAGCTTATAAAAGCCTACGAATAATCTTTTGATGCAACTGTTGATTTAATGTTTGTCTTTTTTTTTTTTTTTGATCAGCTATTTTAATGTTTATCTAAAAATCAAGTCTGATGTTTATCTAAAAAATTGCGAGAAAAAAATGTTTATCTTAAAATACTCAGTTAATTATTTGTACCCTAGGGCAATCAAAATATCTATGGTTAAAGTAATAAACGAGGAAAAAAAATTTGTACCGTTAGCAATCAAAATATCTACGATTAACGTAACAAACGTACAAAAAAAAAAGTCAAACAGATTATCTCCAACATCTATCGGAGAAGTGCTAGTGCAACGACGATTTTGCCAACGGGAAGGAAAAGATGTGAAGAAAAATAAAAAATCTGAAACGATATTGCATAATTGCAGTTAGTGGTGTAAAACGTGCCGGCCCGGCACAGCCCGACACACGAAGTCGCGTGCTTCACGTGCCAACGATTTAAACGTGTTGTGTCGTGCTGTGCTTTACTAGTCAAAAGCTAGGCACAGTACAGCCCACGGGCACAGCACACGAATAAACGTGTCGTGTTGTGCCGTGCTGGCACACGTGCTATAAACAATTTGAAATCACTTAATGTATACATTTAGTCAGACATTATCACAAGAATTTAATTAGACAACATATCATTTGAAATTATTTCAAGTAAAATTAACAAGTTTACTCAATAAAAAGAAATAGCCCATCAAATATAAAATTATTATTTTCATGTAAATTAATGTTCTTGTTAAATATAGGTGACGACATTATAACAACGATATTGAAATATATTTTCCAAATATTAAGGTATTATATGTGTTGTTATAAATAAGCCAACATAAAATGTTAAAAACTAGCTAGAATAGTGACTCTTTTGTGAAATATACAAAAAATGTGATGTATTATGCCTTGTTATATGGTGTATTTGTACATGTTATGACGTGCTCTCTTAACGTGTTGTCTTTGGGCTGGGCCACGTGCTTATCCGTCTTTGCGTGTTGTCTTTGTGCTCTTTGTGCCAATTAGTCAAACCCAAAGACGTCCCATTTAACTAACGTGTTGTGCCGTGCTGGGCTAAGTCACGTGCTGGGCTGGGTTGTGCTCAAATTTTAGCGTGCTGTGCTGGGCTGTGCTCGTGCTGGCACAGCCCAATTTACACCTCTAATTGCTCTCGTAGTTACTATAAGTAGTGGGACCAAAATACTTTAATTGTTAAACAAATCTTAAGGATACTTATGTAAATTTGTCTTTATATATTATGGTAGGTTTGTTATTAATGGTGAGTAATTAATGACTTAGAAAAACAAGAAAAAAATGAGTAATTAATGGCTCTTTAACATGTATATATGGGTATACAGGTTAAGAAGACCCAATTTCGAAAACCGTACAGATAAATTAAGTAGATTATCACCAACTTCGGTCGCCTATAATCGATTGTGGATAGGCATTGAAACTTGAAAAATTAAAAACATTCTGCTTTTCTACTGCAGACCAGATAAGCAAATAAGCCATATCACTAAGTCGTTGCCGTACTTAAGACATGAGTACGTCGTGGACTGAAATAGGTGCTTGAAGTTGAATACAAATTACAAAAGAGCATATCACCATAAGCAAAATCATAATTTTTACCAGGTTTGAAAATGACTACAAAATGGAGAGAATTAGAGGTGTAAAACGTGCCGGCCCGGCACACGAAGTCGTGTGCTTCACGTGCCATGTGTCGTGCTGTGCTGTGCCAACGATTTAAACGTGTTGTGTCGTGCTGTGCTTTACTAGTCAAAAGCTAAGCACAGCCCAGCCCATGGGCACAACACACGAATAAACGTGTCGTGCTGTGCCGTGCTGGCACACGGCTATAAACAATTTGAAATCACTTAATGTATACGTTAAGTCGGACATTATCACAAGAATTTAATTAGACAACATATCATTGGAAATTATTTCAAGTAAAATTAACAAGTTTATTCAATAAAAAGAAATAGCCCATCAAATATAAATTGGATTATTGTCATGTAAATTAATGTTCTAGTTAAATATAGGTGACGACATTATAACAACGATATTGAAATATATTTTCCAAATATTAAGGTATTATATGTGTTGTTATAAATAAGCCAATATAAAATGTTAAAAACTAGCCAGAATAGTGACTCTTTTGTGAAATATACAAGAAATGTGATGTATTATGCCTTGTTATATGTTGTATTTGTACATGTTATGACGTGCTTTCTTAACGTCTTTGTCTTTGGGCCGGCCACGTGCTTATCCGTGCCGCGTCTTTGTGATGTGCTCTCTTGTGCCAATTAGTCAAACCCAAGACGTCCCATTTAACTAACGTGTTGTGCCGTCTTTGAGCTAAGTCACGTCTTTGGACTGGGCTGTGCTCAAATTTTAGCGTCTTTGTCTTTGGTGTGCTCGTGCTGGCACAACCCAATTTACACCTCTAGAGAGAATAATATTGTTACTCTTTATATTATTAGATATAGATAATAATAGAATTTTCATGAAATGCGATTAATAAAAATTACAGGATCTGCCAAAAATAAAAGATTAACTCTTTAGCTCAATTTTCATCAGTCACTAATACAGCAGCAGACCCATAAAAGCACTCAATTTTCATCAGTCACTGATGACATATACTCATGCTTGTATCATTTCTTCAGGGCTTTTTCTCCCCGGAAAAGTACCAAAGTTGAATGATACTAGGCTTTCAACGAACTTCACTGCATTGACCACAATAAAACTACCAATTTTTGGTAACCTAGCACTTGAATTATTGGGGTCATATATAAGTACATCATTAGTAATCAGCAGTAGAATCACACTATTCTAGAAAGAGCACATAAACCCTAAAAAAGGCTTGTTTATAATTTTTGCATGGTTAATGACATAACGCTTAGTCCAAGATTCTTGAACTCCATAATTCAGCGCCACCTATATTTCAAACAACGATTCTAGACGAACCGCACAGAAAAACCGTAAAAAAAAACCGCTTCTCAAAAAAATTCAGAACTTGTGGTCCCCGGTGGACCCACCCCTCGTGAGTTTAGCAGGGGCCACATGCATTGCCTCTTGATGGTTTTTTTGTGTAGTTTTTAGCCATAGATGGGTGGAGACTTTTTTACTTCAAAACAATCCATAGAAATTAGACAAGTAAGTACACAAAGGCACCCTTTCAAGTCTTCCACATTCTCAAAGAGCAGGTCCCACGTCTACAATTTTAAACACCTTGTAATCGTCAATCTTGTAACTATAACATAAAGCATAAATGCCTAGGGGTGGGACTTGGGTTGGGTCAACCCACCCAATCCATGCCCAACCCGAACGTTGGGCGGGCAAGGGCATTGTATTTTAAAAGTTTGGGCAAGCTCGGGTACAATTTTAATAAACCCGAGTTAAACTTGGGCAAGCATGGGCACAAAAATTTCTAACCCGAACAACCCACCCAACCCGAGGAACTATAATATAATTATATAAACTATTTTTTTAATTGGTAGTATTATCTATTAAAAGCAATTTTAGTCATTATCTTCAAACCTAATAATGAAAATATAAATCATATCTATCTCATTATTAATTCAATATGAAAAAAAAATTATATTATTGTCAATAATCATAAGTTATTTGGAAATTTAAGCTAAATACAATAATTAAATCTTATAATTGCTTAAATTTGTTATTATCACATTAACATTAATAAAAAATAAATTTAACACTTAAATTAAGGTCATTAGGGTTTCTATGTGTGTATATATATACAAGTCTACTAACTAACCCCATTCTATGTCCACAATTTTTATGTTGTAAAGTATTAGCATGGGTCAACCCGAGGAACCCGGGGAACCCGAAGAATATAACTTGGGCGGGTCTTGGGCAACACCTCCATGGGTTCCACGGGTTCCATGGGCAATCTGGGCAAAGAATTTCTACCACGGGTCTGCCTCAGCCAAGCCTTCTAACCCGACCAACCAACCCAAGTCCCACCCCTATAAATGCCGATGTTGTGGTCAATAACATCATTTGGTGACTTAGGCAATTCTTTGTGTTCTCTTGTGGAAGGGTTCCAAAGACAAAGGCCCCGCTTATCACCACGACCACTATCAAACACCTCGACATGATTTACGGAATTGAATGGGCAATCTAATTCAACAACATTATCACAAAATTCATTCTGAGATGATAATAATGAATCATAACTTACAGTGTAGATTTTTCTCTCAGAAGATATACACATGAGACAAGAGTTGGTATTTTCAGAAGCAATAGTAAAATTAAACGAAATCAGAATCAGAAATTAGTTTAAACCTAGACTTGCAAACACACTTACACGTGAGTAATGATTTTACTGGTAACCTTAAAAGGATTTCATGATAGAGCTCCCCTGGAATGCTTGAAATTATTGCTTCCTCTTCATCCAATTCAGCTTCTAATTAATCAATCTTCTGGAAAAGGTAACCAAAAAAAAAACGAGTAAAAATCATCTGGAAAAGGAAACCAAGAAAACGATTTGATGAAGATCAGTTATGAATCGCAGCTGCAATTATTAAATGATCAAATTAATTTTGCAGTTCCTAATATAATATTGGGGATTTTGATTTTGGGTCAACAAAGTATTAAACGTGAAAATGTGACGAATAGGAGTGACAATTGATTTTATTAATTTCGACGAATGGGGGTGGCGTTAGGTTTGAATTTTCTGTGGGAATAATCGAATAGGAATGTTCCAAAGTGGTCGCATAGGAACTTCATGTTTTTAAGGTCAACTTCATATTGTGTTTAAGGTTTACACACTCCACAACCATATACAAATATCTTCACAAAGCAAAGAATGAGTCTAGGGCCAAAAATGCAAAAAAAAAAAAAAAAAAAAATCCTCAAAAGGCGCAGAAGACAAGTTATTAGCCTGTTACAAACAGAGTTGCAAAAGGTTAACCACCAAGAAATTTTACCATCATACGTCACTTGAAAAATAATTACAAATAGCTAGATACTGCAGTGAAAAAAGACTAATACAGGGTCTAAACAGAGAAGTAATATATATTAGGACACAATAAAAGATTAAGCTCAACATCGTACCACAAAAAGATTTAGAGATATATACAGCAAACCAGTATTGAATTCATTAGTAATCAGATCCGGTGATTTGGGAATTTTCGTGTAGTCATTAGTGATGGGATTCAACAAAGCCAAATCAGATGGTGCAATAGAGCAAAACCATATAATCAGCAAATAATGAGAAACCCATCCACTAAAGAATACAAGAAAATAACTAAATCAAATCATAAATCTCAACATGATAAATCTCCTCTTGATGATGAAGAAGAAGGCTCTATTTGTATTCATTAGTAGATGTGTTTCAAAACAAAAACAATGGATTTCAAACAATTAAAACCTTACAAATTTTTGGAACCCTTCTACTAGAGAGCAGAGACAGATGCCTGAAACTTGAAACCCTTCTGATTTTTATTTTTTTTATGGTTCTTTAGAAGATGTAAAACTCTAGGATTTATTGAGAAGAGAAATTAGGGTTTACTCCTTTTCAGCGGCGGAGTAAAAGAGAAAATAAAGGCAGGATTTAATTATGGAAGTCTGACTGACACGTCTTGGTCATACCAACTGCCCCAAACATGCAAAATGTCTCTTCTCCCACCTCAACTACAACTGAGTCCTAACATATGGTGCGCCTTAGGCTTAGTTTGGTAATGCTGCAGCTTTTGTAAAATCGCTTTTCTGTTGTGCTGTGCTGCGCTGTGCTGTGTAAAGAAAGCAATTACGTGTTTGGTAAACTATATACTAAAAGCTAAAGCTGATTAAAAAAATGATCAAATTGTGTTTGGTAAAATATAGATTCACTTATTGTAGTTGTAACAAATGACAAAAACAGACATAATCCTTTAATATAGTATTATTCTATTTTATGAGATATAAACATAATTAAATATTTATATATTTTTTTAATAACTATTTTTATTATAGATATAATTTGGGATAAAAAAAAATCATACTAAAATTAAATTTTTATTTAATACTGGCTCTTATTTATTTATTCATTTAATTGAAATGATATATAAAACCTGGCGAGATTGGGGTATACTCAAACTAATTGGGGTATACCCAATGAGACAAAATAGGTCATTTTGAAGTAAAAGAGGTCACCCCTTAACCAAATATTTTCAAAATGGCAAAATTGCCCTCGTTTAATTAACACTAAAAGTTTGATTAGATTAATTAATTAAGTTTAAATTGATTGAATAGATTAAAACTTATGAATTTTAAGTTATGAAATTTTGTTTTTGATTGACTTTTGTGGGATGATTTTTGATGATTTTTTTTTTTTTTTGAGAATATCTCTTGCAACGAAAATGAAGCACACAACCAAAATACTTCTAAAAAGGGGATTGCAAATCTGTTATATGAAATCATACTCAAAATCAAAGAATAAATCAACACTTTTAGTTCTGAAAGTATGAAAAGTCGGCAAGGTCGACTAATGAAGATCATGCTTAGGCCAAAAGTGGCCCGGCAAGATCTTCATCGTCGACCTCGCCGAAAAAAGTGGCCTGAAAGGTCTTCATCGCCGACCTCGCCGGCCAAAAGTGGCCGGCATGATCTTCATCGTCGACCTTGCCGACTTTTGTTTTTTGACATACAGGAGATGACATAAAAAATTTATTGGCCGGCAAGGTATTCAAGAAATACCCTTCCGGCTGTTTTTGGCCGGCAAGGTATTCAAAAAATACCCTTCCGGCTGTATTGGCCGGCAAGGTCTTCAAAAAATACCACCGCCAATTTGTTGAAATTTTTTATCAATATGCCATGGTCGTTATGAAAAGTCGGCAAGATATGCATGTCACGACCTTGCCGGCCGAAGACACGAAATCATAAATTTCGATTTCTAACCTGATATAACAATCAAATCACACAACGAATGATGGGTTTAAGTTTAAACATCATTTATAGTCTTCTTTTATTTGGTAGAGTCAACATTTTTTTTGGAAAATCAAAGTTGAGATTTTTATATGGGTTTGGTTGATGGAAGATGAAGATGAAGAAGAAGAGAAGATTAAGAGTTGGTTAGTTTTTTAATTTTATGGTTAATGAAATTAAGAAATGAATTTATTTTTAAGATTTAATTATTTCAAGGGAATTAAAGTAAAATCACACTTTTTAATAATGACACACCATGTCCCCTTCTCATTGGGTATACCCCAATTAGTTTGGGTATACCCAATCTCGCCAGGATATAAAATATAATTTGAAAGTGAAAATAATAATCTTTAAAGAATGTGATATAGAATTAAAATAACAACCTTTAAAAAAGTGGAGAATATGATTTGAAGAATAACAAATTAATTATCAAATATTTAAGGGAAATTTAGGTCATTTATAAAATATAGTAGGGATATAAAAGAAAAATCATGCATTAAAATTAGGTGGGACCAAAGCATATGCTTTTAGAGCTTTTAAAAGCTCCTCTCCCCAGCTTTTAAAAGTTAGGGAATTTTGGAAGTGCTTTGGGTTAAAAGCACTTTGAAAATATTTTACCAAACACTAATATGAAAAATAATTACTATATTTGTATTTTGAAAGTTCTTTTAGAAAAAAAGAAGCATTACCAAACCCAGCCTTAATCCCTACTTTGAATTTTGGTTATAACATTGTTGGAATTTTTAGTGAAAAATTATTATTTGGGTGAAAAATTGGTTTTAGGAGTTTAAATTTCAAGAGGTGTGTTTAAAGGTACCTTTTCACCATAAGACACTTAGTGCACAAGTGTTATGGAGAGTCGCCATTAGGCATGGCGAGTCACCCAAGGATGGCCAAGTATTGAAAGCACAAGGATGCCGCTTCATGTTGCTCACAATTCCAGTTGGCTAGTAATCGTTGGAGATTTACCTATATACAACTCATTTTCTATGATGGGCAAGTATGAAGGCCCCAGATCATAAGTTTCTAGCTGTTTTTGGTTTCCTCGAGTCAAATTAAGCTAAATTTTTAATAGCATTCAATGGAAAATTCCACCTTTAAGTATTCTCCAAAAATGTTTATAGTTATCCGAAAATGCTATTTGAACAGCTTTGAGACCGTTGATTAACAGCAAAATTGATGTGGCATACAACGTGGCTATCCAACGTCATTTTTCCCTTTTCCACGTCGTCATAAAAATAAAAGGAAAAACTTAATATAATTTCCAATCCAAAATTCAATCAGCAAAGAAATTTTTTCCAAGCCTTTCTAGATTGATTTCTTCTTCGCAGCAACACCAGTAGAGATTTCATAGAACTTAATAGAAGGATTGAGATGGCGTTCTTGATCACCTATCATCATCCATCCAAGTTGGGATTTATTGATTTACCGGTTGTAGTCTTTATAACAAGATTAAACAAACTTTTTCTACGAAGAAAAGTTTGAAATAAGAACTTTAGTTGTTGAAATAGATAAGGTTTAAAGAATTGTTGAGAGGTTGCGTAGTAAAGATTCTGAGGATTTTCTTTAGATCATAATTCTTACTACTGCTCTTGTTGGAACTACAATATTATTGCTGCAGTTGCCTTCAAGAGTTTGATAAAATTTCAATTAAATTGAGAATTATGATTGTTTTGTGTTGTATCCATATGATATGATTGCCATATATTTGATTGATTAACAGATCACCAAAAAAATCTTCTCATTCAAATGCCACAATTGCCATCAAAATTAAATTGATTAGTAGGATATCAGTATCGTCATCCTGATTGACATTAGGAAAAAAAAATCTAAAATGTTATGGTTAGATATCAAAAACCCAGAGACGTTCTGGTTAGATATCGAAATTGATTATAAGACTCTTAATAGCTACTGAGGGAAAACAGGTAAAAATCCAGAAAAACCGAACATCTGTGACATGTATTACACGTCAACATAGCCACGTCAGATCAGCTGTCAATCAGCTGTTAGGCAGCCGGTCACCTAGCACGATTGATAATTATCACCTTAATAAACCAAACCTACTAAGCGGTTTTGAATGTTTGTCATCTAAAGCAAATTAGCAAACTTTATTATGATATTTATTTTTTTTAGAAAAGGATCAAATTATGAAATTTTCTATGCAAAGCCGAATGCGTAGATTCCAGTGACAAGTAGTAATTAAATTCAAAAGTCATGGCTTACCTTCCAAAAGAAAGAGTAGCAGTAGGTAGTCGACACTTATTACATGTATGAAAACTCAATAAAATACCTCTATTTCTCTACAAACTACTTACTCTTCTCTTCTCACAAAAATGTCTCCAGAATATATACTATTTATCCTTCTCGTCCAACTAATGCACTAAGAGTCTCAGCTCCACTAATCACTACTAATAAACGAAAGCATCAATCAATCAATTTTCAGAAGAAAAATATGCAGGTAACGATTAACAACATACTCTAATTTTCTTACCGAATTTCATTTCAGTTCTCAACTCTTTGTTTGTGTATTTGTATTAATGTCGATCTCTACTCTCAAGATATGCTGCTTTCTGGGATGTTGGCGAAAACTAATACACTTGTATCATCTTCTTCGGGATGTTAGTAGTAAAGGGTGAAGCTGTACATTATTGACTACGTCTAGGTTCTGCTGAGCAGTGGGATCTGTCAACGTTTGGCGCTCCCACAAACCATGAAGAGTAAATCTCTTAATTGGCAAATTACTTTTACAAGTTTCCCAATGCCTTAGATTCTGACCGAAGTTGCAAACGCTTGTACACCACTGCATCGCCAAGTCGAACTGCAAAATTGCACCGGAACATGATACTGCAGAACATACCAAGACCATAGCGGAAATGAGAAAGACATTGGAGAATGCCATCGTGTTTTTGAATTTTTAAGAAATGGGGCTATGAGTTGGAGGGGTTGATTTGTGAGTTCCCCGAGGAATACTGAAATGGCTTTATAAATATGTCTCCAGAATACTACTTATCCTTCTCTTCCAACTAATGCACTTCAAGTCTCAGATTCACTAATCACTACTACTAAACTAAAGCATCAATCAATCAATTTTCAGAAGAACAACATGCAGGTAACATTTAACAACATACTCTAATTTTATTACTGCATTTCATTTCAGCCCTCTATTTGTGTATTTGTATTAATGTCAGATCTCTACTCTCAAGGTATGCTGCTTTGGGATGTTGGTGGAAACTGATATACTTGTATCATCTTTGGGTTGTTCATAATAGGGAATGAACAAGTAAGGGAATGAAACTCCAGATCATAAGGTGGTGCTGGTGGTGGAGGGTTGTTATTACTTGTTAGGAATATAGAGAATGAAAGGAAATTAACAAGGCAATGAAACACAGAGCAGAGAAAATTGTGGTGGTAGTGGTGGAAGAGAGGGTTTGTGTCTATTTAAGTGGTGGTAAATAGTCTTAGTTGGGGGGGTTGCAAAAGAACAAGAAAAGAAGAAGTAGTAGAAGAACCAACAAATAACAACTAAAGGTAGCTGAGCTTGAGCGGATACAGTTGCTTTGTCTTTGCAGCTGAAAGGTTATGTCAATTACAGCATCATCTATAACCTGGCCGGCCTTAGGCCTATACTTGTAACTAGAAACTTACATTGAGAAGTACAAGTCTGTAAGAATTGTTATAGGACATATTTACTGCAACCACAATGTAAGGATGCTTTATTATTGATTTTACAGGAAGATTACAGATTTATGACCAACTAAAACTACGTACTGCCACAATTCGGCCACACGCTCTAACCAGCTGAGCTATTCCAGCATTAATGTTTATAGTTTTACTTGGAACAATGACAGAACTAAGTTTTGGTGCTGCTTCCTGGTGACCAAAATGCCAAGGAGTCATAGCAGCACCATATACAGCGTATGATATGGTGGCTACCCGTCATTTACAACGAAAAGCGAAAATCACATCATCGTCTTCTTCATCAGAACTCTCACTAGATTGAGGACTTGAGCGAGAAGAAGAATGGGTCTTTTGTTTCTTAGAAGACGGGGCAGCAGATTTTTTCTTGCGAAGAGGGCCTTTACCCTTTCTTTGTTCCTCGCAGCTTTTGAAGTTTCTTCCTCTCCGGCAATTTCAGCACCAATCTACATGCACGAATGAAGATAAGAAATAGAGGCAACAATATTGTGGATAACAAGAGAAAATATTTCTTACTTCATCCGTGATTGAGCGAAGTATCGCCGAAGTACTTGGCTTTGGATTTCTTTCATAACTTTTTCTCAATTTAGTGATCTGAAAATTGAGCAAGTTTAGTAGATATAAAAGGAAGGAAATATCGCAAAGCGAATGAAAATTAAGGAAATATCGCAAAGCGAATGAAAATTAGGAAATATAACTCGTTTGCTTTCCCGGGCCAATTAAATTCCCAAGGCTGATAATTGGCGAGATACGCAGGGAGAATATTTGAACCTGAAATGTAAGGTCCATTCAAAAGTAGTGGAAATACACACCACTTGTCATCTTTGGAGTAGCGAGGAACATTGTTCTTGCCTGAGTGCCAGTCAATATCCTACATAAGTAGCTTGTCGCTAGGAATATTTTCTTTTCTTTTCAACCGAGCACGCCAGCGAGACCTATCATTCTTCATATTTATCACTTCATAATTTTCAAAAAAGTTTTCTACTGATTACTTTTCAGCGACTATCTCTAAGTTTGCGAATTTAGGATCTCTGACGTTATCAGGATATAGAGATCCCTTACCAGCGCCACGATTGGCGAATTCAAGCATTAGACGGATGCAATCACCATTTAATTGATAAATAGCTCGCGAGAATTTCACATGAGCAAGAATTTCATAGAACAAGGGAAACTCAGGATTGTAGAGAGGAATGGGAAGACCTGCGAGGATTTGACCTAGCGAGATTATGATCTGATGATCATCACAATGATGATCAGAAAATAATTTTGCAGAAAGAACAGATGATGCTTCTTGATGGGGAATGGTGGATAAGGTGAAACCTTTCTCTTTTAAATTCTCTTGAGTCTCACCCAAAAGGACTTCATATCTACGACCAGGTGGAGCCATTCTTAAAATATGGGAATGAATGTAGAGTTGAAGATCAATAGAAAGAGGAAAATAAAAATTTACAGTAGCAGAGACGTAAATTGCGGAGGAGGAGAGTGGAAGAAAAATTGCATAGAGAAAGTAAAAAAGAAGAAGAGGAAGGAGAGAAAACTATATATAGAGAGGAGTTCTCGAGAAGATAAATGCATTTAATGCGAGAAGAGACGTGAATGGTCAAAAATAAACGGTTGAAAGAAACGTGTCAAGAAAAGAGCGGAAGAAGAAACATGTGTAATAAATTCTGTGTAAAATTACGGGATCATAACAGATAAAGACGAACCGTTGAGGCGTTTCAAAAATATTAATTCTCATGACATTCTCTTCTTCGCAGAGAAGACATGAGAAGAGGCAAGATGTAGGGTCAGAATATCGCAACAACAATACCTCGCGAGCTCAATAAACGACGGTATTACGAAAGTGTCGCAGATGAGTAATATAAATGACGCAATGAATGACGGCAGCCAAAACACGAGAAAGATGTGAAGACTTAGCGAGATTTAGGAAACTTGCGAGATTATATATTTGAACGCTTGCGATAATTCGCAAGTCATTCCCGAAAATAAAGGACAGCCTAGCTGTCATCCATTGTGTAATACCCTATATAAGGAGTCGAGCAGGACTGTTGGGAGGGATCTTTTTTCTGAGTGTTGGGCAAATCATTAGGAGAGAGAAAGTTTGTAGTGATTGTAATTTCTTTAGCTCTTTTCCATTTTATCTTGTAAACATTCAAGGAATTAATCAATAAAAATCATAGTTGTTCATCTTCAATGGCTTAGTTGTGTGGATTCTTGTGAGGGGTGTAGTGTAGGATTTCCTGCAACTACACTTTCCTTCTGCCAAAATGCACACAACTATAACATTGCTTACCTCAAATGCTCCAACTGTCTTGATTTTCAATGGCTATCTGATGATGTCTTCAATGCAGCAAAATCCAATGTAAAACAAACATCTCTGAAAATGGCAGAATTATGCAAAGAAATAGGAGATCTACAAATGTAATGAGCAACAGTTTAAATAAAAATAAAATTTCATGTTGTCTGAAAGCATCAAAATAACTTAGAATATTAACATTAAGACCACAACATAACATAAGTGAGTTCAACAATCCAAAACATAAATAACAGTCATACTTCTGCAAACAGATGTAGTAACAAAAGAAGTAGTTTAAATCACATAAACTATGTCCATGGAAAAACCATAATCAATAACCAAATGACTTATTGAGTAGCAGCAGAAGGAACTGTAACCTTTATTTTTTCCTTTTTGTTTTGGCACTGTGAAAGTTTGACTTGGTGTCTGACTCATCCCACCAACAGAGATACAATGCTCTGTGACAGTGTTTGTTGCACCTGCATTGTACTGCCAGACCTGCCTCTACCACCTCTTGAACCTCCTCCTCTTGAACCTCTACCACCAGTTCAACCTCTACCACCTGCATTTGTTAATGATGATGCACCAGCATCAGCAGTAACTGTAGATTGAGATGATGATGATTCAGCAGCAACATATGTAGTTGAAGCACCTCATCTTCCTCTTGTTGCTTTTCTGCCTCTCCGTACTAAGATCATGAGGATCTGGATATGAAGTGGAGTGAGATCCTCCTTGAACCATAGTTCTTTGCCTTTTTTCCTTTGGATTAGATCCAACAGGTGCACCAGCACATGTTCTCTTGTTGTGCCCAATAGTCTTACACCTTGTACAACTTCTAACCTTCTTCTCAGTGTGACCTTCATCATAAGCTCTCTTTCTTTTGTTACATGGTCTCCCTGGTTTTCTGATGTCAATAGGAGGTCTCATATTAACTATGTCTTCTGGTTGCACAGGAGAGAAAGAGATAAGAATAGATAAGGAAAGAAGAAATGAAAGAGGACAATAAGTAGTGGAAGAAAACCCTAATTATTAAATAAATATGGAATATTTTGTCATAAAGTGAAAGATTCCATTACAGTAAAATTACATAAAAGGACAAAGGCAAGGACAAAAAAAAAAAGTTAATAAGGGTAAAGTTGGTGCTTACCTCATCCCAGTCTTCTCTGCCTAGTAATAAACCCATCTCAGGAGCATAGGTTTCTCTCAAAGCATCAACCAGATAGCACTTGTCACAATAACTACCACCAAAAAGATAACAATATTAATGACTTGGTTCAACTAGAATGCAACCACATTATAAATGACAAACTAAAAAACCTTTAAAAAAAGAAAGAAAACTCACTAAGCCCAATTGATTCACATATCCATCAATACACATACAGCATGTATGCAAGGGATTCCTCTAAGTTGCCACTGAATGCAACTGCAAGTCTTGTCAACAATATCAATTTGAAACAAATCATTAGTTTTAATGTTCTTCACCTCATATAACTTTCCATAAACTGCTCCATTTGGTCTCAGGTGAGCTGTGTATTTCTCCATCTTCTTTATCAACTTCTTAACTTCTGGCACCAAGGTTCCAAGCTCCAACTTATCAGCCTCAGCTCTTCTCTTGTAAAACATACCCATAATAAGTTGACCATACATCATTCCAAGGGTACAAATGGGCTTGTCTCTCATTGGGCCAGCCATGTTGTTGAATAACTCACAAAAGTTGTTGTTGGTGTGCTCAGAACAAGTAGATTGGTCATAAAATGCCCTAGACCAATGCTTTGGTTTTTCCCTCATCATGTATTTTTCTGCTGCTGGAGACAACTTTACAAGCTCATCCATATGTACCTAGTCATAACAATAAGGGTTACAAGACTACATAACATTAAAACAATTCTCAATTAACACTAAAAATAAAGAGTAATACTAACCTTCCAATGTCTTTCCTTATAACATAGTGCAGCAAATACAAGTTGATGTAGCTTTGTACCTTTATAATATTTTTTGAAATTTGCATACATATGTCTGCAGGTGAATATATATTCAAAGTCAGCTTCTTCTCAGTACAATTCATACATACTTCTTCTCAGTAAAATTCATGTTCAAATTTACAAACAAAGATTTACCTGAAATAATATCTTTGGTTATGATCTGGAAATAACTCAGTAATGGTTTCTAACAGCCCTTTTTGTTTATCTGAGATGAAAGTCAGCTTTCCTCAAGGGTGGTTAATAATATATATATATGGCTTCAATGCTTTCATAAACAAGTGCCAATTCTCACCAATTTCATTCCTAGTAACCATTATAGCCAATGGGACAACCCTATTCTCTGCATCCAAAGAAGTTGCAACCATCAGACAGCCACCATGCTTTCCAGTCAAATGACAAGCATCAAAATCTATCACATTTCTGCAACCATCATGAAAACCTTTGAGTGGTGCTGCAAAGGCAATTGTCATTGACTCAAAGCATCCATCAACACTGCAATAAAACAAGAATTGCCATCAATGTTCAATTTCAGTGTTAAAACAAGTGAAAATAAATACAACTTAACATCTATAAACTATGTAAAATTGCAACTCACCTTCCAAATGTGTAGTTTGTCAAAGAACCGGGGTTGGTTTTCTCCACCATATCACAAAAGGCCGGTATAAGTCTGTAAGAGTCATCATCATTTTCATTTACTCTTTCTAGTGTCTTAGTTCTAGCTCTCCATGCCACATGATAAGGAATACTAGTATTATGAGTAGTGTGGAATTGGTCTTGTAAATTGAAAGGGCTAGGCATTGGGTCTCCATTCTTCAGCTTATCATACAAAAACTGTGCCACAAATTCTGCATTTTTTGTCCTGTTTCTGGTTACACCTTCAGTGACACATGTATTCTCCAAGTTCATCTTTCTGAGTATGAAAGTAGGTTCACCAATTCTGACACTTGCATAAATAAAAAACTCACAGCTCTGAGACTTGTTATACTTGCAATTAACCTTGATCCTCTATTTGTCAGTGGGCCTCAACTTGCACTGAAATTGCTTCTTCACTGCATATGCCCTTAAGTGCTTCTTAAAGTCTTTCCTATCCATAAACTCCTTCCCCACAAACATTGTATCAACATCCACAAATTCCTCAGCATCTCCAGTGTCATCATCAAAAGCACTTGTTCTTTCAGCAGCTTCTACATGTGACCCCCAAACTTGCTCATACTGAGTGACCCAAATTATTTTCTCACCATCATCCTCTGTAACTCCTTGGACTGATAAAGTGCCTTCTTCATCTTCAGAATCTATGCTACTAGCACTATTGCCATTGTCAGTATCAGATGGTACAATAGCTACTTCTTTTCCTTTTGGGTTACACTCCTCAATAGCACCACAGTTGTTGTCATTATGGGCTTCATCTATAACAAAATGCAAACAAGTTAAAATGCAGACTTGTTAAAATCCAAACTTGTTAAAATACAGACAAGTTAATGTATTTAATCAAACTAGAGAGATAGAAAATCATACCTGCATTTCCCTTTATCTTATATAGTTGTGGATGTAAGAAATCAAAAGAGTATAATCCCCCAAAGTAGTTGTTCACAAATTCAGTATACACTTCAATACCCAAGTCTGCATCATCAGCAACTGGACTTCTACAGTCATCTATGGGATGACACATATCTTCTTATGCATTTGTGAGTTGTATGTTTTCATACTCCAACTCAGCCTGTCTTGATTCTAGTGATATTTCTTCATCCACAACCTCATCATCATCCACATTAACAAATAACTTCTTACCATTCATACTACGAAAACTACCACTAACTCAAAGAATTGATCGCTTCACCCAAATTTAGGACTTCTTCTTAGTAGCTCAGGTGATTTACTATATATAATCCTCTTCTTAGGTGTTATGATCATGGAAGGGTCAATACTCAATGGTGTTGCACCTCTTTCAATATGTATCCTTGATGTACTCTGCACCTTCTCTGGTGTTGAAAAAAGACTCTTTGAAACTGACACACAAGAAGATGAAGGGAATTCATCACTAAGAGGTACTTTCCTGTTGATAACATTCATGTAAAGATGAATATACACATCTTCTTTAACCACTCCTTTATCCCACATCTCAAAGAATTCTTCATTATTACCAATATAAAAAGGGTCTGTGTCACTGAACCAAGTCAGACTTACCTTCTTAATAGGTGGTAACTGATAGGCAGCATGAACAACATCACTGAAACCATTCAATCCACCAGAATCCACACTTATATTATCAAAAAACCTAACCTTATTTGTATGATATTCTTCAACCCTAAAGCTTCTAACTGGGTTCTTCACATATTTCCTGCACATACACATAATCAAATTCAATACACTATTCACTAGTAACAGATAACATACCCAATCTGCAGAAATTAAGGTTTAGTATGCTGGTTTGTAAAATACCCAATTTTCAGAAATTAGGGTCTATAAAAAAAATACCCAAATCGATAAATTTGAGTTACTGAAATTAAATTGATAAAACATGGTTGTCATTACCAACTTCATGATGTTCGCGTACATAGTGACGAAATCTTCTAAGAAAACCACCGCCGTCCTACAACCAGTTCCTTCTTTGTTTGAAAATCTTCACTACAGATGGATAAAAACCATATACACTACCAGCATAATCTATTCAGGATCTGTTTTTTATCAAAACCACACGATTCACTCAAGTTTTTGAGTGAATCGCCATTTCTGCAGAGCTTTTGGAGAGAGAGATGGTTGAGACGGAAATGAAGAAGATTTTCCCAAACCCTAAACTGTTATAGAATCGAGTCTTCCCAAACACAATCATATCCATCTGTATCATCTCGAGATGTACCAACAGTAAGATGTGTGGTCGTATATCAATATCATATGCTTTGGGATATACTCTTAATATAACTAGAACCCTAATCCTGACCGTATAAGTTTTCCTCTAGATCCTTTTACAACACGATGTATGGTGTTAGATCTACTGTGGTGTGGTTAGGGGCAAACTCGTAACTTTACGAGTGCATTTAACTCTGAACTGGTGGGTCCCAGAAACATAACCCTGCATTTAACGGAAGTAGGACTCATTTGTTAATGGTTCGTAGCAGTATGACCCTTTTGCAAATCAGAAAAGGATCAAATTATGATATTTCTGTATCCCTTAGTTGATGGGATTCCAAAAGTTAGCAAATTAGGCTTCATAAGATAATAATTTTCTATGCAAAGCCGAATGCGTAGAATCCATGCAATCGGCTAAGGAAACTTTTAAAGACTTTCCGGAAAAGAAAATTGCATTATGAGTAACATGCAGGAAAAACCATTCTGATATCAGAATAGGATGTACTCGTTTGCCAGTCTCCTCAAAAGGGAGGGTACAACCTATATAAGGTATCTCTGGTAGAAGTTTCATTTTCGAAAGAAAATCGTTGTGTCACATTAAATGGACATAATTTATTTTTAATTGGAGTTTCTTCTTTGGATCTAAATTTATGGCTGGAATATAACAAGATGCAACTCGATTATTCTTGTTGATCAATTATTACTGGATTGCAAAACGAATTAATATGTTTCTGAAATCTTTTAAATTGCCCTATTCAGTGACAAGTAGTAAATTCAAAAGTCATGGCTTACCTTCCAAAAGAAAATGTATCAGTAGGTAGTCGACACTTATTACATGTATGAAAACTCAATAAAATACCTCTATTTCTCTATAAACTACTTACTCTTCGCTTCTCACAAAAATGTCTCCAGAATACTACTTATCCTTCTCTTCCAACTAATGCACTACAAGTCTCAGCTCCACTAATCACTACTACTAAACTAAAGCATCAATCAATCAATTTTCAGAAGAACAATATGCAGGTAACATTTAACAACATACTCTTACTGCATTTCATTTCAGCTCTCTATTTGTGTATTTGTATTAATGTCAGATCTCTACTCTTAAGGTATGCTGCTTTGGGACGTTGGCGAAAACTGATATACTTGTATCATATTTGGGATGTTGGTAATAGGGAATGAACAAGTAAGGGAATGAAACTCCAGATCATAAGGTGGTGCTGGTGGTGGAGGGTTGTTAGGGATATAGAGAATGAAAGGAAATTAACAAGGGAATGAAACACGGAGCAGAGAAAATTGTGGTGGTAGTGGTGGAAGAGAGGGTTTGTGTCTATTTAAGTGGTGGTCCAGATTTGTCTCCCAAGAGATGAAAATATTGAGGAATAGTCTTCGTTGGGGTTGCAAAAGAACAAGAAAAGAAGAAGAAGTAGTAGAAGAACCAACAAAGTACAACTAAGGGTAGCTAAGCTTGAGCATACGGATGCTTTATTATTGATTTGTCTTTGCAGCTGAAAGGTTATGTCAATTACAGCATACGGATGTTTTATTATTGATTTTACAAGAAGATTACAGATTTATGACCAATTAAAACTACGTACTGCCACAACTCGGTAGAAAATCAAAAATGATCTTGATAATCTTAAAAAAAAAAAAAAAACGCTAGAAACAGGGATTGAACCTGTGACCTTGTGGTTAACAGCCACACGCTCTAACCAGCTGAGCTATTCCAGCCTTAATGTTTATGGTTTTACTTGGAACGCATTACTAACAAAACTAAGTTTTGGTGCTGCTGCAGCACAATATACAGCGTATGATATGGTGGCTACCCCGTCATTTACAACGAAAAGCGAAAATCACATCAAGGACGAGTAAAGAATGATGAAGAGCTAATGTCGCTGAGCTACATCGCATTCAGTAGTTTTTTTTGTTCTTTTGAAGCAGCATTCAGTAGTTGAATATTTTTGGGATTTAAAGACAATAATGCTTCTGAATTTATTTTTATATGTATCAAAGAATTCATCCCCAGGGCATTTGCAGTCGCTGCTAATTCTTTCTTTTTTAACTGATTACTAAGAGTTATGCTTGATGTATCCAGGGATCATGGAGCATGACAGACAAGTTGTACATACTAGCCAAACTTGCTAAGAATCCCGATTTAGAACTCTGATATTTCAGTTTTCAGAAAGAAATAACATTGTTTACTTGAAAAAGAACCAAACATTCTCCGCAATTCTAGTAAAGGAAAGAACCATATGCTGCATCCTGCATACAATAAGATTTTTCACCTATCAACAAAATTCAGAAATGTTTCTAGGAGCTACATGGTTCAGTAGTTGGTATCAATATTCAGGACACCTTTCCTCCAGAAACCCGTGTCGTCCAAAATGGTACGGATGGGAAAAGACCAAAATCCATAAAAGCAAGACCTGGGCTGCAGGTGGTCCTGTGCCAAAAATCCCATTACCTCCACCATCAGAATCTTCCGCAGTAATAATCATCATCAAGAGCACCTCGGTCGATCATTAACTCCATGATTTCAGCTGCAAGTTCAACTACTGCAGTTAAAGGTATGAAACATTGGCACAAGAACATACCAGCAACTGCTGGGCAACAGAAGATTTAAGGCAGTATGGAAATCAATTGTAATGTGTGCAAGGGGGAGGCGGTATCCTAACTGATGGGTATACTGCTAACTGGTGATGACGACATTTACATACAGTTCTTCGTTTAGAAAATGAAAGGGGGATCAAGCATGAAGCAGGTTTAACAGTAAAGCTTCTTCAATTTTTCATCAAAGCAGAATTGAACATTGATGTGTAATCAAAATTATATTAGGCATATACTACGCCATAGTAACAAAGAAACCTATAAAGCGCATAACCACATAGTCAAGAATTCAGATGCTCGTCGGTTGGTGCTCATCAGGCTTTTCACATTAGTCGATTTCTTTGCATAGCAGTAGAAGAACAAACAACAAGAGAATCGTTTCTATGAAAAGATTTAGTTCAGTAAGAAAGGAAGATCTAGAGTTATAAAATCGCGTTGGATCCTCCACTGAATCTTCAT
Source organism: Papaver armeniacum (assembly GCA_023531295.1). NCBI lineage: Eukaryota > Viridiplantae > Streptophyta > Magnoliopsida > Ranunculales > Papaveraceae > Papaver > Papaver armeniacum. The sequence continues at coordinate 1,362,974 of JAJJWW010014835.1, read as the reverse complement.
GTTATGAGACAATTAACTTCACACACACATGTATATATATAAAACCTACATGCTATGCTTTTTCGATCCCTAACGATAAGCCACACATCTGACATCCTAAATACCAATAATAGTGACATATAAAGATCAAATAACGTCTGTCCTGGACTTTCTATCACTATTGTGCATAGATGACTAGGGAAAAGGGGTTATATATAAAAGGCCAACTGAAATTCTACCAATTAACACACATAAGATATGATAAAACATATGAAGTGCTTAAGAAACCTTACCACTTGTAAGGTTCTGCAAGGTCCATCGTTTGCTCTCCTTGGTCTTCCTTTGCTTATAATATCTACCAGTGTTAAGTGAGACGAGGCTGGTCACATAGTTAACTGCACCCTTATAAGGTTCAATGTCTGTCAGTTTTCTGCATCTTTCGCTCTTTGGGTCATATAAGATTAACTTGTCATCGGCCTGCAATAAAATCCTATTATCCACAAAACTCCATTTGAGACTCAAAGATACTGTTTTGGTAATAGTTTCTTCGGTTATCGTGAAGCTTTTAGCCCAGGAATCCCTCACTCCATATTCTTGCATCACCCACACATCGACCCGAGCATCAAACACATGAAAAAGCAAACAAAGACGCCCTCCCAGCTCCCCCACATTTTTCACATACTTAGCATCCTCCAAAGGTTCTTCTGGGTATGTCAAACGCTCTTTCGGCAGTAAGACCTCCGAAAACCTCTCATTAACAATATCAAAAGAGACCAGTACTTCCAATTTCTGCACGGTGGAAACAGCAAACCAATGCAGAGCACCACTAACCAGCACCCCATGATGCTGCTCAAATTTATAAGATACATTTCCAATTCTTTTCCACGAATCCGACCCCAACGTATAGACCTCAACCTCAAACCTCTCCTTCCCACTTCTATCAAAATCCACAACTCTAACAACCTTATAATCATCAATCTTATAATCATAACCAAACCAAAATAAACTTCTTACCATTGCCCCTCTATCACCACCTCTTCGCTGAACTAGAATTTTCTTAAACTCCCTAGTCGACGGATTCAAAACAAAAATCTGTTCCTCTTTGATATCATCATCATCACTAATACAACAACCTGCCTCATCCTCATCAATATAAGTATTAACACAACATATGCATAATAACCCATTAGATGAACCACAGAAATAATCAATTTTCCAATCCGATTTAACGAATGAGAAATGTCTACAATTTGTCATAAACCCATCTGGCTTAGTAGATGGAGAATCTAATAAAAGGTTTAATGAAATGAATTGGGTTTCCCTCCAAACATAATTGGGGTAAATAAATGTGACATTGTTTTTTTCGATACTGTGATTAAGGTGCTTTTTGATGAAATTGGAGCTGCGGATTAAGTAATTGAAGTACTTACTGATGGATTTAAATCTCAGAAGAGATTTCACTGGTAACCTCAATAAGATCTCTTGAGAAATGTCTTCTGGAGCACTTGAAATTGATATTGACATTGTTTTGCCTCTTTTTCCTTATTCGTGTAGCAGAGAAAAGAAACAAAAGAGGAAAAGAGTTAGGGTTTTAGGTTAAGATTTATAGGGCAAATGATCGGATATGGGATGTATTGAAACTGTGACCTTGTGGTTAAGGGCCACACACAGCTATACACCACTTGTTATATGACTAATGGCACCTAAACTTGGAATCTAATGTGCTGCAGTACGCACCTTGTGGTTAAGGGCCACACGCTCTAACCAGCCGAGCAATTCCAGCTATACACCACTTGTAATGTGACTAATGGCACCTAAATTTGGAATCTAATGTGCCGTAGTAGGCAAAAAAAAAGTAAAATCATTTAGACAATCTGCATTTAGCTCAATTTTAGAGAATTCTATTTGCATGAAATTATTGAATATGTATTCTTGTCAGGTTTTTACATATCATTACATCTATAAGCATAATGCCCCATTTTTCTGCATATCAGAAATTCAACTTGTGACCAACTAATGGTACCACCACCAGAACTACCAGGTAGTTCACTAACAAAATTATCAATGCTAGATCCTTGACCAAAAGTACTAATCTTGAAATCACCACCATTATTTTTTCAGTTGTTTTTTTTTTTCGGTTTGTTATTTCCCATTTTCGTCTAAACCACGCACAGTGGTCGTTCAAAGGATGATTCAATCACATGGAAGAGGCTTAAGGCTGGTCTTAAGGAGGGAAACAGATGAAGATAGATCAGAGAATTCTGGGGTTTAAAAAAGAATTGCTCCTAGAGGTTATGCGAAAGTTATTGATAGCTTGGAGAAATAGAAGACCTATTTATAGCTAAATTCTCTAATCTCAGGTCGGTGAAGATATGGATTGCTTTCCGTTCCATGCGGAGCGATTCTGCCAACTCTTCAGGAATAGATAGAGATAAACTAGGTTGAGTTTATCTCATTATCCCACCGCATTTACTCTCTTCTGTGGTGAGAAATAGGCAGGGTATTTCTCACACTTGTCGTAGACCACCAGATCAAAATCATAATTGATATCCCCTCATTTGTGTAAATCTGAGTTATCCTTTGTGATGATGTTTTGAGAGAGAGAAATATTCTCTTTAGCCGAGTTAGCCAAGATAGAGAGATATTCTATGATTTGTGAGAATGCCTAGGATGAGTCACGTGAAAAGGAATGGAATGCCTCAGAAATCACGTGTAAAGTGTGTTAGAGCACTGCTCGGTCGAACTCGCAAGCGTTTCTATCTCAAACTTGTTTGTCAAGTTTAGTTGCCAAAACTATAAGTCTTGATTTCTAATCTATTTATAGCTAAATCTCGGACTAGGATAGTAATAAGTGTAGTTGAGCTCTAGACTCCACGGAGTTCATCATATGAAGACGAAGAACTACTCAAGCACAACCAATATTTCGCTTAGCAATCTTTATGGACCAACTCCATTATAATTCTGAGAGCACCAACTAATAAAGCAATCTCAACCAATAAATATATCAAAGAGTTATATCTCTGTTTCTTAATGTAATCATCAAATCAAACAGATATAAATCTGTGAGCCTGATTAATATAAGAAACAACTGGGATGGTTCGCTTACCTTTGCTATCACCTTTGCCTCATCACGTTGTTGTTACCGGAAACATGTTCCGGCATGCTCGACCAATGTTCCGGCATTCGTCGAACTTAACCAAAACCGATGACCAAATTTGAAACCTATTCCGGCATACATGTTTCATTAGAAAGCAACGCTGGAAACACGGATGCCGGCATTCTCGTAATCTATGGTACCAAGCCGGTACATATTTCCGGCGTAGTCAATAATTAATATATAATGCCGGTATTCAGCTTTGGAAAACATTTATTCCTGTATGCTTTTTGGGAGTTACCGGCATGGTAAATTTATAATTGAACAACGCCGGTTTAAGTGACGACATGCTCGTTATAGATGGTTCCACTCCGGTACATAGTTCCGGCATCGTTGTTTATTAATTTTCCATGCCGGTATTTGGTCTTGGAAGGAACTGCTTCCTGAATATTTTTCATGCAGCGCCGGCATGATAACATATGAATGAAACCATGCCGGTAGCATATTCCGTAGAATATTCCTTAGTAGGTAAAAAGTAACTTTTGTACCGGCATAGTTTTTTGCTTGAATATTATGTCATATCTTAATTCAAAATGGGGGATATCAGGCTGCCGGCATAGCCGTAGTATGAATACTATGTCAGTATTTGGGTTTCCGGCACAATATTCATACTACTACCATGCCGGCACCGAGGTTTTTCAGTTGGAAAAATGGCGGGTTTAAAGAAAAAAATCGATTTTTTAACCTCCTAGCAGCTTTACTTGTGTATTGGGGATGCTTGCATGTTGTGCAAGTTTACTTTCTTGTGTAGGTTCTTCAAAAAACTCTCCATGCTCGTAAAAATCATCATTCAAGGGTGTTGGCTCAACAAAGAGTTTCAATTGTGAGTTGTTGTCATTAGCTGAAGATTCAAGATATGCTCCTTGTTGTAGTTGGTTAAAGATTCAGCAGCAGCAATTCTCTCTTCACAATCATCCTCCATTTTCACCAAAAAAAAGTTCACTCTCATTTTTTTACCCTCCTTCTACTCTCACCCCAATTACCCAAATACAAATAAAAATGCACCCTAATCATTTATCAAATAATCTTATGATTTTACTAATTATAATTAATCACTAAACCTGATTAGTGAGGGGTAGATTAGGAATTACCTAAAGTACTTAGATAAGGGGTGACCCTAATTTGATATTTGGATCCAATTTTTGTCTTTCTCCTCTATCCCCAATTACGTGTTTTTTTCTTGCGATAGAAACTCCAAAACCCTAATAGCTCCTGCTGCTCCGATCCGCTCCATGGAGCTGATCGGAGCAGCCATCCCAAGCAATCTCTCTTATCTTCGTTCTTTTGGCTTCCTTTCTTCCTCTGCTATTTCATAGTTAGCTCTTGATTTAGTTGTTCTCTTAGCTTTCTATCTCTAGATCTACTAAGTTTGCAACCGGTTTTAGTTTCTTTTTTAGGTTTTTGAATCAAAGAGTTTATTGATTCTGTAGTTGTATTATGGGGTCGAAATCGATTTTGTTGAAAATGATAACATTAACAAGCCCAAACCGATCTGCAACAACAACAACTCAAGCTTCACCAAAGACACCAGCAGCAGTGATTTTACCCAAAGACACCAACAACAACAAGTACTCCAAAGACACCAGCAACAATATCTACAGAAGACTGATTTTTACGATGAAGATTCCGACCGATTCAGACCCGAGATAAACGATTTCGATTATCTTTGTTACCCTAGTTACTTTTTTTATGAAAAAACCTTTGAGAAATGGATTGACCTTTGGGTCCTAACATCACTGCTCATAGTAGAGTTGTTATGTGATTTGGATATGTTACTTTCAATCCAAATCAAACCATTTAAACTTGTCCTGCTTTTGTTCTTGTTACTTCTACATCAATGGAATCATCAAGGAATGGTTAGATCTCTTCATCATCAAATAAAAGTTAGTAACTGTTATGTTAAGCTGGTTGATTGTAATTGTTGTTTATCAAGTCCTCTTGTAACTGCTGAAATTTCAAAACTGAGTCAGTCTATAACTCTGCAACCCGATTCCGGGTAATATTAATATAATTAAGGTTTTTCGAATAAATAAATAAATAAAAGGATTATATTGAGACTAAATTGATCATTTTGCCAACTTTAACAACCCTTACCCATTTACAAAAGTGAGAGGAATTTGATAGGCCCAAACTAGGAAGACGATCCATCACCCGCAAGGTCATAGGTTCAAAACCTATTTCTAGCGCTTTTTTCTTCTTAAATTTTTTTCTGTGCAGTTACTCCTCATTTGCCCTATAAATCTTAACCTAAAGGTCCTAAACCCCAAACTCTTTTCCTCTTTTCTTCTCTGCTACAGGAAGAAGGGGAAAGAAGCCGCAAAACAATGTCAATATCAATTTCAAGTGCTCCGGAAGACATCTCTCAAGAGATCTTCTTGAGATTACCAGTGAAATCTCTTTTGAGATCCAAATCCATCAGTAAGTATTTCAATTTCTTAATCCGCAGCTCTAATTTCATCAAGATGATAACATGGTAGAAATGGTGATAAAAACAATCACAGATTGATTAATTCTCAGAGTAATCTCACTTACAGATAAAACCTGTTAAGACAGGCTTTTATACAGACATAGTAAATGAATCGGTGATGAGCTAATACACACGTATGAATAACATGTGTGACATGTAAGAGCACCTTATCCTACACTGCAGTATTTCTTAACCTGCACTACTACATAACTCAGTATCCCCCCTCAAACTCATGGGTGCCGAGACCCTGAGTTTGGCCCTCAAATGAGTAAATCTGGGACTGTGTAAACCTTTAGTAAAGATATCCGCAAGCTGATCCAAAGTATGAACATAGAATACATCAAGTGATTTGGACTGAACTAGTTCTCTGATGAAGTGATAATCCAAGTGAACATGTTTCATCCTTGAATGCATGACAGGATTAGCTGCAAGAGATAAGGAGCTGATATTATCACAGCCCAACCTGGGAATTTGTGGAATAGTAAAGTGAAGGTCCCAGTAAAATGTAACAAATCCAGGACCATTTCTCGCACCACTATGAGCAAGAGTCCCGTGCACAAACACGTGCTTGACCTAGCCACCGTGGTGCCTTTTTTGGATGACTGGAAATAATGTTTGAACCTAAGAAGACACAGTAGCCCCCTGTAGATCTTCTATCTTCAACATTGCCTCGCCCAATCAAGCATCGTCGAAGCCTAACAAAAAGAGCTTCCTTTAGTGAAAGAAAGTCCATAGTCCAGAGTACCTTTAAGATATCTTAGAATTCTCTTGGCAGCTGCAAAGTGGTCAGTTCTTGGATGTTGCATATACTGGCAAACCAAATTGACTGCAAATGCTATGTCTGGCCTTGTCCAGGTAAGATATTGCAGAGCTCCAACTAAAGACCTGTACTCTGTAGGGTTGTCCAGTAGAGTGCCTGAAGTAGTAGTTAGTTTAGTAGAGACTGCAATAGGTGTTTGACAAGGTTTAGCTCCTTCCATATTGAATTTGTGCAGCAGATCAAGTGCATATTTGGTTTGACTAAGAAACAAACTCTCAGAATTCCTCTTGATCTCCAATCCCAGAAAGTAGTGCAAGTCTCCTAAATCCTTTATAGGAAAAATCTGTTTTAAATGATCAATAACTTGCAGTAGAAAGGATGAAGAAGAACCAGTGAGTAAGATATCATCAACATAGATAAGTGCAACTGTAATCTGAGTGCCTTCTTGATGAACAAAAAGTGAAGTATCAGCTTGTTGAATTGATGAACTTTAAAGATTTTAGAGCGATCTTGAGCTTGTCATACCATGCCCTGGTGCTTGCTTAAGTCCATATATAGCTTTATGTAACTTGCAGACATGAGTAGGTTTAGATGGATCCACAAAACCTGGTGGCTGCATCATAAAGACTTCTTCCTGCAAATCTCCATGAAGAAATGCATTACTGACATCAAGCTGATGAATTTTCCAATCAAATTGAACTGCCATGGAGAGTACAATTCTAATGGTTGTGGGCTTGGCTACAGGACTGAAAGTTTCTTCATAGTCCAGACCAGGTTGCTGATGATACCCTTTTGCAACCAATCTAGCTTTGAATTTATTGATGCTTCCATCTGGATTGTGCTTGAGTCTAAAAACCCACTTACACCCCACAACATTTTGTGCATCATCTGGTGGTACTAGTGACCAAGTGCCTGCTTGCATGAGTGCATTGTATTCTTCTACTGATGAAATTCTCCACTCTTTGACTTTGTTAGCAGCTACAATAGTCTTTGGAATATGACATATTAAATCAGATTGCACAGGATGCTTAGTAGCAAAGTAAGACTTTGGAGTATATATTCCATTTTTACCTCTAGTGGTCATGTTATGATCATTCTTGACTATAGAACTAGAGATAGTAGATGGTGATAGAGCTGCAGTTGAAGAAGATATAATGGGAGCAGGACAAGAATCTTCAGATGTAGGGAATATGGATATTGAAGGATTTGGAGAAACAGATGAAGTAAGTTGAGTATATGGAAAAGAAGATTCATTGAATGACACATGTCTGGAGATAAAGATTGTACCAGTAATTGGTTCTAGGCATCTATATCCTTTATGTTGCAGACTATAACCTAAGAAAATGCACAATTTACTTCTTGGTTCAAGCTTATTGGAAGTATATGGTTTGAGCCATGGAAAACAAGCACAGCCAAAAACTTTGAGAAAATTGTAATCTGGTTGTTTATGGAAAAGAGCCTCAAATGGAGATATAAAGTCAAGACTCCTTGTAGGTAATCTATTGATAAGATAATTGGCTGTGTGAAGAGCTTCTACCCAATATGTATTTGGTAAACTAGCTTGAAGTAAAAGTGTTCTTGTTACTCCTAGTAAGTGTTTATGCTTAACCTCTGCAACACCATTCTGCTCAGGAGTGTGAGGACAACTTAGTTCATGAGTGATACCTCTAGATTGACAATATTGTGCAAGAAAAGCATTCAAAAATTCACCTCCATTATCAGTTCTAATTGTGATTACAAGATGAGTAAGTAATTTTTCAATTCTTGTAATAAATGAGATAAATTCATGTTTAAAATCAGACTTGGAAGATAAAGGAATAACCCAACAATATTTTGTATATTCATCTACAATGTTTGCATAGTAATGATCACCCGATATAGAAGCTACGAACAAGGACCCCAAAGATCAATGTGTACAACATTGTAATGGCTTATAAGCTACGTATGGACAAATCGAAAAGGCGGTTTAAGGATCTACACAATTTACATTCATTGCAGAAGAATGACTTATTTGAGACATTAGGAATGTGTAAAATTTTACAGATTTTCTGAACTGTTTGGAATGAAGGATGACCAAATCTTTTGTGCAGAAGAGCTGTGTCACTTATTGTGGATGCATAAGCATGATAGGTGGAGTTGAATTTGATAGGATATAGACCATTTCTATGTGGTCCTTGGAAAAGAATCTTCCCAGAGATCTGATCCTTCACAGAGAAGCCATGAGAATCAAGAGTTAGAGAGCAATTATTGTCAGAGGTAAATTTATGAGCAGATAGCAGATTTTGTGATGCTTGAGGTACTAGAAGAATATCATTAAGCAAGAAAGAATGATCATTAACAGTTCTACTAGAGTTTCCAGTGTGAGTTATGGGCATACCTCCACCATTGGCTGTGTGAATTAACTCAGTTCCATCATAAGGAGATGCTTCATGTAAAGCAGATGTTTCAGCAGTAATATGATTGTTAGCTCCACTGTCAACTATCCATTCTTCTTTATCAAATATATCAGCTGCTGCTAGCATGGCACTTAGATTTGCTGGTGGTGGTCTTCCTTTGTAAGAAAAATTCAATCTATGAGTACAATTAGGTGCTTGATGGCTATCAGAGAGACAGATTTGACAAGGTTGAGTTTCACTAGTTCCATTGCCTTTCCCATAACTGTTTCTTGAGAAAATTGCTGGATTAGGATACCTTCCTCCACTGGATTGTCTTCCCCTGTAGCTTCCTCTGCTTGAAGATCCTCTATATGAATGTCTGTAGTTATGTGCCATAAAGGCCTTAGCATCTAAATCTTGCTTAGCAGTCTTGAGTCTGTCACTAACCACAGTTTCTTCACTAAGAAGATTATTATGCAATTCTATACTTGTTATAGGAGGATTACGATGCCTCATAGAGGTTGCAAAAGGAATATACTCAGAATTAAGAGCTTTCAGTGTAATAACCACTAATTCCCTATCAGAAACAATTTCACCTGCTGCAGCTAGTTGATCAGATAATAGTTTAATTTCATTGATGAGAGCTGGAATTGATTTTTCACCTTGAGTAAGAGATAACAACTTTGTTCTCAGTTGAATAGAATGTTTTGAGGAAGCTCGAGAGAATCTGTCTTCAATACTCAGCCATAGTTGATTGGATGTAGTGCATCTTGAAAAGTATGGAATTACAGATTCAGAGATTGTAGAATTTATCCACATTATGATTGTAGAATCTTCTTCAATCCAATCTGTATATGCTTGATTCTCAACACCATTGGCTTCATTTCTTGGTGATGTGTATTGTCGTGGACATGGATATGTGCCATTGAGAAATCGATGAAGCTTGTATCGTTGAATCACTGGATTCATTAAGTTCCTCCATGTGTAATAGTTATCTTCCTTAAGTTTCAAGGTAACAAAATTAGTGATTTGATTGAGTTGAACACGAGAAAACGAAGTAGCAGTTGGATTTTCCATTAGAAAATCAAGAAATTCTTGAATTAAGAAATGGATCTGAAATTCAAGAACAAGAGTTGAAGAAACAGAAACTTATAGTGTAATGAGATTGATGAAGAAAAAGCAAGAAAATATGTGTAAAAGACAAACAAATCTGAGATTAAAGAAAGTATTTGTCAAGAATGATCTCTGAGTACCAATCAAAAATTCGCCGGAAGTAAATCAGAAGCTTGTAAATCCAGAGAGATGCAGCGGATGAAGAAGAAGATGAAGCTTTAGGTTACAGGATCAAATTTGGTTTGAAGAAACCCTAACCTATCTGATACCATGATAACATGGTAGAAATGGTGATAAAAACAATCACAGATTGATTGATTCTCAGAGTAATCTCACTTACAGATAAAACCTGTTAAGACAGGCTTTTATACAGACATAGTAAATGAATCAGTGACAGCTAATACACACGTATGAATAACATGTGTGACATGTAAGAGCACCTTATCCTACACTGCAGTATTTCTTAACCTGCACTACTACATAACTCAGTACAAGAAGCACCTTAATCATAGCATCCAAAAAAACAATGTCACATTTATTTACCCCAATTATGTTTGGAGGGAAACTCAATTCATTTCATTAAACCCTTTATTAGATTCTCCATCTACTAAACCAGATGGGTTTATGACAAATTCCAGACATTTCTCATTCATAAAATCGGGTTGGAAAATTGATTATTTCTGTGGTTCATCTAATGGCTTGTTATGCATATGCTGTATTAATACTCGTGTCAGTGAAGATTTAGATGAGGTAGGTTGTTGCCTTAGTGATGATGATGATATCAACGAGGAACAGATTTTTGTTTTGAATCCGTCGACTAGGGAGTTTAAGAAAATACTCGTTCCGCGAAGAGTTGGTGATAGAGGGAAAATGCTAAGAAGTTTATTTTGGTTTGGTTATGATTGTAAGATTGATGATTATAAGGTTGTTAGAGTTGTGGATTTTGATAGAAGTGGGAAGGAGAGTTTTGAGGTTGAGGTCTATACGTTGGGGTCGGATTCGTGGAAAAGAATTGGAAATGTATCTTTCAAATTTGAGAAGCATCATGGGGTGTTGGTTAGTGGTGCTCTGCATTGGTTTGCTGTTTCCACCGCGCAACAATTGAAAGTATTAGTCTCTTTTGATATTGCGAATGAGAGGTTTGTGGAGGTCTTGCTGCCTAAAGAGCGTTTGACATACCCAGAAGAACCTTTGGAGGATGTCAAGTATGTGAAAAATGTGGGGGAGCTGGGAGGGCGTCTTTGCTTGCTTTTTCATGTGTTTGGTGTTCGGGTTGATTTGTGGGTGATGCAAGAATATGGAGTAAGAGATTCCTGGACTAAAAGCTTCACGATATCCGACGAGACTATTACCAAAACATGCTTTTTGAGTCTCAAATGGACTTTTGTGGATAATAGGATTTTGTTGCAGGTTGATGACAAGTTAATCTTATATGATCCAAAGAGCGAAAGATGTAGAAAACTGACAGACTGTGAATCTAACAAGGATGCAGTTAACTATGTGACCAGCCTTGTCTCAGTTAACTCTGGCAGATATTTTAAGCAAAGGAAGACCAAGAAGAGGAAACGATGGACCATGGAGAACCTTACAAGTGGTAAAGTTTCTTAAGCACTTCATATGTTTTATCATATCTAATGTATCAGAAAATTAGAATTGAAAGATTTTTCATTTTGTTAATTGGTAGAATTTCAGTTGGCCTTTCATATATATAACTTTTTTCCCCAATCATCTATGCACAATAGTTGGTTTCTATACCCCTTTTGCACACATTACAATTGGTTTCTATACTGCTTTAAATCTTCTGTTGCGCAGCAGTTGCTGGTATGTTCTTGTGCCAATGTTTCATACCTTTAACTGCAGTAGTTGAACTTGCAGATGAAATCATGGAGTTAATGATTGACCGAGATGCTCTTCGTGATGATTATTACTGACGGAAGAATCATGTTCTGATGGTGGAGGTAATGGGATTTTTGTCACAGGACCACCTACAGCCCAGGTCTTGCTTTTATGGATTTTGGTCTTTTCCCATCCTTACCATTTTGGACGACACAGGATTCCAGAGGAAAGGTGTTCTGAATATTGATACCAACAACTGAACCATGTAGCTCCTAAAAACACTTCTGAATTTTGTTGATAGGTAAAATCTTATGGTATGCAGGATGCAGCATATGGTTATTTCCTTTACTAGAATTGCGAAGAATGTTTGGTTCTTTTTTAAGCAAACAATGTTATTTTCTTTCTAAAAACTGCTATAATCAGAGATCAGGGATTCCTAGCCTGTTTGGGCTATCAAGTTCAACTTGTCTCTCATGCTCAGTGATTACCATATACATCTAGCATTACACTTGGTAATCGGTTGGTTTAGAAATAGAAACCACAATATATATTCCTCAGAAGCTTCCTTTGGCTGTTTCCAACTCCTTGTGAGAAACTGAATTTCTAAATTCAGAACTGTCTAAACCTCTATAAATACAACTCCAATACCTAGACTTGATACTTGCAAATCTTTATTAGCTTTTCTGTTGTCTTTGGATGGCTATGGAGACTAGGGAGATACGGCCTACGTTTTTTGATCAGTGTGAGATACTACCAATCAATGCTTCTTCTGATTCTAGTTCTACTCTTGAAAGACTGCCCACAAACTACCAAATTCACGTAGGTATGCATCCTAGAGATTCAAATTCAAATCCAAGGTGTATAATTATTCTGAAAGTTGAGCAAGCACGCGCAGACACGACAGGAGATATTGTGTTTACTGACAGATTTGATTCAGAAGAATGGGATCTTGATTACTCTTGTACGACAGAGCAGATCAAATTTGAGATTGGAAATTTGCTAGATAGGTTCCGGATTACAGATGGGGATTACGTTGAAAGTATCAGTGAGAGGTTATCTGTTGACGCTGCTGCCCAACTGCGACAAGCAGAAACACTTGGGGTTTCGGTAGTTATTATGGAATACGTATGTATTTCTCGTAAACTTGAGAGAATGCGTTACCTAGATGGAGAAGATGAAGTTTGTTGCGGGATATGTATGGAGGGAATCATTGGGGAAGATAAAGTTATCAAGATGAAGTGTTCTCATATACTACACTCGCATTGTCTTGAGAGATGGTTACAAGTTGGTTACTCCTGCCCATTGTGCCGTCGTCACTTGAAGCTTGTCAACGATGTAGACTGAATTAGCTTCATGAGGTTGCCGTAAAAACAGAGATTATCAATATTATTTTTGATTTTTACCAAATCATTGCACTAGTTTTAATCTGTAATCTTAGCCAAAAATCAATAAAGCATCTGTAAATTGTGGTCAAGGGGCATCCAAAACATAAGTAGTTTTTTTTTTTTTTTTTTTCTCAAGGGCCATCCAAAAAACATAAGTAGTCATAACTCAGCCACTTAAGAATTTTAGTTAATAACTCGGAATATGGTCAGTTAGGTAGGCTAAATCTAAACCCTTGGAGAAAAATTTATGATTTCCTCCCGTCGAATTCTTAGATGGATATAATTTATTGAGAAGTAAGCATGATGGAAACAGGGGAAATTCAGATGATGGTACGTCTTGGCAAATAAAGAACCCAATTTGTGGTTTTGCTATTGCAAAAAAAAAAAACAAATGATCTGGCTTTGCATAGTAGAGAATTAAGCCAATTTGATTTCTGGGCCCATTAAAGATTTTGTTTTGATTTCTGGAAGAAGGATGTTGATCCATATATAAAATCTTTTTAACGACAACGCTGGAATAGCTCAGCTGGTTAGAGCGTGTGGCTGTTAACCACAAGGTCACAGGTTCAATCCCTGTTTCTAGCGATTTTTTTTTTTTTTTTTTTTAATATAAGTTTTAATAGAAATTCTCTTCTACCGGGTGAGAGAGGACAGATTGAAGTTACTTACCGCAAATTTGATTCAGGAAGTGTGTGAACTCAATTAGAATTTGAGATCGGAAATCTGCTAAAAAGGTTTCAGATTATGGATGCAAATTATGCTGACCGCATCGGTGAGAGGTTATCCGTTGAAGAGATTTCATAGTGCTGATGCTGACCGACTTCGGAAATGGCTAAATTCTTTTAGCGGGTGATGGCTTCCTCGTTTGTTATAATTCAAAACTAAGAGATGATGCAGGGAGTTGGAGGCTTTTGTGCCACACGGTGTGTTTCGAGGAGAGGGCGGGGAATTGAGCAAAGGGGAACAGAGATAAACACTCTAAACTCAAAAGAAGAGGAGAATTATGAACAAAAAGAAATGGAGATGCGGGGTATCGAACCCCGTACCTCTCGCATGCAAAGCGAGCGCTCTACCATGTGAGCTACATCCCCAATTTGAGAAAGAACCTAAACTGAGATCTATATTCTGGGTTTCATAAAATGTACCGAGTTTTCCAAACATTCAAAACCAGTTAATCGTGATCAGTATATACGGATTTTTAGGAATTTAATTAAGTTAGATTTTTGTTAAAGGGAGAGCAAAAAGTGATTCGAGGAGTGCAAAAATCCTAGGACTCACAAACTAGGACCCATTCAGTATATTTTTCTAACTCGGACAAATTTATCCTACTAAATACACCCAAACACAACACAGCAGAAAACTTGCCCCATCCCTTGAACTACTACGCCACCTCCGACAACCAAAAATGACCAGAACTTCAAGCCGAACCTGCACCACCAACAAGCGTCACCAACAAGCCCTTCCTGCCATCACCCAAAACCAACAACCTCTATTGCCATTTTAATAACATAAAGATCAAATTTTTAGAAAATCAAGATCCCTTCATAAGAATTATGACTTTCATGTAGGTTTCTATTGATTCTCTTCTGTATTGTAAGTTTGAAACCGTAAAAATGAAAAACAGGATACCTACTTTCAAACCCTAAAAATGAAAAACAGGGTACCGAAACCCTAATACTCAAAAAAAAAAAAAAAGTTAGCAAATGTTCTCGAAGTTCAAAGAAAACCAAATTTTGATATTGAGACTTAATTGCATTTGACATTTTTTTTTATAGAAGTCCTTTTAAGCCTACGGCAACTTATCATTGTTATTATACAAGAACAGAGAGGAAAAATCATCACTGGATGGATTAGTTTCATAAAATACCTTGTTAGTTTTTGGAATGAGATTAATACGGATTGTCCAAATGAGAGATTATTAGACGAATTGTCGGCCAATCTTAATCAACGCGAGTATTCGTGAGTTTTAAGGGAGACAGGTGATATCCAATTAAGTTTAAGAATTTGTAGCCAAAAGATTTTCATTAAGTAGAGTTAGAAAAGGAAACGTGTGTTTTAAGGGATCCAGATTGAACAATGGATGTTCTTCGTGTATATATATATATATATATATAAACAAGAATATAAGAAACAAAATGATTAGAAGCTGGTCTTTCTCTTTGAGTCACCCATGTTTCTTAGCATAAATATAAATAGGGCCGGTGGAGATGACGGTGGTGGAGTTTCGAAGAGGACGGGGAGGGGAGTTTTTCCAGAGGATGCGGTGAGTTTGTGGTCATTGAGTTTATTGAGTAAGGGTATTTTTGTCCGAGTTAGAAAAATGTATTGAATGGGTCCTAGTTTGTGAGTCGACAACGATTTTTGCACTCCTCGGATCACTTTTTGCTCTCCCTTTAACAAAAATCTTAAGTTAATGCAAGATTTTTTTCATTAACTGCTGTTGAAATCTTAGCTGGATGGCTCAAAAACTTATAAAACAGCTACAGGATAGAAAATCGAAAGTAGGAAATACCATTAGGTCCTAGGAATAATATATTAGAGAGAGTCTAGTCCTGTTGACCCAGTCATGTGTCTGTTTGGTCCTATTTGGTAATATAAATTATAGTTTGGTCCTATAAATTATGGTTTGGTCCTAGGATGATGTCATTGATGATGTAAATTTCGCCTTGTAAGGACAAAACTATCCTTTTGGGACCATATATATAGAAAAACCCTAGAAAATATCTTTATTTTCAGATTCACATTCTCTCTCTTCTTTTTTTTTTCTTTTTGTTCTTCCTGATGTTGTAACAATGGTGTGGGATGAAGATGAAGACGAATTGATGTTGGTGATGATTAATACATATGTTTCTTGATCTGTAGACGATGAATATGATCATTGTTGCTATTGTTGATATGTTTCTTTTTCTCTATTCTCTATAATTTCTTAATCTGTTTTTCAAATCTAGATCTGTGATATGTTGTTGTTGTTGCTGGTGTTGAAGACGACGACGAAGAAGATGAAGATGTTGAAGATGAAGATGTTGCTGCTGGTGTTTGAAGACGACGACGAACACTAGTGGAAAAGAGGCTATCTGAGACATAATGAAACGACACAAAACAAATATTGGGAAACATGAACACGCCAAATGTGTGGCTGACTAAAGTCAAAACGTCGTTGTGGTATGACTTTAGTTGACTTGTCAACGACACAAGCGATATTGTGGGTGATGAAGTCAAGGAATCGTAGTGTTATGACTTTGGTTGACTTCGACAGCGGCACTTTCGGATAACATTGTTTTACGTGATAATAATATTTTACTCTAACGGTTAGGATTTCCCTAAAAAACTAAACGGCAGGATTCAAACATCTCATCTCAACCTTATCCATCTAAACCTAAGAAGAGAGAGACCACTAGCAATTTTATCACCTCGTTCTCTCCGCCTCCGCATCCACCTCTCTCACTCCCTTCGTCTTCACTTACTTTCCTTCGATCTCGCTCTATTCAGTCTATAAAATTTTCTATCTCCCTCATCAGAAGCAAATGTGCAAGCGGTGTTTGTATTAATTCTCTGAACTTTATAAACTGCTGCTAAAGTAGACGGTGCTCTAAATCTCTTTGACTGCTAATATCCCATTGTTAGGGTTTCTGAAAAATAATTTTTTGTCAATTTTTCTTTCAGTTTCACAATGAGGGGTTAATTAGGTATGTTAGAAACCTGTATTTTTTTCTAATTGCTTTTCTCGATTGGCCCAAGATATGATTTTCATATAAAGTTGTACTAATTTTGATTTTGTTTTGATCATTGTTTTATTTTTTTAATTCTTGTTTCAGGGTTCAGTACTAAGGTGTTTCCCCATCTCAACAGCAAAATGGGTAAAACTTTTTCACTCTCAGTTTTCTCAAATCATTCTTTTGCTTCAACTGGTTTCCTCTTTTTTCCCCTCTACAAAAGTTCAGATCTTTCAAGTTGTAGTTGCACCATGTCTTTAATTGAAGAATATAATGATTTAGTTCTTTCATATTATCAATTTTGGGGGTTTCCATCAGAATGAAACCCTCCGTTTTTTTCCCTTTTCATTAATTAAGATCTTGCTTAACCAGTTTACTCATAGCTCTGGGATGGACTTTGGTGAATACGAGTGGGATGATAGAAATGGTTACTGACAGTTTCATGATACAAACCGTGGGGTTGGATTAGATTTGTTTGTAATCCCAATGAAGTATGTTTTTAGAGATTTAGGCTACCCCTTTTCGAGGTTTTAAGGTTTTAATTTTCTCACATTAGTTACTTGAAAGTGTTAATATGGTTCTTGAATCAGACCAATAGCTTAGATTTGTTTTTAATCTGCCAAAACTATTATTGTTTAGATTGTGGTTACCCATTATCCAAACATTTTAGTTTTTGCGGTTAATGATTTTGTCGAGCTTGATAGGTGCTTACAAGTACGTTTCGGAGTTATTAGGAAGAAACAGTGCGACGCGATGAGGTTTTTGCAGAGGTTTTTGAGCAGAAGAAATAGTAGAAAAACTGATTTTCATCTTGGTCTCAAGTTAAATTTCGATTTGTTTTGGAATCAGTTTATCCATCGAATACATTGTTTGGTTTTATGTTCTTCGTGAAGTCTTAAAATGGATAAACTGCCCCATGCTCTGTTTTTCTACTATGTGTGAATGGTGTTAGGTATCTTTCTGTCTAATGATGGTCATATACTTCAAAAATAATAAATGAGTATCAAATTAAGGTGCCTAGACCAGTTTGAGTGAGAGTTGCGGCTCGGGTTATGTTTGATGTTGCAATGCAAATTGTGTGGCTTATAGAAGTCCAGTCTTATGTAATTAAAACTGTTTTTCTTTTCGACTATTTGTAATGTTCTAACCATCTGATTTATATAACCATATACGGGTTCTCCATGATCCCTTCTCAAATATGAGACCACACCTAAGCTTACTCGTTAAGGCGAGCTCTATCACGAAGGTAAAGAGTTTGAGGTATAAGTTCCATCACTTTTGTAGTTCGTTTACTTGAGCTCGGAGCAACCAATCTACTAGTCGTACTATTTACAATTGTTTTGTTGTGAATACAGGTGATGATGTGAGAACCGGATGCTGGTCGAGACAAGCTCTTCGAGATGATCTTTCAACATGTATATGACTAGAAAGTATGTTTAACCAGTTCTTAAGGATCATTCACTGTTTTGTAGTCTGTGTCACCAATTCTCAAGGATAATTCATTGTCCTCTTATATGGATGTGTGGTTCTTGCGGGGATTGGCTATAGCAATCATGGAGACAGTAGATGAATGCATCTCCCATAAGATCGGACCCCAATATGAATGCTTTTGAAGATCCATATGTCTTCACCGCAACCTCTAGTGATGCTCCGTTGATTTCGAAACCGTTGGAGATGCTCGGAGTAATAATGCTGGTTTCGAACATTTTTTTATTCTTATATTCTTTATGTACATGGAGATTTGAACATTCCTTCACCTCTTGATAATCTGTCGGGAGATGATGAGTATTCGATGAAGATGCTCGGGTAATAATGCTCGTTTAAGTTCTTGTTTATTTGTTTATGTTTTTTCCCTATCTTCATGTACATGGAGATTCATTCACTTCTTGATCTTTGTCGGAAACTAGTTTGTTAGTATATTGCAGTGCATGAGCAAGAAAACTCCATGTCGGTGAGACCATTGATAATATTTAGCAAGTTTGCTCATTAACTTCTTTATTTTGGCACAATTCAACCGTAGTTCGTAGTTCTTATGTATATGCAAGTGTGTGGTTGTAATACATGTAGTTTCTATCTGTAATATTCCAAAATAGCACGAAATAGAACATATCCAGTGCACGGGCGTCTCGAAGTTGTATATGTATACCTATATAATCAGAACTAGGAATTTCTTAGTCGAAATAGGTCGTCCACGAGGAATGTTATTGATTTTCTAAATGGGAAGGTTCAGAAGGTCTATATAAATTCGCCCGTATATGGATTTATTGTTGTACATGTTCTAGCTACAAGTACGATACCATTGATTATCATATTTTAATTCATTAGTCTGTTGAAATGAACATTAACAATAATTTGAATCTTTTAGTTTTTGATCGTGAGTCCATCTTTGGTGGTTGTTATATATTTTCCTGTAGTCTTTAACTCCTCCATTATACATTGGTACTAAGCTGGTGCCCAGGTCATAATCACTGAAGTTGATTTTGATCAGATAAGTTTATGAGTGCATTATTTATGGTTAGGTTTGCAAAGTGGGATTGTTGGCATTGATTGAATATTATTCTCTCAGTAAATTCATGCCTTGAGGGCTCAACCGGAGTCCAGGAAGCAGCAAAAGTATGATGTGATTAATTTTTGCACTGGTACACCGTACACTCGTCTTTATATCTATGGTCGGGTGTCGAAGAATTTAGAAACTAGAAAGTGAACAGATTAAGAGATCTTCTTGAGTACTTTTCAGTTTAGAGTTCTAATAAATCTTGTTTCTTTCGATTGATTTTGATATTTTGGTTATTTCTGTTGTAGGACTGATTACTATGATAGATGTATGAATACTTTCTCGACCGGCGAGATTATTTTAAGTTTAAGCTATTAAGGTAAACAACAAAACAAGAAAGGCCTATTTATAGTTTCTGTGTGAAATTTTGAAATTAAAATTTGAAAACCCCACTAATTCTTGTGTATTTTCACAGCTTGGATCAATTGCGAAAGGCTTGAAAAGTAAAGGTGTAGTGGTTGTTGTTGAGAAGAGTATCACTTCCCCACTACTGCTTAGTTTTCTTTCAAACCACTTTCTCCTTCACAAGATGGTATATACAATTTTCTCTTAACCTTACTTGTCTGATTTTGTGTTAGCTTGTTAAATTATGAAGTTTCTATGGTTTTCTTTGTTTGGATTTCTAGGTAAGGGCTTTAGTTGATGAAATGATGTTCATCTAAGACTAGTGTTGTAAAGTGTAGTATCGGTAAGTGTAACGCTTTTATTACTTTTGAGTGATCAGTCGATCAAGTTTTTCATGGATAATTTCCTGCATAAATTGATCGATGAAATTGAGTCAGGTGAAGCCCTTAATACCATGATACGTAGTGACTGAAATGTGAATTCACTAGTAGTACAAAGTGTCACTGAGAATCGCCAACAAGAACTGATAAGTGTAACTCTTCTATTACTTTGAGTCAGTCGATCAAGTTTTTCATGTATCATCTCCTGGAGTCAGGTGAAGCCCTTAATACCATGATACGTAGTGACTGAATTATGAATCAACTGGTAGTACATAGTGTGACTGAGAAACGCTAATGAGAACCGATATTTTCTCCTAAAGTTGTGTCAAAGTTGGATCATGTAGTTTATTAGACTTGCTTTCACTTGAGTTCGACTCTAATTACCCTTTCCCTTTTAAATCAATGTAGGTAGTGCACTGGGGAAGGCCTTGTGTATGCAAATATTCAATACTTCATTCGGTTCCAGCCCACGATTGATGTTGCCTTTGCTCTTCCCAATGATCTTTATGGATGTCGTCACTCTCTTACCGATGGTCTCATGAGGGGTTCCTGATGTCATGATTCTTTGGTAAGATCGTTGTTGTTCTTTGGATACGGAGATGTTGGAAAGGGTTGTTCTTCTGCTAGCTGATGTCTAGGTGATGATCAATGAAATTGATGTTGAAATTTTTAGGACTTGTAGCACCTCTTTAAGAAAGCTTGAAATTAGGAGTTGAATCCTTTTGTATGATTTTGAATTAAATTATGAGTACAACATAATTCAATGGAATTATCATTTTGTATGGATGAATAAGGTTATGGAATTTAGTGTTTGAATTAGAATTATCATTTCATCTGAATTTAGATTTAAATTTGGGATTTGGATTTCAATTTGAATTTCGATTATAATCTGAGTTTCAATTTCTTGTAGTTTTGAGTTTGAATCGGAATTATTCATCAGTCGAATGGTTGTAGTCACCTCTTAGATCGACTCGGTTATTTTAATATTAAAATAAATTGAATCTAGGACGCTATCTCAATGTCTTGCCTAGCGACAACCTTGAAAGTATCGTAATTCAACAAAGAACTTGAATGTGTCGTTCCTTAAAAAGACACTCAATCTCACGGCACTTTCAAATTGCATCCCCAAAGTGTCGTATAACTCTCTTATACGACACTTCCGGACTATCTTAAATCGGCCTTTTTCCACTAGTGGAAGATGTTAAAGTGTACAAGAAAATGAGATGAATATGATGAATACGATGTTGTTCTTCTTTGTTGAAGACGTCGAAGAAGATGAAGATGATGTTCTTTGATGTTTTATATGGACTTCATTCCAAAAATGAAGTCTATTTTTATATGGACTTCATTCCGGAATGAAGTCTCTGCATTTTCTTAGGTTTTATATGGACTTCATTCCTGGAATGAAGTCCTGCATTTCTTAAGTTTTTATATGGACTTCATTCCAAATGAAGTCATTTTTCTTAGGTTTTTATATGGACTTCATTCCATAAATGAAGTCCGTTTTTCTTAAGTTTTTATATGGACTTCATTCCATAAATGAAGTATGTTTTTCTTAGGTTTTTATATGGACTTCATTCCATAAATGAAGTCTGTATTTCTTAAGTTTTTATATGGACTTCATTCCAGAAATGAAGTCTGTTTTTCTTAGGTTTTTATATGGACTTCATTACAGGAATGAAGTCCATTTTTCTTAGGTTTTTATATGGACTTCATTTCGAATGAAGTCCGGTTTATATAGGTTTTGATACGAAGGAAAAAAAAAAGGTTTTATATGGACTTCATTTACGGAATGAAGTCCTGGTTTGTATATGTTGTTATATGAAATTCATTTCTGGAATGAACTCTGATAAAAATGAGTAAAAATTAACATGGAAGGGTACTTTTGTCCATTACGTATTTTTAAATAATTATGGACTAAACAGTAAAAGACGTTTGACCAAAGGACTAAACAGACATGGGCCCACCTATAAAAGGACCAAACGATATTTTTCCCAAATCGAAAATGATATATGGCGCCCAGTTTTTGGCACCCATTTGCACCCACTATTAGGTGGCGCCTACGTGGGATTGTCTTAGTAACCGAGGAAAAATATTGTGGAAATAATGGGATAATGGGATTTTTGGCACAGGAAAAATTTGTTACTGACGGAAGATCATGTTCTGATGGTGGAGGTAATGGGATTTTTGTCACAGGACCACCTACAGCCCAGGTCTTGCTTTTAAGGATTTTGGTCTTTTCCCATCCTTATCATTTTGGACGACAGAGGTTTCCAGAGGAAAGGTGTCCTGAATATTGATACCAATAACTGAACCATGTAGCTCCTAAAAACACTTCTGAATTTTGTTGATAGGTAAAATCTTATGGTATGCAGGATGCAGCATATGGTTCTTTCCTTTACTAGAATTGCGAAGAATGTTTGGTTCTTTTTTAAGCAAACTATGTTATTTTCTTTCTGAAGAATGTTATGTTCTTTTCTAGCAAGTCTGGGCTTACTATGTACACCTTGTCTGTCATGCTCGCTCGATGATCCCTGGATACATCCAGCATAACTCTTAGTAATCAGTTTATAGAAAGAAAAAAATATTAGCAGCTAGTACTTGACTGCAAATGTTCTGGAGATGAATTCTTTGATACACATATAAAAATAAAGTTACTCATCTTAATTCACAAAAGCATTCAAGTTACTGAAGGCTATGTAACTCGGCGACATTCTCGTCCTTGATGTGACTTTCGCTATTCATTGTAAATGTCTGGGGTAGCCATATCGTACACCATAAATGGTGCTGCTAGAATTCGGATTCCTTGGCAGTTGTCACCGGTGAGCAGCACCAAAACTCAGTTCTGTAATTTGTAACCCTTAAATGAATTTTCTTATGAATTTTTCATCTTACTCATTAATGTACAAACGAATCCTGATAGTTCTGACCGTCAAAGCTGGAATAGCTCAGCTGGTTAGAGCGTCCCCAAGGTCACAGGTTCAATCCCATCCCTGTTTCTAGCGTCTTTTTTTTTGTTATCCCTGTTTCTAGAGACTTTTTTGTTTTTATTATTTTAAGCCAATTTTCTACATGTATTTAAAAAGAATTTTGCTGTGATGGAATGAAATCTCGGGCATGTAGGTCAATTTGACTCTACATGAACTCACCGGCTAAGAGATTGAG
This sequence comes from Papaver armeniacum, assembly GCA_023531295.1. Taxonomy (NCBI): domain Eukaryota; kingdom Viridiplantae; phylum Streptophyta; class Magnoliopsida; order Ranunculales; family Papaveraceae; genus Papaver; species Papaver armeniacum. The sequence continues at coordinate 1,339,748 of JAJJWW010014835.1, read as the reverse complement.
TTTAGAAATAGAAGCCACAAATGCCAACTGCACATATTCTATAATTTGTTTCACCAGAAGCTTCCTTGGCTGTTTCGAACTCCTTGTGGGAAGCGCAATTGCTAAATTCAGAACTGTCTAAAACTCTTCTATAAATACAACTCCAATACCTAGAATTCATGCACACAAATCTTTGTTAGCTTTTCTGTTCTCTTTCAATGGCTATGGACACGATGGAGCTAATTGCTGTCAATTGTTCTAGTTCTAGTTCCAGCGTTGAAAGACTCCCCATACAATACCAAATGCACGTAAGTAGGTATCCTACAGACACAAATTCAAATCCATGGTATAGAATTCATCTGAATGTTGAAAAAGCACGCACCGACATGACAGGAAATATTCAGTTCACTGACGAATTTGATTCCGAAGATTTGGAACTTGATTACTCTTCTACGGCAGAGAAGATCAAACTGGAGATTTCAAATCTGCTACACAGGTTTGGGATTACGGATGTGGATTATGTTGAAGGCATCAGTGAGAGGTTATCTGTTGATGCTGCAGCCCAACTGCGACAAACAGAAAAACATGGTGTTTCGTTACGTATTATAGATTACGTTTGTATTTCTCGTAGACTTGAGAGAATGCGTGACGTACAGGGAGAAGAAGAAGTTTGTTGCGCAATATGTACGGAGGTAGTCATCGGAGAAGATGAAGTGACCAAACTTCCGTGTTGTCATATATTTCACTCGCACTGTCTTGCGAGATGGATAAAGATTAACTACTCCTGCCCATTGTGCCGTATTTACCGTCGGATGGTTTTCAAGGATAAAAATTCAAGCTCCACGAAGTTGACATAAAAACAGAGATTATCAAGATTATTTTGATTTCTTACCGAATTGTGGTAGTACGTGGTTTTAATTTGATTTCAAGATTATTTGGTTTCAATAATAAAGCATCATGTGGTTGCAGTAAATATGTCCTATAATATATGATGCTGTAAATTTTTTTTTTTTTACTCAGCAATATAATAAAGCATCATATATTATATAATATATATTATATGATGCTGTAATTGACATAAGCTTTCAGCTCCAAAGACAAAGTAACTGTATCCGCCCAAGCTCCGCTACCCTTAGTTGTACTTTGTTGGTTCTACCACTTCTTCTTCTTTTCTTGTTCTTTTGCAACCCCTAACTAAGACTATTCCTCAATATTTTCATCTTAATTTTTTGCTTACAATATCTCTAGTTAAGATTACTCAAAACTCTTAATTACAACATTATTAAGTTTTTAATCTACGTACGTATATACTGGTGGGTCATATGAGCTTAACAACCATGCAAAGTGACAAGCATGCATCCTCTTTTTCTTCTCTCTCCATCTTTTCCTCTCACTCCGTGTTCCTTTAAATTTTCTTCCCTCTCTCCATCACGTTCTCTCTTTATAAGAAAAAAGTATATAGCGGTGAACCATTGAGCGTTAATATCACTTTTTGAGCGTTGAATGATTCAGCGTTTCAATCTCGCTGCTAGTTAAACTACGAGCAAATGCTAGGAGAGAGAATTAGCAAGTGCAACTGTGCAAGTGTTAACTTTTAAACCACGTTTTTTTTCTTTGAATTACAACACTTTTTGGCCAATCTAGCAACTCAATCTAGTCCATAAGAGTTAGCCTAAAGGTACCCCTTTAATTATCTGCATACCCCAAGAGTTATCTACCCACCCCATCAAATCATTTAAATTCGGATACCCCCGAGAAAAACAAAAACACCAACCTATCTTCTCCAACACATAAGTCATAACTCAGCCACATAAGAATTTTACTGTGTTAATAACTCGGAATATGGTCAGTTAGGTAGACTAAATCTAAACCCATGGAGAAAAATTTATGATTCTCTCGCGTTGAATTCTTAGGCCTCTTCCTATGCACATGCCAAAACATGGTATTTGGCATATATGCACCCACTATGGGTATGCCAAATCCAAACTCATATGCCAATATGTTATTTCTCGCATATAGGCATACGCGACGAGTTTCCAATGAGCGATAGAGTCTCGGTCGCTCGATGGTCAAAGAATCGTTCGATGGTCATTCAATCGACAATGGCAGTCAAGCTATCGCTCGATACTATGATAATCGCTCATCGTGATCTTCATCCAACGGCTACAATTTCCCCCTACTGATTTCAACCAATTCCAACCCAACTTCAAATTCATTTCACCATGCATAGTGCATAACCGAAGTGGATTTGACTACAGAGGAAATAACATGGATCATGATAGTTAAGGTGAAATCATCTTAAGGTGAATTTTTCTTTTTTATTGGTCTAATTCGCTTACTATGAAGGTGAATTTTTAATGAAATGTAAATGGGTTTTAATCAATATTAATTTAAAAGATAATTTCCATTAATCTAAAAAAACAAAATTACATTTCACATTCGCTTCTCATTTCCTTGTCCGTTTCCTCTCGGACCAAAGATCCAATTGCCTGCATTTTCTGGATCCATAGAGTTGTTCAACAAACTAGTTAAGGTGCTTAGGTTTGAGACCGACTTGGTGGTTGAGTCTCATCGAATCACCATAACCTTGATAAGCAATGGGAGTACGGGTATGGGAACATTATACAAATCTTGAAATACGTGTGGTTGATATTGTTCTTTGGAATGGTTGAAATGCTGATGAGGTTGAGGCAATTGGAGTATCTGATTTGTTTGCCTAACTACTTCCATGTTCACACCACCACCCAGAGTCGGTATGTCGGTTGTGAATGACTAAACATACGTGTAGGAGTTGTATCCAAACCAATGTTTTCTTCACCACCGCGTACTCCTTGAGTATCTAACACCATGTTTGGGGTTGAACTTTCTGGATCCTCCTCCATACGACGACGTATCGATCTTCTTTCACCACTTTGCTGACTTCCACGACTTTGCTGACTTCCACGACTTTGATGACTTCGACGACTTTGCTGACTTCCACCGGGACCCAATCCTGTACCAACTCCAACACCAGGACTCAAACCTCTACCAGCTACAACACTGGGACTCATGTCAAACATCATGCTTTCCCTCAAACTTTGCATCTGTTCCAAGTGCATATTCTGAAATCCCTGAAGAAGAGCCTCATAATTGTTACATCGGTCCGATACTCCAACTCGTAGCATTGACCCCGAGGTATGGATAAGTCCGAGTAGGTGCACTAGAAACAATTGGATAAGTAACAATCTCTCCGGATGTGCTTGGATATAGTCTTTACTTCCCACGAAAATGGTGGCATGTATGACGATGAACTTTGAGAAGGATATGCAAATACGTCACCCGTCTCTCGGTGGAGGTTGGGAAGGAAGAAATTCATTGTCAAGTGGCAACCTACCTAAAGTCAAATCCATCCGACCCAAACTTTGCGGTTGCATGGAAATATTTGGCTTGAAAATAGTATTAAACCAAGATAGGTACTCATTTCGTCCATCGGCTCCCTGATCAATTCATCGACTTCTTGCCAACTATGACCTTCTCTTATCAATTTGAAGTAATCGTCTGCTGAAACATCTCATCTTTGGGATAAGGGTTGATAGCTATCACCGATCTCCCTTGCAATGAAGAAGTCATCTTTCACCATAATACCAAACACCCTTCTCATAAATAGGGTTGTATAACACCATCCTTTTAAGGCTTAACTCTACCATTGTCTGACCTAGTTCTTGTTGGAACTCAGGTACTGCTTCATATGGCCGTGAGATAAGGTTAAGGCTTGTTCTACTCAAGCTGCTGAATCTTATGAACAATAGCGGTATGTTGACCATCTTCAATCTGTGTAGCTTCCCAATTCTCGGAATCATACTTTCGTATGATCGGAAATACATTCGTATAATTCTTAAGACAAGGTTACAAACACGGAAATATGTATACCACCAATACTTCAAAAAAATAACATTCACCGAGGTTAATAACTTTTTCATATGAAAATGACAAATAAATACATAATGTGAAAAAGATTGGTTCTTACCTCCAGAACTCCCCAAAAAGCATTAAAACTATCTTTATCACACGTCGAATTATCACTTAGGGCAATGTAAATCTCTGATAAAATCGCAGTCCCCCAATCATATGTTGGTGCTTGCTCTAAATCTTCTAATGCTTCGAGAAACCCAATTAACACTACTTGAGCTAGCATTTGGAAACAGAGACATTGGCCCAAAGTGTCCACAATACAAACAGACGTTCTAGCTCCTCAAAATGGTCGGGATCAAATATTGATTACCGGCTTCCTGTTTTCATTCATTCTTCAAAGATAACGCTGGAAAAAACTTTTCAACCCTTTGACACCTTCAACCCATACGCCTTTATTTGTCTATGTGAAGGATTTCCTTCTAATTCATTTGAGTATAAAGGAAGTCTTTCTTTCCATCTACCTTCTGATAACCACTTTAGTCTATTAAATGGAATGGAGTTCCCTTGGCATGGAATTCCGGTTAACATGTATAAATCTATCGGTGTAACTCCTATTAACAATAATTATTCATAATTAGAATTTGTTGATTTTTATGAAATAAAACACATAATCTAAAAAATTAAATTACCGAAAAAGACCGACTTACCGCATTCAAAGTCCTTGAAAAAGAACGTGTTTGTAGTCTTCCACCATCGTTCTAATATAACTTGAACACCTTGAGTCCTGTGGTTTCTAGGTTGTATTTGATATAGATGTCGCCAAGGATATCTTCTCACTCTCTCTTGAACAGCACCAGGAAGTAATTGAAAAATTGTACGTAACTCAGTCCATCCACCTCTTAGATTTATAGCGTTATATCGCCCTCATTATCGAAAGGTGATTAGAGAATACACCTTCACCGGCTACTAGTCTAACATTATTAAACTCATAATTTGTATCCACAACAAAACTTACTCCACGCAGGGGTACTTGTAGATGCTTTCCCTTTTTTGTTTCTTTTTCTTTTCTCCATATCTCGATTAAGATAATCGTTTGAAGGTTTTGGGAAGAAGAATTGAGAAGAAAATCAGTGGTTTTCAAGAAGAATTGAGAAGAGTTTAGAAGAGGTGGGAGTATAGTTGCGGTATTTATAGGCGGCGAAAACTCGAGCGGTAACGATATTGATTATATCGACAAACGATATAGTGAATTTCGAGCGATATTGACAATATCGCCAATGATAAAGACTTTATCGGCTGGAGATATTGTCAATATCGCTCGCTAGGGAGTCGATCGCTCAAGCGGTTTCCCCATAGTGGCGCAAATGGTTTGCCATGCCACCAGCATGCCAAACACCATTTTTTTGGCATGTGCATAGGAAGAGGCCTTAGATGGATAATTTATTGAGAAGTAAGTTACGATATTTTACATCTTATCTTATCTTATCTTATACTCCCTCCGTCCCTAATTAGATGAGCTACTTGTAGTTTGCACAAATTTTAAGGCAAGGAGGAAAGTGGAGTATATTTAAGTATTTTTTACAATTATACCCTTATGGGCAATAATTAGTAAATTTAGAAACTATTTATCTCTTAAACTATACCACGGTTTTTTATAAACTTTATACCGTTGAAAAACATTTTGAAACACCTACGCAACGAATATAAACATGACTATCAAATTATATATATTTCTTATAGAAAAAATAATCAATTAAAAGGGTAGTTTTAGAAATATCCCCTTGATTAGTGAAATAGCTCATCTATTTGTGGACAAAACTAAAAACCAAGTAGCTCATCTAATTAGGGACGGAGGGAGTACTAATATAAAGAAAAGAGGTATTTTTGGTGAAGCCTTTTCACATGACAATAATACCCTCATTAACTAAGCTTTTAGTTAATATTTATATATTTACAGGAATGCCATTGTTTTAAAAATAGATCAAAAAATTTAAAACTTAGATATCTTTAAAAATACACATCGGATTTTTGCAAAATTAATATATTTGAAAAGCTCTTTAAATTATCTACGTAATGAGGACAAACAAGGATATTAAATTTTTATTTTAAGATTTTTTTTTTCCCATTATTATCAAATTTGGTATTGTTAAAAGAATCCAATTCAAGCATGTGCATCGCACATGTGGCCTTACTAGTACTAATATAAAGAAAAGAGGTAATTGTTTGGTGAAGCCTTATTTTTGGTGAAGCTTTTTCGTGTGACCAAAATACCCCTCCCGGATTTCGTTTTTCTTCTTAAATGTCACGTAAAAAAACAAAATGTACAGAGGTTAGCTATGTAAAACGTCCACTTAAAGAATCTGTGTTCGAATCCTGCCATCCACATTTTCCCTTCCATTTCCTATCTAAAGAAAAGAAGAACTTCTTCATCTCCAGAAATTGGGGACTTCACCATGAAAGCATCTCCTTCGTTCTCCTCGATTAACTATGAAATTGAGAAAGAAAAACCTATGAAAACGTCCTCTTCTTCGTTCTCCTCGATTAACTTAAGGTACAACAAAAATACAGCAAAAGAAGATTTGGTTTTTTTCCCCTCTCGCCAATCTTCCATGAATGATAAAGGTGGTAGCAGATGAACAAGAAAAATGACGAAACTTCGAAGAGACTTCCAAAGTAAGTGTCAGACATGATCTATGCCCAATTTGTGGCTGAAAATTTCTTTTGATTGTTTAATTTCAAAATTCTAAGGTTAGTTTAGGGCCAATCTGTGGCTGAAAATTTCTTTTGATTGCTTAATTTAAAATTCTAGGGTTAGTTTAGGGCCAATTTGTTGCTGAAAATTTAATATATTCGATCTTAAATTTAATTTTTGTTATTACTTAAGTCTCCCAATGATTTGTTTCCTAAGTTTGATACATTAGTTCAATTTTCCACTAATTAGTAATGAGTCTTCAAGCAGAAGTGTCAACTCTTGATTCTCTTGAAGTCCTATTCAATTAGTGGGTGAATCATTCAAAGCAGTAAGTTTTGCTATCAACCCTTGATCTCTTAAAGTCATATGTAAGAATTAGTTCCATTTTTTTTTTTTATCGACTAAAGATTAAGATTAATATAGAAATGTCACAAAAAGTTGTATACCCTGCCGTGCCTCTATTTTTCCTTTATTGAGATTTTGGTTTGTCGACACATTACTCAAATTTTGTCCATTTAAGCCTGATGCATTTATGCATTTTACTGCCGATGATGTGAACCCTTTATGGTATCTATCTATATGCATCTATTATAGAATCAAGAAGAAAATGAATCAAATTTAATTTGTGTCATACATGTATTACATATCATACACGCAGGTTTGACCGTTTGAGCATTATGCACTTCTAACCTATTATCCAGGACCACACCTTCAATATGTATTTCTTTCTTAAACCCGAAAAAGAAAAGGGAAATCTATAAGGAAAAATGAGATGTCCGTTCCATCAAGTATAGAAGCTGTTTGGCACCATTATCTTCGGATCAGAATCAAATTCTTTTGTGTTGTGATGGTTCGTCTTGAGGAAATCCAGGGGTGGATGGTTCTGGATTCATTTGTAGAAATGATAGTGGTGAATATGTTTTTGCTATGTGTATGGGCATTGGCATTCAGTCAAACTATATGGCTGAAATTATGGCTATTGTCATGGCTTTAGAATGGGCTTGCTGTGAAGAATTTGAGGATGTGATGGTGGTATATGGTTCTTTGTCTTTTACATAGTTTTTGCAAATATAAGGTATTGTGGGTGGTGAAGGCTAAGTGGCTTCGCATTCTAAAAATCTTAAGATCTATTAGATATGTCTTTAGAGGAGTTAATGTCTCTGCAGACAAGTTGGCTAAAAGAGGTGCAGGATTAAGAAGTGGTAAAGTTGAAGCTTTTAGCTCTAGACCTAATTTCTTAGGTTTAAACAACATGATCAATTGTACTATAGGTTTAATTAGTCTTGAAGTGGTGTGATGTTGTTTTTCTTTGTTTCTGTAGTGAGTTTTCTGTTTCGAGACTCTTTCTCTTTTTGTATTCTTCTTTGGGTAGGCTCTTTCACCTGCAACCATCATTACAACTGAATACTTATGAGCATAAAAATGAAACACATAAGAAGTCAGGCTTAATATGATTGAAACACATAAGGAATCCGTATTCATATTTTTATAAAATGAAAGGCAAACCACAGCTAACAATAAGCACCACATATCGTGTCATCTGTCACATGTATATGTTTGAGAGTGTAGTGTCCATTTTGGTCATGAACGTATGTTACTATATCATGTATCATCGTATAGTCTTTGTGCAAGTTCCAATAAGCTATCAGTTGCTTGATTATCGTGCATTTTGGATATTTAGCATCAACCTTAAGCAAGATGATTATGGGATCTTGAGGTTTCTAGCCTCCTGTGACGATTGACGAGGTTCTCCATGACTCCCTCTTACCTTATATGGTTATTTAACCTTTGGGACTTGGGTCCTATTAAAGTGACCACCGGGACCTTAATGAGTTATTGTTTGCTAAGTATTTGTTTTCTGATGCAGCAACTGGACAAGATGATGTTGGTGAACTGGATACGAGCGTCAAAGCCAGTGGCAAAGACAGCTTCGTCCCCCGGCGAAGCCCCAGATTTGTTAGCCAAATTCAAGGTCAAGATGATGTTGGTGAACCGGATAGGAGTGGAAAAGAAAGGTTAATACCCCGGCGAAGTCCCAGATTTGTTGGCCAAGTTCGGGATCAAGAATTAGTGAGGCAAGAAATGTGTCGTCCTGCACAAAGGGCAAGACGGAGTTCAATGACTAAGAATGAAAGAGAGCAGATCCTGGAAAAACGGCGTACAAATTATCAAGTGAAAAGAAGAAGAACTAATAATCAGGGCAGAGCAGGAACAAGTAGTGGCAAGTGTTGATATTTCTTTATTAGATGTCAACATACATATCACACATAAATTCTTTGTTAGTTTACTGTTTCCGTGCATCCATAATGTAAAAATAATTTCTTTTTACATCTTTAGCTGGATAAGTTGATGACAAAACGTCATATATAGTATATAGTAGATATAACATCAACCTTATCACGGTGACTAGATAACATGGCTACGTGAGAACAAGTCTCAGCCAAAAAGGAAAAAAAAAAAAAAAAAAAAAAGACAGTTATATGATAGTTCTGACAGCATTATGTAGAGTGCTTAATCATGATGGGATGAATATCTGCTTCAGTCAAGTAATGTAAAGTGCTTGGATGCTCTTTGATTACAATTTAGAATTGTCCGTTAGGAGTCATTAACTGCAGTTGCTTTAGCTTGAATTGTTAGCCTAAATGAACTTAAAATTGCATATTAATTTGGTAAATGCACTTTTGAACTTTGTAGTCCATAGAGACACCAAGCTATGGTTACATGCAAAATTGGTTTGTAGAATCCTTTTTGTTCTAATCTCCATGACGTAAAATTTGTACATGTCTTTCCATTTATGAGGATTAGTAAGATTTTTGACTAATGCTATGAACATTGTCCAGATCATTGACCAGTTGTTGACTTTAACCCTTGATTAATATACGAAAAAACAAAATTACGGAATGAACGGAACGGCAAGCGCATCGCGCATGCGTGCTATACTAGTACACATGATGGAAACAGGGGAAATTCAGATGGTACGTCTTGGCAAATAAAGAACCCAATTTGTTTTTTGCTAACTGATCTGCCTTCCAGTCGCGCGGTTTTGTTATTGCAAACGTTTACAGTCGCGCGGTTTTGCTATTGCAAAAAAACTGATCTGACTTTGCATAGTAGAGAATTAAGCCAGTTTGATTTCTGGAAGAAGGATGTTTATAGCAGATGGTGGCAGTTCCATTATAGATTTTCTAGGAGGAGGATGTGGATCCGTTTATATAAATTATCAAAAATATTTTTAACAGCAACGCTGGAATAGCTCAGCTGGTTAGATCGTGTGGCTGTTAACCACAAGGTCACAGGTTCAATCCCTGTTTCTAGCGTTTTTGTATTTTTGCAATCCCTGTTTCTAGCAATTCATTTTTGTTTTTTACATTCCCTCTTCTGAAATAGCGTTTTTTTATTTTTGCAAGGTCACAGGTTCAATCCCTGTTTCTAGCGATTCATTTTTGTTTTTTACATTCCCTCTTCTGAAATAGCGTTTTTTTTAATTTTTGTTTTTTACATTCCCTCTTCTGAAATAGCGTTTTTGTATTTTTGCAATCCCTGTTTCTAGCAATTCATTTTTGTTTTTTACATTCCCTCTTCTGAAATAGCGTTTTTTTATTTTTGCAAGGTCACAGGTTCAATCCCTGTTTCTAGCGATTCATTTTTGTTTTTTACATTCCCTCTTCTGAAATAGCATTTTTTTTATTTTTGCAAATTTGTATGTTGAAGGCATCGGTGAGAGGTTATCTGTTGAAGAGATATCAAAGTGATGATGCTGACTGACTTCGGAAATGACCAGATTCTTCTAGCGGGTGATGGCTTCTTCATTTATTATAATTCAAAACTAAAAGAGATATGATGCAAGGAGTTAAGAGGCTTTCTGGGAGCTCTTGTGCCTAGCCTGATTTCAGTCAACTCGGGTGTGTTTTGAGGAGAGGGCAGAGAATTGAGCAAAAGGGAAACAACTTGTGCACTCTCATTACATTTGTCATGGACTATTTGATGAAAAGGATCTGCAATGTCACACGGTGTTAAAACAATTTGCACTCAAAAGAAGAGAATTATGAACAAAAAAATGGAATTATGAACAAAAACAAATTGGAGATGCGGGGTATCGAACCCCGTACCTCTCGCATGCAAAGCGAGCGCTCTACCATGTGAGCTACATCCCCTGTTTGAGAAAAAACCAGAACTTTAGTTTATATAAACTTTTTGAGTTCATAAAAGGTACGGATTCTGCAAACATTTAAAACCAGTTAATGAATTTGGTTCATCGTGATCGGTATATACGGATTTTTAGGAATTTAATCAAGTTAATGCAAGATTTTTCATTAACCGCAGTTGAAATCTTAGCTGAATGGCTCAAAAACTTATAAAACAGCTACAGGTTAGAAAATTATAGTCTTGCATTTTTGGAGTATTGGAGTTAAGAACAGAAATCTGGTTATTATTGGGGCGTCACACTCCATTAGAGGGGCTTCACTTGGATATTTGGTGACCAAAAATTTGGTTAAGGGATATTTTGATTCCATAGCAATTTGTCAAAATTACCCTTCAATTGAAACTATTAAAAATAGATGAGGAAGAAGCAAGGCGATCCTAGTGATGGTAATCAACAACTCAATCAACCTCAACTTCATCCTCAACTCATTCCACCGATTCAATCAATTGAAGAATCATGTTTTCAAACTCCTCAACAACAACCCATGGTGTATGTAAGGTAATAATCAAACAAACCCATCTTTTTGTACCCGTTTTTGTGCTTTAATCGAATGAAATCGAAGTAAAATTAGGATTTTATTTACTTTCTGCTAGTGTTATGTCTGAGTACGGTACTAGATTTTTCAATCGTAATTTAGTTTTTGATGAACTTACGCCTAGGTTTAGTTCAATTCAAGCGTAAACTTTGATTTGCATGTCGTTTATGTCTAGGTTTAGTTGATTTCCAGGTGTAATTCCAATTTACGCCTAGGTTTAGTTGATTTCCAGGCGTCCAATTTTACGCCTAGGTTTAGTTGATTTCCAGGCGTAATTCAAATTTTACGCCTAGGTTTAGTTAGTTATTTTCCAGGCGTAATTCCAATTTTACGCCTAGGTTTAGTTAGTTGTTTTCCAGGCGTAATTCCAATTTTACGCCTAGGTTTAGTTAGTTGTTTTCCAGGCGTAATTCCAATTTTACGTCTAGGTTCAGTTGATTTCCAGGCGTAATTCCAATTTTACGCTTAGGTTTAGTTGATTTTCCAGGCGTAATTTAGGACATAGCTAGGTTTAATTAATTAAACTAAAGCCAAACAAGGGTTATTTAGTCATTACACAATTATTTGAGATAAGGGATTTTTGAAATTACTTACGGGTGACCCGTTTTTGTCCTATTAGGTGACGCCCCTCTAATGGAATGTGACGCCCCAATAATAGCCTTCTCTGATTTTCTCACGCTTGGTTTACATCCCATGCATATCATCTTATAGTTTATTATGATTCGAAAACTAAAAGAAACAATACTAGTATAGAGATCAATGAGGCGATTTTATGCTTCCAAAAAAAATAAAAATAAATGTGGCAATCTTTTTTAAGGTTACCAGTGAAGTAGCTGCTACGATGCGAGTGGCATGCAAATCATGATGCTATCCCGAGGACGAATTTCTTGTATAAACATCTTGATGTTAGTATCAAGAGGAACACATGTACCTTATGTTCCCCGATAAAAGCCGAAAATATTTACATAGTGCTCTATAGATGTATAGATGTAAATGGGTAACGTATTGCAACCTCCTCACCAAATTCATCTTTATTTTAGTTTCAAAGGAAATACTTGTACACTTATGTTTCCCGGAATCACGGTCATCCTGATTAATATGAACCTGATTCATTATGCTCAATTGTCGTAATTAGAAATTTTAAAATCATCGTTGATAGAAGCATATATGAATTTGGTGACGATGTTGCAGTAGGTTGCCCATTATTTATCTACAAAGTATTGTGTGGATATTTTGGGTTCTTATCATGGAACATAAATTAAATTCCTGTTCTGGCTTAAGCGGCATTAAGGCTTGCACTTACAGGTGTAAATTGGGTCGGTCTGCACGTTTACGGCACAACACATTAAAATCCAGGCACAATACATCACCAGACACGATACGGGCACACTATGTTAGCTTCGTATGTTGTGTTCAGGCTCGACGCTGAAGCCCTTCAACTTATGCAGCCACACATGGCGGATTTTTTTTAAGCTATTATGGGCTTGTGTTGATGGACCAATATTTTTTTTGGTAGTACTGAATTTACCATACATGTCAAACAGAGTTCCCTGATCAATTTTAAGTTATCGTCAAACCCTACCTCAATCCTCAAGCTAAAATTGAAGGAGGCAAGAGTGAGACAAAGAAAAAAAGTCAGTCCAAGCCTATTGGTTGTGTTTCCACTTTCCATTCAGCACTTACACTTGTATGTTACTGTTAGGAATGTAATTCCTCCTTTTACTTTTACGGCTTTACCTGTCCTGTACTGGTATTATTACCACTACTCTTTTGATCTTATCTTTATAGGATATCATGTGGATTATCCTTTTAGGGTTTAGTATCTTAGACGTAATCTATATATGTACGCATGTGTAGTCTCTTTCAGACAACTCTTATTATTATGATAACTCTTTCACAACTTCATTAAATATCTTTGTTCAATCATCAATACCTCTGATAATCATTAGTCTACATCGATATTATTGCTTTACATCATCAATATCTCTATTCCATCATGGTATCAGAAGGAAAACATTAATTTCTCCCTGGGATCTGTGTTTTTCTTTTACTGCTGCCGTCACCAAGACCAAGACCAAAGCTCTTTTTCTAGTAACAAGTGTCGGGTAGAGCAGAGATAAACCGCATAACGATCTTATCTCCAAATTTGCGACAAAAATTTTTACACCGGCCGTCAACCTTCCTAGACGCAACCCACCAATTGGTAAGGAGTAATCCTTAACACATTCTATGTCGTGTTGTGATGAACAGGGAGTGAGCACACCGCTCTAGTTGGGTTTACGTATTCACGACCGTTAGAGTAGCATATTCACTTTACCCCTGCCTAGAATACAGAGCAAGTCTGCCAACTGGTGGTTTAACAAGTTCGCACGCTGAAGGTATAGCCATCGAAAACAGTTGACCCTGGTGAGTGACCCGTACACATGGACAAGAATTCATGCATACGCTACAATGGGCCAGATGATGATATATCGACGGCCTTAACGCTCAACATTGTTGAAGGGACCGGTAGTCTGGTCATTCCAGCCTAGGTCATTGCAATGATCTATCCCCATCACGATGAAATTTTCGAAGATTACCCGGGCATGTCGGCCAAGGCTATAAACTCGTTGAATACATCAGGGTAGCGCGCGTGCGGCCCAAAACATATAAGGGCATCACAGACCTGTTATTGCCTCAAACTTCCATGGCCTAAACGGCCATAGTCCCTCTAAGAAGCTGGCCGCGGAGGGAATCCTACGCATATCTAGTTAGCAGGCTGAGGTATCGTTCGTAAACGGAATTAACCAGACAAATCGCACCGCCAACTAAGAACGGCCATGCACCACCACCCATACTACTTCTGCCGTCACCATCACTGCTTTATTCTCAATACATCATCATGCCTACGCCATCATAAGACCTCGATAATGATAACTCTCACCAAGAAATCACTAATGATATCTCTCAAAAAGACGTTGAATTTACCTTTCAACCTCTACGATCTGAGTAACATAGTAAACTACATCTCTGTCAAGTTGGAATGTGAGACGAACTACTTAGTGTGGAAAGATCAAATGGAGTCTATTCTCATAAGTAAAGATATGATTGGCTTCGTAGATGGATCTATTCATCCACCTTCACCATTTATTCTTGTTGGAGACAAAGAAGTTCTTAATCCTTTGTATATCAAATGGAGGAAATGGGATCGGTATGTTATAAGCTGTTTAAATGCTACCTTTAGTCCTTCTGTCTCTTCTGTATATGGAACTCTCTAGCTAAAGAATTCTCAGATCAGTTTGTTGCTAGGAAAACTATGCTTAGAAACCAACTTCAAAGTATTCACAGAGATTCTACTCCTATGCTTATGTACTTACAACGTATTAAAGAACATATTGATTCTTTAGCTGCCATAAATGAGCATGTTCCTGAATCAGATCTCATCATGTACACTTTGAATGGAGTTGGGAGGGAATATTATAGCTTTGTTATCTCTACTAAAAACAGAGATGTACCCTTTTATTTTGGAGCTCTCAGATCTAGACTTATTCAACATGAACAATGGTTAGCCTCACATGATTCTGATCTTACTAGGAATCTTGACTCTGTCATGAACTCTGCCTTTTTTCATTAAAAATGCTTTTCATCCTTCTACCTCTAAATATAAAGCTTCTACCTCTTCAACTGATACCTCTTTCAATACCTCTTCTAAAGATAAACCTCAAAAAAAAATACCCCTACACCTTACAAAATTACTGATTTCAGTAATATTACCTGTCAAATCTGCAAGAAGAATGGACACACTGCAAACAAGTGTAACTACATATACACTCAACCTAAGAACAATGTTTCATCTAGTTCTCAGGCAAATATGTGCATTCAGGTCAATACTGCATTTATCTCTAAAGAGCCAACTTTTCCTGCAGCTATTGATTGGCTACCAGACTCTGGTACAACTTCACACATAAAAAATGATCTCTATGTGCTTCATGATACTTCTCCATATACAGGATTTGACTCAGTATTGGTTGGTAATGGAAATCATTTGGCTATCTCTATGGTGGGTACCTCAGCTCTTCAAACTGACATCGCAACCTTCACACTTCCAAATGTATTGTATGTCCCATCTTTACATAGAAGTTTGATCTCAGTTGAGAAGTTCACTGCTAAGCACTCTTGCTCCATTAAATTTCTTCCATGGGGGTATAAGATAAATGACTTAGCCACAAAGCAGCTTCTTGCTGAAGGGAAGATAGAGAAGAACTTATATCCTATCATACCAAAGTCACTTTCCTGCACTCAGGCACTTGTATCTCTTCAAGCATCACCAACTACTTGGCATTCAAGGCTTGGTCATAATTCAAACTCCATTCTTCAGAATTTGTGCTCCACCTCTCAAATACAACTCACAACTGCCACTTCTGATTTTTTGTGTGCACTCTGCCAACTGGGAAAGAGCAAAAGGCTTTCCTTTCAGTCCTCTACAAGGTCATGCAATGCTCCTCTTGAGCTGATCCACTGTGATATATGGGGACCATGTTCAGTTGTTTCATCCTTGGGTTATAAATACTACATCTTATTTATTGATGATTTTACTAAGTTTCATTGGATTTATCCAATGTCCACAAGGGATGAGAGCCTAGTGTGCTTTCAACACTTCAAGGACTTAAATGAGAAGCTTTTAGGCCACTCCATAAAGCTTTTTCAAATAGATAGTGCTTTTGAGTTAGTCAAGGGAAGATTCAATGACTTCTTGGACCAATCTGGGATTGTTATTTGTGTCTCCTGCCCACATACCCCTCAGCAGAATGGTGTTGCTGAGAGGAAACACAGGAACATCACTGAGATGGGCAGCACTATGTCTTTTAAAGCTTGTTTACCCAAGAATTTTTGGTATGATTCATTCCAGGCTGCAACCTTTGTTATCAACAGAACCCCCTCTAAGCTGCTTTAATACAAGACACCATATGAGGTACTATTTCATAAGACTCCTGACCTGTCCATTCTCAAGTTTTTTGGATGCACATGCTATCCTTTTCTTAGTCCATATAGGAAGGATAAGTAGAGCCCCAAGTCAGCCAAGTGCATCTTCATTGGCTACAGTCTAGTGCACAAAGGTTAAAAGTGTTTTGAGAACTCTACTAAGAAGAATTTTATCTCAATACATGTGCTGTTTGATGAAACCAACTTTCCTTTTTGCACCTGCAGTACTGAATCTACCTCATCACCTGTTCAGTGTAAGATTACTTCTGTACATGCACCTACTATCACTGAATCAGTTGCACCACCTGACTCAGACTCAGACTTAGCTGAACATACCATCTTAACCTCCACACCATTCAGATTCAGGTCATGACACCTCTCTTGAGTCTGTACCTCCAGTCACCCTGCCATCTTCATCTACTACAGTACCTCTTGGATATTCAATGACCACCAGGTCAAGACTTGGCATTCACAAACCTAAATACCTTTTTGATTTTGTCACACACTATTCTGTCACCCATCCCCTACTTGCTGCTTTCACTCATGAACTTACTCAACCTCATGAACCTAAATATTTCAAAGAAGCAGCTCAAGAACGAAAGTGGATGCATTCAATGGTTGAAGAAAATGGGGCACTTGAAGACAATGATACTTGGACTCTTGTTAAACCAGATTCAACCATGAACATGTTGGGTTGTAAATGGGTATACAAGATCAAGTATAAATCAGATGGAACTGTGGAGAGGCTTAAGGCTTGTGGCCAAGGGATATCACGAAGTAGATGGGCTTGACTATAATAAAACTTTCAGCCCTGTGGTGAAAGCTAGTACCATAAGAACTCTTCTTATTATTACTGTGACAAATAATTGGAGTGTGAGGCAACTGGATATCTCAAATGCTTTTCTGCATGGGGACTTACATGAAGTGGTCTACATAAAACAACCCCAAGGTTTTGTGGACCCTTCTAGGCCTGATATGTATGCAATCTCAACAAGTCTCTTTACGGACTCAAACAAGCACATAGGGCTTGGTTTGAGAAGTTCAGTGGCTTTCTAGTTAATTTTGGCTTTGTCATGAGTGATTATGATCACTCTCTTTTTATGTACTTCTCTGGTAATGCTGTATTACTTCTTCTACTCTATGTGGATGATATTCTCCTCATTGGTAGTTCTTCTTCAGCTCTTTCAAAGTTTGTGGACACATTGAGTACTTCCTTTGCTATGAAAGATCTTGGTGATCTACATTACTTCTTGGGTATTGAGATAACTAAGTCTCCAAATACTAGCTCTCCGCTTCTTACTCAATCTAAGTACACTCTTGATCTACTTGCAAGAACTGATATGGCTGATTGCAAACCTTGTCACACACTTGTGGCAAGTGGGATTAGAATCTATCTACATGATGGTGAGCGACTTTCTCAACCATATGATTACAGAAGCATTGTTGGGGATCTTCAGTACTTAACACTCAATAGGATGGATATCACCTTTGTTGTGAACTACGCTTCCCAGTTCATGCATGCGCCTACCTCTGAACATGCAAATAGTAAAGAGAATTCTCAGGTATCTGAAATCTTCAGTGGGTTATGGCATTACAATTTATGTTGGCGATATTACTCAACTGTCAGGATTCTAAGACTCATATTGGGATGGATGCCCTGATACTCGACGGTCCACATCTGGTTTATGTGTCTTTTGGGGATCAACTTTGGTCTTCTGACAGTTTAAGAAACAGCCTACGGTCTCTAAGTCCTCTACTGAAGCGGAATACAAGGCCATATATTTCCTAGCATCTGAAGTTATGTGGTTGGCTAGTTTACTTGATAAGCTGCATATCCCCGTGTCTATTCCTCATCATCTGTTCTGTGATAACTTGGGCGCTAGAGCTCTTTCTTTGAATCCAGTATTCCATGCACGTACCAAGCACATAGAGATCACCTATCACTATATCAGAGACCTTATTCAAGCCGGCACCATAGCTGTTAAGTTTATCTCATCTGCTCTATAGATTGTTGATGTATTGACAAAAGGATTACCACTGCCTCTGCTGGCTAGATTATGGGACAAACTGATGCACTTCACCTCCCCTCTTGCTTCAGTTTGAGGGGGAGTGTTAGGAATGTAATTCCTCCTTTAACTTTTACTGTTTTACCTGTCCTGTACTGGTATTATTACCACTACTCTTTTGATCTTATCTCTATAGGATATCCTGTGGATTATCCTTTTAGGGTTTAGTATCTTAGTTGTACTCTATATATGTACGCTTTTGTAGTCTCTTTCAGACAACTCATATTATTATGATGACTCTTTCACAACTTCATTAGATATCTTTGTTCAATCATCGATCCCTTCTGATAATCATTAGTCTACATTGATATTATTGCTTTACATCATCAATATCTCTGTTCCATCAGTTACCATGTAAACTTGTCATTTTCTTTGCTAGTTTCAATTTATTTCCCTCTAAGTTTTATCCAACTGTTTTGTTATTATTTTATAATGGTTTTTCAAATTTAAAGACTCAATGTATGAATCATAAATTCTTGTTTACATCAAGTATGTTTGGAAAATTGATAGTTGTTAATATTTTGATTGCTTCATACTAATAGTTTTCTACTAATATTATTGAACCAATTCTTGTTAGCTAACTATTTGTTAGCTAACTATTTGCGGCATATTGTTGTAGGTAACCTCACCGACCTGGGTGGACTCTTTTGGTTCCTACAAAGAGCTAATAAAGCTAGACTCAGGTACTAATTGTCTTGCCTTTATTTCCATGTATGCTCTTGGATAATTTACTTACATATGCATCCTACGATATGATCATACCAGTTGAGGATGGATTTGCTACAGGTAAACAGAAAGAAAAAAGTAATGCAATAGTAAATCTTAATTAATATCCCTAGATAAGTTTATTGTTAAAAAGTCACGTAGTTTGGTAGGAAGTTTGTCAGCTGGAAACGTAGGTTTAATGATGTAAGTCATGAGCATGATAAATGGAGAAAACAAAAGGCGTCACGAGCTCTTGTGCACAAGGTCGTCTATATGTCAGAGACGACCCTGGCTGTGTTAGACAAATAAGCACATCAACAAGGTGTGTGTAAACACGCGGCACAACACGGCACGACACGCGAAGAAAGCACGTCATATTATGTTTAAAATACTATACTATTCAATACATCACATTTGTTTTACCCAGTTTTTGACATTTTATTTTCATTATGCTAATTTATTTCTATAATAATACATATACTAACTAAAATATCTACAAAATAGTTATTCTGGAAACATAAAATAAGTATGCTAGCACAGCACGTCACATCACGTTTATTTTTCTGGCAAAGCACAGCACGACACGTCATTTAGTGATGAGCACGAAAGTGCGACGCATTTTCACCCATAAATACATTAGCTGGGACTCATTTTATCACTAATAAACTTGTTTGTAGGTGTTTTGTGAAATAAGCTCTTATCGAGAAAGTTGCTCGAAAAGTGGTTTTTGTAACCCGAAGGACACATGTTATTCGGACTCTCAATGTTGGTTAAGGGACACCTCAATTACTAAGGGATGGTAATCTGGTTGGTTTTGGAGAAAAAGGAAGATTACATTCAAACAGGGCTGTATATTCTCTTGAGATATTATAAGATTTATGTGGAAGATTTTAGAAGAGATTTGGTCAGAGATTTGGTTGGAATTAGATTGGTATTAATTCTTCGCATCAAAACAATGGCGGTAAATGCTTTTGTTTCGTAAAAGGAATGATATATTTTCGGTTTGAAGAAAACAGGAAAGAAGATATTTGAAGTTAAATTAAATTATTTTGGTTCAGATAATATTCCTGGGAGTATATTTTGCATTGATGGAAAGATTCTCGATGACCCTATTTACGTGTAGAAGATGGGGAAAATCTCCCACTTTTCTTAAAAAGGAAAGAAAAATATTTCGAGCTAATGTCGAGTAATGGAGAAGATTTCGAAGTAATGAGGGGATATTCTTGGTCTTGTCGAGTATATAAAGGTTGTTTGGGTGTCATAGAGTGGCTATCGAGAGTTTGGGGAGAATTATTAGTTTTCTTTAATAAAAAAACCATTTGAGCTATGAATTATATTTTTGAGTGTGTTTTTATCATGAGAAACTAGACCCCTACACTGGGTCGACGGAGGAAACCGAACTTCATACATGGGTGAATTTATTTTATTATTTTTATGACTTTTGCATTTATTTTAAATTGTTTTATGATTTGAAAAAATTAGTTATCATTTTATTAGATGGGTCATGCTTGCTTAGATGTTTGATGTCCCATGCTTACGATTTATAACTAATGTTTGGAGAATCTACCTTGGCAAAAATAAGAGTCCTTGTTGTTTTATTTATTGAGCTATAATTGTTGAAGAATAAATAATTGAACCTATTGATATAAATTCGGTGGAATCCTAGACCCAGTAACTCTCTTTTTTATTATTTTCATTAAACCTTTAAATTTAATCTCAACAACGTCCGAGTGAACGACAACCCTTTTACTACTACAACGAACAAATTAAAAACCCTATCATTTTGGCGCCGCCGACGCGGACTTGTTTTTAGATTAATTTTTAGGTTTATTTTTATTTTGTACAGTATTTTCTTTTCATTTTAGATTTTCTTTTTTCCTTTTTATGCGCTTCTTTTTGTATTTCTTTTCAGGGACTTTTTGAGGATGATGACTTCTTCTGAGGATACGTCACCTACGATGACGCTGGCGGAATATAAGCATAGAAAGTCAAATTATCAGGAAACCTCATCTGAGATGACGCTTGCTGAATATATGCGTAGGCAATGGTATGGAGTTTCTGCTCCACATGAGGTAAGTGAAGAATCACATGAAACTATATATGAGAAGTATTACAAACACACACCACCTAGTTTGGAACAAATATTGAGAGTTCTTGAATGTCAAAGATTATTTGCTGATGATGATGAATCTGGTAGTGACTCTCTGTTCCAAACAGAACATATAGATGACCCTGTGGATGATTGTGTGGATGATTCACCTAGTTCCATAGATGAATCTACCTCACAAGATCATTCACCCGACTTAGAGGTTGTTTCTAGACCCTTGGACTTCCAAAAGTTGCCTAATTTAGGGTTGGAATTGTGTGCTTCTAAAGTGTTGTTGGATTACTTTGCATCTAAGTACCCAGAGGACTTGCCTATTCCTGATATCATGCCTGAATCAATTGATAATTCCCCAGTCTCAATAGAATCCCCATATTTTGTTCTTTACGCACTTCCATGTGCAGTAAAAACTTGGTTTAGGGGTAAATTTTGCTTTTCTCGACGCTTTCGGTGTCCCCATTTTTTTCATAAAATAATTGTGAAGTTGTCATTTGTAAATATTGTATTTTGGGTCGATCCCCAAGTTTTCAGGTTATTAGTGTATGGGGATCCGTTTTTGTACATTTCAGTAGGTATAATTTTTATTATTATTATTATTATTATTATTATTATTATTTTTAATTATTTATTATTATTATTATTATTATTATTATTATTATTATTATTGAGAATCAAAATCAATATTACAAGAGATGGTGGGTAACCTAGCAACAAGCTGGGCACCAACACCTTTCTGAATAACGATCCCTAGCCTATGAAAAAGAGAATTGCCGATCTTAAAATTAGCATCGTGCCTTGCCATGCAATTTCTTAATCTCTTCAGGAAAATTAGAAAATCCGAGCCAAGTTCACCAAAAGTGGAGAAGACCAACACACCAAACCCATATCCGAGTGAAGTACTGACGTCCAAGTATTTTTGTTCTTTCGAACAGTTGCACAGCAGAGATGGCATGACACGTATGAGGCTACGAGTTTTAGCAAGAGTGAAAGGAGAGACCCACTGACATCAAGGCAGACATCTCTACCATTGTCCCAATTATAAACCATGATATCTGCTGGCCTAAATTCCTTATTGTTGATGACACCCAAGGAAACCTCTTTCCTAGCTACAATGCCGACTCTATAGCACATGTCCTGCCAAAATATCTTTTACTAAATCATGTCCGAACTTAAGCCCAACCTCGCTAGCACAAAGGAATAGCGTGGTCACCAAAGATATCCATAAGCTTGCCACAACAGAAACATTTACTATCTTCCGCAAAAAGGGGTATAGCCAAACGATACTGCAGACGGAGCTAAACTGCCTAGAGCCAATCGCCTGATCAAGACCAGGTATAGGTATCGCCTTAAGGAAATCCATCGCATGCTCAGATCTATTGCATTGCCAAACTGCAGTCTCACGTGCGGATATAGAGAAACTAGAGGTTACCTTCTCCCGGATAGCACCAAAATAGATAACTCGCAAAGACTTCATGTATTGGGGGCGACATCATTAATGTTGAAATCAGGAAGGGGAATCCCACAAGTTTGCGTGAAATTGTGGATCGCACTGTGAAAACCCAAGTCAGCTGATACCGGCAATCCCAAAATAGATTTCTGCAAGTGTTGAGTCTGCGCTTGGGAAGCAAGGTAACGATGTTGCATAGTATCGGACATAGTAAGAATACCCAAACCTCCGTCCCCGGGATGGGAAGGGTGGCTAGTCGTTGCTGCACTAAGCCAAAACCCGCTCCATCTCCGACTACGAGACGACGAAGATACTGCATAAGATATTCATCAAAACACGCGGCAAGATTCTCAAGTGTCTCGGACGAGTGGTACGTAGGGCGAAATACAACCTCGATACCCCAGTGCAACTACGTAAAAGCAGAAGTTCACTTTGAGGATCTTGCAGCACCTGTATTTTTTCCATGAGCTGAGTGGTTTTATCAACCCTACTCATCACCACTTTGCTACGAGAATTTTGCGTCTAAGGCGACCGGTCCTCCAAGCGGTTTAACACCATCCTTTGGCTTACCTATATTCACCTAAAGGCATTATCGACATCTCTCCTCACGTCATAAGAAGGCCAAAATAATTCTGTCTTCGAAATATTCGAATGCAACCCGTAGCTTTGGTCCATCTTCCTGAAGAATCTTCAAAGCCTTTGACACTTCCATAGTATCGCCTGCGATCAGCCATCGTCTAGGTACCAAGCATGGAAATCTAGAGTGCAATTGGCAGCAATCTTCTCGACAAGCGGGTGCAACGCTAGAGCAAAAAGTAAGGGACCGAGGGGGTCTCCTTGCTGAACACCTTGTGTCGAGGAGAGAACATGTTCTCGATAATATAGCCTAGCCGGTTTCATATAGCAGAATTCAACCCATTTGGAAATGCTAGGACAGTGTGTTCGTACCTCACGAATAATAGCAGAGCGGTCTACAAGGTTGAATGCGTTCGAAAAATCTATTAACAACATAGATTTAGTGTTATCCGAACCATGTAACTCAAGTAACTTTGTTTGCGGAATGTAGAATCCTCCCCACCGCAAGGAATGCCAACACCGTATTGGTGGTTACCAAGATAGAGTTCAACTCTTTACAAACAGATTTCGCGCCAACTTAGAACACAATCTGCGCCATATGGTGCCTACTGCGCGATAGGTCTTAAACCACCACCCGGTTTGAGCAAATGGGGTTAGGGGTGCGCTAGCCACGAACTCTCCAAGGATGGTGGGCACTTCCCATCGAGCAACGAGTATTCACCACATCGGTAATCGATAACAACGGGTCTTCCGCGATTGCTGCTCCAGCACCACTCATAGCGTCAAGTAAGTGCTGAGCTCGGGACCATCTCTGCCGCAAGACGTCCCCTTAGGAAAGCTCTTAAGAGCTGCGAGAACATCCTTAGCATCCACCGACAGGGCTGATGAAGCGAGCTTGCCGGGTATAAGTGGGGGCCGAGCAAAGGGATGCTTTTGCTGCAATTCGAAAAGTGTATCCGGTGTTGGTGGAGCAACGCCATTAGACGAGAGAATACGTATCGCTGCGGTATATTGGCCATGACACAACTTCCGTCTACATGCCACCAAATTTTTAATTATTATTTTTATTATTATTATTATTTTTTATTTTTTATTTTTTATTTTTTTTTTATTAAAACCTTTATTCATTAGAGGAAAAATCAAAGTTACAAGAGTTGGTGGGCAACCTAGCAACCAGCTGGGCCCCCACTCCTTTCTGAATAATGATACCTAGTCTATGAAAAAGTGAACCACCTATTTTGGTATTAGCATCATTACCATTTAGACAGTTTCTCAACCTCTTGAGGAGTAAAACCATATCCTCACTCAATTCTCCTAAGGTTGAAAAAGCTAATACATTAAAACCATAACCTAGTGCTTCACATTTGGACAAATACTTATTGCATTTGCGACTTACAGCAGCGTTAATAGCCTGGCCAGGAGTGAAACTACGTGTGCTGGCAGTTGTGAATGGCGAAACACCGGTGACATCAAAACATACATCTTTACCATCTATCCAATTGTATACGAGGATATCAGCTGGTTTAAGGCTCTTTGCGTCATTGGACAGAAATCCTAGCGAGACTTCTTTTTTTATAGGTTGGGAATTATTATTATTATTATTATTATTATTATAAAGATTGCCTCCAGGGGCTTTTATTAAAAACAATCAAAGTCATTTTGTACATGAATGGGCGGGAGTCGGGCAACAATTTGTGCACCAACACCCTTTTGGATAACCAAACCTACCCTATGAAAAAGAAAACTCCTACTTTATCAATAACATCATAGCTAGTTAGACAATTCTTTAATCTCCGCAACAAAATAACGAGGTCATCTCCAAGCTCACCCAAAGTTGAGAAAGCCAAGGCGCAAAACTGATATCCCTGTGACGTGCACTTGTCTAAATACTTGCTGCGCTTTCGAACAAGCTACGCATAAATAGCATGGCCAGTGTGAAGTTATGAATCCCTCCGCTTTGAAAATGGTGAAACTCCGGTGACGCCAAGCAAGTATCTTGTCCGTTGATCCAATTATATATGAGGATGTCGGCAGTCCGAGGGCGTTATCATTGTCGGATAAAAAACCCAAAGGGACTTCCTTCCCACCGCAACACCACATCTATAGCAAATATCCATAAGAACATCCCGCACCAAATTGTGCCCAATTTTATACCAACTTCGCTTGAACAATGGAGTGCGTGGTCTCCGAAGACATCCATAGCACGACCACAACATGAACAAAAGCTATCTACGGGGAAATAGAGGTATACCTAACCGATACTGA
Organism: Papaver armeniacum; assembly: GCA_023531295.1. Lineage (NCBI taxonomy): Eukaryota > Viridiplantae > Streptophyta > Magnoliopsida > Ranunculales > Papaveraceae > Papaver > Papaver armeniacum. The sequence continues at coordinate 1,314,322 of JAJJWW010014835.1, read as the reverse complement.
GCAATTGCACGAAACTGTCTCGGCCCAAGTGATTGGTTAAGGCCAGGGATGGGAATAGCCTTCAAATAATCCATAGCATGGTCAAGTTTATTACACTGCCACAAAGTTGCATCTCGCGCTGACAAGTTAAACTTAGCTGGAATCTCCCTCTTAACAACATCAAAAATCATCTTTGCCAAAACTTTCATAGGATGTGGGGCAATGGAATTGACAAGGAAAGAAGAAAGACCACACACAGCAAGAACTTGTCGAGCGCAACTTGATAAGCATGGCTCGGTGCTGAAACATCAATGGAGCTCAAAATAGTACTCTGCAATCCCTGAGTTTGAGTAAGTGATGCCAAATAACAAAACGGCTTGTGTCACGCCATGGTATATATGCCAAACCCTCCGTCTTTAATAGGCAAGTGTGACGTCTTTGTTGAAGGGGACCAAATCCACCCCGTCACTCGTGATCAAATGTTGGAGATGTTGCATCAAGTGTTGGTCATAATAGGTTGTGGCAGCCTGCAAGACTTCAGGGCTTGTTGTCCGCAAAGTGAAATGCAATCTCGAAACACCGGTGCAGTTTCGTAAAAGTAAGAGCTCACTCTGTGGGTCTTTTAACTGCCTCACAGAATTCATTAAGTGGATTGTTTTCTCAGCTCTAATCATAACTAAGTCACTACAAAATTGGTTGTCAAGGCTGACAGACCCTCCAAGCAACTTGACACCCTTTGAAGCCCTGCCAATAGTCGTTGGAAAAACATCTACCAAAAAACTCCTCGGATCTGAGGTTGGCCAGAAAAGTTCTGTTTTCTTGATGTTTAAGTGCAATCCTCTGCCAATAATAATAATAATAATTATTATTATTATTATTATTATTATTATTATTATTTTTTTTTTATGAAAGGAGCCACAAAGGGCATTTTTTTTATTATTATTATTATTATTATTATGATTATCAAAGAACAATGTCGAGATTACAAGGATTACAGGGAATGGTGGGCAACCTAGCAACAAGCTGGGCTCCAACACCTTTTTGAATAACAATGCCTAGTCTATAAAAAAGACTCATTACACGACGGTAGTAGGCAGCCGAGCTACGATCTGGGCGCCTACACCTAATTATTATTATTATTATTATTATTATTATTATTATTATAAAAAGAGCCGTGAAGGCTTTTATTGAACAAGCAAAAGCGGTATTACATAGAATCAGTTTGAGGGGTTGGAAGGCGAGCAACAAGTTGCGCCTAACACCTTCTTTCCGAATAATAATTCCCAACCTATAAAAAAGAGAACTAAGTTGTTATTTGCATCGTGTGCGACCATACAGTTCTTGAGTCTTTTCGGAAAGAACGGTGATATCGTCTCCCTAGTTCGCTAGAGACGAGAAAGCTAAGACACTTGAATCCATACCCATGAGTCAAACAATTGGCAGCATATTTATGCTGTTTTACGAGTAATAGCGGCGAGCCCGATGGCATTACGGGCGTAAAGTTGCGATAACCATTCCCCATGAAGGGTGACACGCCCGTGACATCAAAACAAACATCACGCCCATTCTCCCAATTGTAGATTAAAATGTCAGCGGTCGCCGGGAATTAGCCTTGTTTGATAGACAACCAACTGCAGCCTTCTTTTCTTGATGCGACACCCTTTGTAGCACAGTGTCGGGCGAAAAGATCGCGGACTAAGTCATGTCCGAATTTAAGACCGATATCACTGGCACAATGTAGGGCATGGTCTCCAAAACGATCCATAGGTCTGGTGCATGAGGCGCATGTACTGTCATCAGCAAATATAGGTGAATTTTTTTTTTATTATTATTATTATTATTTTTTTATTATTTTTTTTTCTTTTTTTTTTTTTTTTTTTTTTTTTTATTATTATTATTATTATAGCTTCTTTTCTTTATTATTATTATTATTATTATTATTATTATTTTTTTTTATTTTTGAATTTCTCATCTTAATTTTTACGTTGGATGACTCAATTACATTGAGGACAATGTAATATTTAAGGAACGCGCAATTGGGGGATATAAAAAGGAATTGGGGGATATTGATTACTTCTCCCAACCCATGGTGTGTGTTAAGGGGTGATTTTTGGCTATGAAAATACTAAAATACCCTTTGGTTAATTAAAAAACATTATGAAAAGACCATAATAGCCTTTCTACTAAAACATTAAAATCGAAAACCAAATTCATATATCCCCCATTTACACAAATCAGTACCGGCACTGTTAGGGTTAGGTTATGAATTTTTTTTTTCATCGTTCTTCGTCGATTCAAAAATTTCTTCGTCGATTAACCAACCCGAATCATAAACAATGCCTCCACGAAAGAAACCAAATGCCCAATCGAACTCAACATCATCGATTGCTCAACAAAAGCAAAGCGGAAAGACTTGCTAAGATTGCTCAAGAGCAAGAACACGAAGAAGCAACATTATCTGACGATCAACTACTCAAATATATGGCTTCTGTGAGAAGGTAAGTCATTTAAAACTACTTTGTAGGTGTTTAAATCGATTTATAGCAATGGGTTTAGGTTAAAATCGCGAAACCTAACTCAAACAGTTGAGTTTCAGAGAGTACCGGCATCGAAATTCTTATGAATACAGTGCCGGTTTTGTGTTCCGGCAATCAATCTAGGATGAATACAATGCCGGTTTCCATCCCCAGATAACTAAACTGAATTTTCTTTCTTTACCGGCATTCAATCTAGGATGAATACAGTGCCGGTTTTTAGTACCGACAGTGTTTGATAATAATTCGAGCATGCCGGTAGTGTACTTAAAACATACAGGAGAGTTTATGAATTTGTCACCAGTACCGGCATAGATTTTTGGTTTCATTACATGCTTAGGTTTTAGTCCTAGCATTCATTTGTAATAATTCGAGCATGCCGGTAGTAGACTTAAAACTATAGGAAAACTGTCAATAAAACCGGCATATATTTTAGGTTGCATTTGTATGCCGGTAGTTTGTACCGGCACTGTCGATAGTCAATGTGTATTCTTAGGAACATTGTACCCCGGCGTGGTTTAATTTAAGGTATTCAATGCCAGTACTTCAATCAAGGTGAGTTGTGTTATATTCATTTCTTTCCGTGTGCTTACGATATAGGTCAAAAGCAAAGGAAGCCAACAAAAGAAAAAATAAAGATCTTGTCACTAAGAGAAGAAGGAAGGACCGGTCTTGATACTCCTCAGTCTCTGCCTCCTCGAGGGAAAGATGAAGGTCGTAAGATACGTTTGGGGGCTGGTACAAGAGGGATAATTTGGGAGAGTGGTAGTGACCGTAGTCGACTTGCAAACCGTGAGCAGGATGATCAAGATGAACCAGATAAAGAGGAAAGTCAATTAGCAAGCCAAAGCGAAGTTGGTGGCCCAAGTCAACAACCAACACAAGGCAATGGCAAGAAGGGGAAGGGCAACGTCAAAGTGAAAATTAAGGGTTCTCACCTTCCTCACATTGATGACATGATTCCTGACCTTGAACGTGGTAGAATTTGGGGCAAAGCTCCGGAACCGAAAATACTATTTGGATACAAGCACTCGTGGGCTCGTACTATCTATCAAACCTATGTAAGCATTTTATATCTTGTACATATGTATTGTTGTGTATTTATGTAAAATCTCTTAATTGTATTGTCTCTCCTAATTGTAGGATCATAAGAAGGTTGTGCGTGTTTGCCGAAACCAAGCCGCGGATGGTTGGGACTTGTCCGGAATGTGAAGAGGTCCAAACAATAGTAAAGGATTCTGGTCTATATGCTTTGGTTGAAAATTATGTGAAGCCCGATTCATTCATCAATTGCTTCGTCAAAAGGTATCATGGTGAAACCGATACCATGCACTTCCTTTTGGGGAGATGACCTTCATCCTCGAAGATGCTCGGAACATTCTAGGCTTGAATGTTATTGGCAAATCAATTGCAGAAGGAGTTGAGTCTCTAGACCTATAATGGTCAACGTTGCACGGTCTGACTAACAAGCTATTTGGTTGGGACTATAAAACTTCTGTGGGGAGCTTTTATGAATCCACGTCTGGTAATACAAAGACAATCAAGTTGACGCTTCATAAGAAGAATTTTGAAAAAGACAAAGAAAAGAAGTTTGGAGGATGGATGGGACCCTAAACAAATTCGTTATCATCACACAAGCATACTGCTTATACATCTTGGGCACTAGGGTATTCCACGACACCAATGGCAACGAGGTTAGTGCGAACTACCTTCAGTACTTGGATCCGTTGGAAGGTTTCTATGGATATTCTTGGGGCACCGCGGTAATGTCACATTTGATGATGGAGATGCGAAGGGCCTCTAAGGCTAAAACCAACAAATTTGTCGAATTTCACTCTCTTTGTGCAGTAAATTTGTTCTTAAACTTATGTTATTATGTATATTGTTCATATGTACTCTTATCGTGAACTTAGAAACAAAACTTATTGCTTCACATTAGAATAGGTGTGGGCTTATGAACACTTCCCAACCTTGTTCAAGGCCTACCCCTCCTTGAAGATCATAGATCTTCCAGAACCCGATACGCCTCTAACTAAGAGATACGAGTTCAACAATACTCCAAAGCCCGGTAACATAGGTCGACTGATCGATATGAGATTGGCTTTAGACGCAATGAGTACCAAAGATGTTGTGTTCGACCCTTACAAGGAGGCTAGAGGAAATCGGCAGGTTTTGAGGTTTGGTAACGTTGCATTTTACCATGGGCCGTTGTTCCACCCAAAAGGATACGTTATGGCTAATCCTATGCGTGTGATGCGTCAACTTGGATATAAGCAATTAACACTTTCCAGACTGACCTCTTTTCAATGTTTTGATCTCGACCTTTCTCGGTGTTATTCAACTCCAAATCGGTTGCATGTAGAGTATGTTCCAAACCGGACCCAGCAGTTGGAGGGATAGGGAACCACGTCGTTTGGTAGATATTAGTAAGTGGGAAAAGTTGGAGATTGCTTTGAAACGGTGATGAAGTTGATGCGAATACATGGAAGATTACCCGCAATGGTCACATCCTTATGTCGTCCGCCCGGATGACGTCTAAGTTCCTCCCGAAAAAAACCTCCGGTTCCAACTCCACTTGACAGGCACCACCTACGATGACCCAACTTAATAACTCCGTTGGATTGCTTGTAAGTATTGTTAATTGCTTCGTCGTTTAATATACACATAAGCTTATATATATACTAATTATGTGTTTGTTATATTAAACTAGCGGCGTCGGCAAGCAAGTTAAAGAAGATGTTGGGTTGAAAGTACCCGGGGAAGGAGAGGTGCTGTCCCTTGAAGAATTGAAGGAATTCGAGGAAAAGCTTGATAGAATTGAAGAAACCGACCCTAGTGCAAAAGCTTTGTTCTAGGAAACTAAGTACAAACCGTCCCAAAAGAAGCAAAAGACCCGGTGATTTAACTCTTTAGTTGTGTTTCTTTTTTTGGATGGTGGTTGTCACGTCTTGAAAAATTCCGAACTTGTTTTCGTTTGTACCTCGTGGTTAACTCTTTAGTTGTTTGGTTTGCTTTTGGTTTAGGATACCCGGATTAAGAACATTTGATAGCAAAATCCAGTTGGTTGGTTTATGTTGAGTATGTTTTGATTTCTAGTGATTCGTTTATGTTGAATATGTTTATCCTTGCAAGATTTATTTGTGACTTTTACCGGCATAGATAAATTAGGCTAACAAAGCCGGTTTATGTACCGGCACTGTTTAATATTTATACATCAATGCCGGTTCTAATAACCGGCAATGAAATTGTTTATAAAACCATACCGAGACAAGAAGATTAAAAATTCCATGTTCCTGTAGAGATATTCGAAGGTACCGGCTCAGTATTATTTTCTAACATCTATGCCAGTTTTATGATATTTTCGAATTTTCATAGTTGTCAGAAAACTGGCACTGTAAAATTGAATACTTCCATGCCGGTACTCTACTAGTTTTGAATAAAAATCCATTTTGAATGCTCTTATATTTTATTCCTAATTAATCTATTACATTGGATTTGAAACTTTTAATTAAAACATGTTAAAAACATGGCATGGATTACATTTGGTTAAAGATAATCTATTTCCATCCCTTTTCAACAATTGCGGAACCTTTGAGCCTTTCTCGAACCTCTACGAATACATCATCCGGGAGGGGGGTGTCAAGGATCAACTTCGTTGGTTTTTCTTCTCTTTCAACATATTCCTTTCCCTTCATATAACACCCATCACACCCATCGATTGGCCTGCATTGGCCCATGTGGTTTTCTCTTGACTCTGCAAGTTGAACAGCTTTGTCAAACCATTGAAACTCATCGCACTTTGGGTGATTCAAACACCTTAGAAACATTCTTCCATTTTCAAAGATCATCCGTTTTTGCAATCCAAAACCGGCGTGTCCCATCACAAATTTCTACACTTTGAATAAATAAAAGGACAGTCCATGGCTAGATGAGAAGGTGACTTGCAATGATGACTCTGTAAGAGAAGAATATATTAGTCGTGGGTCATAGTAGTGAAGATCATATTGTTAGTAAATCTACTTACTTTGCAAATAGAGGAAGATGATGAATCCCCCATACCGTGCTTGCTTTCTTGAGAGAATGATTTTTGTAATTTGGTTGCTGGTTTGTGTAGAATTTTCCAAAGGAATGAGGGTATTATATAGAGATGAATCTCCAACGGTCTTATTTTTAAAAAAATAGCCGTTTTTTTTTTTGAATTTATCAATTACCGGCATATAGACGTTATTATAGATTGAATGTCGGTTTCATTTACCGGCGTTTCAAAGTGTTTTGAAACCATGCCAGTATTGGTTGCATATTTGTCTCAATCTCTGTTAAAAAATTTCCTAATACCGGCATTGTAAACTTATCATAAACCATGCCGGCGGTGTTTTGCGCCAAGATACTATTTCACGATTACGACAATGCCGGTTGAGGTGATTTTCCAAAAACTAGTCGTTGAAGTTTTTCTCTATATAAAGGGAGTTAATTCTTGGACCCAAATAGCAAAAAAACTCGCGTTCTTATATATCTCCTTGAGCCTCTTAACTTTGAAACCCTAAACCCCAGAATAATTATCAATAAATAGCTTAGTATAGTACCTAATCCACCATACAACCAATGACATCGTTTGACTCGGAGGAAGATTTAGCAATCACCCAAGCATGGTACGCTGAAACTCGTCCATCAACTATAGATAGTAGCACGCGAGATTCCATGTGGTTGAAGATTTTTAACAAATTTATTCACGATTACGGTAACCCGAAAGGAAGAACTGCTCAACAAATCGAGCAACGACACGACATCATCCTAGATGCTACGGTTGAGTATCTAAAAATGAAACACCGGATCGAGCACGCCAGCCGCAATAGATTGTCCCCTCAACAACTCGTAAGTATCTTTATGATTAGTTGGACACAATCTACTCTTTCTCAAATTTTATGTAACAAACAAAGTTTGTGTGTTGTTTTGGTAGAATGAAGCCGTGAAAACGCGATACTTACAAGAAAAGGGAGAACTATTCATGTTTGAAGCCAACGTGAACCATATTGTAACCAAAGTCACTGAGTACCACCAGTTGGGTGAATCGGAAACGGATTCTTCTTAAGAAGATTGATAGTTTAGTGTAATTTTCTTAGGTTTTTAGGGTATCCAGTTAGGTATTTTGTAAGATTTTGTGGGTATACCTCTATGTAAGCCCTCACGAGACTATAACTCGTCTACTTGGGCCACCAAGTGGTTTAAAGGCTTGATGCATGTGCTAAGTGCATTCGTTGTTCCGTCGACAAGGATTACGTTCAAAATAAATTATAGTTCCTAAACAGTATGTAAACATATTTCAATTGCCTAATGATTCCGCTTAGTATGTAGTATATTAATCTATGCCGGTACCCACTGCCGGCATTTAGGTTAAGGTTATACCAATGCCGGATTGTTCAAAAATCAGTGCCCAACGGCTATTTTTTTGAACCATTGTTGATGGGTGAAAATTACTCCTGCTGAATTTGGTAATTTGGGGTGTGATGAGGAATGAATTTAAACCTACAACAAATGCATTTGCGGTGAGTGCTTGTAGATTCGAGAGATCAATCTGTGCAAGTCCGGCCTAAACCAAGAAATGGCCGTTCCAGACTTGTTTCGGTCACAAAGTGAAGGAGATGGGGTTGATCTTAGGGAGGGAAGCGAAGAAGGTGTTGAGATTGTGAAGGTGTTGGCTTGCTTATGACTTGTAACAGAAAATGGTTGAATGTGACGGTATCAACACTTGGTTTTTCTGTCTTGTCTCGGCTTGTGTTTTTTCCTTGTTGTTTTGAAATAGGGCGGAGAACCTATTTATACAAGTCATTGAGCCTCATTCACGTTTCTCGTGGGAAGTGGAGGTAGTGGAATGATGGAGTAGTGGAGTTATGCGTCGGTGATGCACAACCAATCTTGCCCACTTTTCCTCGTTCATCTCTAACCGTCCATGACCTCCTCGACACGTTCTTGTGATGGCGCGTTGCACGCCGCACGCCGTAAACCGCCGCACCAATACCCCAAAGTATGTATCCCCGCCTTGTGACATGATTGATGTTCTGAATGTGTGGATCGTGGATCCACGAAAGGTAGCATGTAATCTGTTGAATTGAATAATCGCGTTATTCGGAAAGTCGATACTTGTGAAGTATCGTGTGTATTTTATGCAGTGTTGCATTGCGGTATGGTAAAGTGATGGGTAATGACTCCTCACTAACCAAATAACTCCCACCAGGGTTGTATAACCAAGTCAAGAAGTCGGACGGATGAGATGATGTTTGAGACACTCATCTCACGACCGTTGATGAAATTAGGTTTTTTAAAGAGGTGCGCAAGCATCACTCTTCACTTGGTCAAAACCAAGCATAGGGAGAATTTTGAGAGGGCCGACCATACATGCGTGTTGACGGCATGATGGTGTAGGCGCCCATGTATTTCGTTCCCTCATGAAAGCGCGATCTAGGCCACTCAATTTGACCGGAAAGAGGGGTGGTCGAGATCGGTTTGCGTAAATCCCTTGCCGCAAAGGAGTTGGAAACCGCGTGATATCCCTAGTTTGGGCACGCGTTTTCGAGGCGACCAATATTGGTCGGTCTTGGTCGATCATACTACCGTGTAGGTGGTAGGTTGGTGTTCACACCTATACCTGATCATCCCATGAAAACGTGGATCTAAGCCACTCAAATCATCCGGTGAAGTTGAGCGGTCGAGATCAGTTTAGGATTTGGGAGATGTAACCGCGCAGGTTTGAGCGGGCGTTTTGGATTAGCCGGGCATGATATGCCTTGGACGACCGCAAGAGGAGGTAGATGGGCCCACGGTGGTCATGCTGGTATAACCGGACCTGCTTAATCTAATCTGTGACCCTCCATTCGTGCCGGAGAAGATGGACGCGCATGATGGCTTGAACCCTAATTTTGGCTTTCAAAGCCGCGCGACCATGCTCTTTTGGGCGGACGGTTTTGTTGTAACCAACCACGGTTGGTTTTGTCCGATTGGTCAAGCGTGTAGGCGGTCACATGGTGATTGTGTCGACATGCTCCGGGCCCTTTGAGTCTACATCTACACCCTCCATCTATACCTGCGAAGATGGATGGTTGAGACCGTTTTGCGGCACATGTAATATGCCGCAAACCCTAATTTAGGGTTTTCCGCCCATAATGCTTGGTATGGACGGTTTCTTGGCAAGCAAAGGCCAATGGTCGACCATGCGGGGTCGGCCGTGTGTATTCCATACCTGCTTTGGGGTGATGGAATTGATCTGTGGTCATCCAATCATGCTTGTGGAGTTGGATGACTCGATCGATCATATCCGGCAAGCTAAGGCCGTGTGTATTCCATACCGCTTGGGGGTGATGGAATTGATCCGTGGTCATCCAATCATGCTTGTGGAGTTGGATGACCGCGATCGAATCATATCTGGCAAGCTAAGGCCGTGTGTATTCCATACCGCTTGGGGGGTGATGGAATTGATCCAATCATGCTTGTGGTCATCCAATCAGGCTTGTGGAGTTGGATGGCTGCGATCAGATCATATCCGGAGACTGATACAGTCAAGTTCGGATGCTCAATCGGGCTAGTATAACACACCGAGAGGGACTCAATCGGGCTAGTATAACACACCGAGAGGCTCGGGCTAGTATAACACACCGAGAATCAGCCTGTACGGGTATTTCGTACATGGTTTCATTATAGTGCTTGGAGGTTTGTGTTACTCTGTAAGAGTAACACTCAGCATGCCGCACTGATAATGAGTACTCGGAAATACAAGGCCGATATGAAATTCACAGAAGGGATTGTTGCTACATGCTCCAACCTCGGAGGAATTTTACGTATTCACGAATGGGATTATTGCTACATGCTCCATTCTTGGTGAATTAAGTGAGGAGTATCCGCCACTTATAAACGGCTTTATCTTTTACAAGATGTCAGCGCATGATTATTCAGGTTTTTTACAAATTTAACCTTGAACGAAAATCCACCATCAACATTAAGTCCCCTGCCTAGCACATAATGGTTACACTATTGTGTGGTAGGCATGAGATGGTGACAGACATATATGAGAAAGGCGGGATAAAAGGAGTTTACCCGGAAGAGTGTTGGCCGACCGCTAATTTTCCACGCCGTCACGCTTGTATGGAATCTCTGGTGGGGCCGGTTTCTTTCTTTGGGTATTCGAATCAAAAGAGGAAACCAGATAAGGGAGGAATCCTTCTTCTACTGGGATTCTTCTAATTTTTGTCTATAAAAGAGACCAAAGCCCTTTCTTCTTTTTCTCACGAATATTGATTTTTTTTTTTTTTGTGCTTGGCCGCTCCCGTCCGTGAACTTATTGCCGCCGCCAATAGTTGCTGCCGGAGCTGTCGTCAATAGTTGCTGCCGGAGCCGCCAATAGTTGCTGCTGGAGCTGCCGTCAATAGTTGCTGCCGGAGCCGCCAATAGTTGCTGCTGGAGCCGCCAATAGTTGCTACTGGAGCTGCCGCCGGAAACCGCCACCGTCGGAATTGCCCGTCCAAGGTAGGTTTCGCACTTTTTTTTTTTTTTTTTTTTTTTTTAACGGTAAAACCCTAGTTAGGTAAACACCTTTTGTAATACATGTGCATGCTTAGCTTTTTCCACCATTTGGCTTGGATCCCGTAGACACGATTCCCATGAATAAAGAAAATTGTGTTATGATGCATGCGGATGAATGTGGGCCCGCCGTGTATGCCGGAACGTGGGTCTTATTCACATATGCTTGACTGAAATTTGAAACTTATACCGACTTGAAAGTTATACCGGAGAACTTGAAATCAATACCAGACCGAAAACTGTACTTAGGACTAAAAATTGCATACTGATCAAATCGACTGAATTTTGTGCCAGATTTGAATGGTATTTGGACCGGCCATTGCATGCTCCGCTCGTACGTTGTGTCTTGCCGTGTGACTACACTTCTCATGTGCTTTCGTACAAGTTCTAACTCCTGTCTTTTATCTCATTGCGGTAGAAAGAAGAGAACTCCTATCAACATGTCTTCTGAAGATAATGCTGGTGCTAAGTCAGGAAGTGTTGACAGCTTCAAGGATATGCCGAACATTGATGATGAATTATTCACCTTGCCTTTTCCGAACATTAGGAGACATCCTTCCCATAAGATAGTCTTGCTTTCCGGTTCAGAAAATATGGAAGCCGATCCATTCTCTTCTTCAGCACTTGTGATGAGATTTTGTCTCCAGAGAAACCAATATACGCCTTCTCCTATTGACTTCAAAACTTGCCATACTCCATTGGGTTCTTACGAAGGATGGATGAGATGTATGTTGAGTAATAAGGGCATTAAGGAAAATTTGACCAAAGCGTAAATTCTCAGTGCGGTCATGGCATCTGCTACCCTCGAAATTAGAAAAGACATCGCGGGTTTGATTACCTTCATTTCTCGGTGGCGTATTTCTACTCACACAGCCATATCTAGGTGGGGAGAAATTACTATTACTCTGGAGAGCGTAGCTGCATTAATGAACCTGCCCGTTGCTGGAAGTTTTTCTTACGAGCTCTCTGATGCGGAACAAAGCAATTATGATGCTATCCTTCGAAAGGTGGAGGAATTCGACAGTCTGGGCAAGGAGGAGAAGAAAGATGCAAGATGCTTTTACACCTGGTGGGTGTTGGAGTGGTCTCCTGCAGACCCGGAGCCGGATGAGCTCAGTGTGATTGCGTTCCTGTCTTTATGGCTATCCGAGAGATGTATTTGATGACGGTTGCCTGGAAAGAAGACTATTAGAAATAACCTTGTCAAGATTGCTATAAGATCGCGAAGGGTGAAGTTCTTCCTCTGGGCTCATTGTTCCTCGGATCACTTTATTCTCATTTGGACGCTTTAGCAATGGATATGCATGTTTCTAACGGGTACAAGAAGGTGGAGTCGCACATTCACTTCGCTTTTCTTCAGGCGCTCTTATGGGAACACTTCAAAAGTTACGCTCCCATTCCTGGAAATTCGCTCAATGACTTGTACGGTGGCTCTAGAATACTTCGATGGAATAAGAAGCGTCCCAGAGCCTGAGACTTGTGGACGTATTTGACAATGTGTCTTCCGTAGATTTTCGTCCATGGGGGCCGGTCCACCATTCCATTGTTCATCCAGAGACTTTTGCTACCACTTCTGATGGTTCTGATGTTGTGTTGGGTACCGATGTCGAAACTATGAAGTCCGGAGAATTCATTTACTCAAGCGCAAAGCATTCCAGATATGTCCCGTCTCTATTCAACGGAGAGTTTTCTCGTGACTCCGTACAATATTGATGCGGGCTGCTCGCCAAATGGGATTCGATCGGGGTGTTCCATTTATTCGTTCACCAAGGGTTCCGGAGGAATCTCTCCCAAGTATTCTTAACGTTAATGTGTTTTTAGACCGGGTGAGCCTTCCTTCTCGGCCTATTGGGAGAAACCCGGTGGTAACCGATAAGTATAAGGAATTTTGGAGTAGACAATCGTTGGTTTTCCGTAAATTTTCTTGAGAGTGTTGTGACAGATCCTCGTGGTGAACCATCTTCTGACGTCTTGACGAAACATTTCCGGTTGAAGCCGCTTCCATCCAAACGGACCAGGGCTGAGGATTGCAGTCCCCAAGTAGGGGAGAGACCTAAGAGGCAAGCATGTGGTCCGGTAATCCTCAATTCTTCCAATATGCAGGTATTTAAATTTCTTCCCGTCGGTTCTTTCATTTCTCCAGTGTAAATTCTTCTAACGATCTTTGCTTGAAATCAGGGAATTTCAAAGAGAATGCCTTCGCAAGGTTGGCGCATCAAAACGAGAAGGGCCGATAATCTTGGTCTTCATGCCGAGAAGTCCGACGGTGCTTGATCTTCATCTTTGAGAAGTCCAGGCGGTCTTCGACCTTTATGCTGAGAAGTCTGGCGGTACTGATCTTCATGCTGAGAAGTCAGGAGAAACCGCTCCTTTTTCCGACCACGACATAGATGATGCAAGCTCGGTTGAACAAGGCGCTTCCCTCAGTGATCTTGTCGATGGGATCGTGATGGAAATTAGCACCCAGAGCGAAATCGATGCCTAAGGAATGTAAGAGAGACAATACCTGCAGTAGTTGGGACGACTCCCTTGAAATCCCTCCCGAATGGTTCCGGACAACATGGCTATTGCGGTGACTTCTTCTGAAAGGCCTCCCGCGACTGACAAGGCTCCCGTTGTTGGTGAATTACCGGTAATGCAGCCTGGGGCTTTGTTCGATCCTCCTTTTACTGTCCCTTATCCAGGTCATGTGTTGGTTGGTGGATTCAGCGTGCCGGTCCAGTTCAAAGAGTTGTACACAGCGATATGGGAGAAGCACGGTCACATTGCTACCACCACGAAACTCAAAAGCCGTCTTGCGTTGGTCAACCGCGTCCAAGAAGCTTTATCTACTATTCAAGGGATGAGCATCGCGACTGGTCGAACAGTTTCTGAGGAGATGGTTGAAGACTGGAAGTGCCATCGAGACGTGTTTGCGCAGTACGGCTTCAATGCTCCTTGGTTCTTCGAAGGGTTCTCCAAGATTCAGGAGCTCCAGAAATTACAAGATGAAGTCCCTTCCGCAGACTGTGTTGCTCGCCAGGAAGAAGAGGTTGAGAAGCCATCTAAGGAACTGAGTCAAGCAGCCGTGCTTCAAAGGATGAAAGTCTCTCTTGCCCAGAAGGACGAGTTGCTGCTGAAGGACTTTCCTTGAAGTATTCGTGCTATACACTTGTCTCTTCTTTTTTAGATGTTTCTTCTTTTTGAGTGATAGTGAGGATTTTCTTTCGTAATTTGGCTTCCGGTTTTGGATAGGTAATTGAATTGGCTTATTTTGAGATAGATTTGCGAACAACCTTTTTGAAAGGGATTATGTTAAATGAAATTTGCATCTTGGTCATGAATGATTGCGCATGAAATTGCAAATGTTATGTAAAAGGGAGGTACGAATGGAAACAAACATGGCGTTTGATCACTGAGACACGTGCGGGATGCTAAGTCCCCAGTGAATTCTAAACTATCTTTCTTGTAAAGTTGTTGAGTAAAACTTACTTGCTTTCGAAGCCTCACTCGTGTCGAACCAGAGTAGCCTTTCCAAGAAAATCCCCCGTATCGACCTCTCAGAGTTATTGCTCTGGACCAAGTTTCTCCTGAACAATGCGCTTCAAAGCGTTGCATTCACTGGTGGGGTGATGGAGGAACCGGTGGTAATGACAGTACCTCGGGTCCATTACTTCTTGATTAGTAGGAGGACGCCATACTGGGGGTAACTCCACCTCTCCATTCCGTATCCACGTCTCCAGTAGCTCCAGAATCTTCTTCATTGGGAAGGGAAAGTGTAAGTACCTTGAGTCTGGCAAAGGGGCGTTGTGATGTCTCTCCGTGGCTTTGATGTGGAACAGAGGAGATGAAGTTGGAAGATTCGCGAGTGCCATCACATCTGCAGATCGTTTGCCTAGGCGGAGGGATGTGGAAGATGTCGCAATGTCACCGCTGAGTGACCGAATTGAACGTTCCCATCCTCTCGTATTCAGCATTTTCTCGATTGATTTCCCATTCCTCAAGCATCTCTTCACGGTTGAAAAGTCGACGCGGATTGGACCGATCTTCCCGAGCTCCTAAGAGTTTTGAGATATAAATCCTCTAGCAGGGCTCCATAGGCTGCAGGCTCCCTTTCTTTATCTGGCAGGCATTGTAGTATTCCGGATAAGTTTTTTCCTCTGTAGAGTTGCCTCGAGTCTTCGTCGTCAGCTGGACCATGTTGTCCGTCTCTCCTGAGTCCCCTGTGATAACGTGCTCTTTCTGCATCTCCACCGGTAAAGGTGTGACTCCGACCGAGGATCCAGCTTTTCTTGCACCTTGTTGAGTAGACGCCCCGCCAACCCTTCTTGTAATTGTCTTTGCTATATCATTCAAAAGGCGAAATGTCTCGCTTTGCCTTCCGGTGATACCGGCTGATTTGCCAATACATCCTCCAAAGATTCTAGCTATGCTTCCCATGATATCTGAACCACCTGTGGACTCCGATGAGGATACATCGTGAGACGAAAACCGAAAACCGAAGAATTGAGAATTCGATTTTTTTTTTTTTTTGTAACCGATAGATCAACCTCCCACTGTGGTCGCCAATTGTTGATGGGTGAAAATTACTCCTGCTGAATTTGGTAATTTGGGGTGTGATGAGGAATGAATTTAAACCTACAACAAATACACTGCGCGGTGAGTGCTTGTAGATTCGAGAGATCAATCTGCAAAGTCCGGCCTAAACCAAGAAATGGCCGTTCCGGACTTATTTCGGTCACAAAGTGAAGGAGATGGGGTTGATCTTAGGGAGGGAAGCGAAGAAGGTGTTGAGATTGTGAAGGTGTTGGCTTGCTTATGACTTGTAAATGTAAAATGGTTGAATGTGACGGTATCAACACTTGGTTTTTCTGTCTTGTCTCGGCTTGTGTTGTTTGAAATAGGGCGGAGAACCTATTTATACAAGTCATTGAGCCTCATTCACGTTTCTCGTGGGAAGTGGAGGTAGTGGAATGATGGAGTAGTGGAGTTATGCGTCGGTGATGCACGACCAATCTTGCCCACTTTTCCAGTTCATCTCTAACCGTCCATGACCTCCCGACACGTTCTTGTGATGGCGTGTTGCACGCCGCACGCCGTAAACCGCCGCACCAATACCCCAAGATGTATCCCCCAGTTGTGACATGATTGATGTCCTGGAATGTGTGGATCGTGGATCCACGAAAGGTAGCATGTAATCGTCAATTGAATAATCGCGTTATTTATAAAGTCGATACTTGTGAAGTATCGTGTGTATTTTATGCAGTCGCATTGCGGTGTGGTAAAGTGATGGGTAATGACTCCTCACTAACCAAATAACTCCCGACTGTGGTTGTATAACCAAGTCGGTGAAGCCGGACGGATGAGATGATGTTTGAGACACTCATCTCATGACCGTTGATGAAATTAGGTTTTTTAAAGAGGTGCGCAAGCATCACTCTTCACTTGGTCAAAACCAAGCATAGGGAGAATTTTGGAGAGGGCCGACCATACATGCGTGTTGACGGCATGATGGTGTAGGCGCCTGTATTTCGTTCCCTCATGAAAGCGCGATCTAGGCCACTCAATTTGACCCCAGAAAGAGGGGTGGTCGAGATCGGTTTTGCGGCAAAATCCCTTGCCGCAAAGGAGTTGGAAACCCACGTGATATCCCTAGTTTGGGCACGCGTTTCGAGGCGACCAATATTGGTCGGTCTTGGTCGATCATACTACCGTGTAGGTGGTAGGTTGGTGTTCACACCTATACCTGATCATCCCATGAAAACGTGGATCTAAGCCACTCAAATCATCCGGTGAAGTTGAGCGGTCGAGATCAGTTTAGGATTTGGGAGATGTAACCGCGCATGTTTGAGCGGGCGTTTTGGATTAGCCGGGCATGATATGCCTTGGCCGACCGCAAGAGGAGGTAGATGGGCCCACGGTGGTCATGCTGGTATAACCGAACCTGCTTAATCTAATCTGTGACCCTCCATTCGTGCCGGAGAAGATGGACGCGCATGATGGCTTGAACCCTAATTTTGGCTTTCAAAGCCGCGCGACCATGCTCTTTTTGGGCGGACGGTTTTTGTTGTAACCAACCACGGTTGGTTTTGTCCGATTGGTCAAGCGTGTAGGCGGTCACATGGTGATTGTGTCGACATGCTCCGGGCCCTTTGAGTCTACATCTACACCCTCCATCTATACCGCGAAGATGGATGGTTGAGACCGCTTTTGCGGCACATGTAATATGCCGCAAACCCTAATTTAGGTTTTCCGCCCATAATGCTTGGTATGGACGGTTTCTTGGCAAGCAAAGGCCAATGGTCGACCATGCGGGGTCGGCCGTGTGTATTCCATACCGCTTGGGGGTGATGGAATTGATCCGTGGTCATCCAATCATGCTTGTGGAGTTGGATGACCGCGATCGAATCATATCCGGCAAGCTAAGGCCGTGTGTATTCCATACCGCTTGGGGGTGATGGAATTGATCTGTGGTCATCCAATCATGCTTGTGGAGTTGGATGATCGCGATCGAATCATATCCTGGCAAGCTAAGGCCGTGTGTATTCCATACCCTGTGATGGAATTGATCTGTGGTCATCCAATCATGCTTGTGGAGTTGGATGATGACTCATATTTGCGATCGAATCATATCCTTGTGAGACCGATACAATCAAGTTCGGATGCTCAATCGGGCTAGTATAACACACCGAGAGGGACTCAATCGGGCTAGTATAACACACCGAGAGGCTCGGGCTAGTATAACACACCGAGAATCAGTCTGTACGGGTATTTCGTACATGGTTTCATTATAGTGCTTGAGGTTTGTGTTACTCGAAGAGTAACACTCGGCCGTCATGCCGCACTCGATAATGAGTACTTTGGAAATACAAGGCTGATATGAAATTCACAGAAGGGATTGTTGCTACATGCTCCAACCTGGAGGAATTTTACGTATTCACGCAATGGGATTGTTGCTACATGCTCCATTCTTGGTGAATTAAGTGAGGAGTATCCGCCACTTATAAACGGCTTTATCTTTTACAAGATGTCAGCGCATGATTATTCAGGTTTTTTACAAATTTAACCTTGAATGAAAATCCACCATCAACAGCCATAAACCGGCTTTAGAGTGCCGGCGTTGATTGTAGGTCACTGGCAATGCCGGCACTAAATAGCCGTTGTGCAATCATCTATATAATGCAATGGATTCACCCATTGCACTTGATACCTCTAATGGAAAATCCATCATCAACTACCGATTCCATCATTGCCATGGAAAAACGAAAAACTCAAGAAGAACAAACTATCCACTTCGTTGGGAAATCAATTATCAACCACCAACTCAGTTTCCCTTATACTAGAAAAACTTAAAAGGAAGGGAGAAACCACCAAGTCAATTGCCGCAATGGAAGAAGAGATACTTAAGAGAAAAAGAGAAGAAGAAAAGGAAGCAAAGCTTGAACATTATCGCAAAGAAGCTAAAGAAACCCTTAAACGCCAAAAACAATCTAAGATAGAAGCGGATGTCGAGGAAGAAACCGAGTGGATTAAAAATTACTACATAGTATCCGATTTCCGGAAGATCACCGCCCTTCGAATCTTTTTTGGGGTTTTGTTAGGACTGGTCCTTACAAGAATAACTACTTGGAAGGTAAGAAAGGCCGAATGGATTACGGTGATCTCTATGTACAAAATCGAACAATTGCACTCATAAAGTTATGTCGCAAATACAACGAGTTTCTTGCAAGATACGAGAGGAATAGGTTTCAAGCTTAGGACGCATATACCAAATGGAGAAAAGAGCCTTTTAGGCATTTCGAAAGCTATATGCTTATTGAATCTCGTTCCAAGAAATGATGTTAGTTGCAATTGGTTTGAGTTAATGTTTTTAAGTTTATTTCCTTAAGTTTATGTGGTTTATGTTATTTATTTCATAAATTTTCTTTCCTTATCCGGCATCGAAAAATAAACCAAATACTATACCGTTACCTGTGCCTCCGTTGAATTCTGCTCACCAAATACTTATTGTCGAGAATACCTGCATTGAATTGTTCCATTTTTCAATGCCGGATTCGACGATTACAAACACAAGTTATGTGGCGCTTACAAAACTCATTCATTCCACTTATTTGACGGTTACAAACTATTTTATCCCACTTATTTGACCGTTACAAACTATTTTATCCCACTTAGTTGACGGTTACAAACTCCTTCATTCTATTTAAGTGGCGGTTATAGAAAGGAAATCATTCATTCCCCATTTTTATTCAATCTCCTATTTTGTTTCATCTTCTATATCAAAGCCAATGGGTAGTCGCAAAAACCATGAAAAACCACTAGTCCAGAAAGGCTTATAAATGACTGAAGGAGTCTGTTATAAAACGTGATTTATCACAGATTTCATCTGTTATTCGAACCGTTATTTATTTGGTGTGACTTTTTCTAAATAACAAACAGAAAATGTTATTAAGTATGACGACCGAGAATTCATCATTTCGGTGACGAATAAAGTATGTGGTTTAGAATCACGTTTTTTGTTTGTTAAATATAATAACGGTTGGGATCTGTGATTTCATAGAGACCGATTGATTTTGGTATTCAGATTTGGTGAATTGGAAGCATATTTTGATTCAACTAAATTTGAGAACTTACTACGTTTTGACATCAATATAAAATTGCATTTTCAAATTGAATTGCACTTTATATTAATTACTTGAAATTACATCAAATATCCGAATACTGATTATTGCAGATTAAATATATATTCATCAAACATAAGCAATTTGAAATTACATCCAAATATTAAAACCGATTTTTTTCACTGAATTTGATTTACTAAACTGTTACCTAGCTTCCCACTCTAATTTGGTAGCTCTTCTATAAGATTTACACAAATTTTTGGCCACCTAACCTACTTGAAACATATCCAAGTACGCCATCTCTATTGTGTAACATTGCACTTACATCCACAATTTCATCAATCTGGCAACAAATTCGTCAACGGTTGGAGGATTTGTGCTATCAACATATGCATTTGCAAGTGCTATTTTCCAGAAGTTCCTCAAAAAGCAATAGTAATAGGAATTTGTGGGGAACCCACTCTCTGTATAACAAGATACCAAGTTAGTATAAATACTTCCTGATGTGAACCAATTCGAAAATCAACTAATTCCACTTTAAAAATACATCATTTATAAGGAGGCAAGACTAATTGTGACCCCCATGAGTAATATTGAAGCAGGGGTGGTAACAGAACCACAACAAGAAGGTGATTTAATATCTAAAAAAGAACACAATTTCAGGTAAAATTCAACTTCAAGAGACAAAATATGACAAGTTCTCGCATTCATTAATAAATGTCCCATGATATTCCAAACCCCTAAAACTTGTGAAGAGTTCAAGGAGCCTAGCGAACTCTAATTAATAAATTTATGCATTCATTCACTATAATTATCAGGGGAGACATTTGCAGTAACGGACATGTGGTGCAGCATGAACAACAGACATATTTAAGACTCTACAAGAAGTGGTGAAAATTAAACACAATAGCTCCGAAGATGGTGCATTAAGTAAGCAGATATCAAACAATAAGACAAGGGTATGGGATTTAAGATACTAGAGCTAGAGGAAAGGAGCTGAGGACTCGTGTTACAGGGTAAAGGTGTATATTACTTGCAAATTCACTCCCGCTGCTTGTGGCAACAAATGGAGCGCAAACTAACTTTAATTATCCAACTATAATTGTTATATTAAGTATTGTACTAAAACTATGATGTATCAAAAACTAACGAAGAAACAAACTTGTATACTTTACTCCAATATTTGTTGTTAAAGACTCACTCTTTTGAACCCGTAAGAAAACAAATTACTGAATCACCATCTGGATGTAGAAATGTACAAGTAGGAACCAATCTAAAGTGATAGAAAATGAGGCTGCAGGACACTGGAAGAATATTGTTGAGCAGGCAGTAGCTTTGCCGCACTTGTGTAAGTTTAAGATACAAGATCACATGTACATGATGAACGTTATACTTTTATTCTCGAAGGTCCGTCATCTTTCACATTATAACATCCACTGCCAACACTCCATTAACTTCTCCAAAAATATGTTCCTACCCAAAAATTAACCAATCGGCACATGTAAAAACTCCCGATCAAAAACGTTAACAACAAAATGTATGATAAAAAAATGTTCCAGAAACGAGAATGAAAATGAGAGCTTACCTTAACTTCAATTGAAATGAATCATAACCATTCGTAGCACGTTGTACTACCCTTCACCAACCTATCTACGGTTCAAGTTCAACCTACAACCGCCACAAAAGATATAGGGACGTGCATAGCAATTTGTTACGGTCACCTCTCACAGGTTTAAAAACAAATAATTAACTAAACCTCGGTAATATTAATTGTAAAGTTATATTACAGCTAAAAGATTGAATGAACTTGAGAAGATCCAAACTCGAGTACAAATGAGCGCCCTTTTGTCCATGCTTGACACAATATACACCACCTTAAATAAAAAAGATACAGAAAAGATTTTAAAAAATCCATCTAGAATTTTGCAACACTATTACAGTTAATACCACAAGTTATACCTCTACAAATCAATTTTTTTTTTTTTTTTTTTGTTTGTTTGTGTTGTGATTTTGGAAGCGTAGCTTGACTCGGGATGATACCAAGAAAACACAAATAATTTGGTGAATACTTCCACAGATCAATTGTGGAGTAGAGACTCTTATTTATACTGAAGATATTCAGAGATGGTTACAATTTTGTTTGACAGTTTTAACAAACTACAAAGACTGATCATGCCGTATACATAGGCTAAAGACTATCACTTAGAACTAGGTCAGACGACTACTTCTTGTGAGTTGTTGTAACTAATATCTTAACACAGATCCACATACTCTCTTCTTTTATTTAAAAGATTATAATTCTCATAGATGTCCTGGATACAAGAGATGAATTTAATTCAATACTTAGCATACCCAAATCAACATTTTCTCACAGGAATAAAAAATTGGAAACTCGAAGTCCTAACCGATACCAATAATATTCCTAGCTAACAAAAATAAAATCAACTTAATGTGAAAGGAAATTATACCAAAGATCTGCAAGGAATGCTACTGATGTTGACGAAATCGATGTCGTTGGTGATGAATCCATATCTTGAGATCGATTTAAACAATACCAATTAAATCTAATCTAATCAAATAACAATAATCTCAAGTAAAAACTAAATCATAGATGAAAATGAGTTGATTTAAGTCATATTTTCTTCTTTCCATTACTCAAACCCTAGGATTTCAGGACAAAAACAACTAGATTTAGGGTTACAAAAAAGGGTTTGCTTTTGATTTCTCAATGATACAAGGTTTTGATTTTGAGATGAGGGTGATTATTAAGCTCCATTGGTGATAAATTATTAGGGGAGAAAAACATTTTTGTTCAAAGAGGAGAAGAACGAGATGGGTAACAGGGAAAGAGAGTGCAAGTTTGTCAGTTTAGCTCGATAAGAACAAGAAGAATCCTAATTTGGGGCATACAGGATAATTTTGGGGCATACAGACTTATGATGCCATCCAATGCAAACTGCTAAGGGGTGTCCTAGTGATGCTAAAGTTACTATAATACCCTCATATAGTTTAAATTACATTACTACCCTTCCACTTAATTAAATTCTAATCCTAAAACTTTCCCACTAATTAACCCATCCCCTAATTAACTACCCTCCCACTAATTAACCATTACACACTAATTAACTCACTCATTAATCCTAAAACAATTACTTAAACAAATTTTTTTTTTTTAAAACCAAAAACCCTTCTCTCTCCCTCTTCTTCTCATCTTCTTCTCCAAAATTTCAGAAAATTTCTTCGATTAACAGACTCGATTAAACACATACATAACATGGCACCTCGTGTTAAGCGATGCCTTAGAAATACGGTGTCGAATCCTAGTGTTACTTCTGTAGCATCTCAATCTAGGGTTTTTGGAAAAGATGGAGATGAAGTGGATAGTGGATCGATTGGTGTTGGAGAGGGAGAAATAGAGGTTGATTCTTTAAAATTGCACATAGAAAGGTATTTCCCACAAACCCATTGGTTATTTTTGCGTATTTCGTTGATTTATGACATGTAATCGATGATTCGTCTAGGTTTTTGTTAGTTTTCGGGGTAGTGTTCGGCTGAAATGTCGCACTAGAACCTATTTTTTTTATACGTAGACGAAGAACAGTTCGGCTTAAAATTTGTTATATTTTGAATATCGTATGAACCAACCAATGAGTTCGGCACGAAAAATTTTGTATGATAACCAAATTAACTTGAATACCATTGTTATATTTTGAATATCGAATGAGCCGAACCTGAGTGTTCGGCTTATAATTTTTTTTTATGCTAATCAGCCGAACTTGGATACGATTACTTAATAATCCATCTTACACTGTTCGGCACATTGTTCGGCTCACTCGATAAATATCGAATGTGCCGAACTTGACTATGTGTATGGCTAATAGCATCCTATAAACTTGTCCATTTATAGGTGACTTATCACATTGTTTAGTAGAGTCATATTTATTTATTTTGGAAAATTAATTAAGGTGTATAATTTTTTTTTAGCACCCATTCAGGAAAATTCAAAGAGAAGATTAAAAGGAAAACAATGGAAGTGACTACTTGTAATTCAGAAACTCTCAAACCTCGAGGTGGTGGCACCAAAAACTTGCATGCAGGGCGGATGTTTGCATGTAGAACAAGAGGATGATAATGATGAAAATAAGGGTGTAGTATGAGGTTATGATGAAGATTGTGGTGGAGGGGGAGGAGGGGATGATGAATATGGTGGTGATCGCGAACCTCTAACTTGAATTTTCTTCTCAAAATTGATGCATGTCGTTTTAGAGTTTTGGATGTATTTTTTATGATGTGGAAGATAATATGAATGATAAAATGTGGTGTAAAGAGATGATAAAAATTGAAAGATCTCTTCTTAAGGATTTTCTTATATAAAGCTCTCAAAGTTAGGCTTTAGAATCCTTCCGAAACCGTTTATCCTTGAGATAAAAGTCAATTTTGCGTCCAAACATGTCCTGTAGCAAAGTCGAGGTTCGGCTAATACCTTGCCAACCTTTCCTACCGAACCTAACAAGTGAAATTTACCCCAGGTGGTTGTCAGGTTCGGCTAACTCGATTAGATTACTTTTAAGCCGAACTTATCTCTGTAAACACTTCGAAAATCTTGATTTTAAGGCTCCAGGTTCAGCTAACTCGTGATGATGAGTTATCAATGAACTTATCTCTCGTACACTCAAGTTTTTAGATTTTATTTTGGCCATAACTTCTTCGTCCGATGTCGGAATGGCCTCATTCTTTTTGCGTTGTTTTCATCTTTTCGTTCTCTTAATGATGACGCTAATATCTCATTGATTTGAATGAGTTTAATTTTGACCTTAATGTTCTCCATTGGTAGACTTCACTATCGTTTGGGGTTAGGTTCGGCTCATTCGCAATACTATTTGAAAGCCGATCTTTAAAGTTCGACTCATTCGTGTTTGAATTGAAAAGCCGAACTACTTGTCATATATGCGTTCGGCTTATTGGGGACTAAAATTATAAGCCGAACTGTTCTTATTTATCAAGGTTCGGCATACAAATTATCTCATGAACCTAACTCATTGTTGCGGAACTACATACAAAAATCAAAACTTTTGGTGAATTCAAGCTACAAAACGGACATTAAACAACGTCTACAACCATACCTATGTATTATTAGCATTGGGTTCCTCATCCATGTACTCATCTTCGGGATTTAGCTCCAAAAAGTCATCATCTTGAGCTTGAGAAAAAAGTTTGAGTTTGAGATTGAGTTTGGGTAAAATTATTCTCATAATCCAACAAATAAGCCATCTCCGGATCTCCATCGTAATTGATATGTATTTTCTTAGGTTTACGTGATGAAGATTCACCTTCCTCACTCGAATTTGGATCACACATCTATCAACAATCACAAAAATGTCAAAGAAAAAAAAAACTTTTCTTTTTTCTACTTCCTCCTCTTCTTCTTCTTCTTTTTTCTACTCACTCACTCACTCTATTTAAAAAGAAAATTATTATCCTAAATTAAACTCTAATCCTAACTCCAATCATTAACAACTAATCATTCAAGTTAACACTAATTAACCACTAATCATTCAGGGGTATTTTTGCAATTATGAAAATAGGTTGGATAAGGGATACCCTAGAAACACTATTTCCAACCTAATTTTTGTCTTATTATGTATGCCCCAAAATTTTATTGTATGCCCCAAATTAGGATTCAACAAGAACTAGATGGAAACATACTCGTCTATCCTTAGCCTTACTACCTCTCATTGGATTATGGGGGGAAATTAAGCCTAGGCCTAATTATACCGGCCCAATTACTAGGGGAACCAATATCGCACTATGTGGAAGAATGGCTAACCATTTTCATACTTCCTGGACACGTGGCTAGTCACTTTTGGGCACACCGTAGAAAACCAGTGATGGGCGTATAAAACCTCTAAATATTTGACAGATTTATTCTGTAATTTAATGGTTCATCATTAAATCACACACCTAGGAAATTACCACACTTGAGAATGACGGTTTTTTTACGTTAAGTGGTGGACCCAACTATTTCTATGTTATATGACGGAAATTGTTTGTGAATTTATATTCACATAACTAATTTGTCATTTAAAAACGTCATTTATAACCCTTTCTGGACTAGTGAACCCATACCCAATCCTGAAAAATCTGTTGATGAAGGTGGTAAATCGAAATCAAAAGCGCAAGAACTGCCTGAAGAGTCTGATGGTGAGGCGAGAATAACAAATTTGCTTAGGTAAGTGATGTATATGTTGAATTGAAGTTTTTAATTTTATGGTTTATCCCATAGTAGAAAACACAAAGTGAAATCATGTTGTTTAGTCTTTCTACTACACTAAAAGTAATTTTTAAAATTGGAATTTTAAAAATTGTTCCATGTTTGATTGGCGGTAGAATACAATTTGAAAATCATGCCAGAATATATGTCCCTAATCCAGATTTTATTGCATGCCTTTACCGGCATACATATTTAATTGAATACCATGCCGGGTTTTCGTGTCTTAGGCTTTATATATTTCATCAATACTATGCCGTTTTCATTAGCCTATTTTGTTAAAATCTCTGTACTAAAATCCCACAGTACCGGCATTTAAACTTTCTATATAACAATGCCGGTTCTCAGTGCTGGCGTTGTTGATATGTTAACTTACTATGCCGGTTTTTTGTTGGAAAAAATGTTCATTCTCCGTCTAAAATTCAAAAACAACCGGCATAGTATTTTAATTGATTAGAATGCCGGCACTTTTGCCGGAAATTATGTTACGTTCGATTTCTATGCCGGTTGTCATTATATAACTCAGTTTACATATTGGAATATAGGTCTAGAGCAGAAGAACAGAACAAAAGAAAAGGCAAAGTTGTTTTAGAAGCAAAAAGTAAGTCTTCTCGACGTAGCCGTCCTAATCCGGCTACTGCTAAGGTCACAATTCGGGATCAACCTATAAGCTACCCAACCAGCAGTGATGATGATGATGAGTGGGAAACATATCCGTACCCGAACGAGCAGGTGGCTCATCCTCACAAGCAGGTGGCTTAGGACAGACCGATGTCGGAGTTGAAGCCCCTGAGGATAATGAAAAGGCACCCCCATCCCACTTTCCTGATAAGTATGACATGATTCCAGACCGCGATGATGGCAAACATTGGGGTGAACCGATAAACCCGCAACTCTTATTTGCCTACAAACACTCTTGGGCTCGCCGGATATATCAAACTTATGTAAGACGATTGCATCTTGTTATTATATTATTTATCTGTGATCAAGTGAATGTAATTTACTTCGGTGTGTTTTTATAGGACCACAAGAACGCCTTCCGTGTTAGCCGCCATCAACAATCGGATGTATGGCCTTTGAAGCTTGAGTGTGACGCCGTTAAAGCCGTAGTCAAAGCATCTCGGGTTGTATCCCGCGATAAAAATTATGTGGCCACCGATACCGTCACGGCAAACCGCTTTTGGAGAGGTTTTTGGTGAAACCGATACCATGCATTTTCCTTTTGGCAAGATGACCATCATCCCTGAAGATGTCCAAAGGATAATAGGTCTTGAGGTTCTTGGGAAACCCGTTAAGTTAGGAGATGACTCTAAGGACTTGGAATGGGACAAGATCTATGAACTGACTAAAAAGTTGTTTGGATGGGACAAGGAAACCACTTTGGAAAATATGTACAAGACTAGGCGTTCCCAGACAAAGACTATCACATTCGTCAAACTCGTTGAATTGTTTGGGAACACGAAGAACAAGGAATTGAATCCCGAACAAGTCCAAAGAATCGCCGCGGCTTATATGTTGTTCATGTTGGGCACAACTATATTCCCGACGCCAATGGTAATAGGGTGCATATGAACAACCTACAATACTTGGATCCTTTGGAAAAGGTTCATGAGTATTCATGGGGCACTTGCTTTCTTGGCACATTTTTTGGCGAAATGCGTCGAGCATCTAAGGCGAACGCCCGTCAATTTAATGGGAATTTCACTTGTACTCCGTGTTTAGTCAACTACTTATTTTTTTGATTGTTGTGATTAAATTTGTTAGTTTCCAATTATTAATTTTCTTATACATTTCATTGGAACGATCTTTCATTGGCGTAGGTGTGGGCTTATGAACACTTCACAAAATTGTTCACACGGTATAAAAGATTGAAGATTTTCACTGAATATCAAGAGAATAGGCCTCTAGGTCAGAAATACTACTTCGACAATACCCCAAGGCCCAATAAAAAAAAACGGTTATTAGCAATGAGATTGGCTTTGGACTCGGTGGATGTCCAAAATGTAGTGTTTGATCCATATAGGAATGCCAGAGGAGTTCACTTTCAACGGCGTGACAACGGACCGTTATTTCATCCAAAAGGATTTGTTATGCACAACCCTCGCCGTGTAATGCGCCAACTTGGGTACAAGCAGAAAGATCTCACGGATACATCTTATCAGAAATTCTCTCATGACTTTCCTCAATGCCAATCAAGTGAGAACCATACTCTCGTGGTTTACGACCCAAAACCTATTCTTGCACATTGGAGTGAAAGGGAAGAAAAAGGACTTGTGTTGGATAGGGATGATTGGGAATTGGCTGAGAACGGTTATGAGAGTGAACCAGCCTTCCTAAGAGGCCATCGGAAGTTCACGCATCCTTATGTTGTACGCCCGGATATAGTAGTTGTTCCTCCACCACCAGCACATGCCTCCACAACTCCGAAAACTGTACCCGCACTTGTACACTCGTTACGTTGTTGGTACGTACGTCTTGTTCATTGCCATTCTTTTAATCTATGTCTATGAACTTATACAATCGAACATACTAAGTACATGTTTAAAATTTCCTTAACAATCAATGGATTGAAATTTTTCAAAGTTCTTTAAGAAAAAGAACAAGAAAGGAGAGGTGTCTTGACCCAAAAGAAATGGAGAACGTCGAGCAAAAGATGGACAAAATTGAAGATCCGAAGGCAAAAGACTTGTGGGGCGAAAGGAAGAAGAGGGTACACAAGAATCCAAGAACCGAGTGATCGTGTGTTTATTCTATAATATTAGTTTGGTTTAAACAATCTAGTGTTGGTTTATGTTTGTTTGTGAGTCTTGAACAATGTGTTTTCTTGTGTGTCTTCCTAAACTCTTTGCTTGACTTGGTTTATGTTTGATTTGTTTTCGGTTTGGAACCACAAAACTTAGGAGTTTGTTCTTGTATACAATCTAGTATTTTTATTATATTTATTATGTTGATAAATTTGTGTCAAATTACCTCTTTTACGAGTTTGATTGATTGTGCCCAGATCACTTAAATTTCTAAGTTTTCTTGATAACCGCATACTCGAGAACAAGTAAAAACCATGCCTAGGTTCTTTAAATGATAGAGTTCCGGTATTTATTTGTGTTTGGATACTATGCCGGTTTTCGTAATCTCCATGATAAATATGATTTTGACAAAAACCTAAGACAAAGAATGAGGTTAATGTTTATGCCGGAAATGTCCCTGATTTCTCTGGAAGTTTTTTCCTCATATCCGGCATGAGTTCAAACAAGATTCTACGCCGGTACACAAGTTCCGGAGTAGCCAATATAAAACACAACTATGCCGGCATGGGCATCAAAATATGATTTAATGTTTACAATTCACACTTCCAAAAAAAAAGAAAATGTTGCGTACTAGTGAACCACATACATCAAAATTACTCATCGTCGCTTCCACACGTATGAAGTTGCATCTTCTCCTCTTGGAGAGGTTTTTTTGATAAGGCCAACGCATCCCAAAATTGGTGATTCTCCTCATACAATGTCATCCATCCCTTCCAGATATTGGGATCTAGAGCCTTGTTTTTAATCATCCCACAAACAGGTGGCAATGGACAATTTTCTTTGAGTTTTAGAATAACGAAATGATTACCGTTCACGAACGCCAAAAAAACTCTTCTCTTCTTAAGGGATCCTTCGCATTTTTGCCACTTTGGGGTAAATGTTACTTCTACGGTGGGGGTAAAATAATGAACAACACATCTAAATATATCCGCCACCAGATGCCCACAAAGCGGCATTCTCATCCAATATTCATAAGGAGAAAGTTCATCTGTTGTTCGGACCCCAATACTTGAGCATGCATATCATCAAACCCCTCGCCTACACCAACCAATTGCTCATAAAAGCTCCTTTTGTTCACAAGTTGTTCGACCATCCTCATTCTAGCATATTGGCATGGTGTCATACCTCTACTAACCGCCGTGTCAAAGATTCCTAATTGTTCAGTCACAGCATGATAGACACAATTTCCATCTTCGTCGACATCATCCGTATATAAAATATACTCGCGAATAACCTCAGGAAGTTGGTCTATGTAAGACTGTATCTTGGTATGATAACTTCTAATTGTCCTACCTGTTCTGGGATCCTTATACATCTTCATATTACCCTTTTGTAACAATGATATATCCAAACCATCCTCTACAATCTCTACACTTGCAATGTCTTCGATATGTGATGGGAGTCCGTACTTCCTTGGCCTACCCCTTCCCCTTCGAACTAAAACTACATCAACTTTGCTATCACTTTGGTTTGTCACCACCTTAGCCTCGTCACCTTGTTATTTTTTGACACTTGATGTTGATACCTTTGGCGACCTACCCCTCTTATTTGGAACCTCCGTTATATCGACGATGGGTATGGCTTCGGAATGCTCACATTGTTGTTCTTTGACACTTGATGTTGATACCTTTGGCGGCTTACCCCTCTTCTTTGGAACCTCCGCTAGATCGACTATGGGTATGGCTTCGGAATGCTCATATTGTTGTTCTTTGACACTTGATGTTGATACCTTTGGCGGCCTACCCCTCTTCTTTGGAACCTCCGCTAGATCGACTATGGGTATGGCTTCGGAATGCTCACATTGTTGTTCTTTGACACTTGATGTTGATACCTTTGGCGGCCTACCACTCTTCTTTGGAACCTCTGCTAGATCGACTATGGGTATGACTTCGGAATGCTCACATTGTTGTTCTTTGACACTTGATGTTGATACCTTTGGCGGCCTACCCCTCTTCTTTGGAACCTTCGATGAGTTGGATTTTTGTGTGGATACGGATTCCTGCGTTTGTTGTTGACTTAGCAGTTCCTTCATCGGCCCACCTCTTTTGTTTGGAACCTGCGCTTCCACGAACCTTTGTTCTGAAATCTCACATGCGGTTAGATCTCGTTTCTTACTTGCCGCGAGTTCTTCTTCACGTTGAGTCATTTCTTTCAATTCTACCCTTTGTTTTTTCCTTTTTGTTTTAGTTTGTGGTCTTCCGGTTGGATCTCCCTTTCTTAGCTCTTCGCTTTGTGCGATCCATGGACGAGTAATTAGCCTTAGTTGGCTCAACAAGACTTGTCGGCTTACCGAGGTGCCACGTGAGTAAGCTTCGAAGAATTCCTTTGCTTCGCTCGTATCCCATGTAGATTGCCCGGGATCTCCCGAAGGGGGAGGGTCGAAAGATAGTTGCTTCCAAAACGGATCAATAACCTCAATAGGTATCAGTTCTTCATACTTCACAATCTATGAACTGACTAAAAAGTTATGTGTTTTTTTATTTTCCAAAAGCTTTTACAAGGTACAAATGAAATCACTCACTCATAAGGTCTTCCCAATTAATCCAAATGATACTAGGGGTAACAAGTTTGAAAGAATTGGTGTCGCATGACCATAAAACTACAAGTTGTTCACAAGATCAATATTCTCCGTTGTACTTTTATGACGACCCTCAAGCACTCTCTCATTTATCTCATTCCATAGAGTCCAACATAATGGATAATCCTCCACACCTCTTTACCTCTTTCAAGCAGCACATTCATCGACCACGCTTCAAACAAATGGAAAAGAGTTCTCAGAATAGGCCAAAATATCCTCAAAGCCTGAATAAAGTAATCTTAAACTTTAAAAGAGTAAAAACAATGCATAAACATATGATCATATGTCTCATTTCTATCATTGCAAAGAACACACAAATCACTTTCAATGCCTATGCCACGATGAGCTAACATGTCTCTAGCCGGAAGTGAATCATGAAAACAAGCCAACAGAATGAAACTAACCTTGTTATTGTAGTTACCTGACAAAGCTTCATAACGCTTTTGTGCACTGATGTCCTCCTAATAACCAATTCATCATCTTTTGCCACTAACACCAGTATATGAGAGACATCACGTCTAATCAAATCTCATTCCAACTTTGCTTTCACATTCAAAGCCCTCGTGAATACATAAATCCAGTTATTATTGTCGATCATATCAACATTAGTCGCATCCTTTGTTTTGGCGGATTTGTAAACGATTGGGAATAAGTTTGGAAATCTTTCACTATCTAACCATTTATCCTTCCAGAACCTGACCCCTCTGCCATTTCTCACCGTAAACTGGGTCATATCGTGAACAATGGGAACCATATTCATGACATTCTTCCAAAGACTTCTATATTGTGGCTTGATATCGACATTTGACCTTAACAACTCCGTGTTCCTTTTGAATTTCTGATTACGTACTATCTTCCTTCAAATGCTATTTTTTTTTCTTCGAATATCTCTAAATCCATTTTACCAGTAAAGATTGATTAGTAGTCCTCAAAACTTTAACTCTTAACCCTGAAGTTTCTTTAGGCATACAAATTTTGGTCCAAGCAACCCAAACTATTTTCCTTCTCCCTTCCACGACACCCCAAAAAAGTTGCACATAATCCGCACCATATTTTTCTTCATATTTATCGGAAGATGAAATAAAGACAAGTAGTAAATTAGTAAACTCGCAACACAACTCTTGATAATTATAAGCCTACCTGCTTTATTCAGATTTTTTTCTTCCAAGTCGCCAATTTCTACTCCATTCTGATCAACACATACTCCCACACCGTTATACTACGCTAATGTTCACCAATTGGCATTGCTACATAGGTAAAAGAATTTTTTTCCGTCTTGCACCCAAGATCCCTAGATAAAACATCAACCACCGCGTCAGCCCCAACACTTATTATTGTATTTTTTTCCAAATAATAATTTCAAATACATCCAAAATGATCAAAAGTCTTCTCACTTCTTCCACGCTTGCATCAATAAAGATAAGTGTGTCATCACCGAATTGAAGATGATAAATAATAGTAAAATTTTCGACGACTTGAAACCCAAAAAATTGACCCCTCTCCACTACTTCATTTATCAACTTCGAAAAAACCTCCACCACCAGAAGAAAATGATATGGAGATACAGAGTCACTTGTCATATCCCCTTTCTCGGTTTAAACTTCTCTGTCGAAATACCATTAATCAACACAGACAAATGAAAAGAAGTAAGACACCATATATGCTCGAGTTAAGAACGATTATGATTTCATACTCATGAATGGGTATAAAGTCATACTCATTTTCAATTCTGAGTATAAATCATACTCATTTTTTATAAGATCATATACAAAATTCTTATAAATTGATATCGAGTAGCATACATCACTTGGATTTTAAGATGGAAATCATGCTCATTCTATGACCCGAATATGTCATAACATTGTTAACAATCAGGGGATTTTATATAACCATATCCACCAGTTATAGCTCAAAAAATTAACAGGAAAAATGGGTTTTTTCTTTAAACAAAATTGATGTGTCTATGAACGTCGACCGAATTCGGTTAGATGTTTTTCAACCAGAAAACATATACGGAATAGTTGGTCGACCTATTCAGGCACATCGAACGATTATCATAGGAATCGGTCGACGCAAACATGAACATCGACCGATTGTGGTTAAACACAGAAACCAATGATTTTTTGTAATTTTAATTTTGAATGGTAATTTAAGTTTTGATTAAGAGTAACGAGTTCAATTGATGATATTCAATTTAATTTTTTTTCATAAAAAAGATAATGGAGTTTTCATTAACTCAATCGATAGTTAGAATCAATAAATGTAGTTAGATATTAGTTTTAGTTTGTCAGGGAAATAGTTTGAATAATTTTCAATTTTTCTAGGATAAGGATTAGGATTATGTTTTAATAGTGGGAAACTTATTATTTTTACTTATTTTAGACACCTTTTATCCCCTTAGTCTAGGTGGGATTCACAATCCAAACATGGCCTTAAACTACCATAGTTAGCAATTCGGGGTATTGGCAAACATACGAGTATCTTTTGTTTTGACGTAATGTAAATTCGGTCCACTATTCCGTCAACGGTTCGTGATTCGGGATAATTCAGAACGACATATATGTGTATAAATCATTTTAGAGATACGAATTTGGCACACAAAATTCGACATATATTAACCTTAAGAAAATATCGTCTTTCACGTTATCTCGCCTTTGGCATTATGAATTAATGATTTAATTGAACTGTGCATATGATATACAGTAAATAATCAGCATATAACATGTTTGTTGATGATATATGGCTTAGATTGGCGTATGTAGGATTTTAAAAATCAAAAATATACTCCCTCCGTCCCTAATTAGATGAGCTACTTGTAGTTTGCACAAATTTTAAGGCAAGGAGGAAATTGGAGTATATTTAAGTATTTTTTACAATTATACCCTTATGGGCAATAATTAATAAAATTTAGAAACGATTTATCTCTTAAACTATACTACGGTTTTTTATAAACTTTATACCGTTGAAAAGCATTTTAAAACACCTACGCAACGAATATAAACATGACTATCAAATTATATATATTTCTTATAGAAAAAATAATCAATTAAAAGGGTAGTTTTAGAAATATCCCTTGGTTAGTGAAATAGCTCATCTATTTGTGGACAAAACTAAAAATCAAGTAGCTCATCTAATTAGGGACGGAGGGAGTAATACCCAATGATAATTTGGTGATGACATGACAAAATATTATACGAGCGTATAATCCAATAATTCGCAAATACACGTGTAATTCGTTTTAGGTTTGAAATTTACGAATCTAAATCAGAATTCCAACCATACAGATGATACGGACGAATTCGAAAAATACGTACTGATTCGCGAACTTATTAGCTACACGATTCAACTATTAAAGACCCGTGGATGACGACAACCTTCTCGATCAAATTATACACCCGTGGGCAACCAATTTTCAAACAACCACTCAGTTCCGCGTGCACCTGTCAGCTGTGGTTGAGGTGGGGGTCCGACATGTAGCATATTTGGGGTAGTGGGTATGACCACGACGTGTCAGTCTATAATTGAATCAATCCTTTCCTTTAATTTCTCTTTTACTCAGCCGTTCACAAGGAGTAAAAAACGGATAGGGTTAAATTTAGATAACTTTTATGAGAGAAACCCTAATTTCCCTTACTAATAAATACCAAGAGTTACATCTCTTCCACAACCATGGAAGCAAAAAAAATTAAGGAGTGATGGAGGCAAGATCTCCGAGGAGGAGTATTGGTCTCAAATCTTAGGCATCTGTCTGTACTCCCTAGTAGATGGGTTCCAAAGATTTTGTAAGGTTTCTTTTTATTGGAATCCTTTGTTTTTCTTTTGGAACACATCTACTAAAGAATACACGACAGGGCCTTCTTCGTCATCATCAAGAGGAGATTTTATCATGTTGAGATTTATGATTTGATTTGGTTATTTTCTTGTATTCTTTAGTGGATGGGTTTCTCATTGTTGGCTGATTATATGGTTCTGCTCTATTGCAACATATGATTTGGCTTTGTTGAATCCCATCACTAATCAATACACGAAAATTCCCAAATCACCGGATCCGATTCCTACAGATCGATTGATTTTGTTTTGATTTTTGGTTTATGAGATTTCATTAAGAATATTAATTCTGTATCTGTTTAGAGAGATAACCAATCCAGAATATTTATTGGTTACCTCTCTGGATCTCGATTTATCTGTCCTGTGGTACCAATTTAGTTTACTGCTTCTCTAAATCATTGACACTATTTAAGAAAGCTTAAATGTTTCTTAAAACCCCAGTTCACAGCTTTACGGAAGCGCTAGACCCATCTTGGGTTCTCACGTATAAGATATTCCAGTAATATCAACATACTTGACACTCTTAAATCTTGTTGTCTTGCACGGGATAATTTTTCGGTGGGTCTAGCATTTCTGAAATTAAGTTTCTGTGTGATAATGTTTGATATAGATAATAAACATTCATAGCTTAAATATTTGTTTCCCCAATAAACAGATCTTCTTTCTGTGGGCTTGTGCTTTCATAATTCTTTTCACGGGTCTTGTTAACATGTATACCCTTATATATGTTAAGGTTCATTAAAACAACAAATTTTTGCATTGGAAACAAGATTTGTTTGCTTTATTGCATTGAAAATAACAATTCTTGGCATTGGAAATAAAATTGTTGTTTTTAGGGCAAGAAAAACCAATTTCCATAAAAACACAATTTTCAAAGAAATAAAATAATTCTTTATAGCCCTGTGATAAATATAAATGTATACTTCGCTTGGGTTAATTAGGTAGGAGTTGAATTTAGTTCACTGCTCACCAAGTGATGAAGAATAAATTTTATTCTTTTCAGGTTTAGTCCCATTAGCTGGTTCTAGAGGACCTATAAAAATAAATTTATTTTATTTTATCGTTTTTTAATCTAAATCTGTCTGTCAAAAGTCTTTAACCATTTCCTGTTTGTTAAGACCAAGATAAAAACGAAAAACAAAGGCCTTTACCGGCTATCTGTTTGTTTTCCATAGTCTTTAACCATTTCCTGTAGTGAGAAAATTAGGGGAAGTGCGTAGACAGGGATAAAATTAGGGAAGTGCGTAGAAAATTAGGCCTTTACCGGCTATCTGCTTGCTTTATACTATTCGCTCATAGAAAGCACCTTCTTGAACCTAATAATAACAATTGTCTCAAAATTCAACTAGACTCGTCAAGAAAATCCTACTTATAAGTTGTAGTCGCTCCCACACAACTTGTGTGCTTCTGAATACAATTCTTTGATCGATAAAAAAAAAATAAAAAAAAAAATTCCACCGGACTGTCAATTATCCTCCACAAATCTTTTCAACCCCTGGAAACCATTTCTGGAACGAAAATCTGAAAAGAGAAGTACAATATGTAAGCATGGGCAATATATCAACTTATCTTAACAATTGGAATGAAAAGAGAAGTACCATATGTAAGCATGGTCAAGATAATAGATTGTCAACTCTACTACTCCCTCCGTTACTTTTTAATAAAGTAGGTTTATAAATAAATGTTACAAAAATAAAATTTGGTTTCCCATTGGGAAAGTCAAATATTACTTTAATTTTTTGAGACCACTTTTCTTTTAACTTTTTTGATGACAAGTGTTATGTGGACCATTTCAATTACTTTCTTTGGGTGATGTCAGTGTCATGCGACCATCTCACTTCACTTTTTTATCGATGACAAGTGTCTAGAGGATCACTTTCAATGATTAGTTCTCAAAATTTCCTTAATTTTCTCAAAAAATAAAACTGGCCTATTAAAAAGTAACGGAGGGAGTAGATTTTTTTAAGAATTCAAAGCATGGGCAATATATCAACTTATCTTAACAACTAGAATTGGAATGAAAATGTAATGGTGTTGTGTGATTCCATTTATGAAATCTATGCAAACTTTCTATCAATATATTGAGGTCCTCCTCTTTTTTCCAAAATGAAAAAAAATGCTCCAACTTAACGAAATACTAACAGTCTCGCAAAGAGAATATAAGTGGTATATAGGTTAACAAAAGCCATGTAATAATTACAAAAGTTTGGCAAGACTAACTGATTCAATTTAATTGCGTTAGTTTCCACCAAGTGCCAGTTTCAAAGCAATGTGCCACACCTTTTTGAGAGTCCAATATGTGCAAATTTCCATGTTTGTCGCTCGTGTCCAAGCCCGCACTTTCAACATTTATGTTATCATAAAGTACAAAATGGTAGAACAGTCGCGCTCCGCTAGCTTTAGATTACTGTTGGAGTTACCTTTCTACGGTTACCAATTCAGCCGACACAAATGATTTGCTTTATACTCCCGGTCCCTATTATATAGGCAGAATATTGGATTTTTCTAGTCCCACTATATAGGTAAAATTCTAATTCCAAGGTGTTTTTTGAAATTGTATTGAGAATAAGACAAGCGGTATAAACAAGAAAAAACATGAAAATTTACGAAAACCATGCATTTTCTTATTCTAAGAGATTTAGAATTCCGCCTATCTAGTGGGACTAGGAAAATCTAATATTCCGCCTATATATTAGGGACGGAGTGAGTATATGAATTTAGTAATCCCTGTAGAATTTGGTAACCACTTCTGATGATGCGTTGTAGTCACGTTAGGATGCAGAGCAAAACAGTACCTTCTACAATGGGGCAAGTGGGTGCAAGTTGCCTAAAGCAAAGAAGGCCGTTTTTAGGCATGCCAAAAACTTTCAAGGCGTACAAAATAGTTTTCCCATCCTAAGTGACCTTATAAGGGGTGTCTATTGGGTAGTTCAATTACTTATATACCCTTGAACCTAAAATCAAAAAATAAACTATCCTAAATATCTCTTCTTCTTCCTCCATCCAAACCACCTTCCTTTTCTCCGAGATTTTTTTTTTCATCACCGTAATTAATTATCGATTCGTGAAAATTTGATCATCGGTTAAATTGAACTATATAATGGATCGTACAAAGAAAAAAGCAAACGTCGGGTGTTCTAAATCCTCTTCCAATCCATGAATTAAAGAAGAAGAACCAATTGAAGATTAAGGTGTAAAAACTACAATTGAACCAGAAATTGAATCGGAAATTCAACCATTTGAAGCTCCAAATACTGAAATGAGAATAAGAAGGTATTCCCTACACACCCAATCTTTAATTGTTGTTTTTCATGGATTGAATGGTTAAATTGCTAAAAACTTAGGGTTTTTGATGGTTACAGTAGCGGGTTCGGCTGATAATTGAGTTGAGTTTTGAGCCGAACTGTTCTTGAAATTTCACCCTGAAAGTGCCTATGAACAGTTCGGCTAAACCGTAAGGGTCAATTTTTAGCCGAACCCCAAAATGTGTATTAAATACGTCCCAGAAGTGAAATTTTTAGCCGAACCCCATCCAAACCTGAGAAGTGAAATTTACCCCAGGTGGTTGTCAGGTTCGGCTGAATCGATTAGATCACTTTGAAGCTGAAACTCTCTCTATAAACACTTCGAAAATACTGATTTGCAGGCTCTAGGTTCGGCTAGCTCGTGTTGTTGAGTTATCAGCCGAACCTTCTCTTTGCACACTCAAGTTTTTCGATATTATTTTGGCCATAACTTTTTCGTCCGATATCGGAATGACCACATTCTTTTTGCATTGTGTTTGTCTTCTCATTCTATTGAAGTTGAAGATAAGATCTCATTGATTTTAAAGAGTTTAATATGGACCTTGGTATTCTCCATCATTAGACTTCACTTTCTTAACACTTTTAGTAATTTCCATTTTTTTTTGGTTCATCCTATGATAAGGCTGCATAATAGAAAACATATGTAATAAAAAGCCTAACCCCTAAATGTGTATGAATTTAAGTGTTTCATGGAAAATCGAGTATCATGTTCTACCATGTGATTTTTTGAATATGAGCCGAACTTGGAAAAATATATAGTTCGGCTGATACGATATTTATAGTGAAAACCGAACCTAACTCTCAGAAATAGGTTCGGCTTGTTATTAGACTTTAATATAAGCCGAACTAGGATCTTGAAAATAAGTTGGAAGTTGGAAAATTAAGGTTCGGCGTATAACGTTAACAAATTCAGCTAGCCTGTTCATCAATTTAGTGGGTTCGGCTTATATTTTTAAGCCGAACATAGTCCTGGTTCGCCGAACCATGATGAAAAATACAATTTTTTGATGATTTCAAGCTACAAAAGTGAGAGTAAACATAAAATGGAAGTGTACACACAAGCATTGGGTTCCTCATCTATGTATTCATCATCTAGATTTGGCTCATAAAAATTATCATCTTGAGTTTGAGTTTGTGTAAAATCATTCTCATAATCTAAGAAATCGGCCATTTGGGAATCATTGTTGTATTTGATATGTATTTTCCTAGGATTATATGAATTATGACCCTCCTCATCCTCCATTGAATCAAGAATTAAAACTTGCTCACTTTCTCCTTCTCTTTCTCTCCTTCTTAACCTTGATTTTTTTCCCCAAATTTTTTCATCTAAACAACCTTTATAATTCTGAAAATTATCTTAATCACTAAACAAAATATTTAATCACTAATCCAGATTCCTAACCCTAATACGTAAAGGGTATATTTGCCATTTAAAAAAATGGGTCAAGGGGATATTTGATTTTGTTATTTCACAACCCTTTTTGTCTTTATTGAGTATGCCTAGAAAGATTTTGGTATGCCCAAAATCAGGGTTCAAAGTAAAACAATGTTGAGTATAATATTGCAAAGCCCATTTCAGTAATTAGGCCGACCGAGCGAAGCGAGGGAGGACTTTATATATGGTGACTTTGTGTCAATATGAAGCGTGACTTTTTTTTTCCAATTTAACAAAAAAGATTGAATTTGGTGTCATACCCCCGAAATATCCAAAGTATCCCTCCAATATGAATTTTCATTTAGATATTTTCATAAATAAACCCAAGAGGAAGGGCACTAAGGTATTAGACATTTTTGTAAATAAACCAAAGAGGAAGGGCAAGAAGATATAAGACATTTTCGTAAATAAACCGAAAAAAAGGGCAACTAGATATAAGAGCCAAATTTTATTATAATTCCTTATGTATCTTATTTCTTTAGGGGTATAATTGACAACCAAACTTTAATATAACATATCTAAAAATTCGTGCCTTGGAATTTTATAAATTTTATCTCGTTGGAAAGGTTTTAAAAAAATCTACGCAATGAGTATAAACAACAATATTAAATTTAGAGTTTTTACGAAAAATTTGGAAAAATATTTATCATTTTAGGCACAATTTTGAAAATAAAATGGAGATCCATTGTGCAAACTACCATAAAAGGATACATAATACTTTATGTAACCATATTTTGGTTTATGCATCAACTAATTTTCTTTTGCAACTAATAAAACGATGTACTCTCTGTTTCAAGAAAAATGATATTTTCACTTTAGCCATAAATTTTCTTTTACAGTCCAATTGCAGGAGTGTTTCCTTTTTTCTTCGGCCGTCCTTCCCACCGTGGCAGCGGTCATCTAGTATATGGTGACTTTGTGTCAATATGAAGCGTGACTTTTTTTTCCAATTTAACAGAAAAGATTGGATTTGGTGTCATACCCCGAAATATCCAAACTATCCCTCCAATATGAAAGGTATCAAGCCTATTTCTTTTTTTCATTTAGATATTTTCGTAAATAAACCCAAGAGGAAGGGCACTAAGGTATTAGACATTTTCGTAAATAAACCAAAGAGGAAGGGCAGTAAGATATTAGACATTTTCGTAAATAAACCAAAAAAGAAGGGCAACTAGATAGAAGAGCCAAATTTTATTATAATTCCTAATGTATCTTATTTCTTTAGGGGTATAATTGATAACCAAACTTTAATATAACATATCTAAAAATCCGTGCATTGGAATTTTACAAATTTTATCTCGTTGGAAAGGTTTTAAAAAAATCTACGCAATGAGTATAAACAACAATATTAAATTTAGAGTTTTTACGAAAAATTTGGAAAAATATTTATCATTTTAGGCACAATTTTGAAAATAAAATGGAGATCCATTGTGCAAACTACCATAAAAGGATACATAATACTTTATGTAACCATATTTTGGTTTATGCATCAACTAATTTTCTTTTGCAACTAATAAAACGATGTACTCTCTGTTTCAAGAAAAATGATATTTTCACTTTAGCCATAAATTTTCTTTTACAGTCCAATTGCAGGAGTGTTTCCTTTTTTCTTCGATCGGCCTTCCCACCGTGGCAGCGATCATCTAGTATATGGTGACTTTGTGTCAATATGAAGCGTGACTTTTTTTCCAATTTAACAAAAAAGATTGGATTTGGTGTCATACCCCCGAAATATCCAAACTATCCCTCCAATATGAAAGGTATCAAGCCTATTTCTTTTTTTCATTTAGATATTTTCGTAAATAAACCCAAGAGGAAGGGCACTAAGGTATTAGACATTTTCGTAAATAAACCAAAGAGGAAGGGCAGTAAGATATTAGACATTTTCGTAAATAAACCAAAAAGAAATGGCAACTAGATATAAGAGCCAAATTTTATTATAATTCCTTATGTATCTTATTTCTTTAGGGGTATAATTGACAACCAAACTTTAATATAACATATCTAAAAATCCGTGCATTGGAATTTTACAAATTTTATCTCGTTGGAAAGGTTTTAAAAAAATCTACGCAATGAGTATAAACAACAATATTCAATTTAGAGTTTTTACGGAAAATTTGGAAAAATATTTATCATTTTAGGCACAATTTTGAAAATAAAATGGAGATCCATTGTGCAAACTACCACAAAAGGATACATAATACTTTATGTAACCATATTTTGGTTTTATGCATCAACTAATTTTCTTTTGCAACTAATAAAACGATGTACTCTCTGTTTCAAGAAAAATGATATTTTCACTTTAGCCATAAATTTTCTTTTACAGTCCAATTGTAGGAGTGTTTCCTTTTTTCTTCGGTCGGCCTTCCCACCGTGGCAGCGGTCATCTAGTATGTAAGCATTTTTCCCCCACAAAGCAAGCCCAAAAACTATTGCCCCCAATTATTGTGAAAGCCGTTTTTGGGCATATCAAAAAATTACCGGGCATACATTTTGTCTAAGTTTGGCTTAAAAGTTATCAGCCGAACCTTGCGAACTTAGGCAAAAAAAAAGTTGTGAGCCGAACCTTGATGCCCGGTAAGTTTTTGGTATGCCCAAAATCATGTCTCATTATTGTTACGTGAGTTTCGGGATGGCTGGATCCGTCCGTGTTATCCGTATTACGAGGCCTCGGCCAAGCCCTTGGTTTGACTGATAAATGTAAAGCCCCCGTATAATGAGGTTGGGCCATCAGGCCCATCACAGCTGTTATTCGTGTTTGAGCTCTTGCATACAAACGGTATTTGTATTTTATTTTTTATTTTTGTTTTTTTTTGACAAAGGTATTTGTATTTGATTTCAGACAATAACATTTCCAAACTCCGTGTCAAACACAAAAAAAAAAAAAAAAAAAAAAAAAAAAAAAAACAAAGAAAACATTTCCAAACTGCGGGTGCCATATATAATTGGTGGGGATCAAATTCTAAATTCCCACTTGTTTTTATTGCAACGCCCACACCCACAACCTCAGGGAAATAACCACATCACCTCAGTCTCGTAACGAGGGAGGTTTCCCTATCACTTGTAGTTTGCCTATTATAAGACCCATACACGATAAGAAAAGTAAGGTAAGAGTTGCAAGACCAACTGATGCAACTTAATTGCGCGAATTCGCCCCTAGAGTGCGAGGCAATGAAGATATTCACCACCAAGTGCACCAGTTTATAGTTCAGATGCAATGGGCCACACCTTTTGCTTTTGAGAGAGAAACTACTTTAAGTTTCTCGTTTGGCCTATTTTAAGGCAAATTGAAAAAACTAAAGTAACTCTTTCTTAGACCAAAGATTATGGGATAGGCTGTTTTGTTGGTCTAGCCCTTTCAAAATGAGCTAGAATTTATCGATGGAGCGAAAAAACCACCGTAGGATAGATTGCCAAGAGCCTAGCTATGTGGCATACTGTTTTCCGTGTAAAATAAAACCAAACCAAATTAATGAACCAAAGGTTTTTCCTTTTCCTTTT
Organism: Papaver armeniacum; assembly: GCA_023531295.1. Taxonomy (NCBI): domain Eukaryota; kingdom Viridiplantae; phylum Streptophyta; class Magnoliopsida; order Ranunculales; family Papaveraceae; genus Papaver; species Papaver armeniacum. The sequence goes on along the minus strand of JAJJWW010014835.1, from coordinate 1,270,922 downwards.
GGCTGGGTTCGGGTAGGGGCCTGGGTTCGACTTTAGTGAAAAAAGAACAAAAAAACAAACAAACTCTGGAACCAAGAAAGAAAGTCCCAAACCCCAGATCTCAGTTTAACATTAAATAAACATTCATTTCCATCAAACAGTCGATCTGTGTAGTTTTATATAAACGACTAACATTATGCTTTCTGTTTTCGTTTTATGTTTTGACGGCAAACAAAGTGCCGTTTAAACTCTCTTTTATTCATATGGGAAACAATGTGCCGTATAAGGGAAACTATTGTTGAAAAACGATTACTAAAAATAATTTTTAAGGTTTTAAATAAAATTATAATTTATTGTTTTCTTTTGTGAATGAAAAAACTTATTTGTCCCACATTGTGGAGTTTCCACGTTTTAGTTGTTTTAAGAGACTATATAAGCTTTTTCGTCCCACATCGGGGAGTTTTTCTTCTTAAGTTGTATTTGTCAATTATATAAACAAATTCACTACTTTTGTAAAGGGGTTGCTCCATATTTTAGAGCGTCCCCTAAGGGAAAATATTTTATAGCCGTTTCTTAAGCGTTCGCGATTTTCCTTAACGGATTTTTTCGGAGTAGCCAAGCTCAAGTTGAGCATCTACTACATATGCTAGTAGTAGGTGTATTAGGGTGTTTTATCCTGGAGATATCCGTCCCGTGAGGGCTATAGCATCACTCTTGAGTGTAGCCGGGCGCTAATGTCTTAAGGGCAACGTGTTGAACACGTGACTCACTCTGTTTTTTCCAAAGTTTTGCCTTGTTGCTGTTGCGGAGATTTGGGGAGCTCGTCCATTTCATCAAATCAATCACTTCCACTATAAAGGAGCTAAGTATCAATAACTTTTGCTTATTTGATTTTTTTCTTGTTTTTGATTATTGCACCCAACAATCTTAAGACATTAGAATTTGTAATAATCAAGAATGGTTGATTGGTTTGTGAATCATAGATGTTAATTATGGACTGAAAAAACAGAAAACGAATTTTTGGTCAGCTGTAGAGTTTCGAATTTATCTGTCAACCTAGAAGGAATTTCGATGAACCCTTTTGAAACAATGTAGTGGACATCCTGATACTTACCCACGTAAAATTTCAGAATTATTGGAGTTGTAAAAGTATTTTTTTGATATTTTACAAAACAGAGAAACGTTCCTGAAAAATTCTGACGGGCAGAAATGTTTTGTTAACTAAAGTAGTTTTTATGGGGTAACCATGAGTTTTTTGATATGGTAGTTCAAACGAAGTTTTTAAATCTAGATATTATCTTCAAAAATCATATTTTATCTTCCGTTTCAGAACTAAGGTTTCTGAGATGTGGTGTATTAGGTGATTGGGAAATTACCATCTCCGTAGTCAGAGTATAAACGAAGATTGTGACATGAAACTGGAAAGGGACATGGCTAACAGGCGCATGTGGATGAACACAATTTTTTTAAAGCTGACAAAGGTTGGAACATCAAACGCAACTCTAAGCGTAGTCTTCTTAAGAAAGGTATGTTTCATAAACCCGAATCTAACATTACTTTAATTAAGGGTGAGTTTTATGTGTGTAAAATCCTAGCCATATGGCAGTAAATTGTAGGCAACATAAAAACCTTAATTAGTAGATAGTTAATGCTAATTTAGTTGAAACAAACTAGTACGAGTTCAATGGCATGATGTCGGAAGTTATTTTAATAACTAATGTGAGAGAGCGGTAGGTGGACTTTGGAGCCACCAAGCATGTTTGTTGAAACAGAGACTGTTCACCTCCTATCAGAGGATAGGAGATGTCGAGAAACTCTATATGAGTAACTCACCTGCGACAGAGGTTGCATAAAAGGGAAAGGTCGAGCGAAAGCTCAAATCGTAATATTCTCACATGAATGAAGTTTTCATGTTCCGGGCATATGCAAGAATCTTGTATCTTGTTCTGTTGTAGATGGTAAAAGACTTAAGATATTAATTGAATATGGAAAACTTGTCGTATCTAAGGGCATGTGATTTTGAAGGAAACGTTATAAGACTTAAGGTCAATATAAGCTTAACGAAAAAATTGATGAAGTAGTTGATTCTTGTGTTTTCTTTTGTGTGATTGAATGTTTTGCATGGTAGACATGGAACCGTAAACTTATATAAGTCAATGCATAAACTGGGAAGCGTAGGCTGCATACCCAAATTTAGTTTGGATATTGAACACAAAAGTTAAATATTCGTAGAATCGAAATATGTTATAAAACCTTTTAGCAAAATTGCTCAGAGTAATTCTAAGCCCTTAAAATTAATTCAATTAGACCTAGTTGACATGAAATCAACCCAAACTAAGGTGGTAAAAGATGTTTTTATAACTTTCATAAATGATTGTACGAGGTACTATCTTGTTTACTTACTTAGGGGTAAGGATGATGCCTTAGAAGCCTTAAGAGTATAAACTTGAAATTGAAAGCAAAGTATATGTTACCACTAAAAGGGTTAGGTCTGAACATGATGGCAAGTATGAAATTCATATAGGAGAAATTTACTTGTTAAATGGCATTATTGATGAGATCACACCTCCTTATTCACCGTAGTCTAATGGTATAGTTGATCGTAAGAACATAACCCTTAAGGAGATGATTTATGCCAGGTTGATTAAAGGATTAACCGCCAACTTGTAGGAGGAGGTTGTCCTCTGATTTTGTTATATCCTGAATAGAGTAACCTTTTAAGGATTAGATAAAACTCCATATGTTTATGAAAGACAGACAAACTTCTTATGCATACGTCAAAGTGTGGGGGTGTTTAGATAAGATATCCTGAGTACCCTCTACCGCATATAGTTTTTGGTTGTGAGTTCTCTTTTTCGACTTTGGTGTGAATACTATTATGGAATCTAGGTATCTTTGAGTTCTTTGAACATGTTTATTCTTAATCATGTACCTCATTAGAGATGTGATGTTGATCCCCTAGATTTATTTTCAAATAGTCAGAACTTATCTTTAAGGAAGATGAATTAGAGTTGATCCTAGGAGAAGTAAAAGATTAGAACTAAGACTTCTTGTGGACCTAACTTCTTAATAAGCCTAGCTTAATCTGAGCTCCAGACTCGTATAGAATCCATAACATCTTTTGAAACCCTATTCTGGTAAGAAGCTTCATTTAGTGAAATGGACTCAGTCCGTCAGAACCAGACTTGGGAGCTTGCTAGTTTACCTCTAGGGAGTAAGACCATGGGATGTAAATGAGTCTTTAAGAGGAAACGTTTGGTAGATGGAACTGTCAAAAATTTTTTTTTTGGCTAAGTTGGTAGCTAAAGGCTATAAATTAAAAGAAGGTGCAAATTTTTTTGATTCTTATTCACTTGTGACGAGAATTAATTTTCTAAAACCGTGCTAAAGGCTATAAATTGTTGAGATTCTAATTGATATTGTTGCCATAAACAACTTGGAGATACATCAGATGGATGTTAAGAAAGCTTTCCTAAAACCGTGAATTAGATAAAGAAATTTACATAAACCAACCTGAGGATTTTGTAGTGAAAGGTTATGATGACAAAGTTTGTAAGTTGAACAAATCTTTGTATGGTTTTCAAATAAGCACGTAAACAGTTACATGGAGAATTTGATCATGAGATATAGTGTAGTGGATTTAAGTTAATGAATCTGACAAGTATATTTATAAGTAACTTGTTAAGGATGCCTGTGTGATGATATGCTTGTATATTGATGACATGTTTATACTTGATACAAACATAGATGTGATTAATTCCACTAAAACCATGCACTGAATGAGAACGTTGACTTGAAAGACTAAGGCTTTTTGATGTAATCTTAGGGATGAGGATTAAAAGATAATCAAACATTTATAGTCTTAGTCATTCTCATTATGTTGAATTTGTGCTTAAGAGATACATTCAGTCTGATTGTAAGCCTGCTTGTACTTCATACGATTCTTCTTGTAGACTCAACAAAAATAAAGAAAATGGAGTATCTTAACTTGAATACTCAAGAGTTATAGGATGTCTGATGAATTTAATGATTTGTAAGAGTCCAGACATTGCCTATATTGTGAGTAAGTTAAGTAGATATACTTGTAGTCCAGAGCAAGAGCATTGGGATGCACTTAGTAGAGTATTATGATACCTAAAATACTCTATTACCTTTTATTTGATTTATGAAAGGTATCTTGTTGTCCTTGAGGGACTGTATGATGCAAACTGGATAGTTGACTCAGATGAGTCTAAGTCTACGAGTGGATATTGTTTCACTCTAGCATGAGGGTTTGTTTTTGGAAGATTTCCAAACAGACATATATTGATCAATTCATTATGGAATATAAGAGTATTGCGTTAGATAAAGCACGAGAAGGGTCCGAGTTCCTAAGATGCTTTTTAGAAGACATTCCTCGCTGGCATAGGCTCATGCAAATATATCTATACATTGTGTTAGCCAAGCTATAATAGCTAAAGCTAAAAATAACTAATCTCAATCGGCGTTATTTCCATTGATTGGATAAAGTTCAAGGAGAATATCGCGCAACCTTTGACGAAAGGTTTATCCAACGAGATAGTTAGAAATGCATCGAGGGGGATGGGGCTTAAGCTCATATATTAAACTTTCCATGAAGGATACTCAACCTTGCTTACTGGAGATCCCATGATCAAGGTTTCGAATGAGACAACTAATTTGTGGTGGGTAAAGGTAAACACTATCAGAGAATTTCATTCTATGTCCCTTCCCTATGGTGTAGACGTGATATTATGACTGCATGTGAAGGATGAATTTTTAGAAGTCTTAATGAGTTTTATAGTTTCAATTTAAGATTGAAGTGGGGTGTAGAAGTAACACTCTTTATGGAAACTCACCTATCTGAATGAGGAAGTGGGGCCGCTTCCTATGAGAATATGAGCGTTGATTCTCTAGAGCATTCTGAGAAATAGGATATGTCCAGGGCCAAATTGGACAAAACGGCAGGAGCTTGGCAGCACCCTTGGAGATATCATCCGTGGTTGTTATCGCGAATTACATCAAAGGCTAGAAGTTCAAGACATAGTTCACTGTCTCTAGAAAGTAATTCCGGTAATATCTCACTAAGCAAAGGTTCAAGACCTCATGGACACCTCTGCCTAAAATGGTATTTCCTGCGCTTTTTATGTGTTTTTCGTTTTGATGGTTTTGGGATTACTGGAACTTAGGATCTAAGGGTCACTAAGGGTTCACTAGTTCATGCTTTTTCACTTTGGTGAAAGGAACCTTTAGTCTCACTTTTTAGGAACTAAAGATGAAAGCTCTCATACTATATGATTTTAGAAATCCATAGTATGATCCTGGGGTCATCACATTGTTGTGTGAGGGAGATGACGTTGGAATGGCTAGTATGACTTCAACATGCACGATCTGTATGTCTGTTCAGTCAGTTCGGGTCGTGAGATTGGGTTGTTGATTTACCAAAATCTATCTGTGTTTTTGTGTTTTATTGAGTTTTCATTCATGTGGGGGATTGTTGGAAAACGATTACTAAAAACAATTTTTAAGGTTTTAAATAAAATTATAATTTATTGTTTTCTTTTGTGAATGAAAAAACTTATTAGTCCCACATTGTGGAGTTTCCACGTGTTAGTTGTTTTAAGAGACTATATAAGCATTTTAGTCCCACATCGGGGAGTTTTTCTTCTTAAGTTGGATTTGTCAATTATATAAACAAATTCACTACTTTTGTAAAATCTATGGGAAAGGGGTTGCTCCATATTTTAGAGAGGCCCCTTAGGGAAAATATTTTATAGCCGTTTCTTAAGCGTACGCGATTTTCCTTAACGGTTTTTTCGGAGTAGCCAAGCTCAAGTTGAGCATCTACTACATATGCTAGCAGTAGGTGTATTAGGGTGTTTTATCCTGGAGATATCCGTTCTGTGAGGGCTATATGATAGGTGTAGAATACACCGTATTTATTATTTAGTATTTATGCTTTCATTGCGAGTTTTCTTGTAAATTATGTATCTTATGTTTACTTTTGAGTTTATTAGGTGCAATGGAGTCATTTGGAGCAAAAAGAAGTGAAAATAGCTACAAAAGTGAAGTCACAAGTGAAGGAAGGCCAAAGACCAATTGGAACTCGTTCAAATGCAAGATTTCTACTTTTCATTGTGTAGAGGCCGAGAAGACGAAGGCAATGGCGAAAGAACGGAGTCATTCGGAGTTCGTATGAAGAAGTTATGAGCAAAACAAGAACTTGGAAGACTAAGGGCTAAATGGTCATTTCATAGAGAAGTGCTACTGTCACCCCCGCTGTATGTTAAGGGGTAGTCATTCTGTTAAGGGTCAACTCTATCTGGAGGAGCATTAAACACATGATAGCTGAGGCTAAGGGGGCTGCCAGATGGGTGGCCCGTATCCACTCTTGGGGTGCTAATAGCAATCCCACTTCACAGGGCCTTATCTAGATCGGAATTGAGTAAGTTTTCCCCTTTTCTATTGTTACTATTTGCTGCATCGAGAGATTCATGGGTTCGAGTGATTGGTTAAGATAACAGGATGAAGAACTGATGCCATGAATTTGTGAAGATTGTGAAGAAATACAGATCGATGTTCAGTGGGGAAATGAAGGGGAAAGATGGAGACAGAGATGTGCTGTTGTGAAGGGATGAAGATGATGGTCGCTGTGCTAACAAGGGTTTGAGAAAATCAAGAACAAAGAAGAAAAGAAGAATAGCGATTGTTGCTGTTGATTTGAGTGATCGATGGAGGTTCTGTTGCTGCTGTCAATATGAGCTGAGATTGAGTTGAAATTGAAGAAGATAAAGTTTGAATCAGAGAACGGAAGTTGTTTCATATTGATGGGTCTGATCGAGTTTAAGGGTTAGATGTATTGAGGAGATGGAGGTTAAGAATGGGTTTGATTAGGCTGCAATGGAGCTTGTTGGCATTGTTACAGGAAATAGGTGATGAAGCAACTATGACGATGGTAATATGTGTTTACGTGGACAGGGAATGATGACCACAATGGTACAATCGAGTTTGTCATGGTGATGAATTGGTGGAGTGATCGTGCTCGAGTTTGTGGAGCTATATGAGCAGTGGTTGCTCGCTGGAACTACATAGAGAAGGTGGAACTCGATCTGGGAATCAGTATGGAGTTTTGCTGCTGTCGTTGGCGATAAATGAATGAAGGTTTGATGGCAGTGGATTGAAGCAAATAGGCATGGATTGGTGGAGTGACTGAGATGGCTGTAGTTACGTTGCAGCTGAGTCAGGTTGCAATCTGAGAGCTACAAGGAAGTTGCATACAGGGATGGCATTGCAGGTTTGGAGATGGAACTGAGCCGTGTAGAAAGGATTGAGATATGGACAAAATTGCAGATGATGCTCTGGTGATTCAGTGGAAGATTTAAGGTTATAAGTGGGAAGCGTATTTGATGCTGTAGCTGTTGAGTCATGAAGCTGCAGAGAAGGTTGAAGAGTAGCAGCTGAGTTGATATTGCAGGCAAAGGAACTGAAGTGTTCTTGTTGGTGGTTCTGAAATTGGCTGTGGCAGTAGAGCTTGGTAGCTGAGGTTATGCTCATGGAGGCAGCTGGAGTTGGTACTGGTGGTTAATGTGGGAGATTGAAGTTGAGTTTGAGCTGCAGCTCTAGAATGAGTTGAAGGCAAGGCTGTGCATTAAAGAATGGAGCAACAAATGGAACTGGTGCAGTGGCAAAAGTGCTTGAATGCATAATGGTTGCTGTTGTGAAAGTGCACTCAAAGTGGAGCTGCAGTTGTGAGGGATATCTCGATGAATGTTCGAGGCACTATGACGTCGATGGATTTGGTGTTGAGTGGTGCGGTGATGTTGCGGGGTGTTGGCGCGAGCGGTGAAGCAATGGCTCAATTTGCGATTCTTGCGGTACATGAGCTGGTGGCGATGCGGAATGGATTATAGGGCTGATTACAAGGGAGCGGTTTGGTGGAGATAGTGGCGAGCCTCTGTAACAGCCTGAGGTTGCAGCTCACATGGAATTTCAGGGAAGATTTGGAGATATGAGACTGGGAGAGTGTGTTGGTACTCTCAGTTGCAGGTGTTGATAAGTGAAATGGCTAGAGGGGGTTCTGCTGGTGGTTGTGGAATGAATGAGGTGGAAACTTAGATGTATGCTAGGTACGGGGATGGTGCTTGCTATCTCATGTTGCGAACAAGACCCGATGACAAGCAATGGTTGTGTGAGATGCAGAAATGATGTGGAATAGAAGATGGCATAGCCGAATGGTCGGAATTGCTTGGAGCACCATCATGGTGCATGACTCGATACACACTGTGCAATGGCCTAGCACTCGGCCAAGGCAACTCAGACCACTCAGCCTTGACTAAGAAGCTGACTTGGTTACCTGACTCACCCGAGCTGACTCGTTCCAACTCAGTGATCCTTGACTCGCTGACCCGTTGACCCGACCGACCCGACCCGTTGACCGGTGACCGGGCGGACTTTGCCGGTCACCTGAGATAGTTTCCGGCGACTATTCCGGCGGGATTCCGGCCATAAACCCAGTTTTCCGGCGACCGTTTTTGGGACAAAATTTCTACACGGGTTTCTCTCTCTCGTGGGCTTGGCGGGCTTCTATCTAATGGACTTGAAGACAAAACCTAATTTTAGAAGGAGTATCCTTTATGGAAGTTGGAGAAACATATAAAAGAGAGGACTTATAATCTTTTGGATCTGATCTCTCCTCTACTTTTATTCTAGGGTTTAGAAACATGAGACTTCTCTTTCTTCTTGTTATGAACTCCATGAATATGAGCTAGATTTTATTATTGGTTATGGAATAAGTTTGATTTCCAAACATGGGTTTTTATTCAATAAATTAGTTTTCTCTCATATTATCGTTTATGATTCACCATGAATATTGTTACATGATTTGAATGCTTGTTAGTCGAGTCGCGAATCGAATGATTTTGCTTTCATCTTTATTGCTAGATTAGGGTTATTATACGCAAAAGTGATAATTCCGGATTGCAAGTAGCATAAATATGATTATAGTTTGTAGTGATATATTCTTATGATCATATGTGAACCATAACCTTTGTTAAATCGGATTAGTGCGCTTTCCACGTTCGATTGCTTTGATTGGCCTGATTTCATAGAACCTAATGCACCTAGGGAATTAAACTTGATTAGTGCTTTTACACGTTAGGTTGTTCCTTTAGGTAGAATTCATATTCGCATCTTTTAATGTGTTTGTTGATGACATGAGGAGATTTGCGGGATATACTTGCGATCAAGGTATTCTAGGGTCTTTGATAAAAGTTGAGATTAAAATATCAATTCTAGTTATTGTGGTGAAACCATGTTTGTGAATGAAAATGAAATCCATGACCAATATCTTCTTATCCTTGATTTGATTTGTTTGCTTATTTCTTTATTTGCTTTTATTTAGTTTATTATAATCACAAAACTACCGGTGTTATTTATAGGGAACCGAAACAATTTGACAACCTAGACCTCTCTGTGGATCGATCCTTTCTTGCCCTTGCTATATTTATATTTTGAGTAGTAAGAAAGTGTAATTATATTTTTGACGCTTACGACCATGCGGTCAAATTTTAGCGCCGTTGCCGGGGAGGCAATATTGTTAATTGTTTTTGGTTTCTTATTTTTCTTTTTAGTTTTTGTTTTATTTTTCCTATTTTCTGGTTTTTAACCTTTGTTTGAGAATCTTATTTCAGGTGCTTATTTCTATGGAAGGAGCATATTACGTGGATGGATACGGGTTTCAACCTCAACAATATGATAACTACCAATTCCATGGGTATAATCAAAACCAATTCATTGGTTATGACCACTATTCCATGGAACCTTATGGTTTTCCTCAACAACCTTATGGCGGGTATGTGTGTGAACAACCACAAGGATGGGAGGATTCTTATGCTCGTGAACAAAAAGTCTCTAACTTTATAGATAAAGTTTCCACCTTTTTACAAGAGGAATTTCAAAAAGCTAAAGAGACTACAAACGAGCAACTCCAAGAACTCCGTGAAGGTATGGATAGCTTGCGAAGAGGCATTGATCAATACAAGGAGGATATGGATAATTCTTATGTGCATATGGTTTGTGATGAATATTTGATTGATGCTAATGTTGAAAAAGGCGAATCCTTGGGCACTTTCGTTGATAATTGTGTAGTTAACTCAACTCTTGATCGTAATAATGATCATTCACCTATTCAAAAGGATGAGTTAGAGATTAGCAACACTAAATTCAGCGAGGAACAATCTTATGTTGACTATGATAGTGATGGTGATTATGATATATTGCTTGAAACAACTCATGGTGACATCTCCGAGGAGTCTTTTTGGGATCAAGATGAAGACGAAGAGGAATATGTCGACACTTGTGTAGATTACTCGAGCATTGATCTTAATAATGATCAAGAACCTATTCAAAGGGTGGAGCTTGAGGATGATGCATTTTCGAGTGTTCTAAAAAAGTTTCTTATGATAAAATTTGGATCCGCAAAAGAGTATGTGCCTTACAACAAAGAGGAGTATGTTGAGAATGAAACCGTTTTGACCAATATTGTGGAAGACCCAATTGAGCTTGCAAATGATTGTAATGATGATGTTTATGTTGATACTTTGGTTACGGCAGAAACGGACGAAGAATGGTTGCAAGGTTTGATAGAGGACCATGATATGAACGAGGTGAATAATTCACTTGAGTTTTTCAAGGATGAAGAGGATTCCGTAATACAAGAGATTGTGCAAGGTTTATCTAACCCTTTGCATATTGATTCTTCTCCTTTACCTCTTATTGGTTTGAATATATGTGCTTCGAGAACTTTATTGAATGATTTTGTTTCTCGATTCCCTCCATTAGAGATACTTGATTCTCATACTATGCAGGTTATGGAACAAGAATCCGTGGACGTACCCGACTTCTATATTCTTTATACACTTCCATGTGTGGACAAGAATAAGTGTGGGGGAAGCTTTTATCGGTTCATAGCTTCACTTTTGCTTTATGTTACTATTATTTGTGTGAAGCTAGTGTTTGCAAAACAGGTTCTATGGAAGGATCCTCAACTTTTCAGGTTATTGGTATATGGGGAATGAATCTTGCAAGGATATAGTCGGGCCGTCGACTTTAAAACAAGAGCTAAGTGGGAGGCAACCCACCGGTTGTGTATCTCTTATCCTTTTGCATTTTATTTTTGTTTCGTTTATTTATTTTTTACTGTTTTCATATCAAATTTGCATCCCCATGTTTAATTTCATTGAGTCCGTAATCTATCTTAGAAGAGAATTATGACGAATACCTTTTCGTCAGAAAATTTCAGACTGCGCGTAGTTCAGTCCAGAGACCATAACTGTCAGACCGTTTTTCCAAATTCCTTACCAATTTGTACAGTTTTTGCGTTTTATCTGCTGTTACGTCAGAATTCAGAACTTTCGGTTTTACACGTTGAGGACAATGTGAAGTTTAAGTGTGGGGGAGCATTTATATGTTTGTATAGTTTATTTATGCTTTTTTTTTTTAAAAAAAAAAAAAAAATAGAAAAACCAAGAAAAAAAAATTGTGCTTTTGAACTCCGAAATCTAGAACTTGTGCCTTTAGGATGACACCATTAGTGGATGGAACCATTTTGAATGCGGGAGTTGAGGAACCAATTAACTAAAAGGGAAGAATATAGCTCAGAAATCACAAATTAACATGATAGTTGTTACCATATCTCGGAATATCACCATATCACATTCTATTTTTATTTTTCCATATTTATCTATTGTTCTCTAAGTGCTTTGGTGGGTCACTAAAAATGGACGTGTTATTACTGCTAGGATGAAATAGAGTGATTGAGTTACTAGAAAAAAAAAAAAAAAAAAAAGAGACCGACCAATTAGACCAAAACGGAATAAAAAGACACTTGGGAATAACAGTATGTGTGAAACGTAGTCCCTGTCTCCGTCGCCTAAAAAAGCGTGGAATGCAGGATCCAAGGCAACTATCATGTACTTGCTGACAAGAAGCATGCGCTTGGATCCAAAAGATCTAATCATGCCGTCTAAAAAAAAAGAGAAATTGGATCCAGTTTGATCCAATCTTAGAAAAAAGAAAAAAGAAAGAAAAAGAAAGTTTTATATTGGTTGAATAAAGTCACTTCTCGGTTCCCTTGTATATGCCAAAGAGTTGATGTAGGATTCAAACCAAGTAGCTCAATCCAATAGGATTAGGTTCATCTTAGCAAAGTGACCTTCGACAGATATGGGAAACATCGAACACTTGTGAACATTCGCCAACATCTACATCTATATCCATCTTCTTAATCCTTTCATTGTGATTGTGGTTTGTTAGTTTCCGAGTATTGTGGCTTGTTCGACTATCTAATTAGAGTTTATTTACTAATATATCAATTGAATTTGCAAGGTACCTCCTCCTGTAGTCATTTTGGATTCGTTCATTGATTTGTCACAAATAGACGGAGTTTGAAATATAGGTTTTGTAGGTATATCTCTAGTAAACCTTCACGAGACTATAACTCGTCCACTAGGGACACCTAGGGGTTTAAAGTCTTGTTATTTATGCTAAAATTAACCGTAGCCTCGACGTCACGGAGTTGTATGTATTTTTCATAGTTTTGTTTTGTTTGATTTGCTCGAGGACTAGCAAAGTCTAAGTGTGGGGGAATTTGATAGGTGTAGAATACACCGTATTTATTATTTAGTATTTATGCTTTCTTTGCGAGTTTTCTTGTAAATTATGTATCTTATGTTTACTTTTGAGTTTATTAGGTGCAATGGAGTCATTTGGAGCAAAAAGAAGTGAAAATAGCTACAAAAGTGAAGTCACAAGTGAAGGAAGGCCAAAGACCAATTGGAACTCGTTCAAATGTAAGATTTCTACTTTTCATTGTGTAGAGGCCGAGAACACGAAGGCAATGGCGAAAGAACGGAGTCATTCGGAGTTCGTATGAAGAAGTTATGAGCAAAACAAGAACTTGGAAGACTAAGGGCTAAATGGTCATTTCATAGAGAAGTGCTACTGTCACCCCCGCTGTATGTTAAGGGGTAGTCATTCTGTTAAGGGTCAACTCTATCTGGAGGAGCATTAAACACATGATAGCTGAGGCTAAGGGGGCTGCCAGATGGGTGGCCCGTATCCACTCTTGGGGTGCTAATAGCAATCCCACTTCACAGGGCCTTATCTAGATCGGAATTGAGGAATTTTTCCCCTTTTCTATTGTTACTATTTGCTGCATCGAGAGATTCATGGGTTCGAGTGATTGGTTAAGATAACAGGATGAAGAACTGATGCCATGAATTTGTGAAGATTGTGAAGAAATACAGATCGATGTTCAGTGGGGAAATGAAGGGGAAAGATGGAGACAGAGATGTGCTGTTGTGAAGGGATGAAGATGATGGTCGCTGTGCTAACAAGGGTTTGAGAAAATCAAGAACAAAGAAGAGAAGAAGAATAGCGATTGTTGCTGTTGATTTGAGTGATCGATGGAGGTTCTGTTGCTGCTGTCAATATGAGCTGAGATTGAGTTGAAATGGAAGAAGATAAAGCTTGAATCAGAGAACGGAAGTTGTTTCATATTGATGGGTCTGATCGAGTTTAAGGGTTAGATGTATTGAGGAGATGGAGGTTAAGAATGGGTTTGATTAGGCTGCAATGGAGCTTGTTGGCATTGTTACAGGAAATAGGTGATGAAGCAACTATGACGATGATAATATGTGTTTACGTGGACAGGGAATGATGACCACAGCTGGTACAATCGAGTTTGTCATGGTGATGAATTGGTGGAGTGATCGTGCTCGAGTTTGTGGAGCTATATGAGCAGTGGTTGCTCGCTGGAACTACATAGAGAAGGTGGAACTCGATCTGGGAATCGCATGGAGTTTTGTCACGCTGTCGTTGGCGATAAATGAATGAAGGTTTGATGGCAAAGGATTGAAGCAAATAGGCATGGATTGGTGGAGTGACTGAGATGGCTGTAGTTACGTTGCAGCTGAGTCAGGTTGCAATCTGAGAGCTACAAGGAAGTTGCATACAGGGATGGCATTGCAGGTTTGGAGATGGAACTCAGCCGTGTAGAAAGGATTGAGATATGGACAAAATTGCAGATGATGCTCTGGTGATTCAGTGGAAGATTTAAGGTTACAAGTGGGAAGCGTATTTGATGCTGTAGCTGTTGAGTCATGAAGCTGCAGAGAAGGTTGAAGAGTAGCAGCTGAGTTGATATTGCGCGGCAAAGGAACTGAAGTGTTCTTGTTGGTGGTTCTGAAATTGGCTGTGGTAGTAGAGCTTGGTAGTTGAGGTTATGCTCATGGAGGCAGCTGGAGTTGGTACTGGTGGTTAATGTGGGAGATTGAAGTTAAGTTTGAGCTGCAGCTCTAGAATGAGTTGAAGGCAAGGCTGTGCATTAAAGAATGGAGCAACAAATGGAACTGGTGCAGTGGCAAAAGTGCTTGAATGCATAATGGTTGCTGTTGTGAAAGTGCAGTTCTGGTGGAGCTGCAGCTGTGAGGGATATCTGACAGAATGTTCGAGGCACTATGACGTCAGATGGATTTGGTGTTGAGTGGTGCGGTGATGTTGCGGGTGTTGGCGCGAGCCAGTGAAGCAATGGCTCAATTTGCAGTTGCAGGTACATGAGCTGGTGGCGATGCGGAATGGATTACAGGGCTGATTACAAGGGAGCGGTTTGGTGGAGATAGTGGCAGGCCTCTGTAACAGCCTGAGGTTGCAGCTCACATGGAATTTCAGGGAAGATTTGGAGATATGAGACTGGGAGAGTGTGTTGGTACTCTCAGTTGCAGGTGTTGATAAGTGAAATGGCTAGAGGGGGTTCTGCTGGTGGTTGTGGAATGAATGAGGTGGAAACTTAGATATATGCTAGGTACAGGGATGGTGCTTTGCTATCTTTGTTGCGAAACAAGACCCGGATGACAAGCAATGGTTGTGTGAGATGCGAGAAATGATGTGGAATAGAAGATGGCATAGCCGAATGGCTGGAATTGCTTGGAGCACCATCATGGTGCATGACTGATACACAGCCTGTGCAATGGCCTAGCTCTGGCCAAGGCAACTCAGACCACTCAGCCTTGACTAAGAAGCTGACTTGGTTACCTGACTCACCCGAGCTGACTCGTTCCAACTCAGTGATCCTTGACTCGCTGACCCGTTGACCCTACCGACCCGATCCGTTGACCGGTGACCGGGCGGACTTTGCCGGTCACCTGAGATAGTTTCCACGACTATTCCTATGGGATTCCGCCCATAAACCCGTTTTTTAAACGACCGTTTTGGGACAAAATTTCTACACGGGTTTCTCTCTCTCTCGTGGGCTTGGCGGGCTTCTATCTAATGGACTTGAAGACAAAACCTAATTTTAGAAGGAGTATCCTTTATGGAAGTTGGAGAAACATATAAAAGAGAGGACTTATAATCTTTTGATCCGATCTCTCCTTTACTTTTATTCTAGGGTTTAGAAACATGAGACTTCTCTTTCTTCTTGTTATGAACTCCATGAATATGAGCTAGATTTTATTATTGGTTATGGAATAAGTTTGATTTCCAAACATGGGTTTTTATTCAATAAATTAGTTTTCTCTCATATTATCGTTTATGATTCACCATGAATATTGTTACATGATTTGAATGCTTGTTAGTCGAGTCGCGAATCGAATGATTTTTCTTTCATCTTTATTGCTAGATTAGGGTTATTATACGCAAAAGTGATAATTCCGGATTGCAAGTAGCATAAATATGATTATAGTTTGTAGTGATATATTCTTATGATCATATGTGAACCATAACCTTTGTTAAATCGGATTAGTGCGCTTTCCACGTTCGATTGCTTTGATTGGCCTGATTTCATAGAACCTAATGCACCTAGGGAATTAAACTTGATTAGTGCTTTTACACGTTAGGTTGTTCCTTTAGGTAGAATTCATATTCGCATCTTTTAATGTGTTTGTTGATGACATGAGGAGATTTGCGGGATATACTTGCGATCAAGGTATTCTAGGGTCTTTGATAAAAGTTGAGATTAAAATATCAATTCTAGTTATTGTGGTGAAACCATGTTTGTGAATGAAAACGAAATCCATGACCAATATCTTCTTATCCTTGATTTGATTTGTTTGCTTATTTCTTTATTTGCTTTTATTTAGTTTATTATAATCACAAAACTACCGGTGTTATTTATAGGGAACCGAAACAATTTGACAACCTAGACCTCTCTGTGGGATCGATCCTTTCTTGCCCTTGCTATATTTATATTTTGAGTAGTAAGAAAGTGTAATTATATTTTTGACGCTTACGACCGCGGTCACTATAGCATCACTCTTGAGTGTAGACGGGCGCCAATGTCTTAAGGGCAACGTGTTGAACACGTGACTCACTTTGTTTTTCCAAAGTTTTGCCTTGTTGCTGTTGCGGAGATTTGGGGAGCTCGTCTGTTTCATCAAATCGATCACTTCCACTATAAATGAGCTAAGTGTCAATTACTTTTGCTTATTTGATTTTTTCCTTGTTTTTGATTATTGCACCCAACAACTATCGCTTGTTAGGATGAAAGAAAAGGTGATCTAGTTCGAGGTGAAAGGTTGCTTTCCTTTATCCATAGTAGGACCTAATTTGATCAAATTTGATGAACTCTTTCGTTTTGATTGGTATGACGTATGGTGAAAGAATCATTTCTACGGATGATTAGGTCTTTCAAGAATGGGGAGACTTTACTATAGACCACGAATGAGTTACTTCTATATGACCCCAAACATTCAAGTCTTAGAGTACCAAAAATTGGTAGTTTAATAGTCGTCGATGCAGTTGGATATGAGATGTTTGGTGGTAAATATTTTTTACTATGCTTACTTGGCCATTTGTTCTTTCCTCTTTTCTTTGAGTGATCGAATTCCAAATTCGAATTTTTTTGTGTCGGTTGTATTTATTGGGTTGAGATACCCCTTAAGTACCTCTTTTTCAATGAAATTCTTCCTATTGACTGATCAGAAAAAAATAGTCGTCGATGCAGTGAATTTTGTTGAAAGCCTCTATTATCACTCAACTCTAGTACTTTTGTGGATAGAAAGAACAACAGAAAAAATGATACAAACATGGATAACAGGCCAAATAAGAGCAACAAGAGTATATGTCACTAGTCCTTCTTATGTACTCCACAAGAGTATGTTTTATCATGGTCGTTACGGTTTGCAGCTTGTTACCCGTTTTTGCGAACTGGAATTGATCCATCCAAAAACACACCCTTCTTTGCTGTTCTAGCCACATTAATCACAACAACGATGGCATCCGCAACTTGATGTCAATTAAAAACTACCCGAGATATCATCTGCCAAAGAGTGACGTTTTGATCTTTCACACTTCCTTTGATTCGGGAAACAGATGAACTAATGGTCAAGGAGCTATGCTATCTCACTACTCTTGTCACGACTAACTTGGTGATGTGCAAAATTATATCCCGGCTACCGATCACAAAAAATAAAATACTTATATCCCTGCATTGGACACAGAAAGACCCGGATATTATATTCCATACCCGATCCAAATAAACCCTAACCTAGAAGAAACCATATATGTAGAAGTACTATAAAAGGCTGCTACACCGTAAAGAAGCAGAAGATTTGCGGCGACCAGAGAAGATCCTAGATTTGGTGGATGTCTTCTTGAATTTACCAGCAATATATAAAGTGTTGTGAAACTAACAAACTGTAAATTATGTTTGCTAAATTATCATGTTGAAGTGTTTATGATGTGGCTAATGACGAAAATAGACATGGTTAATTTTTTTTAATAAACTACATCGATTAATAATAAAATATTTTTTTATTTTGAATATTATTTAAATAAAGATAAAACCAATTATTCACTAAAAGTATTTATTAAAAAAATAATACTAGAACACGGATGTCACGGTGGGAGGGCCGATCGAGAAAAAAACAAAGAAACATGCTGCAATAAAATAAAACTATTACGGTGGTGTAGTCCATAAATTGGACCTTAACACGGACCAAATAGTCATGGTCAAGTGGTCGTGGCATATATTTAAAAGAAAAAAAATAGTCGTGGCAAACCATGTGAAATTGGCAAGAATATCTTTGCCCAAAGTTTTTATATGTCCAACTTACACCAAATTTCATTGTATATTTCTCTTGTTTTTTTTTTCTTTCCGATATGGCCATGTCATTGCAACGGCTCAAGATGAGTCAGTGTACCATTTTTCTTAACCACGGACAGTTGTATGCGCATGACAGCCAAGTGTTAAGACTTACGGCTCCAAAAACTTAAAGCTGAACACCGTAACCACCACCTCCTTGTATATTTTTTTCTGGTCTACTTCTACTTTTCGGATGATGAGTTTTCACAAGTAGAATGAATTTTCAGATTTGTAATGATGAGTTACTCTGATTGGTCTTCGATTTAGGGGTTGCAGAGTTTTGAATCGAATTGCAAGACTTGAGCTAATGGGTACTGGTGAGTTTGCTACCAATTTATGTTGAGGTGTGGTAGTGAATTGCAGAGATGGTGGTTGTTGGGGCTTAATTTAGGGTTTGCTTGTCTTTTGGACTGGTCATGCAGTGAAGCTAGTTGATGGAATTGGAAGATGGGTTTTGAGAACGAATCTAATTTGGGGGTGTATCGTAGATTTGGTTTCTTAAAAAACAACAAAATCTCCAATTAGAGAAAGTAAAAGAAGAAGAAGAGGTAGTGGTGACGGTGTTTCGTGGTTATGGTATTTTTTCGGTAACGGTGGTGATGGTATTGCCGTAGAAAAGCAAAGGAGATTTGATTTTGTCAAAGTAAAAACACGCAAAAGTGGTAATGGTAATGGTGGTGGAACTGGAACATAATTGGAGTTGTATTAGGATTTAATTAGAGTCTGTATTAGATTTCAAGCTTCATTCGGTTTTGATTTGATCATCAAAATTTCATTTACTTGTTTTGGCCTTTTTTTTGGGTTTATATTGATTTTTAAATTTTTGATTGAATCCCTTCTCTGTGTGTGGATCTGGAACATAATTTTAGTTTGATCCATCCACTAATTTTTGTATATTGTTTTGATTCTCTTACTATTTTTCGATTGCTCTCATGTAATCTATGTAAATACATAAGGGTATGATCTTTGATTACTTGTGTTGGTAGTGGCGGCGGTGATGACGGCGGCTGCGATGATGGTGCTAGTAGTGGTTATGGTGGTGTAGTGCTAATGGTATTGATGGTGGATAAACAGAGAGATTATGTGGCTGAGGTGGTGGTGGCGCTGGTTATGCTGCCGGTGACGGTGGTTGGTTTTGTGAAAAGAAAAGCAGGGCTATTTTTGTTCCGAGATCCTTTACAGATGAATGGCCCTTTTGGATGATGATATTTCTGTGTCAAACTCCCATATTAGATGAACGGCTCCCATCAATTCTGTGTTTTTAAGTTGCGAGATCCAACGGATCTTATCGAAATTGCACACAGAAATTTTGCAATCTTTTTATAAAATCGTTAGGGTCCATTTGACAAAAAGTGTCCATAAAAGGGACTCCCTCCCTTCGGGCCCTCCGGTCGGTCGGCCCAATTAATTCTTATTTTTTGTAGTGGAAAACATAGAAGAATTAAAGAGACAAACAGATGTTTCCATTGATCAGCATCATTAGGTTACATGGAACAATATCCTATATATACATGTAGGAAGTAAACCCTAGATACTATATTGGGCCGCACATCCATGGGCTACAAGCCCTACAACACTCCCCTTCTGCGGTCCAGTAGAACTCTGTTTGTAGAACTCCACGTTTACTACTTTGAATGTAGGTCTTCAAATGTCGTCCTCTTCTTGATGACTTGTGTCGAAATCAATCGCTCATTTAAAATTTGACAAGGAAAAACCCAGTGGGATAAAACCTTGGTACAACTCTTCACATGTAGAACTTCACATGTTGTCTCGTACTTTAAATGTAGTTCATCACATGCAATACGATCTTCAAAGATCGATGAGTCTAAGTTAATTGCCGCGTTAAAACTTCGTCAGGAAAACCCAGAGGGACAAAACCAGAACTAAAGAAAAAGAGTACAATATTAAGCAAACTTAGAACATAGTTGGATTCAAATATATTGCCTCATTAATATGCACACGAGTGATTTCCCTCAAATTAAATACTATATATAATATCATTACGGATGAATTACCGCCCTACTAGGATAAGATTGCATACGGATGAACTACCGCCCTACTATATTAATAAGCAGTAATATTATAACGGATGAATTACCTCCCTACTAATATTATTAAAACGGATGAATTACCGCCCTACTAATTAAATTAGATATAATAATATTAACGGATGAATTACCGCCCTACTACATAATAATGTCGACGGATGAATTACCGCCTTACTTAATTTAGCTAAGAGCCGCACAGACACTCTTCGCAGGGAAATCTCACAATGCACATCACACACAAAACACATCGTAACAAACATCGTACATACAAATATAACATATAAATCACACTCAAGGATACATGAATAGTAAATCAAAGTATACATTACCATGCTCACTGAATAGTAAAGACTCATCATGCTCGCAGATTATAAGAAAGCTTAATGATTACAAGAAGGTTACAAGGTTCCCACCAGTTTTGGTGGCAAGCCATGGCCACCTCGAAGTCCAGAATCCACTACTCCATCCATTGAGTCGGTCGTTGTTAATATAGACTAACTGTTAAACACACAAGCACTCTAAGAGTTTAGCCAATAGGCTCATATAATGTTTATATCAAAATATCATACAAGTTTCCAGTTACAGGTTAAGTGGAAATAACTAATGGTTTTAGTTTTATCAATGGTTCAATAACCTGGCATTTAGTGTTCTTGGCATAAATTACTATTTACTTATCCAGATGAGGTGAAATTGGGTACCATTGGAAATCTCTTGAAAAACCCTACAACTTTGTAGAAGGATCCGGAAGCTAAATCGGACCTTAAGGGGTCCAAAACATCAAAATAAGAAAACCGCCTCTAATCATGGTCCACGGGCCAACTCGGACCGGACCGACAACCCGCCCACTAACTCGGTCCATCACCCTACCATCTGACCCGGTCTGGCACTCGAGTCAGCTCACTGACTCAATGACTTAAAGAGTTCAGTCGGTCAATTTATCAAACACTTGACAGGCACTTTTGAATATTTCTTTAGTTTAAATACCATATGGTCCTAGAAATAATATATTAGGATGAGTCTAGTCCTATTGACCCAGTCATGTATCTGTTTGGTCCTTTTTGGGAAAATATATTATAGTTTGGTTCTAGAAATTATGGTTTGGTCCTAGGGTGATGTCATGGATGATGTAAATGTCATCTTGTAGTGGCAGAAATACCCTTATATTATTGTTTGGTCCTAGAAAATAATTGTTTTGTCCTAGGGTGACCACATATATACAAAAATTAATAACAAAATATCTCATTTTTCATATTCAGTTTCTCTCTTCTTTTTCAGATCTAGTTTTTTTTTCCTCTCAAATTTCTTTTTCTCTGCAGCTGTTTTGTTGAAGATGATGATGTGTTGTTGAAGATGATAAAGATGATGTTGATGATGTTGTTGAAGACGATGATGACTTGATTGCTAACATCTCAGGGTAAGTACTTTGTTGGTTACTACACTATTTTTTTTTGGAAAATTTTATAGCTTCTTTTATGATTTGATTTTTATTTTTGGGTTTGGTTTGGTTGATTTTGCAGAGGACGAAAAGAAGTACTAAATGCTTAAAAATTCACTGGAAAAAATCTTGGAACAAACGAGACTTTCGACAACTGTGTTATGGAGTGTGGTACTCATTGTTATCAGATCTACCTGCTTGAGATGCCTGTTTCGTGGGAGTGCAATAGTGAGCAATCATCTACTGCCTATACTGAAGTGTGCCATTGTTGCAGACTAACTAACTAAATCCTCGTAGATTCTCGATAACCTAAATCACACTGGGGCATCACCATACACTATCTTTAGTTATCATACATCTTATCGGTTTTGTAATTCTTGGTTACCATGGAGTTATTAATAGGAACGTCCCGTTTTAATACTCATTTACCGTTTGTTTTTGGTTGCTATATCAAGATGATGATGTGTTGTTGTTGAAGATGATTGTTTGCTGTTGCTGCTGATGTTTTATATGGACTTCATTCCAGGGAATGAAGTCCGTTTTTTTAGCTTTTTATATGGACTTTCATTCCTGGGAATGAAGTCTGTTTTTTTAGCTTTTTGTATGGACTTCATTCCTGGGAATGAAGTCTGTTTTTTTAGCCTTTTTGTATGGACTTCATTCCCGGGAATGAAGTCTGTTTTTTTAGCCTTTTTGTATGGACTTCATTCCTAGGAATGAAGTCTGTTTTTTTAGCTTTTGTATGGACTTCATTCCTGGGAATGAAGTCTGTTTTTTTAGCTTTTGTATGGACTTCATTCCTAGGAATGAAGTCTGTTTTTTTAGCTTTTTGTATGGACTTCATTCCTGGGAATGAAGTCTGTTTTTTTTAGCACGGAAGAACTCCTACAAAAAAAAAAAAAACACGGAAGGGTATTTTTATCTATTTAAATATTTTTAAATAATTATGGACCAAGCAGTAAAGGCGTTTGATCAAAGCACTAAACAGACATGGGCCCACCTAAAAAAGGACCAAACGATATTTTTCACTATTTCTTTTCAAGTTTCTTACAACTTGTACACATCACATGCACTCAACTTTGAGAGTCTCTAGACTTCTCAATTTTGATCCAAAAAAAGCTATTAATGGCTCATTAGAAAGGTTACAGTCTCGTCTTCAACTTTGTAGTTTTGACTAGAATCCAATTCGGATCCAAAGATACCTAGAAAAGTATGTTTAGTCTCTAATTCACTGCTGTTTTCCAGAAATTCAGTCGCAACAGTTAAACTTTTAAAATTCATATTTAATTCTAGGATTATCCAAATTGAGCAAACTCAATCTCTATAGAAAGATAAGAGACTCGTCTAAAAGTCTCATGATTGGGCCGAACTCTAATTCATAACATAAGTTAATAATTTTCATTATACAAAACATGGCAGAGACACATATTTCATGAACTAAGAATTTATTTGTTTTCAATCCATTCCATGATTCAACAAAAACCCAAATCATCAATTACCTAATAGAAAGTATTAAAAGGGTTACCTTGGTTTAAAGATTTTTTAGAACCTAATTTTCATCATCTCCATCATGAACACCAAGAACACTCTTTGTTTTTCTTTCTTTTATGAAAACTCTCATCTCATCATGATCATCAATTTTTCCTAAGTTTAGATACATTTACTCACTGTTTCTCTTTTCTTCTCCTAATGTTTCACCTCAATACTCTCTGTATTCTTATCAATATCCTACACAAACAAAGCACCTACTTTAGAATAACATTTCAAATACAAGTAAACTCCACCACCTCCTACTTCCCACGTGAATATATGATGACTCCCCTCTTGATTTCACCCGTTAATAATGATACTAAGTCAGAAGATTTAGTTAACCTAATCATAATTAATTTAGCTTAACCATAATTAAATAACAAACTCTAGTATATCACTAGTTTGGTCAATCCCGCAGTCAACCCGAGTTGACCAAAGTCCAGATTCGCATCTAAATTTCCAGGTGACATAACTTCCCCATACGGTATCCGAATAACGCTTCCAAATAGTGCATTTCTTACAAATTTTCAAGATCTATCCGATGGTGCTATTGGTTTATCCAAATTATTATTTTAATAATTAACATAAATTAATGTTCAAATTTAATTAATTATTAAGTGATTAGGCGACGTAATTGTCTATTCGGCTAGTCAATAGTCATTGACCTACTTAAGGATCCTTACAATTAGATGCTCCCCCTGATGTCAGACAATTTTCATTAGTCTAATGCAGTCAAAAGGAGTTTATCACACTTTACTTTGGTGACTTGGATGTTTATAAAACCATGTTGTTGATTCTGGAATTTACGTTGCTTAACGGACTATCGTGTTTCATTTCTTTGATTTAGATATTTTCAATAATATCAACGTGAACTTTATGTCTTCAACGTTCAACATACTTGATGCTTTTAGTATTGTCTCGCTAAAAACCATGTCGAGTAACAAAACCGTTTGGGAAAAACTATTCTCGATCGAAGGGAAAAAGAGTATAACACAACTTCAATTTCGAAGTAAATTATGTCGACATCATATCCTTGGATCCTCCCCCTGATGTCGGCATCTCCCCTTGATTACTTTCAGGGTTTTTCCAGGCTGTTCCTTTAGTCATGTAGTTTTCGAAACTGAATATCGGGTAATGACCTAGAAAATAGTCTACTGTATCTCCACCTGATTACTTTCGTTAGAGAAGAGATTATTTCTCCTTCATAATCAAAAACTTTTGGATTGCACTTTCATTAGCATCATTTTAATGTATTTGTAGGGATAAAATAAATTTATGTCAATGGTTACTTTTAAGTACATGATTACATTCACTATACCATTCCAATGACGTTGGGTTGGCGCGGAGCTATATCAAACTAACAAGTTCCCTAAGGATGTAAAATTTAATCGAGTACATTATTATACTAAGTACAACAATGCGTCTATTGTACTTAGATATGGGAATTTCATCTCCCAACACATCTTCGTCATATTCCTTTGGACGAAATGGTTACTTACTTACATTTGAACCTCGACTAATCATGGGAGTGCTATCAGGATGCATGTATTTATTAAATTGCCTGACAACTTTAGATATATGCAAACTGGTGGAATAATATACCACAAGCTCAGTATTCGATCGAGCATTCCCTAGATTTTTCATCTCAAATTCGTATTTTAAATAACTTTTAAGGTCTCTTATTACATCAAGAGTACACACCATATATGTACCATCAACATAAATAGATACAACTCTAAATCAGGAACTTTCTTATGAATACGCAAGGAAAAATAACTTACTTGTCTATCCCCTCCAAATCAAATATCCACTTAGACGGGTATACCACACCCGCCTGATTTCTTGAATCTATAAGTGAGCGTTATATCTAACTATAGACGTACTCTGTAGTTTAGAGTCATTTGATTTGGGAAACAAAAGTCTATCAAGTACTTTTGTAAACATATTATATCTCTTGATTCTTTCAGAGATACGTAACAACCACATACATATGCTGCATTTCAAGTCCTTTTGAAATTACCAAGCTAACTAATTAGCGGAACTCTATAATGTTCATTACAAGAGAACAATTCCAGGGATTTGTGAGAAACCTCGCGCCACAAGACGAGTCTTTGTACTTTAAGACTACTTTCTTCTCATTATGCTTTATGACAAATTAATTATGTATGTCCAATAGGCTTTACACTTGGTTGGTTAGCACTACCACACCAAATACCCATATATTTGCCAAAGAACTAAGTTTACCTGGATTGTGTAGGCCAAATATGCTATTTATTTGAAATTAATCAAAATAAAGAATGGTTCGATCTCATTGTGCTCTACTTTTGGAGCAACTATTTATGGATTATATCATCAATGTGCACGCATGATCCTTCCGTTGACTCATGTGCATTCTCATAATCGGTCAGGATTTCATTGTTCTCTAGAATCATTTAAAACTTCGGAGCGTCCTCCAGTATTGATTCATGGACATACTCAGAGACAATCAAATGAGATGATTTCATTAATGATACAAATTAGGTTGTGCCTTACTCCTCTACTTCCTTTCTAGGTGAGCATTGATCGAACCCGGTGGTCTCTCCATCTTCCTTTATGGAGCCACGACCTCAACTACACTTCCACCAAGTGTAGGTGCAACACCTTAGTCTATGGTGTACCCCATACTGAGGATTTCTAACCTTGCAGGA
Organism: Papaver armeniacum; assembly: GCA_023531295.1. Classification (NCBI taxonomy): domain Eukaryota; kingdom Viridiplantae; phylum Streptophyta; class Magnoliopsida; order Ranunculales; family Papaveraceae; genus Papaver; species Papaver armeniacum. The sequence goes on along the minus strand of JAJJWW010014835.1, from coordinate 1,245,107 downwards.
ATATTTGCAGATGGTATGTGTGATCTTGTCACTTTAGCTACATCAGTGTACATTCTGAAAATCGATTATTCTTTGTCATTTCACATTTACATTTTTGGAGTACAAGAATCAATATGAGACACAGTGTACACCACGATAATTCCTGTCGTTCCCTTAGAAAACACGTTTTCTTATCTCCCCCTAACGGCGGGAAGACTGTCTCATTAAAATGACAACCCGCAAATCTAGCGGTAAGAGATCTCCTTCCAATGGTTTTAAAAATGCGGATAATTGCTAGGAACTCATTTCCAACATAACTACGTAACAGTTTTGAAGACCCATCATAGTACGATGTGGAGTCGTAATGGCACATATATAATGCAACCAATGCGTAAGAACACGAATGTCAGGCTTATATCCAGTTACCAACTGGTACGTGATAGACACATTTTTGTGTCTGAATTGTCCTCAGTGTCTCTATTGTTAGTGCTTGATTTTGTACTTATTATGGTGTTTTTATATTTGTGTACGTAGGTGTTTTTGGAGAAATACACTTGTGTGGAAAAAGTTGCTCAAAAAGTGCTATTTGGACCCCCGGAGAAAAATACTAAAGGAACCCTCACTTTGGATAAGAGCACCCCCAGACACCCCTCAAGGCAACTGCTATTCGCACCCCCGTCTCTTTTATGGGGAGGTCATCCCTACCATTCAAATTTTCAGTTTTGTCGGGAAATGGTAGCTGCAGAAGAACAAAATTTTAGGTCGAGATTGAGGGATGTTTTAGAGAGACTCAACGGCTGAAACTCTTCGGGATGACGTGATTGGGCGTATCAGGCTTGGTAAAGGCCTTTGGTTTGACTGAATTTGGTCAGATAATCCTAGAGAAGGAAACCGAGTGCCACGGGTTATGGTTAGTCCATTCCGAGTTCTAAGTGTGTGTTCGAGAGGTTTTCTTGTGCCTGCTCCTTGTTATACCACTTCTGGATGATGTATCAACGTGTAGGGAGTGTGTTTGAAGCAAATCAAGGCACAGAGGAGATTAAAAAGGTTAAGAAAATATTCCCGGAATATTTTCCTTAATGCCGAGTAATGAAAAAATATATAGAGTTATGAAGGAGATTTCTTGTGCATGTTAATATCCTCCAAAGTTATGGTTCCTATAAACTTTTCTATCTTGAGTTGTGATCTATGTGAATGAAGTATTTCTTCTTTTCTTTCTTTATCTTTATTTGTGGGATCCGAATGTTCTTCTAAAGGATTTTTCGGATCTTCTTCCTTGTCAACCATTGTTCAAATATAGATAAAAACAGAACCTTTGAGAATTACCTCAAGCAATCTTAAAAAAAAAAAAAATACCTTCACTTCAACTGCAATTCGTGTACCTGTATCCAAGAGCGTCTCCTTGCTCTGATACCAATTGTTGCGCCAAAGCCTGCGGAAGTGTTAGGTTTGCACTACTACGAGGTATCTCAATATCGCCAAGAACACAATCACACACACAAGAAGAACAAGTATTTAACGAGGTTGAATCCTCGGGAAGGAATAAGCAATTTTATATATCACCATATAGGTTGGAATATACAAAGCCTAAGCAGAGAAGAAGAGAACTCTTACTAGTTCTGGTGTGTGTTCTCTAGTTCTCTCTATGGCTATTTATACACATCAATAGGACTTGACACATTCCTTAACAAGGATTACTTTCCTACAAGTATAGGGTTTCCTAACTTAGCTCTAAGAGACAAACCTCTTAAGCTGCTATACTTAGGACATAAGTACTTGGTTTCCTTAACCAACTAGATTTCCTAATCTAGACCTTGACCGACCTACGAACATGGAGTCCTGGAACCTGGTAGCTTTGAAAAACATTTGTGGAAGCAGCACATCCCTCACAAGGTAAGTTTCATTTTATGGGCTACTTTTCATAACTCAATCCCAACTAGAGACATGCTGAGGCACTGGGGTATTGACATTGAGAGTGAGTTGTGTCTTCTACGTAATAATGAACAAGAAAGAGCTGATCATTTGTTCATGCACTGCTCTTTCTCTTTTACGATATGGGATTATTTCATAAAAGCTTTTCAAGATATCATGGCCTTTGCCAAGAACACTTCTGCAACTTTTTGATGCCTGGAACACTAATCTGCTGATTGGAAGAGCAAAGAATGTTTGGAAAATACATTATGCAATTTGCTGGATGCTGTGGAAGGAGAGAAGTGGGAGAGTTCATAATGCAAGACATAAGTGCACTAATGAAATCATTGATCAGGTTGTTCTTTGGTCTTGTGATGAAGACACTTTTAGTTTTGTAAATCCTAGTCTCATATGGAGTAACTGGGCAACGTTAATGACTGTGTGATTGGCTCTTTTCAGAGACCTGCAGTTCCTTTCTCTGAGCTACAGTTTGTTATGCATGTAGCATTGGATTTCCCTGCCTGCAAACTTGGTTTTTTGTCTGCCTGCAAACTTGATTTTTCTTCTCCAGTTCGGGGCAGTCTGCAATCTACCTCCGACTGTAGTAGTATTCTGATACCAGGCGGTCCATTGAAGTGCAGCAATTGAAATGCGGTGAGTGGCAGTCATAGAGAATCTGCTTTTTTATAAAACTGAAGCGGGTAGCAGGCTTAGAATGAAGTTCCAGGCAATCCAGAAATGTAGTTCCAGCCAGTCCTTGCAAGTTCTGTGAGTGCAGTCATTGAACAGTAGGGTCATCAGATTGCATTAAACTGCAGTCGTTGAACAGCCAGCATTGCTGTGTGTTTCAGGATTTAAAATTGGGATTATGCAGTCAGAATGTTGATTCATGTAGCTGTAAGCTGTGTTTAGTAGTTTTGGTCTGCACTTCAGTTTTTTGGTGCAAATTTTGATATTTGCGTCTTTGTTCCAAGTTATAGTTTCAGTCTGTTGAGAGCTGTTAACTGACTTCTGTTCACTGTTGGCTAGTCCAACTTCTTTTTTTCTTTAATACAACGTTGTGCTTCGAAAAAAAATATCAGTACTGTGCATCCTTATTGCTTGATTTCGAGGTGCGCAAGTTATATGCCTGCTTTGGATACAGAAAGACCCGGATTTATGGTCTATACCCGACCCGGATAAACCCTAATCCAGAAGGCCGATATATACCATATATAAGTATATGTAGTAGAAGTACTATAAATAAAAGGCTGCCATACCGTAAAGAAGCAGAAGCTGTTGCGGCTACGAATTTTACATAAACCCTAATTTCCCAATATAGCACAGGAAACTTGGTTTTATCGAGTCTCCATTCTCTAAGAAACATAAACCCTGGCTTTCGCTCTCTCACTCTTTGAAATCAGAAGAGGGAATTGGAAGAAGAAGCGGAAGCAGCAATAATGTCAAGCATTCCAGAAAAACACTACCACGACATCTTGGTGAGACTGCCAGCGAAATCGTTACTTGCATGTAAGTGTGTCTGCAAGCATTGTTTAAACTAATTTCAAACCCTGATTTTGTTAAATCTCACCTTCATCTTGCTCTTACTACTACGTTTGGAAATAATAACCCAAAAATATGCATATCTTCTGGGAAGAAAATCTACACCATAAAATATGATTCATTAATATCCTCCACGTCTCTGAAAGAATTTAAAGATAATAATGCTGTTGAAATGTATTTCCCATTCGATTCTTTAAATTATGTTGAATTGTTGGGTTCCTGTAATGGTGTGGTTCTCCTATCGTTTAGGGGTAATGAGTACTATGGTGATAAGGGATTTCTCTGTCTTTGGAACCCTGTTACAAGAGAATACAAACAAATACCTGAGTCACCAAATGGTTGTTCTATAGCGGAAATCGGCATGTACGCTTTTGGTTATGATCCCAAGATTGACACTTACAAAGTGTTCGAAACTGTGAAGGTGGTAGACACTAAATCATATATAGTTAATGTTTACACATTGGAATCTAATTCATGGAAAAGCATTCAACCAATTCCTTATGAGTTCGCTGTTAAAGCTGGAGTTCTTGTTGACGGATCTCTGCATTGGTTAGCTAACACTGGTGGTAGGATACCCTTCATAATCTCCTTGGATGTTAGCAATGAAAGGTTTGAAGAAATGAAATTACCAAAAGAAATTCTGGAGGAAGGCCATGGGTTTATGATTCTAGGAGTGTTGGAAGGGTATCTTTGTATACTTAGTCATGTACGTCATACTTGTTATGAAGTATGGATGATGCAGGAATATGGAGTTCAAGAATCTTGGACTAAATGTCACGTCATTAACCATGAAAATGTGATGAAATTTCCTCCTTTAGTAAAAATGTGGTCTATCAAAAATGGTGAGATTCTTCTAAAGAAGGCATACGAAAGTTTACATTTATACTCCCTCCGTCCCACATATATAGGCGGAGAGAGACAATTCTCTTAGATGAAAATTGCATGGGATTCATAATTTATATGTTTTTTCTTGTTTTGCCCTTCGTCTTATCTCCAACACAATTACCTATGTACAATAAATATGGGTATATATGGAAAAATTCATCTTGGAAAGCAAAGTCCGCCTATTTAGTGGGACAAACAAAAACCAAAATTTCACCTAAATATGTGGGACGGAGGGAGTATGATCTAAGGCAGTCAAGTGCAAGAAACCTAAAAATTGTTTATTTAAGAGTCCTTAATGTAGAGAATCTTGTTGAAAGCTTAGTATCCCTTAACTCTGGTACTTTTACGGGGAGAAAGAACAAAAAAGGAAATGGTACAAAGATGAAGAGGTCAAAGAAGAACGATAGCAGAAATGGTACATGCCCGAAGAGGCTAAAGAAGAATAACTGAAAATATATGTCGCCAGTCCTTATATATGCTTTGTTATGGCTGTTGCAACTAATGACAGATGGGGAAGCTTAATTAAGGTACGGAGTTAATATTTTTTCTTTCGCAGGTCTAATATTCATTTGATCACACCGTTTGGAGTCTTTTGGTATGTATCATGTAGTGGGAGTGATATTCATCATTTTGCTACGTATCGAGTCGATTACAATTTTCTCTATAAAATTTGGTCCAACTAGTTTTTTGTTATGGTAATATTATTCTCTAAAGCTAGAATTCATGATTTTACTTATGGTGATAATATGCTCTTCTCTAATTCTGTTAAACTTTATGAACCTCTTTTTCGTATTAGCTTGTATAATCGTTACTTTTGCTTATGGTGATATGCTCTTCTTTAATTCTGTTAAACTTTAAGAACGACTTTTTCATATTCGCATGTAACAAGTGTGTTGTTTATATCTGTCTTGAACTTTTAATAATAAATATTTTGATTGTTTTATTGACCCAATCTTAGGAGTTGATATACATCTCAACCTTCAGATTTTTAAAAGCACATATAGTAGTAGGATAAATAACCACAGTTGTTCATCAAAAATAAATAAAAAGTCGTAAAAGGGTGATTTCAATTCACAAGGTAAAAACAAATTTGGTGTCGTCTGTACTGAATTTCCTGATCCTTTAGCTTGATAAAGTTATATTGTCTGCTTCTTTGAGATTTTAACATGGAAACCATCCTTGACAGATAAACCAGGCCATCGAACAGCTTGTCCTCCTTTGACTTTTGTCCAACTGACAAGAATTTGCAGACATGATTTACTCATAATTTCATTAAAGAGAGTGTTGATGGAAATATAAGTAAATTATTAGAAGTATTCGTGTTTGTGCAGAATAATACCTGAATTTGGTGACCAAAACATGAAAAAATACGGACATTAAAACTTTTGTGAACTCAGTGCCAGCACAGTTCCTTTTCCCTCCCCCAAATGGAATGAAACTTTTGCCAATAATGTTTGATCCAATGTCCTATAGTTTAAACAACACCAATGGAACCAACTTATTGAACTGTAAAACAAGGTGTCATTTTGGTTTACTTGAAAGAAACCATTTGTGAGTCAGTGATTTATCTCACAGTACTTACATTCCATCTCCAGGGGTTAAAAGAGAGGGGATCCTTAAATTTGACTGGATTCATATGTATTGCTGTTTGAACCACCATGATTATCCAGCCTTTGGGAATTACATATCCTACAATAAAAACATTACCAAATTATTTGTAGCGGGTCAAAACATTATTTTGTAGACGAGCACAAAAAAGGACGTTATATATTCGTACCATTTACATATACATCTTTAGTGGCCTTTCTCACTATCCCCGGTATACCATTTGTCATCCTAAGCGTTTCGTTGATAACCTGGAGGCATATTGTCCCATATATACATAGTTAGGTAAGTGATTCATTGGTGGTAGAATTCTGTATATATAAGTGTTTCATCCGTACCTGAGGCGTAAAAGTCATTGATTTGTATTCTTGCCATGTAAGTGGAGAATCAACATTTCCTCGGTTATTAATAATGGTTTGGTGCTCCTTCTAATAGACAATGAAAAGGTAAATCAGAAAGTAGTCGAATTCTGACTTCATTAAACTATTTTATTCTTTGATCAACCATTCAAACCGATAAGCGTATAGTACAAACCAATAGTTCATTCAGAACCAAAGGTTCTTGCTGGTCTGTTAGAAACATCATAGCAACTCTGAAAGCTGTGGAAACTGTTTCAAAGCTAGCAAAAACAAGTGCAATCATTATAACAGCTGCCAATTCCTCGCTCATGAATTCCTCCTTTTTAATATCATGGATGAGTTGATCTACAAAATCCCCTTTACGTTCTTCAGTTGAGTTTTGTCTCTCGCGCAAGATGTCCTTCATTAGTTCCAGTACTTTCTTTTGGTTCTGGTTAAACATAAGTACATACAGAAAGTAAACTGAGTCCTAGTTAAGATTGCTCTAGCTAGTTGCGTATCAAATATTTAACGAAGCGTACGTACCTTCATACATCTGTGGAAAGTAGTACCCGGCACGTTAAGAGGAATGTTGATGATACCTTTTATAAATTCAGACAACATCTGAACCAAATTATGTGTAGACTTAGTAGAATCATAGCTTAGCAGTTCCTTTAGTACTAACTCGATTATCATCTGTTGACAAAAAGCCACCAAGCATAAGAACAATGAACGTCACAATTATTTTTTTTGCAGGATTGGAGGTAAGCAGTGTATATATATGCATTTACATACAATGGCGGTGCATTCCTTAACTTCAACAGAAAGTTGAGTCGACCAGGAATTTAAGGCTTCATTCGCCATCAATTCAATTTTATGGAACAACTTGTCTTTCAAGCTTTCATTGCCAACGTGATTGAGAAATAGATTTTTAAGATACTTGTGAATGTAAGCAGTTGCTGTTGAGTTTATTAGAGCCGCTCCTAGAAAGTTATCAAATGAGTCCATGTACCACAAATGCACTGACTTCCCTTCTTCCATGAATACATAGTTGCTGATCTCAGGATCTGTCGTTATAACCATCTTTTTACCGGCCAAACTAGTTTTGAATAGTTTCCCGTACCTGCAAATCAGTTTTTCATTATAAACCGGCCAGCCTAAGAAACACATACCGGAAATTGATCAGTGGAATGTTACCTGGCAACTCTCTTCTTTATGAAAGGTGGGGTATCCAAGGAGTAACTTGGGATCAAGAACTGAATGGTCTCTCCGATGAGAGGGAATCCCATTGAGCCCGGTGGAAGCTTTCCATTTTTGCACATCGGGTTCCTCCACCTATAAGCATAATGGGTAAAGCCGATTGTTCCTAAAGCTACCACAAGCAGTATAACAGACCAGATGTTGATAATTCCGTTCAAAATTAACATTTTTTATCGGGGTTTCCTGTGAAGACAATGGAATCAGTAGACACCCCCTGAATTTTAAAATGACTCCAGAACCTGAAAACAAAATTAAATCAAGAGGAAATTTGTGATGAATGAAAAACATGCTAGGGTACTTTTATATATAAGAGACTAGGTATCACCGGGGCCTTACGGCCCCGGCTCAACCTCCCATTTTGGTACATATAATTATATTCTAGATTTATTTGAATCAAATCATCGTTACTTAAAACTGAAATAGGTAAATCAAAAAAAAAAAAAAAAACAGATGGATCCATGTTTGCAACTATATATTAGATTATTTTATTACGTAATGGCAATAAAGATGAGAGAGTCACAAATGAGGCGACCTTTTTTTTACATAATATAACTGAATAAATATACTTGGAGAATGATAAACAACAGAAGTGTTCAACTTGGGTCAACTAATTTAGGGCTTAGTATATAAATCTTATATGTAAATCATACACCGAAATTTTAAAAGTTTTTGAAGCTCGTATTTTTTATTTTACATGTATCTAAGTTTATCTTTTTCTATAGATGGCTTTAGCGTATACCTTTCACCATGTGAGGCATTGTTCAAATTTTCGTTATACATCATGTCCTTGAAATATTCCATTTCAACTATTTGATGTGTGGGATTTCAACTATTTTGTCGATACCGGATTCTTTCCATGTTGACATTGTATTTTCGATGTAGACGTTCCTTTAATTTTAACAACATACGTTTTGTCGTGTTCTTAGTTTTTGTTCATCCTCATAGATATATTCTCCATATTTTTTTCTTTACTTTCCAGATCCATGACTTGGGAAAACACTCCTTAATATATGTTCTCTATATACTTGCTCAGTTACTTGTTTTCCTATGAATGAAATCACTTCTTTGACCCTTTCCTCAAATATATTCTTTTTCAAAACAATATTTGGAAAAGAAAAACTATTTACCTTTTTAGTGTTGTCAAGTTGTTTCATCATGCACATCATTAGACTCTACATCTTCTTTGAACTCTTTATCCAGTAAATCGGCTTCAGACATTCTATTGTCACGCTCCAGTATTCCGGTTGTTGAATTATTTTCTTTCTTGTTGATCTCTTCAGTGTCTTCCGATGATAAAAATTGATCAAATGTAATACCATTGCAATCTTTGCCTAATTTTAGATATTGCATAAAAAAATAGCTAGTGTTTTTGCATTCACTTATAGGTGTCCATATATTTCCATTTTACGTTGGTGGTACCCTTACTTCTATAACATCAGTACTAATAGAATTAGTTTATATTTAGACACACAGTTCCAACAAACACATATCTTGAAAAAAAATATATCAATCACTTGATTTGATTTCATCAATATTTATCCTTATTTGTTTTAAAATCAATCATTATTATTGAAGACCGAAACAGAGAAATCAAAAGAATAGATGGATCCACGTTGGAAACTATAAATTAGTTCAGTTTATGATAAATCTTATGATAAGTATTGTATATAGGATAAATACTGAGAGAATGAGGTAACCTTTTTCTCTAAAACATATATTTCAATATACATAGAGTATGATACATGACATAAATCTTCAAATTGGGTCATGTACATAAAAAATTAAATTATTGGTGTTTTACTTTGAAAGTACAGTATGTTAGTCTTTTTTAGCAAAACATATGTGATTTACTTAACATGCAATTGTGAGCCGAATTTGGTCAAGCGAAGGCGAGACTGCATAAATGACATGTAGTAGAGTGCAGGGACGACAAAAACGTGACACAAATGCATCGAAACATCTAAGCTCCAAATTTAGCAAAAAACAATTGGTATATTTTCCTTCTTAATTTGAAACTTCAACAATATTCCAATTATGGTTTGCATGGTGCACTCGGTTGATTTTATACTCTTTAGCCATCATTTGAAACAACAATTTCTAATTCATTCGCTCCTATTACTCCTTTATTTTTGAATCTCTACCCAAATTCATACAAAGGGATTTATCCTAAAAGATCAAAAACATCTCTACACGTGTATTGAAGAGATCAAATACATCGGCACTATTAGGCTTTGGTTTTAAGCGTTTATCTAGAATGATTAATTGGGGGATATGAAAACTAATTGGGGGATATAGCTACAAGACAAAATAGGGATCCAAATAGCAAAGCTGGGTCACCCCTTATCTAAGTATTTTTTTAAATTCTAATATACCCCTCACTAATCATGTTTAGTGGTTAATAATAATTAGTATTTGGGGGATAGATTAGTGTGTGTTTTTATTTTAATTTGTGTGAGTGAGGAGTAGAAGGAGAGAAAAAAAAATTTTTGAGTGGAATTTTTTTTTTGAAAATGGAAGATGATTGTGATGAGAGAATTACCGCTAATAAGAGGTTGAAAAATTGATTTTTTTTTCTTTGAATCCACCATTGTTGCAGCTGAAAAAGCTTGGTGTCGGCATGGTATTCAACCAAAAACCCATGCGAGCAATTGTTGGAAATGTTCATAAATTGTTTGCCACTATCCGGGGGGTTCGGGGGGGCGTAAATTGTTGGAAAAATTGATTTTTTTCTGGTTTTGAACAGGTACCGGCATGGTAATCATGGATTCGAGCATGCCGGTACATGTTCCGGCATAGTATTTTGCTTAAATTTCTATGCCGGAACAGGATGAAAAGTATCCAGAATGTTGATTTTTTTTTCACTTGACTACCGGCATTGGTAGGAAATTCTCAAGCATGCCGATATCATGTTCTGGCATATGGTCTTCATCAATTCCAGCATGGTCTTCATCACTTCCGTTTTGAATTTTTTCTGGTATTAATCAGTCCACTGCCGGCATGGTCAGTTGATATGAAGACTATGCCGGTATCATGATACCGGCATGGTCTTCATCAATTCCGGCATGGTCATCATCACTTTCAGCATGATCTTCATCACTTCCGAATAAAAAAAAAAATTGGTTTCCAAAGTGAGGAGAAGAGAATTTGATATAGAGTGGGGAGAGTTTAGAATTTGAAAGGGAATGGGAAATATTTGGGTTTCAAAGCTCCACCCCTAAATAAGATTAATAAGAAGTGGAGATGGAAATGGGGGATATGATTTTGTTTTTTGATTTTAAGTTTTTGATTTTTATTTTGTGAGAAGGGTATTTTAGTATTTTCATAACCAATGGTCACCCCTTAGCCGAAATCATGGGTTGGGGGAAGTAATTCATATCCCCCAATTAGTTTTCATATCCCCCAATTGTGGGTTCTTTATCTACTCAATTTATTTAGCTAAATAAAAAATATTTAATCCATCATGTAGCATTTAACTATACATATATTAAAAAAATTCATCCTCACACGCTACATGGACATGATTAAACCTAGGTACCCTAGACTAAAGTTCATTCACCAATTACACAGAAACAAAATTGTAGGAATCAACTAACAATGAAGATCATTCATCAAAACAATAATCTCAAACACCACTTTCAGCCCAGATACATATATACTGCATGAACGGTCTCATTGATGCACTTATACCCCGTCCCCCGGATTACATGATGAAACAAACCCAAGATAGTAAAAGGCTACTTTCCGTCTTTACTTCAAGAGGCTTGCTTTATGGATCATGTCAACTTCCATCAATCATTAATATAAGATAATCTGGAGCTAGCAACAACATGCTTTTCTATTAATTCTTCTTCAACCTTGATTTTGTTTTTCATTGCTCCTTCTTCCCAAGCATCCCCAAATTAACTCCACTTAAAAAGTTCGTCCAGTCTTAATATTAAATGACCGAGCAAGTCAGCAAGCTCCTTAATATTAAATTTATAAGGGTTTGTCTCGATTCTCATACCTTTCCTGTGAAGTTCACGTCCTTTTATTTTTTTTATGCTTCTCTTCTTTTACTCTAATTCAGTCTCTTAAATATCCAACCTCGAGAAAAGATGGAAAATAAAATATACATTTTTCCAAATTTAATTTTTATTTCCTTAAATTAATTTTTAGTTCCAAATTTAGTTTTTAGGCATCTCTTTTTCTTTTTTCTTTTTTCTTTTTTTAAAGGAAAAAGGACTCAAAAGAGTCTGAATTACTACATAAAGTATATTACGATGTCTTAAGTATCACTTCATTTATATTGGAATTCACGGATCTTAAGGTATTACCTACTTTGTTCCTTGAAGAGTTTTAGTTAAAGTCATAAGCCATCAATATCATGTGTCAACGACTATTTATAGTCTTTGGGTTACTCTTCTCAAAATTGTTTAAGCTTTTTGGTATGTTATTTTTCTCACCTAACTCACCATATCAAAGATGGTAAATATCGTCTGAGATAACCTATACACCATGGAAATGGGGAGAATATTACTTATGCTAAATTGTCAATGGAAATTGTTGGCCGATTACACTGTTATTTGGTTATTTACGGCGACTGCATGGAAGCCTTTTAATAGTTGAGGTAGCGATCTTAAAAATAAAATTGAAAACTCTACACAAGCGTATGTGGCGGAATAATTATTTAAGGTTACTTGATTTTCAACAAACATCAGCATACAAAACTAAGCCATCTCTGTTGAAATTTGCAGGAGGGAAAGCGAAGCCATGGATTCTTATATGCTTAAAAATGTAAACTTAGATTTAAATAACAATTGAAACAAAAACTGTAACATGTTGCCTTATAGTATTTTTACAACACTGCTCTAGCATGTTTATCACAAAATCCAGATACAAAATTTTTCGAAATGCAGAAAGGAAGAAACACTAAAACAAAGGTTGCAAAAAAGTTTTATTCCTTATGGATTTAATTGCTATCATTCTTCACTTTAAATCACATACGGAGGTTGTTCACCAACTTCTTCCATGAAAGTTCTATAACAGTTAAAATACTAAAACTGCAAATTCTATTTATTCAAATAATGTAACTTCTTGGAATAACATGCTCGATAACTCTAATATTGAAATTACCATTAACATATGTTTTAAATAATCCGCATTTAGAAGTTAGATAACAGGAAAAAAAAAAACACTTCTACGATATATATCTAATTGTAATAAGAAACTTTAAATAGGAAATTGGATAGAGAGAAAGAATTGCAAAACACATAGAAGGTACCAATTTGTTACAGAAGATGATCAGTATGACAAACACTGCTACACAAAATATGGCATCAAACATCTTCCCATTAGAAATTCCCAAGAAGATACACAATTTTATGACTCTTGTACATTTGAGTATAATCCATGACCCTAGAAAGAAGAACTTCATATAAGACAGAATATCGAATAAGATAGGACTGGAATGCCCATTTGGTTGGTGAAAGGCATGCCAGCCGGAGACATGAACCTTGAATATCAACCAAACTTATATATTTTAACTTATTTACATCAATTGTCATGCTGACGGGTTAAGATCTCATAATCTAAATCTCAAACATAATGACAGTCAGAATCTCACATTCTCAAAAGGTACAATATAAAATTTATTATATACCACTTCAGTCATTCTTCCGGAAGCACTGTGCTAGAACCTAATTTGCGTTTACTAACATGGCTAGGTACAATATTATAGTTTTAAGAAGAAAAAGTAGTTGACAGTTATGATGATCAAGAGACTCAAGACCTACAATACCATACTATATACCATATATAATCGAGTCAACCATCTAATCTACCAAAATTGTCAGCCTCTTATGTCTTGGATGCATGCACATGCTCAACTATCACGTTATTGGTACCATACCTCCAGGAAGTTGTTTGATCTTACTTCCAAATGAACACATAACATAAATTGATCGGTAGACCCTTTAGTGGGGTAATCTTTCCCAGGAGAATTAGGTCAGTACCAACTGGTGTGATGCGCTAAGCAAAAATTTAAACATTGTGAGATGATGTCACTACTTATTTGACCACCGTGTTTCATTGTATATGTCACTGACACGAATACCTTCTAAGGAAATCATGCATGAAATCATGAACAATGAAATCATGTAAGTAAAATATGAAATCGTGAACTCGGGTTAATACTTTGTTCACCATCGTAGATATCATAAGGGGAAATGGTAGAAGTTCTGTTATCTGATTTATAATGATTCCTCTTGTAAAGCAGTTCTTAAACCCTTTTAGCGTAGTTAAATCCTATTGTTGCACCTGAAAATTAATACATAGAAAATAAATTAATATATGCATTTGGTTCAGCAAACTCCAACTACATGAAGCTAAAAAATCTCGAAAACCTACTCTTATTATACTCACACTCTTAATAACTTGGTAAATTAAGCAGTTGTCACGGCAAAAAGCTTAGAAATATAAACACTAACCTATTTCAGCTAGCAAGGATATCGTTGAAGATATCGCAACTCCACAATAAGAAAATGTTTCAGCGGAAATTCTATAGGAACTCTGAGGCAAATAAGACTGTGTGCACTTTTCAAAAAAATCGTATTTATTAACTTTAAATATACGAAAAACAATAAAGTATAAACCACATAAAAATCAGGCAGTTGCTAGCTCACGTCAAAACGGAGTAAAAAGAATTTAAAATTCCATGTTCTACAACCAAATCCCAAAAAACAGTGATTTAAATTTACAGTTATTACACATTTCATTCTGCAATTTCTTATTTTATTTAATGGCAAATTTACAATAGCTAACTTTTTCCCTTATTTGACGCATTAGCCTTCTCTTCAGCATAGAAGTAACGATGTAATTTTTTAGCAAGATAACCGGAAATCCGTGTATGAAAGATATTTCAAGAAGAAGAAAAACTATAAAAATTCAACATAAGATTTAAAGTCAATGACTACAAAGGATCTCTGACTCTCGCAACCTACAATGGATTCAAATGATACAGATGCCATATATCATTTGGTATTCTCAGAGGCTAATTATATAGATGTGTGTTAAATATTAAAATGTAATGTGCCCATTGAAAATTTGAGATGCTGATTCAGAAAGGGGCACTGCAATAGATGTTAGCAAAGATTACATACATAAGGAAAGCACTTTTGGATCTCCACCTAATGGATACAAAGCCAGCAATAAAGGTGAACTCCTTGGAGTTAACATGATGACCATAATCCTGCATGAAAAAGGAATATCAACACCAACTAAATTAATGAAATACACCTGGATGTAGAAAAATATGACATATTTTTGCAGTCATGTTGGGTTTCTATTTCTTCATGTACTGCTTCTCCCAAAGTGAAGAACAAAAAGATAAGCAAAAACAAATTTTGAGATACCACAAAAAATGACAATAAAAGAAAAAAAGTATAAGCTAACAACCTGCAGGCATTTACCAACGGCAATACATGACTGTACATTTCATCGGGTTCTGACATTAATCATCTCCAGTTTCAAAAAATAAAACCTCATCAACAGCTTCACTACGAAATACGAACATCTTCAGTCTCAAAATGAAAACCTCCATATTTAACATACGACATATTTTCAAACTCAACAGTACCCCATGTTTCATGACAGCCGTCTGGTTCAACATTTCAAGATGCATACCAAAAGAAAATAAATTGCTACATCAACGAAAGGATTGCAAGAGTAAGGATTGAAAGCATAAATACATGTTTATGGTTATGGAAATGATATGACTAAATTATCGCTTCTAAAAACCTGAACAACCAAAGAATGTCAGACTACAAATGAGAATAAATAACAACTGGCTTAAGAAGCATTGACATAAGAAATGATGGGGAAATTGTACATACTTTTTGAGATTCTCAGTGATTGAACCATCAGATATGATAATTGGAAATGTTGTTTTAGAATATGCACAACTCAAGATGCTAATGAATATTAGATATATTTATCAAGTATTTTTGGGTCCTCAAGAACCATAGAAACCTTTGAAGATGAAGAAGAATACTACTTATATACGGAGATGGAAGACTCTTAAAACTGAAATCACACAAATTTCTTTGAAGTGTAAAATTTGAAGATGAAAGAGAAGAAAGTACCTGGCGGGACAAATTTAGTTTCCCGATTAAAAATGAATTAGAGTGAAATACTCCAGTCAAAACTTGAAGTCAAATTTAGTTTAGAAGCATCAAAAGCGAATAAAGGAGGAGACAATTCTAGCTTACTTACATCCCATCAAAACTGGTATGGTGTTTACCTAATCATAATTCCAACTATTGATTCTTCATTCTCATTCGAAAACCCAGTTTACCTAATCATAATTCCAAATCATGTAATTTCAGCACGTTGGATTTATTCATATGCACCGGTGATTTAATTGGTTGGATCCCAAATGGACGATGAAGCCATTGAGACGTTGAGTGTTTAGGCAAATAATTGGATGAATTTCCGAGATACCTACAAACAAAGAGAGTATATATTCATGAAACCTAAAATGACTGCAATATATTCACTAACTTGTATGTTCAACTAAAAGCAGTAAGACCATAAGAACTAAAGCATGACAGTTAACACAATATGGACCATAAGAACTAAAGCATGACAGTTAACACAACCTGGCGTGATTCGAACACGCAACCTTCTGACATGGAGTCAGACGCGCTACCATTGCGCCACAGATTCATACTCGTGGACATAAATGGTGGGTTAGTTTAAACATTAAGAGATTCTCAGAAGGTCCATCCATGGGATCGACATAACTTAAATGGTTACATGACTTCTGGTTACATAGAATACACATCTACTACATATGGAACTGAGATAGTAAAACTCTGAGAACATGGATAAGATGCAACTTTGTAAAAAAATAAAAATGATAAAATTGATCTACTGAATTGCAACTGGGGATCCCAGATTTCATGAAGAATGTTTCGTGAAAGTGAAGTAACAGATGCACACGTGCATCAACGTCTTTTACCTGTAGATAGTGAAGTAAAAAAAAAAATTACCCTTCACGGTTAGTAATTTACAAATAAACCTAAATGCATTTAACAATAGTTCAAGAAGTACTTCGTTCTTTGAAGAGCGCAAGTCGGGAAGTGAAATAAGTATTGTGGAAGATGCAGTTAGCTGATTTAAGAAGTGTTATCTAACATGTGGAACACACCTGTTCACATCCTTGATCGATATTTCATTCACCTCATGAGCACTAAAATCCTTATAAAAAAATATGTTTGCATGGATGACTACTTTAGTAACTACTATAGATAGGTGAATCGTATAATCTTTCATTTATTTCCATTTCCATCGGATGGTTTCACCGCCAACTAAGAAAAATGAAAAATCCATCCAAGTTCATATCTTGTTAGAAAGTTATTATAATAGATCTTGTTATTATAATAGATTGTTAGAAAGTTAAGGGAAAAAAACCTAACCAAGTTATTCATATTTTGGAGCAATGGAACCGCGGAAAGAGAAAAAATAACATGCTGCTGAGAGAACTTCCTGCAAGCATTCTCTCGAAAAGTGGGCATATCTTTCAGCAAACTCAGCTTAATTGCAAGTAATTTACCTGGCTCAACATCTCCAAAATTAAAATCTTTCAAAGAAAAAAAGAGGCTCACCAACACAAAGAAAGGATGACATAAACGCGAAAATACCTCCGAGAGAAGATAAGAATTAACCAAGTTAGTCGCATGAAATATTCAGCTTGATGATGCAGAATGTCCATTTATGTGTGAGAGGCAACAATTTTGACCATTGGCACATCTAAGAATATACTGAAATGGACATTATATTCTTTGGTGACTGAACATGTAACCATTTGGTTGGGCTAGCACGATAAGCGCCACTTACATACACACAAACATATTAGCCAGGGTCAAGATGTGTTGAAAAATAGCATATACATGATCATCAATAGTAAGGAAAACATGCAGTCCTGAACACCACTTAAGCCTTTGTTTCATCATGATATTTGAAGGAATTATCTCATCCTGCAAATATGATAACATACGAATGTTTGTTTCATCAAAGACGGTATCAAGAATGTGAATGCAGCATAGTATCAGGCAGATATATTGTTTTTGGTTTTACTTTTAAAACCAACAAACATTGAAGCCATAGTCCGAACGCTTTTTTCATAAAATCTAATACTTAAAACCATTAGCTGCGTACATGGTTGTGTGGTTCAAACTGGTGCAAGTACTGGGGTAAAGTCAATTCTTGGAGTTCTTAGAGCTGGTTGCGTTGTTGGTGTTTGTGGACTCTTTAGCGGCAGTGGTTAACTATTTGGAAATCCAAACTTGCAGCTGATAAACATTATTGATGCTAGAATACTGATGTTCATGTAATAACTCTCCACACTATTTTCTCGGTAAACAAAATTTTAGGGGAAGGTGGATCCAAAATTAAGTGGGAAAAAGATGCACACAAATTAACTGCCTCATCAACTTTCCATTGATATCATATTAAATGGAGCTAATAATACAATTGCAGCTCAATTCAACTCTATATTTCTCGGTAATGAAAGAGAGCTTTCCTGGGTTAATTATAGAGAGTAAAGACTGTATTCAATATGTACTCGATGCGAATGTATATCCTCTAAAGGCTCCTCCAGATATTTTACTAATTCAATAACATGAAGAGAATTTAAAATAAAAATCTAGATGAATAATGAAACTGAAGGACCTTTTCATTTTCTCTCAAAATTTTAATCAAAACAGGAATCGAAAAACCATAATCAAGAGAGTGATTGCTAGAAAGATACCTGTGATTTCGTCAAGGAGTTGTATCTTTGGAAAGTTTGCAGGAACAACCCTGATTTGAAACAGTTCAAGAAAATATTAGGCACAGAACAGAGTCATGAATTGGAAACCCAAGATATAATTACGATGATACCTTCTTACCCGGCGGAGAACCCATGTGATTTGACTTTTCCCAGAAAAGAAACCTGTAAGAAAAAATTGCAAAAACCTTTATCATTTGTTTTGGTAGTCAATTTTTCGAACTTTTTAATCAAAGTCGGGGTATGGATTAAAGAGAAAAGAAACAGTTTCCTTTAATCTCTTTTTGAAAAGAATTGTAGCATTGGTATTACTTACAGTAGATACCCATATCGAGGAACTAAAAATTACATGAATCTGTAAGAAAAATGGTGGAAATAACCCTTAAATAGATATGCACATATTCACCTAGGATTAATTCTGTAACTGCATCTATCTTTGACTTAAGTTGTTTCGGTGTATGAGAGTCGGTGTTTTGGTGCTTCCCGATACAACATCACGACCATCCCCGAAACCAACTCTTCCACGATACCCAATCTAGCAAAGTCATGAAAACGCTTGAATAAATTAGCTGCATCCGGATGGTTACCTGGAACCAAGATTTCCTAACACTTGCATAGCCCTGAATGACACGATGTTGTAGTATAAACAAAAGTTCAACATATGTGCTGCCTATCCGCCCTGGAATAGACAATGTCGCCTACACCAATCAAAGACCACACATAAGAAAAATCCAAAAACATTTGGAATGCAGATTAACAAAGAAGATATTGGAGCATAAACCTTTAATGCTTCCCTGCACCTAGTAAACCGAAGTAGTTACCGAACCTAAACACTAAACCTTTCATCACAACCACAGGTAAGTACGATTAACTAATAAACCCAACAGATGATAGTGTAAAAGTCCTCTTAATAGAACAAAGAATTTGGGTACTGACATTAAGAAAAATCATATCCTATATCACATTGTAAAACAACTTAAAATTAGTCACCTTCAACAGAGTAACAGTGCAAATGAGATTATCGTTAGGAAGGCCTATATGGATCAAAACCCCAGCAACTTCGCTAGTAAGGCTATGCCCTCATACTCCATTTACCAACATGATCCGCAATCCCTTGTTTACTCTCCAGTCTCTATTGTTCTGCGCTCTATATAACTAACATGAATAATAAGAATGATAATATTGTTACCTTCGCTGAGATATTACCATTTCTCTTAGCAGCTTCTCTAATTGCCTTCTTCACAACTTTCTCTTCTCCCTCCATTATCAAACATCCGATTCCAAACAGTACAGAAAGCAATCTCAAGTGCTATAAATATGCACATGCAAGCACACGCAATAGCTAGGGGATTAGTGAATCAAATTCAAAATCATATAATGGGAGAATTAGGCGTATGGAAGTGGCCAATATCGCCCTCATCTGTAAAAGAACTATTGTACTTCTATCATTCATCTCAAATTTTATGGCAAATTTTGTGCTATTTCTATAACTGCTTGTAAGTTAGTATAAAGCATATAAATAACAAAACAGTTGCTATAGAGGAGTGAATCTGGTGTGAATCGAACACACAACCTTCTAACTTGATGACAGACGCACTACCGTTCTGCCACAGACTCATATTCATTATTAATGAACCATTTTGATCAATTAAACTTTTTTCTAAAAGAAATTAAACATGTCAAAATTTAAAATTTAAAGGAAGAACGCGGTTAAAAATTGTGAATGGTCAATCTAGCAAACAAAACAAAAGTCTTAGACACATGGATTACAATGAACAGATGTAGAATAAAATCGTACAAAATTCACAGGTTACGTTATTAAAATCCTGAAAGTTCTAATAAATGAAATATCTAATTTTGACACCCACCATAATTATGAGAGATATGTACAAAACTGTCAATCTAACAGCTCAAGCATATAATATAAGGCAAGAGTTTTGTTTCTAACCTGAGCAACATGAAGTCCACAATATGTAAAAAACTACTCAAGCATAGCAGTAATATAAATTCAATTTACCTGGCAGGCCAACCCCATATATAATTCATTTATCTTTCTCTCTTCAAAGTGGTGGTGATAGCTTATGAGTCAGAACCTGGTAGGCCAGTCCCATTCAGTATATTAGCTTCATTTATTTTTCGCTTTTCAAAGTGGTGGTGATAGCTTGTGAATCATAACCGTGAGTGATGCCTGATATCTGCATAAGGAAATTGAAAAATAAATTAAGTATTGGATGCAAACAATGTATAGAGATGATACTGTCTAAAACTCCAGTCAGCGCAATGGTTGCAGTTTAAATTTCTGGACGCTATTTACGTACTGAACTATACACTTGTAAAGATGACCACAAATTTTTTCAATTTCTTATTTAATAGTGGGACTGAAATCCCTTAAATGCAAGAAAGTATTTACATCAATTACCACAAAAATCTAGAATGACTATATCAAGGCTATGCTGTTATTATTCTTTACATCATTTACGTCACCGTTGCTCAATCTGTTAGTGACATTATATATTCCACTCAGGCTCAGTTTTCCAAAGGATGTGCAGAATAATAAATTCACGGCCCTAATAAGATATGTCAGAAACTATCTCAAGGATTTACTGAGTACATAAATCTCAATAGAAGAAACATATTTTCCTTGAGATGAGAGAAAAAGACATGCTGCATTTTATCAGTGCTAACCATATGAAACATCTACACCTTAATTAATTAAAAACTTAATCTCCTGGAAGTCTGAGAGGAGCACAAAAAAAAAAAAAAAAAAAAAAAAAAAAGAACGTAACTATGTGATTAAGTAAATACATGAGAAATAAATATTATACTAACTTTCAGGAAATCTTTGGAGATATGTTCTAGTGTCATTAGAAACTTTAGTCTAGCAATTTTCCCAATGTGACAGATTTTCCTGCAAATACTTAACACAACAATCTCTTATACTAAACCAACATAAAATTTTAAAGACATTTAAAAATTGAGATAACATATTACCTTCAGCATAGAGGGTTGATCTTCCAAGCTGTACGAAAATTGAGAAGTTTTATACACTTAACGAACTAAATCAGCAAAAACCAAAACGTTGTCAAGAATGTCTAATCCTACTTTGGTTGGATTACAAACGAAACCCATTTCATAGATAGACTTTCTAAACCTAAGAGTATACAAAGATGGAGTTTTTTCACACATGAGTGACTTTTTTAGTTATAGATCGGTCTTCTTGGAACCTGTAGTTGTCATTATATTGTTTCATTAACAAAAAGAACAAAAAATAATGGAGAACTGAACAAATAAAAGAACTCTAAGAAAATACATCTGGTAATATGATTATATGAGATATCACATCGTATGCTCAGTCATATACATATACAACAACCTATTAGTTAAAATAATTGAAGACCGAAGAGTTCCCAGGTTTGTTATTCATGATAAAAGAGTGACATGCTTGCACCAAAATTGTAAATTGATGGGGAAAAAATTATCCCGTTTGTCCCCCTTGAAACTTACAGGTATTAGATTGAATAGGAACTGGAAAACGTTACTACTTGTGAGTGGTCCTCCATTGACCCTCTCATCTAAGAGTATTTCGCCTGGGGGGAAATGGAAAAACATTCTTAACTGCTGGCATCCTTAACACCGGCAATCACGATATCAAAAAAGAAGGTACACCAAATTTATCAGGCAGGGAGACCAATGTCCCTTTCGAGATTAGTGCATTATGTCGAGCAACAGGAGTAAGCAAGCAAAAGAATCCTAAAGAATTTTCAATATGAACGGCAAGCATGAAACTAAATTTATGATGCTATAATCTCTTCTAGGAAATGAGCAGTTTATATAACCTTGATCAAGATTAACGCGTGGATTAGACATCCTTTCTTCTTTAACTTTAATTCATCCGGATTGGTGCATTTCATAGAACACTCATAATGGTGAGAATTAAATATTGAATATGGCCATATAGACTCTAGTTTGAAATTCAAAAGTAAAATTAGACTTGCTGGGAATTAAAATTTATCATGAGGATCATTGAAATGAATTTTTAATCTAGCATATGTTGTTTTTCCATATACATGCATATTTTATGGATTTACATACCTCATTAACAGTGTCAGCATCAAGTCCCTTCCTCCATTCAATCATCTCTTCCTACGTGTACTTTGCTTTTATTAATATTGAACTTGATTATGTATATGAACACACCTTTGGAATTTCCACGCCTGCACTATGCAACTTGGTATGGCTGGATGGACCACGACCACCAACGTAGTCTCTCGACTAAACGAACTCCAATAATTTTCTTATTATGAATCAAATTCTGTTCTAGTAGGGCTTGAAACATGATTTAGATCTTTGTCTCGATCCTAGTAGGCAAAAAGACATTTGCTTAGAAGTACTTTCCAACAATGCCTGATTTGATACGTATACATATCACCTACAGATTTCTTTAAAAAAATTGTAGGCATGATCAAAAAAGCAAACAAAAATATCATGAAGAAATTAAAATGAACTTGTTCCTCATGTATTTTAAGATTATGTAAAAAAAAAAAAAAAAATTACCTCCCCAACCATGATCTCATTGTCGCAATCATCTCCGTAAAGATTAATTCCTCTACCTTAACCATCTTTAATTATTGAAAACCAAATTCATGAGATAAAGGGAGTGTAATATATCCCACATAGTCCTCAACATCCGAGACACACACATCTTGTACTTCGTTCGATACTGAAGCTGAATAACCAATAGGCTTGAGAATCTTGGTAATATAAGATGTGTTAGACAACCTTTTCGCAAATTACGCTGGTCAGCTGCATCATCCCTTGTCAGTCCTTCACTGTCCACCACCCTATGTACCTCAAACTTATCTCCATTTCGAGCATTGTCTACGATTGATACAGCTGATTCCTTCTTAAACCTCTTGACATTTCTAGATTTCCTCCTCCTAGCTCCTGTAAAGCGATTACTTTGGATACTTTCATCAAAATCCACTCTTGGAAGCTCAACTCTTTGACTTTTTAGCTTGTCAGAAGTCCGCGTATCAGGAAATTGTATAGAAACCTTCCCACTGTCAGAATTTACATTGTCTGTACAGGTCAGCTGTCTGAGCTCATTGTCATTCTCAGTTGGTTGGGTAATTGTACCCACATTGTTACCATCCACAATCTTAGCCTCACCTTCATCCTTCATCCTTCCCATTCCATTCTCCATAAAGTAATTTACTTGCAACTCGATGACGAAAAGATCTTGTATTCTCAGTAGAGGGGGAAGGTTTTGAATTCTCAATAGAGGGAGACGTCAATGATCGGGGCTTACATCCTGGCCTAGAACCAGACACATTTGAAGACGTACGCTGTTGTGTCTTCTTTGATTCAGTTGCCCCAGAAAAAAAAAACAATCAAACACAAATACATATACCTACAACTGAAACACCAAAAAAAAAAAAAAAAATCAACAAATTACAGTAGTTCTAAAGAGAGTGAAAAAAAAATAGAAACCTGTAAACAAATAATTATTCATATATTCCCTTGTTATGTGTAAGATAGAAGAAGAGAAAAGTATCGCAGTAAAGTGAGAAAGTTGATGATTTTCCATCGATAGCAGGTAGATAAGAATCGATGGTTTTCAATAATTAAAGATAAACTTGTCATTAATCAATCGATTTCCGGACAAAACCCAATTTTATACGGTTAATAATGAAACAATTCATAATAATTCTGATAAAAAAAAACTTTAATACCTAATTGCTTCGCTGCTTCAATCCGTTTACAACAACCCTAAAAGCTGCACATCTTATTTTCAATGAACCTACAATTGAATTCAAGGAGTTATATCAAAGATGCGGGAACACGAGATGGGAGAGAAAACGTCTAGAGAGTTTAGAGTTCTCTTTTGCGTGAGAACCGAGAAGAAAAGATTTCACCCACACCAAATTTCGTTCCACCCAAAACCTACCCGTTAATAACATGACTGAACTTTCCTGGCCGTCCAAAATTTCGATCCGCACTATATGGGCCGCCGGATGCTAAAATTCCTAGCTGATATATATATATATGGTAAAACTCCTAATGTGGCCGCGGTTTCCTGGGTTTCGTGAGTTTTGGAATTTGATCAAAACACAACCATTCCCAGCCGTCCAAGTCATAGCTCGATCCGGACGATCCCGACCGCGAGATGACCCTCTTCGGCGAATCCTGTCCATCTAATGACTCTCAAATCTCAGAGTCAAACACCACCTTTTTTTATTACATTGATTACGTATTCTTCCACTTGCATATATATGATACAAAATACAAAAAGGGCGAGTTCTGTACCCCACAAATCTAAAAT
The DNA here is from genome assembly GCA_023531295.1 of Papaver armeniacum. Lineage (NCBI taxonomy): Eukaryota > Viridiplantae > Streptophyta > Magnoliopsida > Ranunculales > Papaveraceae > Papaver > Papaver armeniacum. The sequence goes on along the minus strand of JAJJWW010014835.1, from coordinate 1,220,461 downwards.
GGATCGAAATGCATAATTCTTTACTGATTAAATACAAAAAAGAGAGAAATAAGCAGATTATAAAACAAATGATCTAATTATTTATGTCATTTAAGGTAGTTAAAAGCATTGTACAAAGATGACATTTTTTAAATTTATGTGCCAACTAACTTTCATTCATTGATAGGTGTTAGAGTATAGGATTGGTAATAATAAATTATATGGAAAGTTTTAGTATTTAGGGTTATATTTAGTATTTGATATATTTAGTATGAATTGATTTACAAGTATTATTCTTGCATACCAAGTTACGGTATCACTATATATACCCTATGGGTTCTCAATGTAATATATCTCATTCAATAATAAAATTCTCTTTTATCTTTATATCTCAAGTTCTGACTTGGTATCAGAGCGATAGGATTGGTAATAATAAATTATATGGAAAGTTTTAGTATTTAGGGTTATATTTAGTATTTGATATATTTAGTATGAATTGATTTACAAGTATTATTCTTGCATACCAAGTTACGGTATCACTATATATACCCTATGGGTTCTCAATGTAATATATCTCATTCAATAATAAAATTCTCTTTTATCTTTATATCACAAGTTCTGACTTGGTATCAGCAGGTTCGATCCGGACCTGTTGCCCACCTTGTTTTCTTTTCTAACCGGCGGCGGTAGTCTCCAATGCTACCGTCCGCCGGATCTTTCCTCTGCTGCAATATGATTAGTTTTTCTTATTAGGTTACTTTTAAAAAAAAAAAAAAAAAAAAAAAAAAAAAAAATCACGTTTGTTACCACCATCTTTTCTTTTCTTTCTTCCTAGTCCAATACACCTTTTCCACTTCTCTTCTCTTTATGTTTTCCGCCCCCACCTCTTAGGCAACTTTTCGGTTGGTTTTCTATTCTTAAGCAACTTCTTTTATCTTTTCTTTAAACCATCCTACCGATCCCAGCACTACCTATCTTAGGCCCAACTTTTGTTCACAGCTATATAGTTTTCTTTCTACCTATCCATCTCCAAAACCAGCGGTGTCACCTCGTATTTTAGTTTTCTTCCACCAAACCCTTAATTCACCCGTCTTACTACTATTCTGTTCCCCTTTCTTTGTGCCTCTAAATCTTTCCATCGCTGCCTCTTGCGTTTGTTTTCTATCAATCTTAAACTAATCTCTTTTCACACCTTCGGTTTCCGTAATTTCTCTGTCCCATTAATTCTTCACTTTTCCATCTTTCCTTTCTTGGTCCGTATACATCGGCTTTTCTAATCCCAATTTTGCAGGGTATTATCTCTTTTCTCTTAGCGATGGTTCTTATATGCTCCATCAATGGTTCTGTTATTTTCGCAACTTTGGCGGTTCTCCTAATTAGTATTCTTTTTAATGGCGACGCGCTTCTTCTAATACTTCTCGGGCGTTTATTGGCATCGCACTTCATCAACAACTTTCAAGGCCAATCTCATGTGATTTGCAATCCCCATGAGATTGAGGGAGGGTGTTAGAGTATAGGATTGGTAATAATAAATTATATGGAAAGTTTTAGTATTTAGGGTTATATTTAGTATTTGATATATTTAGTATGAATTGATTTACAAGTATTATTCTTGCATACCAAGTTACGGTATCACTATATATACCCTATGGGTTCTCAATGTAATATATCTCATTCAATAATAAAATTCTCTTTTATCTTTATATCACAAGTTCTGACTATAGGTACACCAAGAAACTTAGGTGCCTGAGAGATCACCATGCTCTCGGTATCCTTCTCCTCATTGATGAATCAAAACAGTACTGGGAATACGAGCACTACAAAAACAAGAACAAGGACAAGAAAAGAGCTAGCAGACAACACCGAGCAGAACAAGAAGAAGGACTGCACTCACAGCTAGACACCTCTGGATTATACAACTACTGAGAAATAATTTCAAGACCTCTGAATTATATACAACAAGAACAATGCTTGCATCTTATACTCTTTTAATTAACAACACAGAAGTTGAAAAGAACGAAAAAAAATTCATGGAGCAAACCCCACGGCCAGATAAATGTTTACTTGTTTATTTATTCGCGTCCTAAACATATTTAACAAAGTTCTAAATTGTGGTCACGACTTTGTTTGCTATTTTCTGTTTCAACCATGATCAAACTCGGCCTAGTATCATATGACTACGACTAGCTGCTAGCTCTCGATGCAAAAAGCCAACAACTAACACTATCTCATCGGTCAAACAGAATTCGACTCCACTCCATCAACAGAACCTGTTTTTAAAGAAAACAAAAAATCTCTGCAACAATGGTTCCGCCCTCCTCCATCAGAGTGTGTACGAAGGGTTCAACAATGCAGATCGCTGAAGAAGCTCGTGCAATTGAAAAGAAGTTCGTGCACTTCTAGAAAAAGCAATTCTGAATATCGAGGAATTGGGAACAAAGATCCTTCCAAAATAGTCCAAGAGCGGGTGACCAACACCCCCTGCCGTCTTCATCCGTGGCTACGGGGCTGCCTCTTTTCTAGTTTACGGTACTTTTTAATTGGGCCTTGAGTTATAACCCCAAATGTGTCACTATTCATCCACAAAAAACTCATCAAAATAAAAACGGCGCGCGGGTTATAACCCCAAAGGGGTTATAACCCATCCACAAAAAACCCGTCCAAACAATTATGACACAAAAACCCCAAATATCATAAACTGTCAAAACTACCCCAACCCAAAAAAAAAAACTGACAAAAACTACCTCCATTCATTATTGCTTATAACGTTTCATAACGGACAAAAAACACAAAAACCTCCGCTCTCATCAATATCTCCTTCAAAACGAACCCAGAAAATTATCAGATCTAAAAAAAAATTTCATCCCGTAGAGAAACTCATATCTGATTGTCGATTTCACCTTCATCTCTTCTTCAATGGTTACGCATTTCAACCATTGAAGCAAAATCTGACCTAACTAGATTCAACCGGAGAAAAAGAAAAATCTGACCTAAAACAGCAAAAATGGCGAAGAAAAAAAAATCAACCGGAGAAAAAGAAAGATAATAAGCTTAGGAAAACTGCGAAACCAGCAACAAAAGGTAAGAAATCTCATCATTATTCTTCAATTATTTGATGTAACCAGATTTTTTTGGTTTAGGTTTCATTTGTTTTTTTTGGGTTTTCAGTTTAATTTTAGGTTTCGTCATTTTTTTTAGGTTTTCAGTTTGATTTTAGGTTTCATTTGTTAGGTTTAGGTTTCAATTGAAAACTAATTTCAATTTTGGGTGTGTTTATTTCTTGTGTATGCTGTCGGCCTTGTTTATTTTTTTTATTTTTTTTTATGAACCCAAATTCGAGTTACATCATATTCAGTTACTGGCAAAAAATCAGTTTTCTATTGTTGTTGGAGTAAACAGATGTTTGATGAAACCACATTTCATTTTCTGTTTCTTGATGAAACCGAATTAGGTTTCATCATTTTGTAGTTGTTGGTTTACTTCTAGAGTTATTGTTTGTGGACCCAATTATGCTTATGGTTTCGTCACCTATAAATGATTATGGTTTCATCATTTTTCAAGTGTATTTCTTATGGTTTCACCACTTTTCAATGATGCACAGTTTCATTACTTTATTCGTGCTTATGGTTTCATCATTACGAGTGTATTTCTTACGGTGTATCATTACGAGTGTATTTCTTATGGTTTCATCACTTTTCAATTATGAAACTGTGCATCATTACGAGTGTATTTCTTATGGTTTCATCACTTTTCAATTATGCACAGTTTCATCACTTTGTTCGTGCTTATGGTTTCATCATTATTTTTTGTTTATTATTCTCTTATGGTTTACTTTTGTTTTCACAATAGGTAAAAAAAGAGAGACAAAACCGTTCAGGTGTTCATTGCATCATTTGTGCGAGTTTGCAGTGGAAATTAAGGCGTTGATACAAAACAAGCAACTGCATTTGGAAGCTCTTAAATCATGTCCGTTCTGGCGCTTCTTTGAGCCGTTCTATGATGGCGTAATGAACGAAGAAGAGCTCATCAAAAAAACAAAAGCAATAGTTATGATTTTAAGTGCAATTGAAAACAGACATGACGGTAAGCGTCCGTATTGTTTCAAAGTAACAAGATCAAGGGAAATGACTCTGCGGACCATTCCCGGACATTTTGTTGTGACTTTTGGTCTGCAAATGGTGAATTATGTAGAAGCAGACGACATTGATGAAGAGCTGCTCAAAAAGGTGAACGTCTTCATGGCTACGTATTTTAAGGGAAATAAGAAGACGAAGAAAGGAGATATTAAACGTTGTATGTTGGAATCCGCAAAGGATGAAACCAAAGTGGATGACTTTGTCAAGCTTTTCGTAATGTTTCTTTTGGTTTCGGTATTTGTCCCTAACAAATGTGGGCAAACTCTAGCAGCAAAGTACTTGTCACTAGTGGAAAATGGAAGTAAAACCGCTGCCAGGACAAGAAGTAATATCACTAAAAACGACTGTTTCCATCAGTTGGAATCTAGAAGTAGTTTTTTCCAAAACGACTGTTTCTGGCGAAGGTTGATTTTTTTAAAAAAACTACTGTTTTTCATAGTTACTAAATACATACTGACAAACAAAGTAGTTTTTATTGAGATATTTCATTAAAAAAAAAATTGATTCAGCTGAATCCAAAGCTGATTCAACTGAATCAAAAACTAAAAGCTGAATCACAATTAATAATGACTTTAAAACCGAATTTCACAAAATTAAATTGATAGGACTTTAAAACTCAATTGGTATTGAAAGTGAATTCATTTTACAATTTCAACTAAATACTGCGAGTTCCAAGTCTGAAAAAAATATCTAACACTAAGTTGGAAAACCTTAACCCATGTTCCTATTACAAGCTTTACAACCATAAAGTTTCAAAACATGAATGTAAAGACTTCACCATCTATGTCTTCATCTTCTGAAAAACTAGCTCTAATCAGGTCCAAAGTTGCAGCCCCAAGCTGCAAAAAAAAAAAAAATGTTTGTAAGACAGTCATTGACTTAGAACTTAAGAGAATTCCTAAACACTCATTTACATTCAGTACAACAACAATAATAATTAGAAAAATCATGTTAGAACTTGTTTAGAAATTTTGCAACAAACTTATTGAGTATTGAAGGAACTAGTCTAAACCACGCAAAACAGTTCGAGCTTCTTTAGCTTACCTTCAATATTGGGCCGTGTTTCTTTGTTTCTTCTTCCATAAACTACAACGTCACAAGATATCCCTGGTTAATTTGCACTTATAATATAGCAAGTAGAAGGGCAAAGGGAGAAAGGGAAAGGAAATGTATTTGGAGTATATGTAATAGATACCGCCATGTTACAAATAAGCAATCTGTTGTAATAGACGTTGTTTGCCATCCCGATCTTGGAAAATATGAAGATACTTTGCAATCAATTCCTGAGTTGGTGTCGCTTGGGTCATATCTATAGAATGTGAAAACAGAACTCGCAGAATTATATCAAGATTAAACAAAAAACAAAAACATAAGAGTGAAAATGAAATGAAACAAGTCTTACTAACGGAGGTAAACTTTAATTAGCATGTTTCTGAATAACGGAGAACCACCCATTAGTACTAGTATCAGAAGAGTCAAAATCTTGCAAAAAGATTGAAAACCCTTTCTTGGTGGTTCTTGTGTGTACATGGATAAGGACTACTATGTTAACAATAATAAGACATGAAATGTGTGACATACAAATATCTCCACCAAAAATCAAAAGGTCATTCATACCAAATTCCATGTATACACTCACCTGGTGGCTAAGATCAAAACATGCACAAGTGTAGTTCGTACGGGCAAGCATTACGGTATAGTACACATTTAAAATTCCACCACACAAATAATCACTTGGATATTGCTATTAAAGAACCCCATCAAGAAATGAACAGCCTACACTACATAAGATAAAAATGGTTTAGTATTCACATCCACACCTAGCTAGATTAATTCTTGTGAATTCAAAGAACTTACGTGGGGCACATGGGGCTAGAACCAATTTATTTGGACATCAAAATGTGTCAGTACCTAGTCCACATTTCTGCTAATTTATCCAAGCCAACAATTGTAAATGCACACTACAAATGCAGACTATGAATTAAAACGATAAGACTTACAAAAATCTATACTAAGAGTCTTTATAATACCACAAAAACTGGACAGAAACATCGCACAACTGACGTCTCAGACGAGCTGCATTGGCGAGGCTCCATAGGATTCGTTAGAAGTCGGAATTTATAGATTGACCCCAATTTAGAAAGTAGAAAGAACCCTCTTTCATAATCATCTTAAAAATCTAGATTTGGAGTTCATTTAGTCTGTGAAACGAGTGTGCTAAAATGGTCACAGAACTGCAAACCTACAGTTTTCAGTCCTGCCATACTGGACGTTGAATGCCGTAAATCCTAAACGATCAGTCAAAATACTAAGCCCTTTTAACGAGATATAGAGGAGACATAGATGGACATTGGAAGTACCCTCCAAATCCCTGCCCATTGACGACAGTTTCGCAGACAACAGGCTGTAGTTCAGGTTGTCCGAAAACAAGGGTTAAAGCTATATTACACACTTTAGAGTTTGAGGTTCACTAATTGGGAAAAACAAATCCTTCTCATGACACAAAGAACATGATTAAGAAACTTCAAAACATACAACATGTTGTTTCGTTTTTTTCCCTTTTGGGCTACAAATGCCAGAATCGGCTCTCCCATTTAAATAATCGCTACCTAATATATAACCATATACTTTGCAATAAACAGGAAAACTTATGTATGCGTTCATGGTGCAGCTATTTTTACCTCTCCTTTGTGAACTGGATTGACTGGATTTGTTAACGAACTGCCAGATAGGCTAAAGGTTGACCTTTTGATGATCCTCATACGCGGGCATCTCTCTTTGCATTGTATCTCGATACGGTCATGTGGTAAAACCTAGCCATTTTAAGTGCAAAGAGTGAATAAGATAACCCAACAAAGAATTCAAACAGGTTTAGTCGAGCACAAGAACATCATAAGTTACTGTGGGTTCTTTTGAGGCCAATCAACTCCCAAAACGCCAATTCATTGCTCAAACCAAACGCAACAATCCATGCCATGGAATGCTGATTTTTTTTAATATACTACTAGGAAAAGATACATGCATTTTTGCACGTAGACTGCAGGCTTACGTAATAAACAAAAGCAAAAGAGAGATTGAATTACATGGCTGAGCTGAGCTTGAAAGCAACCCTGGCTTCGGCGAGGCTAAACTCTGGGAATCCTTTAGGGTGATCAAAAATACCGTACGTATAGAAACCGGAGGAATCTTTTAGCATAATGTACCTACATATGTACCCCAAAAAAAAAACAAATAGAAAACACATTATGAGTTACTAATCATGGTTGTCATTCACGTAAAAATATTGGATACAGACCTTTTGTCTAAATTCATAGGCGCGAGTTTGCCTTTCGAGAAACATCCCATTTCCACGAAAAGAAACTTCAATTTGGTTCTCGTTTTGTACTATAACCTTGAAAGTCGTTGCTTTCAACCTACAAACACCAAAAAAAAAAAAATTTAACACGAACTCAATAGAGAACCGCAACATGTACTCCAAATTCATTCAGAACCGAGCTAAAGAAAGAGAAGGATTACTTATCAAAATAATCTTTATGTCCTGGTTCTCCCACACAACATCCCAGTACCTAATTGCCAAAAATAAGGATATATCAAAAGGGTACAAACTACAATGTGATGGCTTATAAGGACACGAGAAAATGGTTCATTTAAAGGCCATCAAAAATTTAAAATATAAATTTCTGCTAGACATTTTGTCACCCATCGATCTTTAACAAAACATACTTTGTGGTTGGCAATCGATGTTGGTACAATTTTGCATAAAATTAAGAACCATCCCATTACTATGATAAGCAGATTTAAATAAAAATCAAGCACTTACAACATATCTCCCACTTTGTTGGCGGTACTGGATTCTCAAGCATACCGAAGTAGAGATGGTCTTTTTGCCATCGAAGTGGCTTGAACAAAGCATCTACATTCAAGAGCATCAGCACCCAATGTATTCCTCTGTGCCTTAGACTTCATCAATGCTAGACACAAAAACAAATCAATGTCCCACATCAAAATCAAAACCGCAATGAAACATAACTCAATTTCAAGGTAACATATGGGGAACCCAACAACTATAAAGTCGAATACATACCAAGTATCAAAACAGACTACTCTTTTCTCGATCTAACCATCGACCCATTTAATCTCCATTCCATCTTCAATTCAACCATCACCTTATCAATTTACAAGGACCACCACCCATTTCTCCGATCGATCGATCAATTCAACAACAACAACTGCTAAATACTAACCCGGGATTCAATTCCAAAATTCGTTTTTCTCCTCGATTTTCAATCAATTTCTCCTCGATTTTCACGAACCCGTAAAATCAATTCGTTTTTCTATTTGTTCTTCAAGACTTGATTTTATTTTTGTTCTTCACGAACCCGAAAATCGGATCTGCGGATTCTAGGGTTGTCACGAAATGTGGATTTTCTTTTAAATTTTTTTGGGTGTTAAGAAAGTATGAAACTTTGGAGATGAGATTTGGGTTTAGGGATTTTGGGTATTATTAAGTTGTTGGTGGTCGTGTGCTGGTGGTGAGTGAATGGAGATGCAGAAGAAGAAAATATGGTGTGCTCGGGGTGATGAAGGTGGTAGATTGGTAGATGTGGTGGTGAGTGAATGGAAAAGAGAAGGGGGATTACAGGGTTAGGGTTTGGTAGTTTCAGTTTGATTTTGTTGGAAGAGATGAGATAAAGAAGATGGAAGAGAGAGGCGCAGAGGTTAGCTTAAAAAGATAGAGGGAAAGATAAAGATAAGATAAAGTTTCGGTGGGACATAAATTTTGGGCTATGAAAACTATTTACTCTAACAGTTGTTCTTTAAGGGCTATGGAAACTATTTTCCATCACAAAGGTTCTTTAAACTCGTATTTTTACAAAAATATCCCCTAAAAGAACTATTGTTTCAAAGACAAGTTTTTATAAAACAACTGTTTCTCACAGCATCTATAATTACGTCAGCCGAGTAGCAGTTGTTTTCATGAAACCCAGGAAGTTGTAAAAAACCAATAATCCACTAGTGTGTACATGGTGTTTGATATGAATAAGGTGTGTTGGCCCGAAGTCTTTCATGACTATCTACTTGATTCGATAATGAAAAACAGAAAAGACGTAGAAAACGTAGTTGGTTGCGTCATTTACCCGCTGGTAAGTTAAGATTTCTTCTTTTTTGATTCGTAAGTTAAAGTATTTTTAAAATGGTTTTGATGATTAATTTGAATATTTGTTGTTGTTTCTTTTTTCAGTATTGGTTGGCAGAGATGACAAAGATAGCACAACGAAAGGATGGGTTCCACAAGTATCCGAGGTTTGCTAGATGGAACCTTAGCAACATCTGCCAACAAGTATTGGCTAACTTCGAGGATCTTGTCGATAAAAAAGAACTTTTGTCTGAGGTAAATATTTACTTGGAAGATTTACTTTTCTCATGAAACAAAATTTGGTTAGTATAGTTTATGATGTTTGCAATGTAGCGCAGCATATATTATGACTCAGCCAATCATCCACCACTCAACCTACAAAATTTCCACTGATGAAACCAGTTTTGGATTCATCAAAATTTTTAGTCAAAACCAATTTTTGTTGTGTATCTGCAGAGAATATTGGTCACCGAAAGGATCATTCTTGCTTCCAGTGATGACGAAACCGAAATGCGCTTGGGTGAGCCTCGTAGATGAAGTGGAAATTATTGCTGAAGACGATTTTCAACCTGAAGTGCCGGTTCAAGTGCCAGATGAAGAAAATGAAGTGCCAGTTGAAGAAAATATTGGTTCTAGCGGTGAAGCTAACTCCTACAAAGCCAAATACCAATTTGTGCGAGCCTTGATTGAAAAGCTTAGGACCAATGCTACAAATGTTCTTTCCGAAGAAGAAGAATCACTGCTGGCAAAATATGATGCTGAGGACAGGGAACAACAACCAGTATAGAGAACTTATTTGAGACGTAAAAGAAAACAAACAGATGTTCCAATAGTACCTGAAGCGGTTTCGAATGAGGTAATATGTTAGATATAGTTTTATTAGATTGCTTTGAGTGTTTTTTTTTGATGCAACCAGATTTGGTTTCATCATTTTGTTTATGTAACCAATTTTGGTTACATCATTTTTTGATGAAACCAGATTTGGTTTCATCATTTAAAGTTAATGATGAATTGGCCTGTTGTTTCTTTAGATTTCACAGCATTAGGTTTTCAAACACATGAAGATTAAAAAAAAATGACTTAGATATCTTAATATTGCAGGTAACTGTCAATGGTGGTTTTTAAACAAGGGGTAAAATCGTAAAACCCCACGACCTAGTGTTACCCGCAGCACATTAACTAAGAGCATTTAACTCAGGTGTAAATAATTAATAGGGGTATTTTTTCAAAATACCAGATTAGGGTTTTCGACACAGAACCCTAATTCCAAAACCAAGCCGCACACTGCGCACCATGGCAACAATGCCAAACCAAGCCGCACACTGCGCACCATGGCAACAATGCCAAACCAAGCCGCACACCTAAACCAAGCGCACCATGGCAACAATGCCAAACCAAGCCGCACAATGCGCACCATGGCAACAATTCCAAACCAAGTCGCACACTGCGCGCACCATGGCAACAATGCCAAACCAAGCCGCACACTGCGCACCATGGCAACAATGCCAAACCAAGCCGCACACCGCGCACCATGGCAACAATGCCAAAACCAAGCCGCACACTGCGCACCATGGCAACGACGCCAAAACCAAACTACATATCGCACTCATTGGCAACCATGCCAAACTAAGCCGCTATGCCATTGGCACATGCCAAATATAGCGCCCTAGGCTTGCAAAACGTGCAACTAGGTCAACATGGCCGTACGTGCCATTGGCACATGCCAACACGCTATTGCATTGGCGCATGCCAAATATAGCGCCCTAGGCTTGCAAAACGTGCAACTAGGTCAACATGGCCGTACGTGCCATTGGCACATGCCAACACGTACCACAAGCCATATTTCCAAACCGCTATGCCATTGGCGCATGCCAAATATAGCGCCCTAGGCTTGCAAAACGTGCAACTAGGTCAACATGGCCGTACGTGCCATTGGAACATGCCAACACGTACCACAATCCATATTTCCAAGCCGCTATGCCATTGGCGCATGCCAAATATAGCGCCCTAGGCTTGCAAAACGTGCAACTAGGTCAACATGGCCGTACGTGCCATTGGCACATGCCAACACGTACCACAAGCCATATTTCCAAGCCGCTATGCCATTGGCGCATGCCAAATGTAGCGCCCTAGGCTTACAAACCATGCAACCTAGGCCAAGTCGGCCACGCATGCCATTGGCACATGCCAACATGCTCGCTGGTAGCTTTCCCTACCAAGGCCACGGCCCTAACGGCCACGCATGCCATTGGCACATGCCAACATGCTCGCTGGTAGCTTTTCCTACCAAGGCCACGGCCCTAACGGCCACGCATGCCATTGGCACATGCCAACATGCTCGCTGGTAGCTTTTCTTACCAAAGCCACGGCCCTAACGGCCACGCATGCCATTGGCACATGCCAACATGCTCGCTGGTAGCTTTCCCTACCAAGGCCACGGCCCTAACGGCCACGCATGCCATTGGCACATGCCAACATGCTCGCTAGTAGCTTTTCCTACCAAGGCCACGGCCCTAACGGCCACGCATGCCATTGGCACATGCCAAACACACACGCTGGTTGCCTAACTTGCAAACCGTGCAACCTACCACCAAGGCATTCCGCACATGCCATTGGCACATGCCAAACACACACGCTGGTAGCCTAACTTGCAAACCGTGCAACCTACCACCAAGTCATTCCGCACATGCCATTGGCACATGCCAAACACACATGCTGGTAGCCTAGCTTGCAAACCGTGCAACCTACCACCAAGGCATTCCGCACATGCCATTGGCACATGCCACACACGCCACTAGCAGCTCCGGCATTGCCACTTACACTCAACGTGCAACCTACCACCAAGGCATTCCGCACATGCCATTGGCATATGCCACACACGCCACTAGCAGCTCTAGCATTGCCACTTACACTCAACGTACAACCTACCACCAAGGCGTTCCGCACATGCCATTGGCACCTGCCACGCACGCCACTAGCAGCTCTGGCATTGCCACTTGCGCTCGAAGTACAACTCGCAACAAGGGCATTCCGCACATGCCACACACGCCACTAGCAGCGCCACTTGCACTCAAGGTGCAACCAACACTCGAGATATCAACACAAACTGGGGGATGCTTTCCAGGGTTTTGGTTTGGCGGTCACAGCTTGCAGCCAGTACACTACGCTCACATTAAGAAAGCGTGAAAAGGAATAAAGCGGTCAAATAAATGAGGAAATAATGGTGAAAACGTTTTCACCCATAAACACCTTGCGGTTACCACCTCCTCTCATTATTTCACCCTTTACTCTCTTCCTTCATGAGGCCAGGGTACGTTTCAATATCGACTTGTATAAATAGGTCTTACCTATTTCCATTAGACAACAAGTCTCGGTCAGGAGAAAAATACTACACTCTCAGAAAGGCAACTTTGCAAGCTCTCCCAAAAGCTTTCATCTCTTGCAAGATTCCCAAGCTTTTACTTTCTGATATAAGTCGAGATACTACTCTCCCAGAATCATTCTGGTCTCAACACCTTTCTTGGCTTCCCTCCCCAAATCAACCGTTCTCTTCCACTTTGTGACCGAAGCAAGTCTGGAACGGCCATTTCTTGGTTTAAGCCGGACTTGTACAGATTAATCTCTCGAATCTATCAAGTGCTCACATGTAGCACATTTGTTTAGGGTTTGAACCAGTTTCTCACTCACCTACCGAATTTACCGAAATCGGCAGAAACGATTTTTACCCATAAACAATTGGCGACCACAAATGGAGAGGATTGATCTATCGGCTACAATGTCGATCTGTCGATCTCGTTCTTCGACCCGGATGTCAAGATGGTAGGGGAAGGTGACTCAATCCGACGCAACTACTAGACAACCCGGCTACCGCCTGTAAAAACTACATGAGAAAACTGGGACTCGCCAAGATGCTACCAGCGATTGGGGACTTGTCTTTGGCGATGCTACCAAAGAAACCGCCTTTTTACATGGAGAGGGGCATGTTCGCAAAAACCTATGAGGTGAGTAAATTCAGACTGCGCAAGATATACGATTTGTTTTTAGGTTCTTAGTAAAACCATTATACTACTGAGTATTGTGCCTATTGCTAGCACACACTATCATAAAAGCAATATTCCTTTCCCAAAACATAATCAGAGTCATATTATCAAAACCATTCATCCTAGAAATAATCCAATACCCTCAAAAGCTACCAGCTGTCTACCAAAACTGGTCAAACCTTGAACCAGACATCCAGTATGTCCTTCAAAAAAAAATAAAAAAATAAACCTAAATAAAAGTTTAACAGAGAAACATTCAAGGAAAATCATCCAACAGAGGTCTGTTCTTCTTGGAGAAAGTCAACTTTGCATCTTCAAGAGCCGCTCTCTTCATAGTCAACATCTTGGAAAGCTTTTCGAGTTCTACCTCCTGTCGTGCAATCTCCTCGGGCTTTCGGTTGATCTTTCAACTTTTGGATCTCAAAGAAGGCCTTCGACAAACCACGAAGTGTTGAACTCCTTTTCTATGCACACGTCGCGATGGTGCTCCCAATCGGCAATAACGTCTTCGAAACGGTGTGACCCAGTCACCTCACGCATATCCTCGATGGAAGATAAAGCCTCTTCCACACGCTTAACCAACGCAAATCGACTAGTGACTTTCTTGGTTGTGGCCATATGTCCGTACTTCTCCCAGATTCTGGTGTACAACGCCTCATGCTTAGCCGGCACGCTGAAGCCGCCAACCAACACATGACCTGGATAAGGAACCAAGTACGGGGGATCAAAAATGGCACCTGCACCTGGCCTCATGACTCGCAGAGGGTTTTCCTCCATGTCTATGGCAGCAACCATCAGAGAATCATCCACCGTTTGAGCCACATCTGTGCTCGGCAATTGGCTAACTCCCATCTCCAAGTCACCGGCGGTGGCCACCAAAGGCAAGTTTTCGTGTGGCTCTACCCCAGAATCGTCCTCCGAATCGGATTCCTCCTGCGAACTTGAGTCAGACATTTTTCAAAAGAAGAAACTGAAGAAGAAAGAAAAGAAGCGCGGAACTCACCGAACCACTTCCCGAAAAAGAACCAGTGCTGCCAGAGGAATCACTCTCACTTGTCGAACTTTCTTCTTTCTCTGACTCATCACCGCTATGAGAAGGCTCAATCTTCAGCTGGAATTCTTTGAAGAAATTGCCGTCTCCTGGCAACGTGCAAGGGCAGCGAAAGCATTAACACTACCGAAGCCCTGGAAGAAATAAGACATATGTTTTCAGCAAAATTTCACGTGTTTTGAGACAAACCAATGAAGAAGTGACACATACCTGGTTATTGTAGGAACTGAAAGACACGAGAGCTGCGGGAGGATCTTTTGAAACCGTCCGGAACCCGCCTGCACGATTCTTCTTTCTCCGTTCCTTGGCCTGGGGACTTTCCGAGTTGCTAGGCAACTTTCGCTTGAGGTCTCTCAACATTGGATACTTCTTAAAAACTGCTGGGGAAGGTTAGCAACGAATGTTCTCCACCACGCTATTCACAAAATCGTGGATCATAATAAACTCGTCGCACCAGAACTCGTTATAGCCGAAGGTCGTCAAAGTTACTCTTCCCATTTGAAAGAAGGGAAGGCGGATACCCGGCTCAAGGGCACTGGCATTAAGGGCGGCACGCAATGAATCCTTAGGGATCACCGGCTGGTAAGCAAGAGGCACCCCTTGATCGAAAACCATGTGACGAGCAGCACGGTCAATATTGTAAGAAGCTATCTGGAAAGACCCCATGAATAAAGACGTCATATAACCGGGCAAGCAGCTTTGAATGAATAAGTTTTCACCAGCGCTCAAATCGCCATCAGAAGACAAAGACATGAGCGGAGCAGAAGCAAAGGTGTCAATTTGAGTCACTGACCTATGGGCGAAAATTGATTTCATACGACTTATCAAGGATACTAACCAAGCTCACGCCAACCTTTGGACGCCTGTTCACCCATCGAAAAATTCGGGAACCCCCCCAACTCGCTGGAATCGAAGGCATCGGTTTCGGAGCATACTTCTCAAAGTGCTCCCACAGCCGGACTTGCGAGAAAAGCAACGTGCACATATGAATTCACTTTCATGAAACCATTCGAAACTCGCATGTTCGCAACTAGGTGATCCAGATGCACATACAGGGAACCGAGGAATAGCTTGCCAATGGGAAGAACTTCACCTTTTGCTAACTTCACAAAGAACCGCTAGCAACTCCGGTCTTATTTCCTTCTTGCCGTAACCGTCATCAAAAATGTCTCTAGACAACCAGAGAGCCAAAATGCTACAACATGAAGATCACCGCTTTTCTGTTCAGGTTCCACTCGTCCGGAAACCACCGAGACATCTACCGGCTATAAAAGCACCTTTCATCCTCTTTCCTGACAGAATCCTTCGACTTCGCAAAGGGAGTCTTTTCGAGCGTAATCTCCCAACTTAGCAAAGCAAGGTCATGCCGCATCTTCACCTCACTTTCGGATAATTGGATTTTAAGGTTCCCGATTCTGGGAAGATTCAAAGAAGAGAGCCACACTCTCCAAGGAGAAAGTTATCTCACCCCATCTACATATGATTGTATGGGTGTCCGAACACCATCTGGAGATGAAAGCAACCAAGCCCGGGATATCCTTCCTAATCTGGAGGTTTACTGAAGCTCTGACAGCATCAATAATCTGCGCTCGAGTCAGGTTGGTGTTTATGTGCTCCTTACTCACCATGAACTCAACCCATCTATCAAAATAATGCAATGGGCTTTGACACATCCTGAAATTAATGTTGGAAGAGGAGTATACCCCTTTTTGAAGACAGAACCGTATGGTGTTCTCTGGGCGAACCGAACGTGTCTTTCTTTCATCTTCACCGCCGGTTAACAAAATTGGCACGAAACCTGGGTGATTTTTCCGAGCGGAGACAAGTTTTTTGGCGAAGAACTCATCATCCGTGTTTGGTTTGGAATTATGGACATCCTTTGATGAAGCGAAGTTTTGTTCAGGTAACATCTTGTCGGATCTCTTAATAACAACTTAGTAACAAGATACCTGCACACACAAAAAAAACAAAATTATCTCCCTGACACATAACCGCGCCCAACAAATGAAAACCCGAAATAAAAATAAAAAAAAAAGGAGGGCATATTATCTACGGGTTCAAAACTATATATGCAGAATTTTCTTCGGGTTCAAAACTATATACGCAGAATTTTCTTCGGGTTCAAAACTATATACGCAGTATTTCCTTCGGGTTCAAGACTATATACGCAGAATTTTCTTCGGGTTCAAGACTATATACGCAGAATTTTATTCGGGTTCAAGACTATATACGCGGTATTTTATATGGGTTCAAGTGTGTCTACAGTATCCTTCTTCGGGTTCAAAATTATAGATGGAGCATTTTTCTACGGGTTCAAAACTGCACGTGCAGTATTTCTTTCGGGACCAAAAAATCATATATACAATATTTCCTGCGGGTTCGAAGTCACATGGAGCATATATGCAGTCTTCTTCTTCGGGATTCATATACAGTATTCTCTACGGGTTCAAGACTCGCACACGCAGATTTTCTTCGAGGTTCAAAATTATATATGCGGTATTTTATACGGGCTCAAGTGCGTCTGCAGTAACCTTCTTCGGGTTCAAAATAATATATGGAGCACTTTCCTACGGGTTCGAATAATATATGCAGTATTTCCATTGGTTGCATACATACAATATTTTCTACGAGAGACACGCCAAGAAATTATATGCGCAATATATAAACGCCTACTCTTAGGGTATACACCTACATAAAAAGGGGAACAAGGGAAGTACTGGAAGACATACCTGGAAGCTGGTTTTTCTTTGTGACTCTACCACTAGTAGGAAAGGATGAAAAGATGAAAGTGCAAGATGGGAGAAAGGGACTTTATATATATAAGCTCGAAGATTCTGAAATAGGGAAAGATTTCCCTTTACCAAAATCGTGCGTGTAAGAAACGGGCCCACAAGGGCGCCCAACTTCCCAATGTCGCCCAAGCTGCACCGGCCCCACCAATTGCACCGACTTCCCAATGACCGCCTAAGTCACGCCTGCAAGCACGCACATCATCCACACCTTGCGCCGGCCCCACCAGCTAGCACACTCAGTTTCCCAACTCACGCCAATTTCCCAACGTCGCCCAAGATGCACCGGCCCCACCAATTGTGCCAGCCTCCCGATTTGTGCAAAACTACCAGAGGCAAGGATTCCAAATCCTATTTATAAAATGTCAGACAAGCCTCCTCAATTCTCTTTATGGTTTGTTGTTGATAGTTTGTCACCATCTTATGCTTACCTCGCAACAAAGCCTCTGTTCCGAGCTAAGCAGGGGACTTAATGTCGATGGTGGTTGTTAAACAAGGGGTAAAATCGTAAAACCAGACGACCTAGTGTTACCCGCAGCACATTAACTAAGAGCATTTAACTCAGGTGTAAATAATTAATAGGGGTATTTTTTCAAAATACCAGATTAGGGTTTTCGACACAGAACCCTAATTCCAAAACCAAGCCGCACACTGCGCACCATGGCAACAATGCCAAACCAAGCCGCACACTGCGCACCATGGCAACAATACCAAACCAAGCCGCACACCGCGCACCATGGCAACAATGCCAAACCAAGCCGCACACCGCGCACCATGGCAACAATGCCAAACCAAGCCGCACACTGCGCACCATGGCAATAATGCCAAACTAAGCCGCACATCGCGCACCATGGCAACAATGCCAAACCAAGCCGCACACTCGCGCACCATGGCAACAATGCCAAACCAAGCCGCACATCGCGCACCATGGCAACAATGCCAAAACTAAGCCGCACACTCGCACCATGGCAGCGACGCCAAAACCAAACTACATATCGCACTCATTGGCAACCATGCCAAACTAAACCGCTATGCCATTGGCACATGCCAAATATAGCGCCCTAGGCTTGCAAAACGTGCAACTAGGTCAACATGGCCGTACGTGCCATTGGCACATGCCAACACGCTATGCCATTGGCGCATGCCAAATATAGCGCCCTAGGCTTGCAAAACGTGAATCTAGGTCAATATGGCCGTACGTGCCATTGGCACATGCCAACACGTACCAAAAGCCATATTTCCAAACCGTTATGCCATTGGCGCATGCCAAATATAGCGCCATAGGCTTGCAAAACGTGCAACTAGGTCAACATGGCCGAACGTGCCATTGGCACATGCTAACACGTACCACAAGCCATATTTCCAAGCCGCTATGCCATTGGCGCATGCCAAATATAGCGCCCTAGGCTTGCAAAACGTGCAACTAGGTCAACATGGCCGTACGTGCCATTGGCACATGCCAACACGTACCACAAGCCATATTTCCAAGCCGCTATGCCATTGGCGCATGCCAAATATAGCGCCCTAGGCTTACAAACCATGCAACCTAGGCCAAGTCGGCCACGCATGCCATTGGCACATGCCAACATGCTCGCTGGTAGCTTTCCCTACCAAGGCCACGGCCCTAACGGCCACGCATGCCATTGGCACATGCCAACATGCTCGCTGTTAGCTTTTCCTACCAAGGCCATGGCCCTAACGGCCACGCATGCCATTGGCACATGCCAACATGCTTGCTGGTAGCTTTTCTTACCAAAGCCACTGCCCTAACGGCCACGCATGCCATTGGCACATGCCAACATGCTCGCTGGTAGCTTTCCCTACCAAGGCCACGGCCCTAACGGCCACGCATGCCATTGGCACATGCCAACATGCTCGCTAGTAGCTTTTCCTACCAAGGCCACGGCCCTAACGGCCACGCATGCCATTGGCACATGCCAAACACACACGCTGGTAGCCTAACTTGCAAACCGTGCAACCTACCACCAAGGCATTCCGCACATGCCATTGGCACATGCCAAACACACACGCTGGTAGCCTAACTTGCAAACCGTGCAACCTACCACCAAGGCATTCCGCACATGCCATTGGCACATGCCAAACACACACGCTGGTAGCCTAGCTTGCAAACCGTGCAACCTACCACCAAGGCATTCCGCACATGCCATTGGCACATGCCACACACGCCACTTGCAGCGTACACTACGCTCACATTAAGAAAGCGTGAAAAGGAATAAAGCGGTCAAATAAATGAGGAAATAATGGTAAAAACGTTTTCACCCATAAACACCTTGCGGTTACCACCTCCTCTCATTATTTCACCCTTTACTCTCTTTCTTCATGAGGCTAGGGTACGTTTCAATCTCGACTTGTATAAATAGGTCTTACCTATTTCCACCAGACAACAAGTCTCGATCAGGAGAAAATACTACACTCTCAGAAAGGCAACTTTGCAAGCTCTCCCAAAAGCTTTCATCTCTTGCAAGCTTCCCAAGCTTTTACTTTCTGATACAAGTCGAGATACTACTCTCCCAGAATTATTCTGGTCTCAACACCTTTCTTGGCTTCCCTCCCCAAATCAACCCTTCTCTTCCACTTTGTGACCGAAGAAAGTCTGGAACGGCCATTTCTTGGTTTAGGCCGGACTTGTACAGATTGATCTCTCGAATCTATCAAGTGCTCACGTGCGGCACATTTGTTTAGGGTTTGAACCATTTTCTCACTCACCTACCGAATTTACCGAAATCGGCAGAAACGATTTTTACCCATAAACAGTAACAAGGGATGTTAACATGATAGATGCAGCGATGGTGGATCGCGTGATAGAACAAGAAACAGTTTCACCGTCTGGAGAAAGGCTACCACATGATAACTATGTTTGTGATGGAACAAGGTGGGGTTTGTTTGCCGTGGAGAAAAGGTTTCAAGTTTTGAAACATGGGAAGATGTCAAAAAACTTGAAGATTCTCTCGATGCAACCCAGAAAAGGATTTAACAGAAAAGGATTCAACCCATGGAGAAACACCACAAGATGCGGTACATAAACACGAATCTGCAAAAGGTGAAGATCCCGTTACACTAAATAGTGTCTTTTCAGATGTTGACCTTACAAATTTGTTAAACCAAATAGAAGGAGTAGCAAAAGAGCAGTCATATCTTCTTCGTCGGCCGGTGACCGAGGCGAACAAGAAGGAGATGGTACTGAGTTGACTCCAAATACTATGGAGGAGATCAAGGCGGCAGAGCAGGTGGAATCTGAAATTGAGAAAGCTACTTCGTCGAAGATAAATATTGAGCAAGATGACAATGAAACTCAATTTGTAATTGAT